>OW964830.1:30403281-31603281 GCA_943142095.1 Ophonus ardosiacus
ATCTATTCTTACACTAACCGAGATCCCGATGACGAAGGTCGAAAACGGACAGCCTGTATAATATGTACTTTTCATCCCTTGTGAATTTATTAGATATTTGTTTGAAATATTTACTGCTCAGGAATTATATTTTAGACTGTTTTTCCACTATAGAAATATGCCTCTTTTATGCATGGTCGCAGTAAATATTATAATAAATCACATTAACCGCGTCGTAACCATATTTCAATATATACAGCGAAATTGAACATTTCGTACAGAGAAAACATGTATGTGTATACGCTCAATATTTTTATTATTGTTTTCATATTATTTTGATCGTCATAACAATAAAGAACTGTTTACTTAGTATATATTTGGAATGAAAGTTTAAATTATGAATAAATATAAAATTTTATAAATACTTCTTACCAATTTTCATTCGTGTAAACAGCACGTGTTTCACTCACCTGTAACAAAGAAACCTACATTAGGTGGAATAGCACTTACGTGATTTCATTTCCAGTCTATATATCAGCTCTATTAATTTACTGATTAATTTATTGACGCATAGTTATTATGGCTGGCATCCCCTTCTTCTTCCCTGTGGAGCTGCTCCCCAAATACTGGCTAATTAACCTAATGGCCTCGCCGACACTGATAATCATACAGAACTGTATTAAGATATAATTCATACCGGATGGGCTAAGCTAACCCGACTCTGTATTAACCAACGAAGTGCGGTTTGTGTCACGGAGTATGGATGAAATATAACTGCTTCTTGTGGGGAAAATTATACCATTACATGAACAGAATGAAACATACGGAGAGAGATAATGTAATAATTTTTTAGGCAGTACGAGGAAACAAATATATGTTAACTTGATATTATTTTTACGAATACTGTACGAATGCGTAGTTGCATTTTTGTATTTTATTTTGGCAGGTAATTTAAACGAACTCTAAAATAAATTTTGATCATCAACGTTTTTGACAATTTGAAGTATTCGTTACTAAAAATAATAAATGAGCACTAAATCGCTGCAGGAGATTTACTGAATACATGCATACGCTTCTATTTATCTCCTAAGGCACAGTGTTTCATATCTGAACTGATAATAATAACTTATAAGAAGTTATATAAGTTATAAGAAAATATCGCATCCAAAAATTGACATATTATGCACGTGTAAATCGAAAGTGAGACATAGGTGTTAAACAGTACAAACGATACCCAATTATTTAATGAAAAAATACTTCAAATAAAAGTTTTATCGCCGATTTTATAAACGACAAATAAATTTACTTTCAAAATAAATAAAATTTACTCCTACAAATGGCAGTCGAACTTTTGACAGGTATGTTAAAAATGCCATAAAATTAATAAAATTTATTAGAATTTGTTAGTTTGAATAAATTTACTACATTTTATACAACCGGGAGTTAGAGATTTAAATTCTGCATATGTCATGTCATACGATTATTATAGCTCTTCATTTAAACGTAAAAATTAATTATAGAGTTACAATTTTTTAACATTTAGTCCAGGCAGCCATGGATTAATGACAAAAAAATAAACAAATGCTTTGCTTTTAACTGTTAATTAAAATTGAAACACTACCTTTTGTGTTAATTTACAACTCTAATCTAAATTTAGTTGTAATGACATTTAATTTTTGTCATAAATCCATGGCTCCCTAGACTAAAAGCTCATAAAAACTGTAACTTTATAATTAATTTTTACGTTCATATGAACAGCCAGAATTTTCGTTTTACATTATTTAGATGCATAATTGAAATCTCTATAACTTTTATTTGAAGTAGTTTTGAATAAAATAATTAGGTAACATTTGCGCAAAGAAAAACAAATTTCCCATGTAAAACGCCTATGACCCACTTTTCGACTTACACCCTGTACATACGCATAACATTGATAAACAAAATAGATAAGATTAAATGTAATAATACACGTATTATATTAGAAACGTCAAGAATGTAATGGCTGGTAGCATGAACAAATGATTAAGGGTGATTAGCACAATTGTTTTATCTCGGTCAATCGTTTATGGATTATTTGGAGAAAAATACTTGAGATAAAAGACGTGTTTAATTAATTTTTCCAAAATTGTTATTTTCAAATTTTTCTCGAAAATTATCTAGGTATAAACGATCAACAGAGATAAAACACTGCTGGTCGCCTGTTCGCTAATCACGCTTAAAAATTGATCATACTAACAGTTTAAGAGAACGCAAGCATTGTTGAAAGCGAAATATTTGAAAAGAACACTCGTGAAACTGGAAGAGAGCTACACATAAATTAAAATAAATTTAATGTAAATAAATAAATATGTTAATTCCTACAAAATAAAAACTATAAGTAATACTTCAAGCTTCTAAGACATTAACTCCAGTAAATTAGTTTTAATTCCTTCACAAAAACTATAGCAAGAATTTTCCATAATGCTTGAAAGAAGTCAAGCGTAAAGAGCGACTTTTTTGAAACAAGCTCTTAGTTAATTAAGTGGCCGGTCTTCCAGTTAAAATGGCAGTTCATACAAAAACGTTTTAATTCCAAACATCTTCTCTGGAACAACGCTGGACTCGGCGTGTCACTCATAAATAATTTGCGCGAATTACATTTTTAATTCTGGCTCTTTGGGTCTCCGCTCCCGTAAATTACGACTGCAGTCGGGGTGGGTAATCTCGCTCGACTTGCGAAAGTTGTACGGTAATAAATGACGCTCCGATATTTAAAAACTTTGTCTGAGACAGATACGCGCGTTTGTGAAATGTGTTGTACGAGATATGCTAACTTCTTTTTAATTTTGCACGGAAGGAATGTTTTCTTGTCATTTGGCTTTACAAGTATTACCGGAATTTTAAAAACACGTTTAAATTTATTATAGTAACAAACACTGCGTAAAATTTTAATTAACTTATGCATAAAAATTGTAATGAAATTTTTTATAAGCAGGATAATAAAGCCAATTAAAGGTTTCTTAAAAGGAAGAAAAACCACAAACAATTATTATCTTGAAAATAATTAAATTAAAAATAAAAGGATCATAAAAATATCATTTTCTTACTACCGCTTTTAAAAGCAGTCCATTTAAAGCTCGTTTAAAAATGTCTTTTTATGACAGCAGTGTTAAAATTACGCGACATCTATGAAAACTTAAGTACAAATTATCGTTCCGTTGTTCAATAATTTCTTAAACTATTCGCATATCACATAATATACTCGTAAATTTCTTTATTTATTAGTGATGGTATGCGAGTATTTTTTAAAACATTTGTTCTGGAAAAATTACTAAATGATGGTACCGAGCATATGCAACAAGAATCTTTTTTTAGTATTTCTGATAAAACATCTCCAATAACTAAAATTCAACGATATGCACTACTTTGGAAAAATTAAATTATATTTGAAATAAACAGGAATAATCAGCCCACTTACACATTATATAATATACATTCGTATAAACATTAAAAATATATATTTTTTAATTGAAACATTCTACTCGATTAATGATAGTTGAGGCATTAAATATTTAATGAAAACTTCAACCAAAATAGGCTTTTCGTCGTTATTTAATAGGTAAACTATTACATTTTTTGGAAAAATAAATGTACAGTTAAATTAAGGTGTCCTTCAACCAAATGTCCCACTTTATCAAAGTAGTTTTCCTACAGTATCCAAGTTTCTAATGGTTTTAATGAAATCCGGAAACCTGTATAAAACTCGTATTGACATTGTAGCACATGCGAATTTAATTATAATAGTTATAATATAAACAAAATCACTGGTTTCTGTCAATTTATTAAAATACATAATAATTATGTAATAATTATTATTCAGTCTGACGTTTCAGCCGTACTGCGGCCTTCAGGCCTTCTTCAGGGAATGCTACAATTTTTATACATTTAATAAACACATAATATACTAATTAAACAAATACTTACAATAGTCAGAAGTTAAAATTGAAATAGATGTATGTAACATGTAAAATTAGTAAAGAACATCGTTAATAGAATAATATATATATATATATATATATATATATATATATATATATATATATAAATAAATGTAGTTGAAATATATAATAAAAAAATCACAATGTGTTAAACGATCAAACTTTAAAACTAAAATGAGTGCCAACGAAACCCTACGTATCAAGTGCTGACATTGGTGGATTCCGTTTTGGCGGGAGGTATTGTGTTGACCACATCAGATTTTTTTATTCTATTGACTATGTTCTTTAGTAATTTTACATGTTACAAATATGTATTTCAATTTTAACTTCTGACTATTGTTAAGTATTTGTTTAATTAGTGTATTATGTGTTTTTCAATGCATAAAAATTGTAGCATTCCCTGAAGAAGGCCGCAGTACGGCCGAAACGTCGGACTGAATAATTATTTTAATAAATTGACAAAACCAGTGGTTTTGTTTATATTATACACCAGGCAGTCACGATCCTTTCCACGTACATACTCGTATAATAGATATATTTATATAACTATACAGGATGAACAAGAGAATAATTCGAGATAGGATTTAACAAGGAAAATATCTTTTTCAAATATCTGGCCCGTACAATTTTATAGCGTGCTAAGCATAAAATTTTAATTTTCTTGGCGCCAAAATTTCGGAATTTACGTCTTTCTTACAGAGAAAACTTAATTTAAAGTCATGTTAAAAATATGCTATTATTTCAAAAAACGAACGTCAATATCATTCAAACTAAGTAGAAATTGTATATGACAGTTAACTCCATGTTAATTTTTTGAAATAATCTCATATACCACATCTGTTTTTTCCATGAATTTAAATTAAGTTTACTCAGTTACCAAAAAACATTAAAAAAATTTGACATAAAAAATTACAGAATTTTTGCTCTAAATTTCTATATGTACTATACTTGCCTTCAAATAAATACAGACTGGAGTTTTTTACACTGTTGCCAATTCCATTGGTCATGTACTGTGCAGGGCAAGGGACTGGGTCGGGAGACAGAAAAAAAATGAGCATCGGTCTATATTCATTTGATGGCGAGTAAGTAGGTATAAAGCAAATCAAAAGTTTTGACGGGACGTACAATATTTTTAAAAAATGTTTTTCCATGTTAAACGCATATCACGGATTCTTGCGTTCAGCTTGTATACTCGTATGTCAGTGCAATGTATAGAAATTTGAATAAAGGACCTGCAATCCAGTTTGAATATGAATACTTCCAATTTTGTTGATGAAGCTTATTAGAATACAAAAGTAGAAAATGATGGTAGTTTATTATCTCTCGATTCTTCAAAAATACAAAACATCCATTATCAATTCCAATTACCCTAAAAAGGAAAATTCATCTGTTTTTCTAACAAAACACCATAAATATCCTCTGGTCGGCTGGGCCGGAACGAAAGTGACCACAGGGACAGTTTCCCGAGTGTTCCGGTTTTTTAATGTCATCAGCGGTATTCCGGAATTTGTTTATCCTCCGTGTGCTTCGTCTCGGAGACGTAACGACAACGACGAAGAAGAAGACAATGAAAAACGTGAAATATACGAGGGAAATTCAGGGAAGCAAGTGGCTTGGAAAACGTAACAATACATCAAAGCGAAGCTTCTGTCCACGTTTTAAAAATAAAGTTCTTGCTGTCTTTCTCTACGAGGGTGCTCTTTTCTCCTTCGATGTCTTTAAAGTTTTCCTGTATGTGGGGATGATAGAATGTGTATATGTGCCACAAAAAATCGAATTCCCCAAATCTCATCCACTATGTAGAAAATCACATTTCCTCCCTTTTCAATAACAAATTCAATATGTTTAGCTGGAAAAATATACTATCCTGGTTAATTTTTGTTGAAATATTTAAACATTTTTAATGCGTTTCCAAACCAAATTGGTCTCTTTACTTCTCAGACAGTTCTACCCATAACCATGTTTTCAGATTCTTGCGAACACGCTATGACTATCTTTTCACAAAAGTACAAAATTAAAATAACTATTGCCGATATCTGTGATAAAGCAGATTGTGGCACACTCAGAAATGGGTAATATGCCGTGATGATATATTTATTTAATTATTTATTTATTTACATAAAACATATTAGAGTTGTACAAAAAAGCGGGAAGTACAAATTAAAATAAATCCTATGAATAATTATTTTGTGCATTAGCTAAAATGTACATATTTCTAATTATGTTCCATATATTTATTATAATATTAATAACAATAGATAATAATTTATTTATTTATTTAGCTAATCTGCCGGTATAGTGGCTGTGCGCATTAATGCGCAATGTCTGTACATGTTCTGATCAAATCTGAGGTTCCCCGTTCGAATTTACCGGCCGACTATTGCGTAGTCGTTAAAATGCCAGGCATTAATCGCACTTGCATGCGATGACCTGACCAGTTATCCATGTTAAACATAGATGATGCTAGCTGTAGGAGTATTTCCGCAGCCGCACAGGTTGCATAGCAATCAGTGGTTGTCCCACGAGTTAAGTGCACCAACTGCTCTATCGGTCTCTCCGTATGAACTTAAACAAACTTAAAACAAATTTCAAAACATCCGACATCCATCTTGGGTATAAGGAAAAGAAGAAGTAGTAGTAGTAGTAATAGAAGAAGAAGAAGAAGGAGATTTAGCTAATCTATTGTACACAAAAATTATAAATGAACATACACATATATTATAATTGTCTCAGTTTTATTCCCATATTCGTTTAATTTCAATAAAATTTAGTACCAGTTTTACAATATTCAGTTATAACTGCCAGTTAAATAAACAATTTATGGTTGCATCAATATTTTAATTGAGAATAAAACAAAAATGAAATTAAAATCAACATTATTTCGGAATTAGGATGACACATTCTAGCACGCACATTGATGATACCTTGTTAATCCTTCTTATTTGCGATTGGCATGACTACAATAAATACACTAAATATCTAGGCAACGGCTAGGATAGAAACACAAAGCATTGTCACTAACATAATAATTCTACCAAAATTTCCTTCAACAGAAAAATATTTTTATAATGAAATAATGTAAATAAAAGCCTCGACAGAGCAAATTGTTTAAAACTCACGCTACAAAAGGCGATTCAACCACTCGCCGCTGCGCGCTCGAGAGCAAATTTGTAGATCGTACTGCCTTCTGTCACATAATGTTTTAATATATATACTCGTATAAATTTGTTGATTTTAATTTAATTTTTTTATATTTTTCAATTAAATATTGGTGCAATCTACCATTAATTATTATTTATTTCTAACTGTCGGTTAAAATTTTAACCGGAGATTACAAAACTAGCCATAAATATTTTATAAAATTATATTTCCACTCATGTATAAATCCACTGAAGAAAACCAAATTATTGTACTATTTTTTAGATTTACTAATTTGCTTGTTTTGTAAAATATATATGAATTTCTAATTGTATTATATTTTGTTGATATTTTGTCGTTAACGGTTAACCATTTATAATATTCAATTTTTTTCAAAAATTATAATTTACAGGGAAAATATTTCCGTATACTAGTTTGTTATATACCACATAAATGTTATTTATAATATTTGAAAATTTATACATTCAAACATCAAAAAAGTCGTTTTGGACTTTCTTTAAAATTATAAATTAAGCATATTATTTAATTTTACAGTTTTGTTGCCATGCTGGTCAAGTACATAAACATTCATAAAACTCTGTACAACAAATTATTTAACTTATAGAAAATTTCAATAAAGTCTAAAACAAAGCAACAATTTTTTCTCATAAAATTTTATCAACAAAATAAAGAGTAGGTACTTGAGACATTACAAGTGAATATACGTCATCTTAAAGAATTCATCGATGGGGTAAGTTTTCACTGTGTCGTACTCGTATGTGTGGCAACTGACCTTGTTCGCGGTGGAAGCAATTCCGATGCAGAGACATTTCAGAGATGCCACGAGAACTTGTGTCGTTCGAATATAAATTGCGTACATAAAAATAAATGATAACAGTTCGCGGACTGACGTTTTTTTGGCAGACGCAACGGACAATATCATATTTCTGTCTCACTCTTCTAGTTGTTCTTGTTTAGGCTTAGTTTTGATTTATTTCGGTAGTGTACATTCATTCCTCGAATTTCGCTTCACTGTCTTATTTGTGTTAATAAGTCTTTAATTAGTCCAGCATTATTAAAACATATTTTTAAGACAAATATTAACTTAAATAAAACCAAACTTTTGAAATGGGTCTGCAATTTTAATCAATACAAAATAAATTAACGTAACTAATTCTATTTAATAAATAAATTTAATTACATTCAGCAAAAGATGTACACTACACACGGTTACAAGTTATAACAAGAAAATATATATTTCAGATTGGAAAAATTTCTCTATATTTATTTCTCGGTTATAATAATAACTTTCAATATTGTAACGAGAGATATTTTAACTTGTTTATTACTTTTTTATCACCCGTTAAGAGAGGTATTGGATTCATGGTAAAAATCGTACATCCAGATCTTAGTGAATAAGCACCTTTTGAGGTCACTGGAATCCGATTTTAACATTTTTACAATGATGTGTGTGTGTGTGTGGGAGCTGAATGTAGGAGGGACGGTTTCTCAAATTCTATAAGACTAAAGACCAATTTGGCAATTTAACTAAGTATTCCTTAATCTGACCTTAATGAGAAGAGCTGAAAAGGTTTTGGTAACAATTGGACAACCGGAAGTAGTAGTTTCTTAAAGAAATTCGCAATATTACTTTTTGGAAATTTATGTTATCACAAATATTACAGAATAAAAATTTTTCTATCCGATACATTGAAATTTTTTATTATATCTTCTATAGTTTTAGAGATAGAGAATTGTAAATGTATAACATAATCCGTTGTAATGTATCCCACAGCCCAGATAACTCCATAAAAACCGGTTGAAAAATGAAAATGTTTGTAATTGACAGAAAAATGACAGTGTCAAAAATCCAGATACATTTCTGAAGGCTTTTTGGGAAGTACATTAACATTTCTTACATTACTGAAGGCTTTTTTGGGAAGTACATTAATATTTCTTATTTCATTATTAATTAAATATTTAAAATTATAGATACATATATTACATCAGTGCAAAAAGACTTACAAGTGTTAGGAATAAAAAAAAACTGGAAAGAAAGAGCACAGGGCAAAATACAGTGGAAGGATATTACATGAGAAGTCATGGGCCTACACGGCCTGGAGTGCTGAGTAAATATTATTATATTACCTACATATATAAGCATCAGAAATACCGCCAATCTTGTCAATGAACTTCAAGAATCTCGAACATTTAGAACAGTAAAAAAAGTACCTACCTATTGAGTATATCCATTTCAAAATTATATGAAGAATAAAAATTGCACGATAATAATAGTCCTGTTTTTCACACATACATATATTCCATTTTTTTCTTGGTTTAGTTGTATTTGATGCTATTAACATTTACTAAATTATTTATAACAATAAAACCTACGAGATAAAAACTGTAATGTTTAAAATATTTTGAAAACTACCTTCTGCTAACATTTACTATTTATGGCGCGCAAATATGACGTATGAATCACATAATTTTTGTTCCTATGTTGAATGCAAAAATAGTAAATAGGTAGATCAATCACGAAGTGACAGAAATATTTGAAACTTGTTTATCACAAAACAAGAGCAAATAAATATTTCGAGACGAAGCAGATAATGACAGCATGCGCCTGTTGGCTTCCCAACACATATATACATATATAAAATCTAGTTCACTTTACTCTAAAGAGTTAATCACATTTCTCCCAGTCAAAACACATAACTCAACTGTTTTTTTTTTTAACTATTAAATAAATACTCGTATAATAATCACCATGGCTGGTAGCACAAGCGTAGTTCTAACACCGGTGTTAACTAGGACTATGTCAACGACTTGACACATACTTCAGGTTTGTTAACAAAACAAGTGTTGCCAATATATTGATCAAGCTGAAAATTTACTGACAGACATATTCAATAAATCTGCCGACACTATTTAAAATTATTTAATATGATTTGTTTTTTAACTTGTTTCTAGGAAAAACAGTTTTATATAATGAGGTCAAATTTATTGAATATGGCTGTTAGTACATTTTCGACTTAATTCAGTATATTGGCAACTCTTATTTTATTACCAACCCTGAAGTATGTGCCAAATCATTGACACGGTTCTAGTTGATACCGGTGCTTGTGCTACCAGCCTATATGTCCATGTGGTTTGTAAGTTAATATGGAATCCTGGCGTACACGTGATCCTTATTCTGTGGCCAATCCGTGTTTACGATGAGACTGTCACTTTACGTTGGCGGCAATTTGAATATTAGCGATCAGTGGTGTAAGTATCGAATTGACGTTTAAAAAGTTAGGTTTTTTGACCCCATCATGTGTGTTTTTTGGAGTTTCATTATTCAATCTTGAGTTTTCAGCGAATTGAATTTCTTATAAGAAATGAGTATGACGTATGGGTGTTATTATTTCTTACATTGTCTGCACGTAAATAATTCTAAATAAATATTTGTTAGTAATAATAACTGAGTATTTGTATATTTTGTAAGACACGCTCACTTTGATATAAAATCATTTTTTCCCCAGTTATATTTAATCCTCTGCATTCAAGGATACCTTCTCAATTCTTTGACATTCTCATTTTTAAATTTGGCGCCTTATTTGTACAACTTATGGATTAAAAAAAATTCATTTTGAACAAAAATCTCACAAATTCTGTATTTACCGTTTGAATCATGCTTTTTTGTCCGCATAGTTCACCAGAATTGGCGCTGGTTTATCGATTTATGACGTCAATCTCGAAATCCTCTATTGAATAACTATATAGAAAGATTCTGCAGACAAAATTTCGATCAACATTTTTTTGTTCAAGTAAAGCTTAAAATTGTTAGTGCAACAATTTGGCATAAGAAAGCAAAAATTGTTAAACAACTCCTAATCGCATATCATTTATCTAATAATCAATACATATTCCACAATGATGGGGGTTGGCGTAATTTACATAATATTTTAAAAATATGCCATCTAAGAGGCAGTAGTTTGGGTTATTTCCACCCTCCATTGGGTCAAAATTATCAAATAGCTTGTACATCCAAGATTTATGAATCTTTGGTTCGCGAACAACGTAGATTAACGTCTCCGTGTAACGCAATTGCGTTACATTTTAATAATTACGCCCCATTATCATTCGATGGGCGATAGCTGATAAAGATAATCAGACAAGGCTATCACAAGGCGTCAAGGGGACAGGAGAAGCAAAATTAGAAAACGCAAGTGCCGGAACGCGATTTGAAAATTAGTCGAGCGGTAAATCGGCGTTTGGTGTTTGATTAAATCTATTTGAAATTAAATCACGGAATGAAAGTGTAACTTCTCGTTCTGAGGATAGCGCAGCTCGGACTTTTTAGAGAGACAATATAATGGATGAATTCTATTAAAAGATCAATTATTTCTCTGATAACTTGGATGCTGTATTGAAGTCACTAGAATTGGATTCGAATGAGTTCAATTGTTTTTAGTCGCGAACTATCATTGTTACACTATTCATTTTAAACTTCAAAAAGATCTTGTCACTACACAATAAAATCAGACCCATGAAACTCCTAATTATCCTTTTTCTATGTAAATACTTTAGGAGACAATGCTAATTTTTGAATATTAAAGATGTAAGTGAAGTAGTGTGGTGAAACAAACAAAATAAAACGAAGGAGCATATTTCTTGTACACTCGTGACAAACTGTATCATATATTTTCTTAATTAGCCCACATAAACTAGTCCTGTTTATTAGACTTAAAAAAAAGAACTACACGAAAGCGCGATAAAAGTTCATTATGTGACACTATTTCATTTTTACACACGTGTTACCATGGTTTTGATATTTCTTCAACTTTGGAAAATAGTAAACCCAAATGCATAAAAATGATGTAATAGTTATTTACGATGTAAGTGAGATATAGGCATTATTAACGCACATATTGTGAATTGCTCTACGAACCCCCATCGGGATATATAATAGTTCCTTATGTTATAAATATCGGAACGTCAATTCAATAGGTACTATAAATGATACTAGTCGTGATGATACGAGCTGAAGCCGAATTTTGATAACATATCGTGTTTCATTATGATTGGTAATGATCCGTATTACATGTATATTAAAATAAAATAATACTTATGCAACAAGAGTGTAAACTCAAGCTTTATGACATGAGGTCAAGTATTTTGCCGAATGTCATAAAGCTTGTTTACACTTGAGTTGCATATAAGATTTTTTTATATGACCTAAAATAACATTCTTGAAACAAATTAGAAATTTGAAAGACGAGCAAACGACAATTTAAGCAGACCATATACGGAGTGTAAAGAACAAACTAAATTTAGATACGACAATGTAAATACCGCACGTGTATTGATGGTGGTAGCTTAAGGATTATGCTTACTATTTGTATGATAAAATAAATACAATACGAATAAATAATAATGTATATTGAACTATAAATTTTGACGTGTATCGGTAAATAGAAATATAATATAATAATTAATAGTTTTGTTTTTCTGGTTGGTTAGTAACGTGGCGGTTCAGTAGTTGAAATGAAGTAGACCGCCACATATGTATTGTGTAAAGTAAATAAATTACGAAACTCGTTTATTTTACACACTGTTTGCAATGTGGTTTTTTGGTGAATAAAAAATATATTATTTGGTGTTATACATTATGGTTCTGAGTAACATAATACATTCATTATTGTCGGCCCCGGTGGCTCAATGGGTAGAGCAACGCCTCTTAGTCATGAGTGTGCTTGGGGTTCTGGGTTCGAATGCCACTAAGGCATGGATGGTTGTGTATGTGAACCTACTCAGTAATTGGGATTTAATCCTGTTGAGAGGTTTAAAAGACAAAAAAAATTATCGCACTCAGATCTACAATGAATGCTATTAGAGTTTAAATTGAAGTGCATAATGTCGTAATTATAACATGGCAGCATATAAAAATCCGATAAGCAGCAGATATACGTCATGACGACAGTTAATTCAATTAAAGATAACTAAATAATGAGCAGTATCGTCCTTCAGTTATGTACGCAATATTTAATTTAATCAACTCGCTAATTTGACGTGCATTGCCTGCTTATCCGATTTGAGTATACTGTCTTATTACCATGATAATGATAATAGTGGATAATTTTTAATCAATAATCTTGGAATTAGCCAAAATGTATAAATCCGAATTGTGAAGATTTCGGTACATTTTAATGTATTTAATACTTTTAATAATTAATTTAATTCATCCATAATTATATTTCTACTTGTAGGAATAAAAATAAATTCTAGTGATATTATAAACCAGTTATTATTCTTGTTACATAAATGACCTATTATCTTTTTAAAGGGAGAACATTAGTCGTTCATAAATAATATATAATGTTTCTTGAATTTGAATACATTAATTGCGCAAAATTACGCGTAAAATAAAATTACAATTACACAATTACAAATATCGTTAAATCATGATAAAATATAAAATTATTAATTTTACTGACGACTTCAAAGTTTACGTGATTAATATAAGTATAAAGTTATAATATAAAGGTGTCGGACTGAATTGAAAAAGCTTTACAATTTTTACAAAAGTTTCAGTACAAGAAAGCGAGTGAAGAAAACCAGCATCTATAACAATAGCAATAAAATACCAACTGTTCTCCCTTTTACACCTTCAAGAAACTTCAATTTATTTTAGCTTCTACTTGTAGGACAAATACCCACGTTGCGTAAGGTGTATTTATCTGTTAAGAAATATTATTATACCCGTTAAGTTCTTGATAAAAAGGGGAAATATACCAATATTATTCACGAAGAGATATTTGGTGTATATGGGGACAACGCGCCGTCATAATTTACAGTGTAATTATTGTGACAGCAATTTCGATGGGACTGAGAACAGATTGCAGATGATCCAAGGTGCCGAAGGCCTGGAAAACATCAAAAAGATTGAAAATTTGATTTTAAAAGCCAATCTGCTTCAATTTGCAGTAATGAATGACGATATATTTGAACGCTTGAGGGCATTTACCAGACGTCACCTCACCGGCTCTCAATGTTGTCTTAAACACACTATAGGGAAATTAAATACGGTCCGTTGAAATCACAATCGGTTATCTAACACACGCAGCTATACATCCTCCATGCATATGTTACATCTTTATAACTATAAATTAACATATGTAGATATATGGACATAAACAGGGTATCAAATCTTTGAAGAAAGAAAATGCTTGCTTTACATGATTTCGTTGAAATATATTTCAATTGTTGACCTTAACTCGGAAACGAATCCGGAATTCATTCAATTGAATCGTAAAACGACTGACCATTCTCCCTGGAATAGGAAATTTAAGAAATAAGCAACTAAAATTGTACTGTCGAAATAAATAGGAAAGCACTGAGTGTGAAAAAATGCATGGGCATGGCAATACATCGATTTTGTGTATGCAAGTAGCAATAGCAATGGCCATCGTTGTATCGTGTATGTTATGTCTATCCCATTTAGCTGAAGTAGATACTTGAGGCGGATCGTTTTCGCACTGTAGAGTGCCAGAGCATGCACATACGACCAGCACTACACATACATGTGTCGTCTGCAGCGATATCCACACGCGAGCTGCTCTGCTTACAAGATATTGACTGTTTCGATGGAATCTATTGCTACGTAAGCACAAGTGTCTGTCTGCGACAGTTTACACCAAGTGTTTGATAAGTTTATAATCCACATCATGTTAACTATTTCAAATATTTCCTTTATTCATTTTTTATTACCTCCAGAATGGGAAGTACTACAAAAGTCGTGTACTTACTAACTAAATATCTGATGTGGACACCACATGACTTCCTTGTACGCCTGTTACACTATACATATTTTGTTAATAATTAAAATATATATAATAACAGACCCAATCATAAAATTGCACGTATTTGACATAATTTGACATTGACATTAAATTCTTCATTTTTTTTTATTTCTTGTCCTAATTCATAGCAAACTTAATTACAGAAACCAAAAAGTACATAATGTTTAAATTTACATATCTCGCTTATACAAAGAACTAGTTTAATCATACTTGAAGTTTTCGACGCAAAATTCAATTCTCTAAAACTTTTATTTGAAGCATTTATTGTTAAATTTAAAATAACACCATTTCTTTCAAGAAAACCTGATAATAGCTTCAAGTAAAGTATCACTTCCGGTTAGACTATTTTAACCAAAGTCTATTATGTTATTTCCATTGATATAAAAGTATTATATACCAAATTTGAAAAGTTTTGGATTATATTTTAATATAGTTTTCCATTAAAATCTATTATAGGTTTCAAGTAAAGTACCACTTCCGGGTATACCATTTTAACTAAAATCTATTATGTTATTCCCATTGATATAAAAGTATTATATACCAAATTTGAAAAGTTTTGGATTATATTTTAATATAGTTTTTCATTAAAATCTACTATAGGCTTCAAGTAAAGGACCACTTCCGGGTAGACCATTTTTACTAAAATCTATTATGTTATTCCCATTGATATAAAAGTCTTATATACCAAATTTGAAAAGTTTTGGATTATATTTTAATATAGTTTTCCATTAAAATCTATTATGGGCTTCAAGTAAAGTACCACTTCTGAAAGTTATACCAAAAAGGGAGGTGCACAACTAGATGTTATAACAGTCCTAAATACAAAATTTTAACTTTCTACGGCTTCCCGTTTTTCAGTTATGCGAGATACGTACGTACGTACAGACGTCACGACGAAATTAGTCAAAATGGATTCAGGGATGGTCAAAATGGATATTTCCGTTGAAATCTGGAAACCGAATTTTTTCGCGATTACAATACTTCCTTTACTTCGTACAAGGAAGTAAAAATGAAGTTAAATATGACCATTTTGAATATTATGTAATATTCATATTTAAATTCAAAATAGTTAACGGGTGAGGCAGAGAAACCGGAGGTTTCAAAGTTCAATAATTCAGTAATTAAAAAACATTTTATATTTTGAAAATATGATCTTCGAGGAGACCTTTACCTTTGCGCAGATAATCTTCTACGTTTAAGCCCAGTATACGAGTATAAAGTGAAGAAGAAAAACGGGAAATTTTCGTCGATTTTCCCGGGCACTACTAGTGAAGGAATAAATGTCTCACCGATACTGTGGTACAAAAGCATAGCATTTAGCAATTAAGAAATAGAAATTCGTCAATTGTTTAACAACCATGTCATTTCCAAGAATGGTGACATTCCTTATTCCTTGTCCCGCAAGATCGCCTGATTTGTGACCATGTGATAATTTTGCGAGAAACTTGAACAGCAAAGTCTATATTATTATCTGGTTACAAAATATTGCCGGCCTCAAACTCAGGTAGAAAAGAAATATCAGAAATAGAGGAACGTTTGCACGTACGGTGGAATCCTCGAAAATGTTTAAAAAAATATATATTGATTTTAAAAAAAAAAAAAAACATTTCACTGAGTTAGTGAGCTTTAAAACCTCCCGTTTTTCTGTCTTACTATGTATTTGAAATATATGACGAATGTGCGTGCGTGGTCAGCAAACGTTGATTATATAAAACAAAATTTTCCAACCAACTGAGATATTATCAGTCAACCATTATTAATAACCTTGTCACAGTTATGTTAAATTAAGAACAGATTTGATATTTAAAATAAAAGATTCACACCTTATATATCTAAATAAATTTAGTAACTTTCAAAAAGGTTTTGCATCACCTTCTGTTGAAATTACGACTAGTTGGTAGTTACTACCAATACTTCACTTTATTCTTTTAGGGTTCCAAATTTCATTAATTTTCTCTACATAATACTCCAAAAAAATTATTAGAGTGAGTCCTGTGTCCAATGTCGTATTTTGGCACTAGTGATATCTATATGTTTGTATAGGAACACTTACTAAACTTAAACTGAATTAAACAATTCGATTTAATTCGATGTTTAAGATTAAATTTCAATAGGTATTACATTTTATAACACAGAACTTTTATCTTCGACAAATGATTTGACATTTATAGTCCACTACTGGTGAGGAGATATATTTAAAAAAAATAAATTATTTGCATCATTTTTTCAAGATAACGTTCCAAGGTCAAAAACTTGGATTTTTTATTAGCACCTCTAAATAAATATCCAAATATGAAAAATACCCGATAAAACCTTTTTATGCCCCACGAGTGGACTATTAGTACCTGAAAAAACTTTTGATTAATTATTAAGCATTAACCTCAAGGTATAATGTGCTAGATCAATTCTAAAATTAATGTCAAATATATTAAATAATAATAATAATAAAAATGTCAAAATCTTATATGTTCGCCGAGCATGTAGTCACTTACCAGTAATCCCGTTAACACTGTACTACAACAGCATTCAAAAATTATAGCACGCATTAATGGCTCTTCTGCACTATATAATATGAATCTATTAACCCATTTTTTCCCGGTGTACCAAAATTGAAACACGAGGTTTTTTCCCCAAATTATGAAAAAATGTTCAATCAATAGAGATTTCTTGCTTTCCATTCTTATTCTACAGACATGTGACTATATTTTGATGCATAGATCATTGAATTTATTTATGATATATATGTCTGGTTTTGTTTTAAATTTTACTATAAGTGCTGACAAAAATGTCGTCGCAAATAGATGTAAATTATTTTTTACGTATACCACATTTTGTCCGGGGCATTATTGTAACATGTTCGTAAATGCATGTAAATTCATTCTTGTTAAACATATCACAGAAATAGTTTTCGGATTGTTTTTCACATTACATAAAACTTTTATGTTCCGAAAATGGAACACCGGGACATTATGCATGCACAGTTGTCAACAGATTGTAAAATCTGTCTTTTTATATAACGCCTAGTCTTATTCAAAATGACTACTCGAATTGTAAAGTGAATACATGGACATTATTGCTTGTAATTTTTCTCATGTTATTCATTTTACAATTTGCCTATTCATTTTGAAACTGACTTGGCAATTTATGAAAAGGCAGATGTTAAAATGTGCTCACGATATATATACAGTATAGCCACAGGTATGGCCCAATTCCTCCAAAGCAATAAAAACGCGGTATCAAATTTGACAAAACAGGCGTGCCATTTTTAAAAACAACTTCACTAAAAAATGCAAAAAATTATATGAAGGATGTTTTAAGTTATTTTATGTTTCGTAATACTAAAAAGCTATATATTTTATTATTAGCTAAGTTTACTTCTTGTTGTACAATGTCGTCTAAAAATTTACACAAAGTCGCTGTTTTGTTTATTTTGTCAAGTCCAAAATTTTAAATGAAACAATGTAAAAATTACACCAAATTATTTAAAACGACCCCATATTAACTTGCATGAAAACTAGTATGTTTTCTAGCCTTTCTACTCAAATATATTTTTAAAATATTGAAAACTGAATCATCTAGGTTCAAAAACGTCCTTCTCCAAAATTTACATAAAATGAGTTGCGCATATCACTTTGTTCTAAATTTTAAATGCTATCCAACGATGAAATCTGTGTTAAGCAAAACTGGCCATCTCCAAGCTATATTCTTAGTTAAAATCTCATATTAGATTCAAAAGCGGCCATCTCCAGCACCATTTGAAATTCATTGTCGGCCATCTCCAACCAACCAATCATAAGCCAGTATTTACCATACTTGACAAAAATACTTACAATCTACATTCGAATTGCATTTATTATTTTATTTGTGTTTATCATGGATGATAGTGGCATAAATATTGTACCGGTTACCCCGGAATCAGCAAGAAAACGAAAAAGTAATCCTGCCGAATGGAAAAGGAATAAACTTAAATCAGCTAGGTATAATTTTCATATTCATGTTATTATTGTTTCTTATTTTGAATAATACGTGTATATTTCTTTTAGATACAGTTCTGTATCTCTTCCTGAGTATCCTACTTGCAAACACAACACAAAAGCATATCAGTGTAGAACATTAACAATGCAAGATATTGGAAATTTTCATAAATCATTTTATTCTGAAAAAGACAAAATAAAACAAGATAATTTTTTGTTGGCGTATTGTAATAGGAAAATGCCTAAACGGCACCGTCCTTCAAAATCAAACAGACCGCCGAAAACGTGCACAATTAAATATTTTGTAAGAAGGGCTAACGACGGGAAAAAAATACCAGTTTGCAGGAATACTTTTTTAAATATTTTACTCATTAAGAAACACCGCGTGCAAGGTGTTTTAAAACGTTCGTTCCTGGATGGTGGTACTATGGCCAAAGAAAGAAGAGGAGGCGACAGAAAAAGTGCCAAAAATATTTTAAAGCGGCAGTCGGTTATGAAATTTATCGAAAAATTTAAAGGTACGGAACCGCATTACTGCCGGAGTAAAACATCTCGTAGATTGTATTTACCATCTGATTTAAGTATTCGTTTAATGTGGAAAATGTACTTAAAAGACACTCCAGAAGAACTCTCCGTGAAACAAAGTTTCTTTCGTAATATTTTCAATTCAAATTACAATTTGGGCTTCGGCAGCCCAAGGGTCGATGTATGTTCAAAATGTCTAGAACTAAGTGAAAAGATAAAAATTGCTAATGGTGCTGAAAAAGTTCATCTTATTACGATTAAAAGAGTTCACAAATTAAAGGCTAAAGCATTTTATAATTTTTTAAAAGAAGAACGAGAAGACCTGCTCATTATGTCCTTTGATTGTCAGAAAAATATGTCACTCCCCAAGGTTCCTGATCAAAAAGCGTACTTTAGTCGACAATGGAGTTTTTATAATTTTACTATTGTTGTCGGCAATTCACATACGTCATTGGATGAAGCTAATGTGCATATATATTATTGGAACGAAACAGAAAGGCCAAAAGGATCTAACGAAATTGCCAGCGCTGTTTTTCATCGGTTGTGCAACACAAATTTTGAAAATATTAATACTGTAAGGCTTGTGGCGGATGGATGTGGAGGCCAAAATAAAAATTCTACGCTTATCGGAATGTTATCCAAATGGTTTTTGACGGCTCCGTCAAATGTTAAGAAAATAGAAGTAATATTTCCGATTGTTGGGCATTCGTTTATACCGCCAGATAGAGTTTTCGCACGAATTGAAAAAAAAATTAAAAAGCTGGAAATTGTAATAGAACCAGATGAATATGTTCATATTTTGAAACAGCATGGTAGTATTTGGAAATTGGGAACTGATTTTCCGGTGCAAGACTTTAAAAAAGCTACTCAAGAAGTATTAAAGCCTCCAGGACAGTGGCATTTTAAATTTAATCCAAGTAAGAGATTCATATTAACTAAAACGCAAAAGAATAATATTTTAATTCGCGGAGAGGAAGCATATCGTTCAGATCTTGGTAGCGGTAAATTAGTTACGAAGAAAGGAAAACTAATTAGAAATTTGATTCCTGCGGTGTTAAGATGTGGCATTGCTCCTAATATTAATAAAAAAAGAGATGTAGCTGCATTGTTAACGGCTCATTATAGAGAGAACTGGAGAGAGATAGAAAGATTAAGTTTCTATGCAGGAATTGAAGCGTCAGAAGAAACTAATCATGAAGAAGGCATGACTTGTGAACCACTTGAAGAAGTAGACGATGTAGTTTAGAGTCATTGGTCCGTATTACAAACCCACTTTTTGGCACTTTGTTCAAAGTGAGGGATTAACACATACGAATAACATGTAAAAGCGCATATTATTTACCACTTTTATTATAAAAGCTAGTTTGTAAAATGACTCATTATGTTTAAGGTTTTACTTTTGCAATAAATGTATAATGAACATGTAATGATAATACAATTTTCTTTATTATAAAAAAGTCACATGTTTATTAATAAATAATTTTCTTAAGATACCCTTATTTGTTTCTATAGTAATCATTTTTAGATTGTGAATTATCGCAGTTCCAGGTCAAAACTGGCCTTCTCCATTACGTGTTGCTTTCAAAAGCAGCCATATCCTTTGTTAATTTTCAAAAGCGGCTATCTCCATTTTAATTTGCGTTTTATTTACAAAATGTAAAAAAAATGGTTATAAATAACTTTATAATTTGGAAGTGTATATCTAATAATAATTAATTAGCCAATAACTTAAATATTGCACCAATAGATTCGCAGTAGATTATTGCGATTTACTAAGATTGAACAATCTGGGAGATGGCCACTTTTGAAACTAGAGGATTCAACTATGTAACCAGTCGAAACAAACTTGTAGAAGGAGTGTTGATTTATAATACTTATCATTTTACAATTAATTTTATAATTACTACTGATCGTTCATGTCTTTTATTATTCAGATTTTGATACGAAAATAAGGAATTAAGCTTTGTTAATTGTGGTATAAATTTTTTACTACTCATAAATCAATAAAAACGCACACGAACGAGTTATCAATACCATAATAAAAAGTACCCAAACCATGGTGTTCGTGTTAATAACTAATACAGATGTCATTCAAATGCTAATATACTGACACACCCAGTATACGAGGGGTGGTGTATCCCGTATCTGAATATAGCTACGTACATGTATGAATATTTATTGTCAATGTTACGTTCGTGTAGTGGATCAATCGACGAATGTCATGCTCACTTTATACCGCTCTTATACGACATAACAATATGTCGTTCCGACGTTCGTACTTCGGATTGCTATCAACAAATATACGACTTGCTCTAAAAATCTATTGTTGTCCCAGCCGCCAAGCTTCATATCCGTCTCCATGCTGTTTGTCAATTGAATTGGCGTCTTTCTAATAGCAATGAACCAAAATTAATTTAATTTTCTCAATATTACATTTGCAAAACTAAACCTGTAGAGGAACATTATACTTAGAAAAATAATGGTGCATTTAAAATTCAATTCTTAAAGTAAACATTGGTGTGATATTAATTATAAATATATTTGAAGTATGTAGCTAATATCGCGTAACTTCCATTCTTGATGGAAACTACGTGTTTTGTTATGTATAAAATTTTATAGATATACTTGTATATATAAAATTATATTCCTAAATTATAACTGTTTTCTAAAAGAAAGCAATATGCGTTATGACAAGAATCAATACAATAATGTAAATTTTATAGTCATATTTTTATAAAATACAACCATAAACCATAAACGAGTTAAATGATTTATTAGAGTTGAAAATTTATTGGCATAGTGAAATTTACAATATGGTGCATAAATCTGTAACGTTCCATTCCTAAAAGTAAATAACGATATTTGTATTTATAGTTGTTTATATTTTCATTCTTCAATAGAGCGATCAAAAACGCCATTTCACTAAAAGACTACACTAAAAGATTAAATTTAATAACAAAATTAATTCTTTTGTAAAATTTTTTAATATATATAATAAATAGCTATTTTACAACAGATAGATTATTTAATATCTTATTTCTTTTCCTTTATTATTGTATCTATTTCGTATTGTTTTAAATTAAATTTTGACAACATTAGTAGGTAATGTAAATAAGCGGGCCTATTTTGTCTGTCAGTGGTTAATTTTTAACGACTGGTTAAAAATTTTACCCAATAGATATTAATTTGACAATTAAAAATCCATTTTTTTGTTATATATGAACATACTTGATTGGTTAATTTTTTTAACCAGTTGTTAAAAATTAACCACTGAGTTACAGAATAGGCCTAAATATCTGTAATATTAGTAACAATATTTAAAGGTTCTATGTTTAAATTCATAAAGTTTTATAGTAATACTGGTCATATTTTCAAATCTGAGCATGGATTCCACTACCCGGATCCAATGATCGGTTTTCATACCCATAATCCGTTTCAATACCTAGATCCAAAGACATACTTGGTTCCAAATACCCGTTAAGAACCAGGGATTCAAATAGTTTTAGTATTGGGTAATCGGTTCCAATTTTTTTTTCTGTTATTTACGCCACTAATAAAGAGTAATTATGTTATAGGCAAATAACTAATTCCTATAGGCAAATAATATTTGACGAATTAGGGTTTAGGCGAATTATACTCGTGTTGGTGTAGATGAGTAATTTTTATTTAAAATTCAAAGAACTTAATTTATCATAAAATTAATGGTAATGTATTATTTCTTTGTGAAATAATAGTAATACAACGACGCTACCATGAATACTCTTACTTATTTGTAATTATCCGAAGTAATAACAGCCATTATAGCGAGTTGTATACTATACGATATTTACGACTAATATATTACAAACATCAAATATCCTGCACGAAAAATTAAACATAGTTACCAAAAAATCTTATATGCCCATACAATTTGCTATTTCCTTAAAATAACTATTTACCTGTAAAACTTATAATTTTTGTTAGAATAATAAATTACATACATATATTCATAGAATATCTACTTAAAACAAAATTCACAGAAAAAAGTCTGTCTTTTTCTACTCCGAGCTGAAGGAGTTTTGAATAAACATTGGTATTTCTTAATCTCATCTTAAAATTATAATAATGCTCTTCTTAATATCCTTTCAACATTAATTAATGAATAAATCAACAAAAAACATCGTTAATGGCTTGGGCATCACATCAAAAGTAATTTAAATTAGAGTGCAGGCTGTATTATATTAAGAGCTCCCCTGTTCTCCCATCATACAGCCCGGTCAAGTAATATCGGGGATACTGTATGACGTCGAGTACAGTTTCCCAAACAGTTACTTACCTTATACAGGCCTTACAATGTTAGTAACTCCGCTGGGCCACTGGAGAACTACAGGGTATTAAGGACACATGGCGCAAGACAGAGTGTATATATATTGTAGATTCTGTTATTAGTACGGTCATGTTTTGCTGCTGGTTCCGGGACTGGGTCCGGGGTCCGGAGTCTGAGTCCGGACTTCGGGCTGCCTTCGGGGGCGGGTGTCGGTGCTGACGCCGTCGACGCATCTTGATACGCGCGGAGATAATCGATGACCACGAAGTTTGAAAGAAAAAATTGGGAGTGGCGAATGGTTAACAACATGCAAACAAAATACTCCATTAGATGGATAAAGTGATTTTCGTAACACTGGCTGCTACGAGGCAAACTACGAACATTAAAATGTAGTATATGTGTTAATACCTATATCTGGGGTGATGCGTAGGGATGAACATGTATTATTAGTTATATTAATATCATGCTCCCCTGTTCATTTAAAGTAAAAACTGTAGAATGCACCAGAACGGAGTCTTTCCAAAGAAATACAATATTTTTTGTTCATAATGTAACTTTGAGTTACCTCAATCATATAACGTACAATATATCTCAAAAATATTAAATTTTTCATTCATAATTTTGTTAATAAAATTTCGCGGCATCAAAATGAAATGTCACCGAGCGGTGATTCCTATAGTTCAACCAAGTTAGATGATGCTGATATATCATTTACTTTTCATTTCCATTGTTGTTAATATGATTAATAATAATTAAATTTCATAGAGATGTTCAACTATTAATGAATTAATTTTACGAATTATAAATAATATCGTATTCATTGTTTTCTTTTTTACTTTGTTGCTCAATACATAGGTTTTGAAATGTCAATTGGAGGTCATATATGATATATGTCATATGTAACCAAACTTGTCAAGTTCCTTCTTGGTTATCTGAGTGCTTGATCATTGTTAGCATTTTGTTATCTGGGATTGTGGAGTAAGTACCTAAACATCTAGGCCAAAAAATTCTCTTATTGGAAATTTTCAACCATTTATGTAAAGAAATAATATAAATGAAACTCGAAATTGAGAAAATATTCGTAGTATAAAATACTTATTGCAAAAGGCTATTAAAGCACTCGTCCGTTTGCTCACTCGCCACTACGCGCTCGTCTGTAAATTACAAACTCATGGTTGCCTTCTATAACTTATTTGTTTTCTTCAAACAACCCCTCAATATGATTTTATTATTCCACATCAGTATCATTAACTATTTTATTATAAGTAATAGAAAAAATGGCTCATATAAAATCCTTATTATTTTAAATATACTATTCCATGGCAGATGTAGATATTTTTTAAAAAGGTAGGTTTACAAAATACGACTATCAACTTTTATTTTTTAATGGCAACCTATATTTATTTAACTAAAATATAAACCGCCATTTTTTCTCTTTTCAAGGATGTAAAAGTTTGTATATCAAAAAAATGCAATAATTCGAGAAAAATTAGATAATTGAACAATATTAGAAATTATATTTATCAAATATTCTAAAAATACGTTAAACAAGTAACAATTACCTACCTAGTATATTTTAATAATAGGTAATAATAATTTCTGATATTTTTCAAGTCTAACTTTTCTCGATTTTTTTTTTCATATTTTTGATATACAAGTTTTTACATCGTTGATGAAAAGAGAAGAAAATTGTGGTTTATATTATAGTAAAATAATTATAGATTGCCATTTAAAAAATATATTCATTTTAAAATTTAGCCACACATATTATATGTTGTACGCCTATAAGGATGTAATGTACGCCTATAAGGAAGTAATGTAGTGAAGGACAGCTAATAGATAACCTTGAATAGTCGTCTTTCGTTAATCCGACTATAACATATAATATATTTCATTTTATGATTTTAGCAAAAGACGTCTCCTTTATTGTATAACCAATTAGGTACTAGTACATATTATATTCCCATTTCCATATCCATATCAGACTACATTTCCCCTATGTTGGAATACTATTAAGGCTGCTATTACTTTAATGAGGAAAAGAGCACCCTTTCCATTTACAAAGCCTGAAAGAAATCTAATCAAACAAAGAAAACTCTGCAACAAAACTTCATTTCCCATTTCCATTTTCTTCTTTACACCTGTTCCCATTGTTTGTCTGCATGTAACACAATCATTCATCACGATGTCTTGTGCGGGGTTGCTGGACATCAGTCAATCGCTCCTCCCCTTGTCTTCATACACAAGGCACGAGCTGCGGTGCGGACTATGTCACAGGAGCACTCTGTCATAGTCGTGGCGGATTCAGAAGGTACTCAGTCAAGATTTTCAACGACCCGGATAAATGAGTCAGGTAAAGAGTTGCGAATGAGGGATAGTTCAAGTTATACGGGTTTCAAATTGAAATTAAATCCAACATTATTTATTTAGTGGGATCAGAAAGGTAAAAAAGCAGTTTGTGCAAGTTCAAATTCGAATACAGTTGAAGTGCATTCACAATTACCCTGTTTAATTTGCATTTGAAGTAGAAATCATGCCGCTTATAAATTTATTCCATTTAAAACCACTTTTAATTTGTTATTGAAATTTAGGTGAGACATCTATGAGGAACACGATAAAATATTAAAGTCGGTTGAACGGTTTGACTATTATTTTGGTTATTGGTTTTATTCACTCACTTTGCAATATTAAAGTAAAATGGTATTAAAGAGCTCCAAATGCAACTCCACGAAAACTAACAAATGTCATATGGTTAATTCAAAAGCAGTATTAACAGTACCTCTGGTGGGAAAAATACGACGATCACAATTCGCGAATACACTCTCGACTTTAAGTAAAGGCTTGGACCCGCAAGGTGTAGGGTATATACACATTCACTTTAGATAGACATTGTTTAATTTGCACTTGAAGTGCAAATTGTACAGCTTATAAATTTATGCTAAAACCTGTTGGTTTTTTTTTTTGTATTAGTCACAGTAGTTTATAATAGTATATTATGTGGCAAGTGTGTGAAGCTGAAATTTTTACATGAGGGTGGAGATTGTGACACGAGCCGAAGGCGAGTGTTACAAACCACCCGAATGTAAAATAGGCTTCACACACATGTTACATACTATACTTTTTCTACAACCTTGCAATAAAATATAATTTTTTCTTGACATTGTCATTCTTTTAAAGTATTATTATCGACTTATGTAACCATGGTTACCAACGTTACGGGGGTTTAACAGCTTTGTTTTATTAAAACACAATTCATTTTGTAATATTTAAAATAATGAACTGTGGGCGAAGTAACACTTCACGCACTGTGTACAAAAAATCAAAGTTCACACATATAAATTGATACGTGAAGTACTCACTTCACGTATAGGAGTAGAAAAACATTTTTGTTACACATTGTTAAATCCTCCTCCTACTTAAAATTAAATAAATTTAAAACGTGAAAGAAGACTTATTTTTCAAAAGCCTTAAGTATGCTATCTACAACCACTCTTTTGACTAATATATTGATTTCAATCACTTGTCTTGCACTTATTACATTCAAGTCCGAACCCTAAGTGCGCCGGGTCAACCTTTCGTTGTAAATGGCTACATACAAATGCCTCTGCTTAGCTTATCATTTTAAGTCAGCATGATATTATCCTGGGTTCAAACTTGATTGTGTATGCAAGTTTACAATTTTTTTTCTTCTTAATTTAATGAAGTGATTCCAACGGTCATGCACTGTGAAAATTCTTCAATAGGCAGGGCAAGAGTTACTTGCTATATTACCTTGTGGGCGATAATACTACCGTAGTAATATTTAAATAATTGCGTAAGTGAAGTCTGCAAGATCCCTCGATGTTGGGCTGGCTAAGGATGTAAGTAAAACTTACTTGCTAAGGAGAAGAAGAAAGAATTCCTTAATTTTCATGAAAACAGGCTTAGGTTAAGGACGCACGAGGCGGCCTCTCGGCACAGTTTTAAAACAGAACATACGAAGCGGCATGAATCGAGTCGGTTGTCTAGTCGTTTGTAAATCGGGCGTATTTCCCAATTTGAAGCGGCGGCCGACTCGGCATGCCTCCGCTTGAATGATGTGTGTGCTGTCCTATGGAACGATAGATCGAGTCGGCCGCCGACTCGACAAAATGCCGCCCCATGTGTTCGTACTGTTCCTAGCCTTAATAGTTATAATATCAGGCACCGGATAGCTATACCCGAACAATATAATAATTAGTAGGTATCAGAAAAAAAATGTAGAGGTACGACAGTGCTTAGATTTTTAAAAATAAATTCGCTGCTGCTTGTTAAAAAGTACTCAATAAAATTCAATTTATTCAGACATTTTATAACAGTAAACAAAACAAAATTTTACTGGCTTAATTAAAAATTAATTTAAAAATTATTTCACAACATTTCATCTCTGAATGAGTAGGATTCGTCCTTTATTTTCAATTTTAAATATTCAAGAATTAGATATTCAAATGAAAGTTATTTAGGCGGGTTTTTGTACTGATTACGTATAAAAAAGGCATTCTTCTAAACTGAAAATTTATTATTAAAAAAAAAAAAAATTAATATTAATTTCATATTTTTTTTTACTTTCTGTTTGTATTTTTTGGTTATTATATAATTTATCAGAGCGGGGTGGAATTCTGTAACTCGTTCGATATCAAACGGTACCGTTATAACCACAGAAATATATTTTTTATTAGATGATTGGTATATTTGCGTCATACAAAAAATATTATATAAGATATTACCGTCCTACAATTGACTAATCATTTTTAATAAAATTAAAACAATTAAGGCCTCCATTCTCTGTACTTCCAGAGCCACTTACGGTCCAGATTATTATACATAACTTTATTTATTGTTATCTGAAAGAAGAGTGAAGTATACGTACAGGTATTATTCTTAAAATACAAATGTAATTATTAGATTTTTAAAGAAATTAATAGAAATTTCAATAATGCTCTTCCGTTGAACTTCGTTGCATGTTTATTAATGGATGTCATTAATATATAGAAAAATTCATTGATGACCCCTATTTACGAATGATTTTCTATTAATAACCGATTTTGATGAGTGCATTCAACGTATGTAACATAATATATACTAAGTTGTAGTAGAATGAAGTAATTTTATCACTTGCTAGTTGGGTAATATTCACGTAATATTCCTTAAAAATGAATTTGAAAACAAAAATACTCCACTAGCAACGAAAAAGTCGCTAGTGTTAGCTAACTCTGAGTGTACTGAACGATGCCACTGAAAATAAATAATATTAAAAGCCAAACGGACATGTAAAAGTTTATTAACCTAATTTTTTGTTATGAAATAAAATTAGATTTTCCCCAAATTAGTAAATATTAATATGCCTCAATTATTAATCACCCTTATTAACGCTTGATGGTGTTACATAAATATTAATACTATAATTTTATATATATATATATATATATATATATCATTTAATTTTGGGAAATACATTAAAATAATTACTCTAATAAGGGAAAAATATATACTAGCCGAACTAGTAATAAATTAACACATACAAAAGATGTTTTTCGGTCTTGAAAAATGAAAGATTGTATTTCTTTTCCGTAAACTGGGACTATCAAACTGTGTCAAACTACTCAAATAATAATCTATTCTGTCAAACTTATAGCTGTAAGATAACTACCTATATCATCGAAACAATCTATAAATTCAGTGTCAGTTGAGCCGAGCAACATGAAAAAAATAAACAAAAATAAAAAGCGACATTTTGATGTATTAATATGTCCGCAGTAACCGTTTTGCTCGAGTTGAACTAAAACTTTTCACAAAGTGTGCTCGGCGAATTTTACAACTCTCATAAAGAAAAGATTTTCGCCCGTAAAATGGCTCGTTTCTAAATCCCAAAGCCTAATCTTTTCTATATTATGATTTCATACTGATCTTAAAATTGTCATTTTGGAGTAGTTTATGTTTGCGCGCTAACGGAGGCACCTATTCTACTGCATTTGTTACTTGAATAAATGCCGCGCGCTGTGAACTCTTCTTCTTCCTCTTCACGACTTCCGTTGTCGACGTCTCGCTCACAAACGAGTGTCTTTTAGTGCAGAAGTTGCTGCCTCTTTCCAACAAAGTTCTAAAATTTTTTAGTGAGTAATATGGAGATATAAAGGGATATTATTTTCTGCGTTATTGCTCATAATGTTGTTTAGTTTGTTGTTTTGAGAAAGCAGCATATAATCACATTAAATTTTATTGATGCTGCATTACATAAATCAAGTACTACCTACTTACTGTTTTCAGTTTTCATGCTTTTTATACAACTATTTGAATATTTGATAATTAAAGGAGAATATATTAAAAAAATAATTATATAGGAAAAATCCAAAATCACATCCTTAAAGATTTTGTTCTACAAATATTTTTTGTTGTCTTTATTTGTTCTATACATTTTGAGATCTATTTTCTTGTGTGTTTTATAAATATATACTCAATATATAGTTATTTTTCATAAATATTCAGTATAAATAATACGTGCGTATAAATCATCGGCCGACTAATGAAATGTACCCTGTCCACAAATATTACTTTCGAGAAAAACTGCTTCAAACATTTAGAATTTTATTGTAAAGAATAGATAATGAATACAAATGTTGAATTTTATTTGTTTGTATAGTTTCTTTTTCCTTAACTTTGTATGAAATTTGTTAAATTATAATTTTTAAATATTTTCGACATATAAAAAGATCTAGTTGGACATGGTTCAAAATAAAATAGTAAATTTATGAAAAAAAAAAAAAATCCAACACAGAGACTTTGTACCATGTCCATACTTTTTATTATTATTTTTACTGTACTATATCCAGCAGTACGTGACAGAATTATGAAATATGATTAGCTCTGGACTTATTTCAAAACAATTGTCAGTGTATGTCATTTTAAAGGGACCTAGTACAAAACTATAAGTATGTTTAAAGTACAAGAAGTACTGAATTTGATGATCTTTCCACTGGCCATGGTACAACAAATTACCGGGAAACTGAATTTGATTATATCTATTTTTTTTTTTTTTAAAAAAAAGTGAACATGGTTCATTCCAATAATCAGCCGACGAAATGTTTAGAAAGGGCAAAAGAATAAAGAGTTGAATATTAAATCAAATATGGCCAATTAACAACGAATGTTTAATAATAATATTAAATGTTCATTATTAATAGGTAAATTAGGTTGAGTTAGTTTCAGTTAGTTTATTAAAATTACAACACTGCATTATTTCATATAAAGCACCGTAACCGTATACATCTTCATTACAGAGAATCATTTATATACGTACCTACCTACAGCATAAAAAATACATATTTTTATTTTTTATTATCACTATGTTTGTTATCTACACTAAATGAATAATAGAAAATGAAATATATTCTCGTACTATCTGATCATTTGAATCATCGATCGTCATCAATTTATACATCATCTTCATTCCACCGTATAAATGTATCTTCAAAATCTTTATCGATAAAGCTCAATCTTTATTTTCTCACCATTTTAGAATCACCAGGGTCCGGTCACAGAGACTGCTCAAATTTTCAAATATTTTCCCTGTATCTAAACACACTCCTGTTGATTGACTGCTTCCAAACACTAAACCTGCATGGTCTACAGAATAATTCCTGATACTCTGAAGTTGATGGAAGTTAACAGTATATATATATATATATACAGTGTGTCCCATTTAGAGGTGCCACCATTGGGATCTCGAGAACTATAAGAGATACGATGTCGGTTAAATGGAACTTTTTGTGCGCCTTTGGGAGGCCATTTCAGATGTGCTTTTGTTCTTCCAAAAATTCTCATAGGGCACTAGATAATGACGTAAAACTGAATATTGTTGATTTTTTCTTTTTCAAATAACTTCTAAACTATTATTAATTGAGAAAAACATTTCAAATATAAAAGATAGATATTTTTATTAACTAACCAGTGGAGTACGAAATAAATTTTTATATCCGTAAATTTTCGAGATATAACACAAACTTATATTTTTTTAAATGGAACCCATATATGATTTTAGTCTCAAAAAAATCATTATTTTTTTCTCTTTTCAGTGATATAAGGGTTATTATGTTTTATATTTGTTTTGCCCCTAAAATTTAATTTTTCTCTTCATTTTCCTGAATTTTCTTATTATATCCCAAAAAAACAGTATTATTTTAATTAATTATAGTGTATTTGATCGATATAATTTATTTTATGCCTTTATTACTTAATATTTTTATTCTAGACTCATAATTACAAATTACACTATAATGTGCCAAGGGCGACCTGATACAAAATATTATAAAAATTAATTTAATACGAGTTTTGAGCAAAATTTTGTAACGAAATAAATTATTTAAATACAAGGAGTATTTCTAAATATAAATCTACCAATATTTTCAAAATAATTGTAAATTTACTACAAAATAAGGAAAAAATAATAATTTTGATGACAAAACAAATATAAAACATAATAACCCTTATATCATTGAAAAGAGAAAAAAATAATGATTTTTTTGAGACTAAAATCATATATGGGTTCCATTTAAAAAAATATAAGTTTGTGTTATATCTCGAAAATTTACGGATATAAAAATTTATTTCGTACGCCATTGGTTAGTTAATAAAATTATCTATCTTTTGTATTTGAACCTTTTTTCTCAATTACTAATAGTTTAGAAGTTATTTGAAGAAGAAAAAATCAACAATATTCAGTTTTTCGTCATTATCTAGTGCCCTATGAGACATTTTGGAAAAACAAAAGCACATCTGAGATGGCCTCACAATGGCGCACAAAAAGTTCCATTTAACCGACATCGTATCTCTTATAGTTCTCGAGATCCCAATGGTGGCACTTCTAAATGGGACACACTGTATATATATTAAATTTGTAAAACCATTGCGACACGATGTTTCTGTCTGTGTCATGCAACATAATACTACATTCTCATTCAAAGTTACGTGGATTCTGCCTGGCATGGCATCATAAATTCAAGCTAGTTTTATTTATATTGGAAAACTAATAATTTTTTTACCTCTCGCTAAGAGAGGTATGGATTCATGCTAAAAATCGCATATCCAGATTTTAGTGAATAAGCACAATTTAAGGTCCCTACAATCCGATTTTTACGATGTGTATGTGTGTATGTGTGTGTGCGTGGATGTGGGTATGTGTATGTTTACGTGTGGATGTTGGAAAGGCGATTCCTCAAAAACTATAAGACTTAAGACCTGTATAACTATGAATTCCTCAATGTGACATTCCTGGACGGAGCTGAAAAGATTTTGGTAACAACTGGACAACAGGAAGTAGTAGTTCTTAGAAAAAAAATTCTAAATATATTTTTTTTGGAATTTTTTGTTAATACAAATATTGAAGAACATAAAATTCTCCATCTAATACACTTTTTATTATCATTTTATTATATCTTGTATAGATTGAGAGATAAAGACACTATAATATATAGAATAATCGGATGTAATATATCGCAGAGGCTAAACTACACTAAGAAATCCAGGTGACAAATTCAAATGTTTATAATATAGTAATGATTATAACATAGTTTGTAAATGACAGATGTCAGTGTCAAAAATCAACAGTTTTAGTGACATTCTAAAAGCTTTTTCTAGGAAGTACATTTAATCTTTCTTATTGTTTTATTAATTAAATATTTAAAATTATTGTTAAAATGCATATATCCATCAGAAATTCCGCCAATCTGGTTAGTAAATTTTAAGAATCTCTGACATTTAGGAACTTCCTCATACAATGAAAAATAGATATAATTAGAATTGTATGTGTGCAGAAGACATGTTAAATACAATAAAAACAATATTTGGGTAAAGTTCTGTAATTTATTTTGTTATAAAAGACCTGTTCAATAGCGAAGTGCAATATTTACAATACTTATATAACACAAAATGGCATTGGCGAGAGTATTGTGCTGGCCACAACAGATTTTTACACATTAATCAAAACTTTTTAAGGTGAATGAATAATACTGCACAAATATATAAAAATAATATTTGTAATAATACAGTGTGTCCCATTTAGAAGTGCCACCATTGGGATCTCGAGAACTATAAGAGATACAATGACGGTTAAATGGAACTTTTTGTGCGCGTTTGGGAGGCCATCTCAGATGTGCTTTTGTTTTTCCAAAAATTCTCATAGGGCACTAGATAATGACGAAAAACTGAATATTGTTGATTTTTTCTTTTTCAAATTACTTCTAAACTATTAGTAATTGAGAAAAACGTTTCAAATATAAAAGATAGATATTTTTATTATCTAACCAGTGGCGTACGAAATAAATTTTTATATCCGTAAATTTTTGAGATATAACACAAACTTATATTTTTTTAAATGGAACCCTTATCTTATTTTAGTCTCAAAAGAATAATTATTTTTTTCTCTTTTCAATGATATAAAGGTTATTATGTTTTATATTTGTTTTGCTCATAAAATTTAATTTTTTTCTTTATTTTTGTGAATTTTCTTATATCTCAAAAAAAAATATATATTTTTTTTATTAATTATATTGTATTTGATCGATATAATTTATTTTATGCCTTTATTACTTAATATTTTTATTCTAAACTCATAATTACAAATTATGCTATAATATGCCAAGGGCGACCAGATACAAAATATTATAAAAATTAAAATGATACGGGTTTTGAGCAAATTTTTCTAACGAAATAAATTATTTAAATACAAGGAGTATTTCTAAATAGAAATCTACTAATATTTTCAAAATAATTGTAAATTTAATACATAATAAAGAGAAAAATAATAATATTGAAGGCAAAACAAATATAAAACATAATAACCCTTACAACATTGAAAAGAGAAAAAAATAGTTATTTTTTTAAGACTAAAATCAGATATGGGTTCCATTTAAAAAAAATATAAGTTTGTATTATATCTCGAAAATTTACGGATATAAAAATTTGTTTCGTACGCCACTGGTTAGTTAATAAAAATATCTATCTTTTATATTTGAAACGTTTTTTTCAATTACTAATAGTTTAGAAGTTATTTGAAAAAGAAAAAAATCAACAATTATCAGTTTTTCGTCATTATCTAGCGCTCTATGAGAATTTTTGGAAAAACAAAAGTACATCTGAGATGGCCTTACAAAGGCGCACAAAAAGTTTCATTTAACCGACATCGTATCTCTTCTAGTTCTCGAGATCCAAATGGTGGCACTTCTAAATGGGACACACTGTATATTTATCATTTATATTTTACAAAATAATTTGAAACAATGGCCAGAAGATTAAAATAGTTTTCAGTGTGTTTTAAATTATTATTATGCAATTACAATTTTAATATACTTGTAAATATTGACTTTCTCAGTGTTTGACTAGTACAATTCACTGTATACCTAATGGAACATGGTCTCTTTGAAAGAAAATTCGGTCAAATTATATGTTAAAGCTACGTTCGGAACCAAATAATCTCCATTTTCAATTTGAATTTATACTTTGTAATTTTTACTATCAAATTCTGTGTACGTATATTGTGCTTCTTGTCCACATTTCTGCACACATTTGTTTACATCGAGTGCATTCAACTTTTGACAGAAGTTAATTGGAGCTGAAGTTTTTTTTTTGTGATTCATTTCTAAACTTTCACAATAACCTTCAAGACAATAACAAAATAATGTCAGTTCAGCTTGACATTTGACGTTCAGCAACATTATGCGTTCCCTCAAATTGGAACTGAAAAGTTTGGACCTTGCAAGGATATATGTAATTGGAAAATGACATTGTTCCAAGCTTTTACGCAAAATAGTAATTCAAATTAGAAATTAAACATGGATGATAAAAATGTTATAAACAAAAATATAATGTACAGGGTGGAACAAATTCGAGTTCCTTACATGAAAAACTTTCTTATTATGCACGCAACAGAAAAATGATGTAGGTCTTTTGAGACAAATTTAATAGGCACCACAAGAATTTTCGATTGTCTTTTGTTTTTGAGCTACAGGCAAAAATCTGTTTTTCGCTTATTTCCAAAATACTTCATATTCGCTTATAATGAGAGATACAGAAAAAATGTTTGGATAATTTTTATACATTTTTTACATAGAATATCGTGGTCTAATTATATTTTTTCAAAACTTAGTAATTCTCGAGATATAATACAAACATCATATTTTTCAATGGGGACATAGGTTGAACATAGTCACATATTATTAATTTTTGGAGTGATAAAAAAAGAATTTGTTAAGAAACAAATGAAACAATCAATTTCATATCATCATTTGTTTATTTTGATTATATATCAATTAATTATATCCTAAAAATTCTTTTTAGTCAATTATTTTGGGATTAGTTAATTATTTATTTTTTATCGGCTTTAATACGATTCCAAAAATGTGGAAAATATGCACTCTAAAGTATATAAATTAAGAAAATGAGTAAAATAATGAACATAACATTAAAAACAAGCAAATCATGATCTGTAATTGATTTTATTATTTGTTTCTTAATCAATTTCCTTTATTTTTTTCATCAGAAAAAAATAAGATTTCAAGTTTTATTCAGGTTTGAAACAAAAGAATGTAGACTTCAAGACATTTAAGAAGTTTTTCATATAAGGAACTCGAATTTGTTCCACCCTGTACATCCTTTCCGGTATTTTAACTCTGAAATTTTCGGTATACGAATCATAAACGTTGCTACTTTCATAAATTTACACATAAACAATTGTATTAACATTAACTTCAATATATAAAGTTTGCTTGTCAGTTTAAATACATGAAGAAATATTTTCGCTACTATTATAATTATACATGATTACTGTACCTAAACGTACAAGAATTAAAACAAAAATAGAAAGCAATATCGCAATATCCACATTAGCATGTCTTGGATATGAGAATATATTAATTTTCATAGCACAATAAAGCAATTTCCAGTTCCAGTATAATTATTTAAATACCAAAGTGTCAAGATGAAAAATCCAAGTGCAAAATTTAAGTCAAGATCGCGTGTTCTGAGACACGCTAAGACATAACGTACCGTTTATTGCGTTTTAATTTGTGCGTTTATACTCATCAGTATTCCGGATTATTTACTCGTAGACAAGCAACGAGGGACGGATTTAGGGGAATACTGCCCTGCTCGCTTAATTATACTCCCAAATTCGTATCCCGAGACATACAATGTTTATTTATAACTCAACTCATCTGTAAGTATCGCATTATTATATTCTAATAACACTGTGTTTCAATGTAAACACTTCACAGATGAAGCATTTACACTATTTTATTTCCTTTTTTCATCTGAATATTTATATCTCGTTGTTAATTTTCATTTTAGCAAATGGAAAGATTTGGACCATGAATATATTTATAGGGATCTTTTTATTTTCTTCCGAGGAACAGCATAATGAAAAAAGTTTTTTGAGTTAATTAAAACAAATTGGTATTAATGAAATGGAATGCTGCTGAGAAGTAGCTAGCGCAAATATTGAAAAGTTTAATGCATTTTTGTAAATTGTCCAAGTTGGATCATAACAATTCAATCACGCTGAAAAATCGCACGGCGTAGCTTCCGCCGTAAATACCACTTACCAGTATTTTTCACAAAACTCTCACAGTGGAAACAAAACCCCGAAAAAACAAGTAAAGAAAAAACTCGCTTTTTAAAAACATCCCCATTACTTTAACCCAAATCTAGCAGCACATTTTCCAAATGTTACGATCAATTTTCGTTGCCAAGTCTGTGTAAGATTGCAACTCATGGGCGGTGAATAGGGGTTGGTGGAGCAGCAGGGGTGTCGGCACAAGCCCGTGCATACCGGATGTGACGTAACGAGCGAGTGGGGCCGGGCGCAGGCGCAAGCGCGCAGCCTTCGCACGACGTCGGAATTTATAATTCGAAACGGGAACGGTTCAGTTTCAGAGATAAAACGAAGATGGTGCCACTGTAGCTACCCCTACCGCTGTCCTCAGAGCCTACACTGCCTGCAGCCTCCTGCTCCTGTGGGAATACTGCCGCCCTGCTTGCCTGCTTCATTCATATCTCGTTGCTACATAATCGACAATTATCTCGTTCTCTTGTTCGTTACTATGGCGAGATACTCGGATGAATTTCATGATACATGGGACAATGGCTATGGTATGGCTGTACCATGCGAATGGGAATTACGGAATTTTACTAATGTTCGCATGATTGGAATCTTAAATTAGAATTGTGTTTATAGGGTAGGTAACATACAAATAGCAACGATACTATTATGCATCACAAACACATTTCATTTCATAATGGACATAATCAATGAATTTTAGTCCTTTAGTTATAATTCATATCATCTTAGATAATATAGTCATAGTATATCATTTCATTGAAGCAATAATGAATGAATTTGAATCCTGAATTTTTTTTTAAGAGTTCTAAATATAAAATTAAACTTTCATGAAAATTATATAAATGTTTTTCAAATATTTAAAAAAGTATATTTCTACTTCTTTTTTCCATTTTGACCATAACCATAATTTTCCGTTTCCTATATTAATTATTTTGTTCTGAAGAAGGAATAATAGATTCCGAAATAAAAAAAACCTTTTTCAAGACTGAAGTCCTTTTTATTATATATGTATAAATTTGTTGAAAAAAAAAAAAAATAAGAATGAAGAAAATTACTGTTTTACATAAAAGATAAAAAATTATAATTACTTAAATTATAACTTACCCCAATTTTTTTTCTGTAATTAATAACACAAATAAATATACGATATAATACAATTATACATAACAAAAAAAAACAATTTTGGGTTCATAAAAGTTACGTAAAATTGATATTTTTGGACCGAAAAATACACAGGTTATAACAAATATACTTTTATTAAGGTATTTAAAATAATGAAATATCTATATACATAAAAAGATGATATGTCATTATATTGCTTTTGAATCACATGCTGAAAATTTAATACTGTAATAATGGAGAAAAAAGCTAAATGTTGTATTTGTATGTGAGTAAATAAAAACATGTGATATGTAATAATTGCAAATAAAAGTTGTTATTAAATATTTGCACATATACAAAAAAAGTTTTTACGTACATGATAAAACAAAATTTTGATTGACAATTGGAATGAAGTAGAAATTAAAATTTTCATGATTAAAATTGTAATGTGCACTGAATATCTTCACTATAGTTTAATGTCAATAATATATAAAATACCGCATATTGGTCTGTCAGCGATATGTCAATATAATTCATTGAAATTAAATTGGATTCACATCACATAAGACAATTCTTGAGAAGTTCGCGGAAACAAATGTAATGAATGTTGTTTTGAAGGAGTGGTATACGTCGTGAAGATACGTTGTATATGTTGTATTTATGTTTAACACTTGAGGCGGGTAGTTAGTCTGCGTAAGTCGGTGTCGATCATTACAGTGAGTACGATGCAGGACAGGCAGGACGGGTCTGACTGGAGTCGTGGCGGCTGCGGCGGCGGGCGTCAGCCACACCCCCGCGCGGCGGCGCTGGGGCGCAGGCCGCGGTGCGCGCGCTCCTCGCCTGTAGGCGGCCGTCTAGCTCGCAGCATCGCCGCGACGCTTCAGTCGAGATCTGGACCTCGCCGCGACCTGTATCCAGCCTGCAAGCAACACCACCCGACACCGGACACCAACACACCGGACCCGGAACTGGCTAAAAATAACCCTCCACCAGCCAGTGTTGTGCTTCACTCTCCAGTGGCTGTTGTCACCACCAAACACATCTTCACGTGCGGCAGGGATGGGATATCATCGTAGTGTCAAGACTTTGGAAATGTGAGAGTCGTATGCGACTGGATCAATAGGCTCTGGTCGGCTGCCAGAAATAGTGAGGGGCCCGAAATAGCCGGCATCTTCAATTACCGCGTGTGCCTCCGCCGGTCGCCGTGCGCTACGCTGGCCGCCGGCCCGCCGCTCCGCTCCGACCCGGCGCGCCGCGCCACGAAAGGGAAAGTGAGTGTGAACTTTGTGCTGCTCTGTGACTTCTCTGTGCTCTTCTGTGTGTGAACTACTCCAATCCAGCCAGTGCTTGTTTCAGAAGGGCACCTAGCCTCACTGCCCTTTATAACCAACCAAATGTCACAATCATCTCGTCTACGTCTGTCGGGGTAATCATCATTAACACTGCAATGTGCACCTTTAGCTGGTTGAATCCGGGTCAAATTGTCCTATAAATGTTATTTGGTCCCCTTCAACCAGCTGTAGTTGACATTGCGAGCGACTCTTCCATCCAAGAAGATCATCATCAGAGTTCTTTCTCTTCTTCGGTATTGCTCCCCTGATTCTCATTTTCATTTCCCTGTCCTAACTTTCACAAACATACTACATTTCCTTTACTTCCATCATTTTCTTTCACTCAGTGGGAAGTAAACTTTCCGTTTTCCAATATCTAGATATAATTAAATGTCTTTCCTATTGATACAAACCAAGCAATATTTCACCGTATCAGTTTTTTCCATTTTACAGCAACTTCATTTCCTCATAGAGATACTTATGCAATTATTTTATTTTTTAACTAGTTATCTTTTCATCTAGGTATTTTGTTTATGCTTGTTACCATCTTTTGATGTTTTAGATTTTCATATTGAAGTTTTCTAGTAGTATTGTTACTTAAAATAGCTGTAGTAGGTCAACGAAGTAGTGTATACAGTTATTGATCAAACTTTTTATTCAAATTAGCTGGCATGTATATTTTCGTTCGGCAGCTGCTGCTGTTCAGCGCAAAAAAGTTTCTGCAACGTATCATTTAAATTTTATCGCGTAAATAACTGTCAATTAAAATATTGTGTTCCGCACAATATAAAAATTAAATTTTCCAAATAAACATCGCTCGTATATCAATCAACTGATCTTCCAGTAGAAATTTGTACAAAATAATCAGTTATCTAGTCACGAACCGAAATAAAATGGAACGGTATGCAATTAAACGCAAACTGATAATAATTCCTTGCATTTTCATCAAGCTTTAATGGCGTATAAACACGGGAACAATTTGCAGCCAGCACCTTTACGGAATTATCCATTTACAGTTCTAACAATAACCTGTACGTGAGAGCGAATCACAATAGGGCAATAAAGCCAGAAACAGATTTCGGTTTGCGAAAAGGATTCACTTAAATCGGATGCAATAGCCGAAGATTATTCTCTTTCGGCTAGTTTCGTGCATTCCGATCATGCACGAAGGTGACCGGACACAATCATGACAAATATGAAGTTGGTATATCTTGGCATGTTTAAGTCCTTGTAATGGTGGTTACCACTGCCTCAGTGGATTTTTGCTTGACGAAGCAAAATCACATTACTGCGTTGTAGTTCTGTCAGGCGGAAAATTAAATTTCCCTAAAAAAGCATGTTCCTAATTTTATACATGATTTATTATGTTGATGAAAATCGTTATGAAAGTTCTTCCACATGGTGTGGATTCATTACGCTTTGATTTGCTAAACGTTGGCAAAAATGCTGGAAGGCTGTTTATTTCAAACGAGATTTTCAATTTTCAAATATTGTAACCAAATTTAATTAATGTACTCGTAATACAAATATTGATAAGAGGCTTAAATTTATATTACTGGCAATATTATTAAAATAAAATAAAATTTATTACAACAACAAACATATTAAATATCGATGTTTGCATTTGAGAAAAATATACATACAATTTCAGAAAATTGAATAACGCTACATAACAAAGCAAACGAATACTGTCATTTTTTTCTTGCCTACAGGTTAGATATAGTATTAAGTCTATTCAACGACACTGATTACCTTAAGATGAAAATACTATAATATTCTTAATATTGACAAGCAAGACAAGCACAATTGCGTATTGAACAAAATATTAACGAATTCAGAGAAAGAATATTTAATTTATATTTTTTATATTTAATATTAAACTGGGTAATGCATGAGCTTAAATATAAATTTATATCGGAAAATTATATCTACAAACCGCCCTAACTAAATTCTTTTTTAAATTAAATTTTCTACAATCAAGTTGCTTTTGGATACTGATCTCTTTATTTGGTCATTTTGTTTGCGTTTGAATAAATCCTTCGTTAAATTAAAATGGAAGCCTTTAGTTAAACAAAATATTCGGTTTCAATATCATAATACCATAATAGCAGCTCTCAAATCATACAGATTACGGAACTCATTTTCAAACCTACATTAATCAAAACCTAGATTTAGTCCAAGATAATAATAACAAAGAAGCCACAGTAATTTTCGCCACGAGAAGAGGGCGCTACACAAGCGTCGATGAAATATTTTCGAAGGGTTCAGCTATCATGAAATATATTCCAATTTATAAAGGAAAGTATGAATATAAATTTTCATTTTTTATCTGAAATATTTCATTTTCTCATTCTTTTCTGCGCATAGCCCAATTTTTAAAATTTGACATTTTAGATTCATATGCATTGATCCCCAATTCAAAGATTAGAAATTGATCTTTGAAACTAAAGTAAGTAAAATTACACTTACACGGTAACAATAAATTATATTTTGAATCATTTTTCGTTTTAATTGCTAATACCTAAATTTAACTGTTATTACGTGACAGGTGACCTTTTAAATAGGTCACAGAGTATTGGTCAATATTTTAAATCATCTCATTTAATATAAAATATAGAACACAATTTATAATGTTTCAAACAAATTAATAAATTTATTTTAAACAAGTAATCCAAATTTATTAACAATAATTTAGATTAAATTATGAAAATTATGATGTTTGATTTGCATTTCAGTAAGAAAATTTTCAGGAAATAAAGTTAGTCAGCCAGATATTTTAGGCAACGGAAGAAAGTATGTACGTCATTATTATTGAAATTGAATTAAATGAAAAATACCAGTCAGTATTTGAGCTTGTTATCTCAGATAGTAATAGAAAGTATCTTAGTGTACTTATACATAATTATTTCATTCAAAATTCGGGTCGCAGAGACCTATATGTGAAAATTGAGCAATTTATAAACAAATGCTAGAGCTTGCAATTTTTGTGTCAAGAAAAGGTCCTTCAGTACACAGTATACTAACTTGAACACATGTATTTATAAATAGACAAGAGCGTTAATCAATGAACCACTGACTTAAATGCAAATAATATACACGACACCTGGATTACTCATTTATCTAGCCCTATTTTGTAAGGAATTTGTTGTCTTAGCAACGTTGCTAAAAATTTTAAACAATAGAAAGAAATGTAAAGCATGTCATTTTCATATTTTATTCAATTTCATTTCAAAATAAATTATTTTTTAATTGTAAATAAATTATGGCTGATGAAATGTGATGAACTGAGATAAAAAATGTATTTTTAATTCTGAAAGCTTTTTTTTACAAATATTTGATTTTAGTTTTACCGTCTTCATATCTTCACACATAGATATCAGATTGTATTTTTGAAGTATTCTATACAAATAACGTTCTAATTACAAAATTTTAAATAACAGATTCATGACTGTCTTTTGATATTAAATTGCACTTTGTGTTTATCACACATTTTTTTCTATTTTGCATGTGTGAATGTATTTTATTTGAAAATTATAATTAAATATTTGTTAAAATATCAAGATAAGTAACTCTTAACAGTTTCAATAAACAGTTAAAATTAAATTTGTGTTTTGTATTTATTAAAACTGAACAGATAATATTTATATTTATTGTTATCAACATAGAAATAAATACCTTGAATTTTAATTAAAAAATGTCCACATATTTTATTTTGACAAATATCAGTTGCAGTAATTTTTAACAAGCAGTTACAACTGAATGATAGAGCTGTGTTTGACACTTAGACTAAGTTACCAATTACACAAATAAAAACTTCTTCAACAGTGTTTCAAATTTTATTTTATAAACGAGAAATAGGAAAAATATATTTCAATTCTAATATTAACTTTAGGAATGGTAAAAACCGTTAGTATCCGCCACTGGCAAGTGCTGGGTGGAAGGTATTCGAATCGGTAACGGTAAAGGAACGTGTAAATTACGGCTCGCTGTTTGAGGGCGTGGTCTAACGTAAATTATTTCACCGCTAAAACAAACCAGTAATTGGCGAACAACATGAAGCGGTGTTGAGCCAAAGCTTTGCTGGCTAGTCTACGTCATATCCGCAATCAATATGTACCCTTGAAACCGCTGAAAAACCCCGGCTTCAGTAAAAGGAAATTACTATAAAAAGTTTCAGTTTTCACCGGAACGATACACATTGCCCCGATTCATGTCACTCTCAGACATTTTAACCTAATTAAGAAAAAAACTTTTATGCTCTAAAATCGTCATTACGAAAAAGATTTCATTGTCACTGTATGAAAAAGTATAATTTACCCTTAAATAATGTATTAATTCTAATAGAACCCATTAATACGATCGTGGTTTCAAGGATCTTTGGTTTTATTTACCATACAAACACTGTCAAGTAATCGGCACTTGTAATAAAAATTTATAACCGAACTCCAGGCCAACGTTTAAAATTCCATACGTATTACCGATATTTTAAATAGTAATAATTTACATATATTAAATACATGAATTCAATATTTCATAACAACAGTTAAGTTAATGAAAACAACTGCAATATTTAAATGAAGCTAAAAATGTATTAAAACCTTTATTGCAAGTAATTAAAATTTTACTAAATAAATATGCAGAACAGGATAGAACAATAAGCAAATTATTTTCATTGTACTATTTTATAAATGCAATATCTATTTAAATTGATTTCAGTATATGAAACCAAATAAACTGTGAGTTGTGCTCATTTATATATAAAAATGTAGTATTTTTTTTGTGGATGTCTGATAGCTGCCAAAATATTACCGACAGATAACTTAAAATTGTAGGTGTTGTTCAACTAATGTAGTTAAAACTAATAAATCAAAACTGAGAATCATAGTAATTTACGTAACAAGACCTGAATGTGATACTTTACTGGGTGAGCAAGCATATTCCAGAGCGAGCCGTAGGCGAGCTTTGGAAGCTGGTGAGCCCAGTATAGACACTTTCAGGTCATGTTGGGTACAATATTTTTTTTGCGATCCTGAAAAAAGAATAAAAAAATATTATTTTATTTTTTAATGCGAGCAAATAAGAAATAAATAAACAACTGATCTCCATGGAAACATTTAGCTTTACCGGTCCCGGGATCGGTAAAGTACTTTCCGATCCCTTAAAGACAACTTTCCGAGCTAGCTCAGCAAAGAAGGACTTTCCGGTCTAAATAGTGATCAGAAAGAGCTCATTCTCTGGGCGATCGCGAAAAAAATATATATAAAAAGCTCGTCTTTAAAAATAATAATCTTTAAATAACATATAGACTATTGACAAGTTTCTGTATCTCACCTCATTTTATTCCATTCTTATTTACTTTATTCCAAAATTTTCACAACAATTTCTAAACATATAAATACTTACCGTTTTTTTTTTAAATTTTTTTTATCTATTTAATTCTTTGTTTGTTTTTCGTCGTAATGTGTGTTTATTTATTTATTTTATTCAATTTTGACGTTTTAAACTGTCATTATTAACACCATAGCAACAACTATAAGTAACACTTTTTTCACATGTGAATTAAAAAAATTTTTAAATCACTCACAATATTTTAACTCACTCTGCAACAAATAATGCATTTAAAATAACATCAGGTACGAAAATAACACTCACCATAATATTTAACAGACATTATCAGCCATTTTCATTATTTTTACGGCACAAATGACAGACAAAAAAGCATTTTAAATATATGACTTGACGTCTATCAGCGATGATTGTCATGCTCAGCCTACTAGCTGATCAGTTTTTTATTTTGCCAAAATACAATATTATAATGGTTTTTATTAGTATACTCGAAGAATTTAACTCACTCGCCCTTACAGGCTCGTGAGCTAAACTTTCTTCTCATGAATAAACATTACCTTAGCTCACTTGGTGTGTAAATATCTATTAATTAATGACTTGAGATCCGTACTTGATGTATTTTATATGAACACAAAATTTTATTTATAAAAAAATTTTTCACGTCAGTCAATCTAGTTGTTTTAAAGTTTATAATTTATTGTTAAAAATTTTTTGTATTACTGAAACAGCTCCTGATGATGACCCAAGAGGAGTAGAAACTGGTCGAGGCAGAAAATAAAATATTTTTATGACTGAAATCCAGAAGTTTTTTTTCCACAATAAAAATAATTTCTATAAATATGTATTGATAAAAAAAACTGAATATATCATTACTGCAGTAATAGTTGAGAATCAATAAGCCCTTTACGCAAATTTCAGAGCATAACAATTGTTATAGAGCGTATATTACAGCAGTTTCCGTTATACATTGTTTATATACCCGTATATGTATTTGTATTATATAACTGACCAAAGTTTTTAATTATAATGACACATCAGTGAAATGTGCAGCGAACATTCATTATAGATTATTTATTAATTTCAAATTAACGAATCGCACAATGAATATAGGTATGTATGTATTTGTAAATAGACAAGTTTTAACGCACTGAAGACTTTAAATCAGATAAAATTAACCAAAATTTTATGAAATTTTTTTTTGTGGCCAGTACAATACCTCCCGCCAATTCTTTTTTATTTTACATAAGCAGAAGTTGTTGATCAGGGATTTTCAAGTTTCTACCCACTGCCGTTCTCACGAGCTCTTCTTGAACACTTGACAACATGGATATGAGGTTCCTTTCTTTATATGTACGTATATGTATAAATATCTGATGTGGACACTACATGACTTCCTTGTACGCCTGTTACACTATAATTATTTTGTTAATAATTAAAATATGTATGTATTATAACAGACCCAATCATAAAATTGCAGGTATTTGACATAATTTGACATTGACATTAAATTCTTTATTTTTTTCTTATTTTTTGTCCTAATTCATAGCAAACTTAATTACAGAAACCAAAAAGTACATAATTTTTAAATTTACATATATCGCTTATACAAAAAGCTAATTTAATCATAACTTTTATTTGAAGCATTTATTTCTAAAATCAAAATAACAGCATTTTTTCAAGAAAAACTGATAACAGCTTCAAGTAAAGTATCACTTCCGGTTGGACTATTTTAACCAAAATCTATTATGTTATTCCCATTGATATAAAAGTATTATATACCAAATTTGAAAAGTTTCCGATTATATTTTAATATAGTTTTTCATTAAAATCTATTATAGGCTTCAAGTAAAGTACCACTTCTGGGTAGAACATTTTAACTAAAATATATTATGTTATTCCCATTGATACAAGAGTGTCATATACCAAATTTGAAAAGTTTTGGATTATATTTTAACATAGTTTTTAATTAAAATCTATTATATCCTTCAAGTAAAGTACCACTTCTGGGTAGACCATTTTAACTAAAATCTATTATTTTATAACCATTGATATAAAAGTCTTATATACCAAATTTGAGAAGTTTTGGATTATAATTTAATATAATTTTTCATTAAAATCTATTATAGGCTTAAAGTAAATTACCACATCCGAAAGTTACATAATGACCAAAAAGAGAGGTGCATAACTAGATATTATAACAGTCCTAAATACAAAATTTTAACATTCTACGAAATTAGTCAAAATGGATTCAGGGATGGTCAAAATGGATATTTCCGTTGAAATCTGGAAACCGAAATTTTTCGCGATTACAATACTATCTAAATTTAATTATATATATATATATATATATATAATCTGTAACCCTTTTTGTATCTTTCGGTGTAAGGGTGACGGACGAACCGAGCCGCAATGTTAAGTTATATCATAATTCACCATACATTAGACAATCTAATTAGGTATATTTATATTTAGGTCATAATATTTATTTTGAAATCAAAATTTGTAAATTTATTCAGAATGAAAAGAGAAACTTTCTACTGAAAAGTTATTGATACATATTAACATAATATTCTATTTAAATATAACGACTGTAACGATTTAAAAGAGTGTAACTTCTAAATAGTCTTAAGTGCCAATATAATTGAAAATTACTTTTTTACGTTAAAATAGTCTATGTGCCATGGTCAAATTTTGTAAACGCGCCAAGTGCCACTGCAAGAAGTAGTACTTTAACTCTTCGTCGCTAGATTGTGTTAGTTGTATCAGAGTAAATTTAACTACTAAAATAGTGCCAACTGCAAAAATATCATCCATCATAGCGGTGACAATGGCTTGTATTATGAGCGCATCTTTATCGTAAAAGCGCTTTTATGGAGCGCGCATTTACATTATATTCTCATGAGGAGTTTTCTCCATAAAAACGCTTTTATTAAGAAAGTGAGCGCTTAATATTGACCTACAGCTCTGCTATAATGTGCTTATGAAATGAACGGGGTGAAGAGGTAATGAAATAGGTTCTGCGTTGTTAAAAATACTATGTTCTGAAAATTGTACTTAAAAGAATAAAATTACAATATAAAGTAATAACTGCGCATAGGCCAAAATAAGAACCGTATGACAATAATGGTTTTCATAATATCTAATCGCTATTCGTATATTGACCCAAATTGATATGATGATACGTTTTTGTTGAATAACATACTATTATTTTAACTTCAACTATCGACAATCTTATTTGTATACGATTGTAATATCGTAGCAAATAAAATATTATTATTATGATTATTATTATTATTATTATTATTATTATTATATTCACTCAAATTGATATGATGATACGTTTTTGTTTAATAATATACTATTATATTTTATTTTACTTACTATTAGCTCGGTTCTACAATTTCATAGCTATTGAATGATCTTTACTGCTTATATGAATTTTCCGTAGACAAATAGATAGATAATCAAAAAGTTCAGACAACTCGATCATTGCTAAAACTATTTTTATCTTGATGTACACATCGTTTATTAAATTTTTTTGACGTGAACAACTGTAAAACCTTTATTCAAGGCTCACTGATTGTCATTTATAACAGTATATCGAGCTTTGAACAAGTCAAAACAGATGATTTATAAGTGGACCACTTCTCTCGCACTTGTTTACTTCAGCAACCACACCTAAAAGATTTGAAGATGTCATCTAATTAAGTTACATTAATTGTATAACGATATAATCAGCCCTCCGCAAATCCAAAGTCTTGTGATGTAATGAAATCTGCTTCTGAAATCTGGAATTATGAAAGAATTTTCCTTGGTGGCAGATATGAAATTCAGATAGGTCAGCTTTCAACGAAGTTAATAAATTATCAACGAGGAGAGAATGTTTGTAAAGCTTTTTCAGGTTTATTTTCAGCTGTATTCACACTCACTACGTCTAGTTCTCCACGTTATGCAATTACGTAGTAATGCTTACACGCCGTAATATATGATCTAGATGCATATAAAGTAGACGTAATTAGAAATTACTCTGAGTCTTACTATACATTTAAATTTTATAGCTTTTTAAAATAACATGTATTTTTTCTCGTGTATGACTTGTGAAACATGAAAATTTTACATAAAATTAGATATGGAAGAAAAATATAATTCTAATCTAAACTATAACTTTTAGCACTTATTTTATTTTAATTTGTACTACTTTGAATTAATGCACTAAATAACGAAGATAGATCTGCGAAAAATTCATGAATCTGTCTTTGTTATTTATACAATTTAATTTGAACTCTCAACACATGTTCATGGTAACTAAGTTACAGAAATGCACTGCTGAAATACATTTAAACAGTTATTTATATTTACATATTAAATACTGTAGTGTCATTACACTACCGTAGGTGTTGTCGTGATATTGTGCGGAAACGATACTCTTGGAGGGACGGTGTTTGCGACGTGTGAAAAAAATCAGGGAATTCAAGGGGATCTCATAGCTCAGTTGGTAAAGTGTCCGACTAGATATCAAAAGGCCCTGGGTTCAAATCCCAGTGAGACTCATGAATTTTCACAAATCTTCACAAGTCTTCGTTATTTATACAATTTAATTTGAACTCTCAACACATGTTCATCGTAACTAAGTTACAAAAATTCACTGTTGAAATACATTTAAACAGTTATTTAATTTAATGCACTAAGTTTATAACTTTATATCAGATATTACAGATATTTAAATATTATACATAGGAGCTTGAAGTGAAGTACAGAATTAAATCACACTCCACAACTTCAAGCACATTGCTTCTACGTACATACATACGAGGCTGGTTTAATAAGTAACTTGCTTCGCATACTAATAGAGGGCGCTCCATCTGTATAATAAGTGATCATAAAGTTTCCATTCCATGGATGAATTTTCTATGTTCACAAGTCATTCTAACATTAATTCATTATTTGGCAGTTGTTTAAACACAAGCGTTCGAGTGACAGTGAATAATGGATAAAATTCTTTCTTCTGGAAGGGAAAACAGTGAAGGAAATTCATGAAAGAAGTTTTCCTAGATTGGGTATCTCATGACAATCCTCTAAAACTGTTCGACTTTGGGTAAATTAATGCAAACGTGCCGTAACAAGTATCGACGACGCAACACATACTGGAGTCCCTAAAACAGCTGTGCCGCCAGATATCATTGATGAAGTTTTAAAGTACACGAGTTAATAGAAGCTATAAGCACCTCAAATGCGCGCGTTTATTTTATTTTGTATAATACACACTTGCGCAACATTGGTACCGCGTCTTCTCTCAACAGTGGAAAAGTGAATTCATTTGTGATTATTTAGCCGATTGTTTGCAAGTGTTTATAAGTATGGGCGAAACTTGGATCTTGCGAAAATAATACTTCTGATTGACTATCCTGAGAAGAGGATATGGCCAAAAAAGTTCTTGTTCTATAAAATGACAACGCATCGACACATTGAAGCGTTGTTGCTCAATAAAAAATTGACCAAACTATGATTCAAATTACTAATTACTTGTCCATTCACCCTAACGATATAGCGCCCACGGATTATTATCCTTTCCAAAACGCAAGAGCTTCCTGACAAAATTTTAGGTAAAATTAAAATGATTTATGTGTAATATCTTTTCGAAACTTTCAAATTTTGCGAAAGGATAAATTCATTTTTTCACTTGGTGTTTCATGCCTCGTATATTATACATTTTGAAATATTAGATATGGTATTTATATTATCATTCAAACACAGATTAATAGCATTTGAAAGTAAAGAATTCATGCCATGTAAACGGTGAAAAGAAAAATTATAGGTTCATTATGAAGCCTGTGTATTTACGATTAATATAACTTTGTGCTCCTGAAACATAAATCTGTTGTAAGGTGCTTACGACAAGAGGTATTATGAAAGTCTCAATACATCATGAGAAATTAATAGCATCTAGAATGGAAAATAAGCCACCGATGAAATGAACACGTAAATATTCGATTTCAGCACACATTCTCCACCCTGTGCCTGTAATTTGAAAACTTATTGTTGCTACAGGAGAGAAACATTCACGCGAGCCAAGATTAATCTACGCGCAAACAAAAGATAAACGTTGTTTACATACAAACTTTGTTAAAAATAGTTGAAAAATATTCGATGTTGTGCAAATACTAAAAGGATTAAAGTATGAATCCTGGCTTTCTGCAAATAGTTCGGGGCAAACGTTAAGAAAAACTTTAATTGGATCTCGTTGAAATTTTGCATTAGTTTCACTAGATAACTTTGCTGAAAATAATACTCTTCTGTAACAAACATCAAAGTATGAGGTGAAAATGAAATTAACTCTTAGTTAAATTCAGTTAGCAAAATTTTGCTACCTCCAAATTGATTTTTTTATAGAAATAATATTCGCAGGATTTATATAAGTCAAAAAAAAAATTCGTATGTAAAAGTGTCAATAAATAGTTGATTCTACATATTGAAAAGGATACATAAACATAATTATGTATTCGAAAAAGCACTCTATTAAAATAAGAGTTATTCGTTACCTTCCGTCACCTTTAGCTAAGAAAGTTATTAACTTTGGTCAAAAAATTCGGTGGTGAGTTTTTAATGAATAAACACGTTTTAGGGTCCCTAGAATACGATTTTACTAGTTTTACGATGGTGTCTGTATGTGTGTGTGCCCGTGTGACAAATTTTTCTCACACGAGAACTCCAATACTACAAATCTAAAAATTATGATTCTTTCGTATTCCTCTTCTTTACATCCATATGAAGAGTTGATTAGATTTTGGTTATAATTGGTCAACCGGAAGATCCCTTATTTGAAATTCTTAACAGTTTTTCTTGAAAAAACGCAGTTAAATATTATTTTTTGACATTTTATATAAAAAAAAAATATATATCATCACGGCATATTACCCATTTCTGGGTGTGCCAGTATCTACAACACATGTAGACGTCGGTAATGATGATATATTTTACCGTGTGGGCGCTTACCAGGCGTCACCTCACAGGCACTCATAGTTGGCGTGGAGAGTGCACCACAGGGGTCACTTTTGTGCCATTTAAAATTGGAAATATTTGGCATTTTATGTGATCATCAATATGAGAGATTATCTTATTATCTATACGATTTGATTATACATAATGTCCCATTTTAATGTACCACCTGGAATATCTTCAGGATCATGCACCGTATTAAAAAAAGTTTTAAATAAAAGTGTAACGATATGGAGGGGGACATCCGATCCTGTAAAGAAATTCAACCCCCTATTCCAAGAGAGGCTAAGGAGGGGGTAGTTTTAAAATTTTAAGCGGTAACCCCTATTTCTTATAGCAGAATTGGATAAAACGTGAAAAAATAAGTAGATTTTATCTAAAAAAATAATTTTGTTACTTTAGTAGTTGGCGCTGCAATCAACAAAATTGTTTTCAATACATAATTTTGCGGAAACAATCAAAGCAGCGTGGGTGTGTGTTTGTATGTGCGTGTATGTGTGTGTGTGTATGTATGTGTGTCAATGAGGACATTCTGGTAACAATTTACCGCCGGCATTAGCATTACCTGAGACGTATCACGAGGAGGTTGCTCGGTCGGATTTACGTCTCGTGTGTATGTGTATTTGTTTGTGTTTATGTATTGAAAACAATTTTGTTGATTACAGCGCCATCTACTAAAGTAACAATTTTTTTTAGATAAAATCTACTTATTTTTTCACGCTCTATCCGATTCTGCTATAAAAAATAAGGGTTACCATTTAAAATGTTAAAACTACCCCCCTCCCCAGCCTCCCTTGGAGGTAAGGGGTTAAAAATCTTTATAATCATACAAGATCGGATGTCCCCCTCCATATCGTTAAACTTTTATATAAACATTTTTCAATACGGTACATGATCCTGAAGATATTCTAGGTGGTACATTAAAATGGGACACCCACTATATTTTCCTTCATATTCAATAGATATAGAGTTAAAGAATTATAAAGAGATTAACTTTCATAATGGGCCAATGTACGGAAAGTACGAGGCCGAAACCAATTAAAAAAAAAAAAAAAAACTTTCATAAATCAGGGAGTTTTGCTACAATCATGGAAACAGCAAATATATTCAAATAATTCTAAATGACATGTCAGTGTCAATTGCAATTTACATACTGTATGTTCGTGTTATAATTTTATTGGATTTATAGAATCTTTTCCAAGGAATTTTCGGTATATTTATAGTATAAATAGTATATGTTCGTGTCTTTCCCAAGGAACTTTTGGTATGGGATTTGTACAAAATACATCGAATTGACGGAAGGTAGTGTGCTGGCCGCATCAAATTTTTATTCTTATAAATAAATTGTAATGGACAAGTTTTATAATTTAAACAAATTAATTTATAAGAATATTTAGAAAATTGATAATTATGTTGTTTAGTATGACAAAAAAATAATATTGACTATATATGACCTTTACACAAAATGAACACCAGAAACTGATTGCATAGGTATTCAGGTAAAATATATTTTAATAAATTCAACGCCTTAATCACTATTTAATAATACTACACAGTCCAAAATTTTGCTAGTGTTAAATTTTTAGTACGTAATTTTTACACGTACCTACTGATAATATTTTCATAAATTTAATACTAGAAGTCATAAATACACTAAAAAAAAAAAAAAAAAATTGTTGATTGTGGTATAGCTTATGTGTTAACAATTATTACTCTCTTTTAACACTGAAAATAGTGCGAACCTGATAGTAAACTAGATAGTGTACTATTATAATTGAATTTTTTATACGGACGAAGGTTATTTTGAATATTCTGAAAGACGAATTATTGTAATTTTTTATTTCTAAGTACTTAATTGAAGTTTTTTTAGAGGTTTTAGTAGGTCTACGAAAATGAGTGAAGTGAAATATTATATTCGTAATATCTTGACAAAAGAGGGCAATGAACCAACAATTATTCATCAAAGGATGATTGTCGTATAAGAGGACTGTGTGCCACCATATTTTACAGGGAAAAAATGGTGTAAGCATTTCGATAGGGCTGGGAATCGATTGAGGATGATTTACAACGCGGAAGACTTGTGGAAGCAAGTATGAAGGAAAACATTAAAAAGGTTGAAGATTCGAGTTTAGCACAACAAGAAAGTGTTAGGGAATGCAAATGAAATGACGGGGACGTAAGAAGCAACTTAATAAAAATTTACTGATTTAGATGCGATATGGCATGAAGTCGAAAAATAAAATCTATTTTCTAAGATTTTCTAATGAAGAAAACAGTAAACAAAAATAACATGAAGGTGTACATTTCATGTGATTTGATTTGACACAGTTGCGATAGGCAGAAGATTTGATTCCCGCTAGTAAAAAAACTGGGCAGCATTAAATGAAACAAAATTGAATATACCACACTTTTTATACTAATTTACCAATATCTCTCACAATGAAGTTAAAAACAACGTTCATTTTTTTTAAAAAAAAAATAACATTCGATGTACCCAAACTATTTATAATCAGAAAGGGTTTGAATTTTTAAATTAGTAATTCGGTATGGTAGCAGTGACATTATTGACAACGTTCCAATACTCGAGGTGCGTTAGTGAAAAGGGTCACCAAGGGTGTGTTTGTGTTCACGACTGATACCACTTTCAGACCAGATGAATTGATAATGTCGCTGTTGCAAAATATATGAACGAAGTTAGACGATAATGCTACCAAGTATATAATATCATCCAGCCTTTCGCCAATTACGGTGGTTTAGTTTACCACAGAGCACCTAAGTAATTCATATAATTTGTACCTTATTCATGACAATTAGAGGGAAGGATAAATAAATCGTAATCTTTGAAACTATTTTTGAAAAAGGACTTCTAAACTGCAAATATTATTTACAACTTTGAGAAATTTTTAGAGTTAAAATAAAGATATAACGAACAAGAGAATAAAAGTGAAATAAGATAAAACTACAAGTAATTACAGTTGAGGTCCGAATGAATTAAATCCTCTGTTACAAACTGAAGATCTCTTGTGAATGGAGTACAAAGTAAATATTGAGCAAACCAAGTATATATTAGTTAAACGTTTGATAGAATGTAACTGAACTACAGAATCAACAAATTAAATTGGATCTATTGAATAGCAGTTTAATTTTCAAAGATAAATAATATTTTGTACAGTAATATATTATTTTAATATACTTAAAATCGTACAGTAATGGATTACTTTACAACATAGCAACCGTTACTACATAGCAACGATTTTGTCATTAAAACACATTTTGACACAAGATATTGTTCATTTTTATTTTTTATTGTTTATCTTCTAAATCGTTTTCCACGTTCTTTTCATCATCTAGATCCATTGTTTGCAAATCGATCTCCAAAATTAATTTGTTTGGAGATTGTAAGGTACAAAAAAAAATAACTGTCAAGTTACTTTGTTACTGAGAATCAGAATACTATGTTTTTGTAGATGTTTTTAATTCAGTAGGTATATTATGCTGCAAAAAACTCAAATTTTAATACTAATATAAAATACAAAAAAATTGTGTTAAAAAATAATTTTACTGTACTCGTATGGTAAACTTTTACTTTTCTTTACTTGGAACGTTTCTATTTGGCGTAACACCATAAATTCAAATTAGGTTTATTTGGTTTACTTTCGTTGTTTCACTATTTCCTGCATTCAATTACTTAAAAATGACTTCCAGACTTTAAATAAGAGATAGCGGAGGCTTGAAAGTAGTAAGAATTTGGAGATTTGTGTTGCAGATGCTAAGAAAGTGCATTATAAACATGAATATTTTAAAAACTAATAACTTTATGCTGGATGACCCTATTCACCACTATTGGATTAATTTGCTCATTTATAAAGTATTGTTTCTGTAATATCATTATATTTATTGTAAGCAGTTATACAAGGAGATAATAATTTTGTACTCGTTTATATTTATCCACATTCTACGATCGTTCAAGTATTCCATTTCCGAGGAACAGTATTAACCTCTACGAAACAAGCCAATTTCAATTAGAATGCTTTCCATCCAGAGCTCGAGCTACAGCTAGAGCAAGTAATCAAACAGTGAAGCAATCTAAAAGGACGGGGTTGTAGCATGGAGCATCCCACATCCGACATCGCGATGTAATGTGCAAAGTTTGTTAAATGTTGTGGTCCGCGGCTATATATCGCCGCCACCGTTTGGCAACCGCTGTCCTGTATCGGTAACACGGCGACCGAGTAGCGCAGATGGCGGCGCGGTCGATCGCAGGCCGCCGATCGCACCAGAACTTCGGCAGGGGCAGGAGATGCGAGATGCCGAGATGGGATGACCACGGAGATATAATTGGGAAAATTTTGTTACTAACATGCATATGAGACGAGGGATACGGGGCTTAATCACGGAATTTGATTTCAGGGGTCGAAGACATAAAGAACAACCATTGTTAACATGACTGAATGAGAACGACGTATGAATCAGAAATTACTGTGAAATTAATTAACATACTTCTTGACGATATGACTGGCCGCTTTTTCAATTTTATATTACTGCAAACTACTTGGCAATTTTTAATTTGTTTCCCCAGTGCAGAATGAAATTTCTATAAAATACAATATTATATTCTATTACTAATAAAATAAAATGTTTAAGAAAACACTCGCCATGTTTCACCAGATTACAGCGTCTGAATCAACTTTTCGGCCAGCAACAGACACCGGCCAAGCTCAGCCAGTAACCATAGACGCGTTTCGCTCTTATTAGAGCTTATCAATATGGTATAACTGCTGTCAGGGCACAGAATAGACATTCATACAGAAGCGACACTCCCTGTCGACACCATTGTTGTTGCGATTTGATGTTTATGACCTTGAACTTTAAATTTGTTGGCAAATTTACGCGCGATATTTAAATTGTTTTAAATGATAAAAGAAAAATTAGAACACAAAAGTACTAAAATTTTAATTTTATTAACGAATTAAAAAGAAATCAGATAAAATAAACAGATAATTATATTTTTATTAAACAAATACGTGAATTTTACAAATTCATTACAGTGCAGAATTTTCCATATCTTTGATGTGGGAAACACGAACGTCAGACTCGATGAATATGTCCGAAATATTCTTCTCCATCAAATCTTTTCTTCCACAGGCCTTGAGCCACATTTTACACCTATATTTGTTAAATGAATATACATTTTGCATGATATGGAAGTCGTTTTGCATTACTTACATTTCTGTATCTTTCGGAAACGAAAAAAACTTACATTTCACTTTCTCCATTTTTTAAATCTACTTATACAGTTTTTATATGAACAAACAAGTCCTCCCGATTCTATCTTCTTCGTTTTTTTCCATTTTATTAGAAATTAATACCACTTCTAAAATTCACAAACAATTCACAAAATGACATATGTCAAAAGTAAGAAGACGTGTTTGGTTTGCTTGAATTAGCCATAACCCTAAAATACATGGGCGTGACAAGCTGAGACAACCGCTCCTCCAGATTATATGAAATATAATGATTTTCTTTATGATAACGATTTTTCCTATCGTTTGTTGAAAAAATAACATATTTGTTTTTATTAGAAATCAATTTGTGTTTCTCAATATACTTTTATTATTGACCCCTAACAGAAAATTTTCTCGTCGAGATAATGAAAAGATTAAAGAATCGTAAGATACGAAGCATGCCGAAACAATCCGATGTTATCCGATTAGCCCTTTAAATTTGTTGGCATACTCTTTCTCTCTCTAATTTTCGTTTCTCTCTCTGACTGTCGCTTCTGTATGAATGTCTATTCTGTGGTCAGGGTCTGGAAAGTTAAATGAGAGAGGCAGTACCCACGTTTTTAATTTTTCTTTCTATCAAGAGATGTCGCACTAAGTCAAAATTCGAATTAGAATCGACATTTATCGATGCTGCACGAATACTTACGAATATTAGACTAGAAATGTATTCGCAAATGGTGGAAAGTACGGTTAGCATCAGTCCATTTTCTGTTTTCTGTTTGACTCACGGATAATATAAAACCTACCTACATACCTGGGTATGACTTTCGTTCAGCGTTTAAGTTTGTTCTCAAAAGATAATAAAAACCGTATTTTTCAATACAAGCAGCATGCCTTTAATAAAGTGATGTATCATGAGTTGTCAGGCTACTGGTAAGTAATTTTAATTATTTATAGTAAATACAGTGAATATTTATTGCTCTTAAATTAATGTGTTATTGTCAACAACTTCTTTTCTTTGTACAAGTGTACACCAGCAGCGCTTTCCTAATCCGGAGAAGGAGCTGGAGCGTTTCACCAAGTGGGTAGATATCTTGGACAGGAGTTACGTGAGATGGACATGTACAAAGTATACAGTACAACAACAAACGTGTTTGTTCTGCCCATTTCCATTCCAAGTACAAGAGTCCTGGAAATCCACGACTGCACCGCAATGCTTTGCCTACTCCCCAATCAAAACGAAATAATATGCCAAATAACTTTACTGTCAAACGTTTTGTATAGTTTTTTTAATTTGTATTAATTGGATGCGTCGTTGGTGAAACAGGTCAGTAAATATTGTATTCTTATGTGTATTTTAATATATGTAGTGTGCCTTATATTTCTATATGTGTGTTATTTCACCATGAACTGTTTTTTATATTATTATGTATAAGGTTAGGTGGAAGAACAGCCTAGGCTGTACCTCACCTATAGATTTATATCAATAAAGTTATTATTATTATTAATCAAAAAGATTGAGGGAAATGAGAATGTAAACGCGAATAAAGCTAAAATGTGCTACGAAAAACAATGTAAATATAAAAATATATTAAATAAATAAATATTAGTAATTTTAATTTCTTATTGTTTTATTTTATAAACGTTGATAAGAATTATTTGTGATCCCAGATAATGTTTTAATCGCAGAAATAGATTATTTAGGCCTTAAGGGTCAAGGATAAATTTATAATTAGATCTAATTTTTCCTTGATCCTTAAGGGCTAAATAGTGTATTTCTACGATTAAAATGTTATTTTGAAATTTCCTTTTATTTTGAATTATGTACTCTTAGTTCTTCGTTCTATCAAGAGAGGGCGTAGTAATACTATTCAAGCCCTTAACATTGCAGTCCACAACCTATAGGTAGGTTTTATATTATCTGTGGTCTCTTTGCAGAGACAATTCCCAACTGAGCATGGCGAGAGATGTAAAAAGCATATCATAAAGGATAGTTGACTTAAGAAGGAATATACCCACATGCAGAGCCATCTATCGAAGGAATCGCCAAAATGCACTGGCAGCTATTTAAATATTAATAGTAAAATAGCGAACTCTAGGTGAATCAATGTTAAATAAAATAAAATGTTTAAGAAAACACTCGCCATGTTTCACCAGATTAATATTTAAATAGTTGCCAGTGCATTTTGTCGATTCCATCGATAGATGGCTCTGCATGTGGGTACATTCCCTCTTATGTCAACTATCCTTTATGAGATGCTTTACATCTCTCGCCATGCTCAGTTGGGAATTGTCTCTGCAAAGAGACAACAGTTATACCATACTGATGAGCTTTAACAAAAGCGAAACGCGTATATGGTAACTAGATGAGCTTGGCCGGTGTCTGTTGATGGCCGAAAGGTTGATTCAGACGCTGTAATCAGGTGAAACATAGCGAATGCTTTCTTAAACATTTTATTTTATTTAACATTGTTTCACCTAGAGTTCGCTATTTTACTATTAATATATATTACTAATAGTGTGAGATTTTTATAAATTACAATATTGAACACTACATTTTTACATTTTATTATTTGCAAATTAAAAAAAAAATATGTTGATTTGTACACAAATATATTCACCATTTCCCAAATCGGTTTACACGGCTAAAATTTCTTAGATTAAGCACACAGTGAAGGAGAGAGCAAAGTAGCGGTGAAAGCGGAGAGCAAAGAGGCGAAAATAAACCAACGGATTCCTGTTTAAAATGTACATAGAAGGGCGTACCACAGCGAGGTAATAGCGCTGTTATAGTCGATCAAAGCAATGCGTTCAAACAATTTTGATATCTTTGCTTTCATCGTTGCTAAAATTATTGTGAAGAAATGAATATTGACGCATTTAATATACAATACAACCGTTTCATTTTAAACAAATTTTGGGATGCGGTGGCTAATGAAATGAATTCAACAAATATTATTTTATGCATTTATATTTCTACTGAAAACATATGGCATTTGGAGATAGAATTAACATTTAAATTTTATTGTGACATATAAACATGCTTTAGGTTTCCTGACATAATTATCAGTATCAGTACTGCCTTTTATTTTCTATAAGCCAAAAAGTCCATGTTAACTTTATAAACTTTTTGATTTATTTTAAACGCGTCATTATGTGTAGTCACTTCTTTTATCAGCGCGATATTCTTTCGGTGTTTTGCTATTAGCTTTCATTGCTGCTTTGCTCTCTGCCTCTGCTTCACTATGTGTTTAGCCTCAGAGTTATTACCTACTTATTAATTTACAAACACCCGTAGACTTTGATAATATAACATACATTTTTTATATAATTATGTATGTTTCACTTTGTAATGAATATAATCTTTATTTCCGAAGTTAAAATGTGACAACGTATCGGTTTCGATAAATAAATATAAGTAAACTAAAAAATGTAATTCTTTATTTCTGCCTTAATTTGCAGTCGTAAAACAAGTAGAGTAGGTGACACGTTTTAGGGACTAGTTATTTTTACATTCGCTCCAAATGTGTAAAAAAAAACTCATGACTAAAAACAACATGCATAAAACTTGTTACTTAAATATACTATTTTTTCATCATACTAAGTTCCATAGCGCTAAACGACATCTTAATCGCAACTCGATAAGCTGTAGTGGCTTAAATTGTATTGAACACTCCGTAAAGTTTTTTTTCATTAAGGACTTAATAAATGAAATTAATTTTCAGTCGTAGAAAAAGTATAGTTGACTCGTGTCATAAACTTTTTACACATTCGCGTTCGTGTCAAAAATATTTTTTGACATAAACCGAGATTAATGAAACTTTACTATTACTTCGTATGCCTTCAAACAATAAAACTATTAAAATTTGTTACAATTTTTAACATGAGCAATATGTATTAACGAATAAGAGAAATAATTTTAAATGTTTTATTTAAAGAAAACACTTCAAGGAAAGTATTTTATAAGGCAATAAAGAAAAGCTTTTACGTTTAGGAAAATAAGAAAATAAAGCAATAATTCCCAGCAGTAAGATATACCCGTAGGAGAAGGAATTTAGTAAAACAAAATCACGCTGGCAAAGATCAACAAAACCCAAAACACATTATTCCGCTGGAGTCCTCGTTCAACGACCTCTCAAATCACCATAAGTACTCAGCAGAATATCGCAGTAGGCTTTGGAGCTGATTCCAAACTCAGCTCAGCCATTCCAACTCAAACAAATCCTCCATAACTGTCTAACATCGGTGGGAGAGAAGAGAATCTTCGTTCTCGTTGCCGTGGTCGTTTTACTGAACGCCGGGATAACGTTGTCTGATCCCCCGGGATTAAAAATTATATATTAAATGATGCTGCATACGAGCTAATTATTGTTATTATCGCAGCATATGGAGCTGGATAGTGCCGTAGGAGCGTTTACACCTAATGGGATGGAATGTTCCGCTGGATTCGACAATGAATTTATTGTCGCTGATTAACTAAAGAGTCACGTGTGTTTACAACGAATAAAATATTCATAACGTGCGTAATACCGGCACTAATATTATCATTTCTTTGGGATTACATTGGTTTAAAATAATATATACTGACAAATATATGGATATTATTATTATTATTATTATTATTATTATTATTATATTCATGATACTCATATTCATTATGTATTAAAGCCTAGTGAATATCATTTAGTTGTATTATGTAAAAGGGATTTGGTATTTATTCTGTATTAAAGTCTAAATATTATGTTGATGCGGTATTCCGGCATTTTTTTATCCTTTTTTACCTTCCGTCACCTTTAGGTAAGGAAGGTATTGTCTTTGGTCAAAAAATTCGCTGGTGAGTTTTTAATGAATAAGCACGTTTTAGGGTCCCTACAATACGAATTTACTATTTTTAAGATGATGTCTGTATGTATGTATGTGTGTGTGAGTGTGTGTGTGTGTGTGTGTGTCCGTGCGTGTGTGTGTGTGTGTGTATGTGTGTCCGTGTGTGACAAATTTTTCTCCGACGATAACTCCAATACTATAATTCTAAAAATTATAATTCTTTCGTATTCCTCTTCTGTACATCCATATGAAGAGTTGATTAGATTTTGGTTATAATTGATCCACCGAAAGTACCCTTATTTGAAGTTTTTAACAGTTTTTCTTAAAAAAGTGCAGTTAAATATTAGTTTTTAACATTTTGTTACTATATTTATTAAAGAAAATACTCTTCTCTATATGGTTTGATTATTCATTTTCCTTCATATTCAATAGATGTAGAGTTAAAGCATTATAAAGAAATTAATTTTCAAAAATTAGTCAGCTTCGCTATTTATCATGGAAACAGCTGACATAATTATTTAAAAAAATTTAATTGACAGATGTCAGTTGCAAGTGCAAAACCAAATATGGAAAAAAGGATCTAAAATTGGTATGTCATAGTGTTGCTCGCAAGTGGCACGCAGAGAAAGGCCAAAGAGAAGATGGAAGGACATTACTTAGTGTAGTTTATGTTATAATTTAATTGGATTTATAGAACCTTTTCAAATGAACTTTTGGCATGGAATTTGTAAAAAATAGTATGTGTTCGTGTTCGATTTTACATGATATTATATAGAATCTGTTCCAAGGACCTGTTGGTATGGGATTTGTACAAAATACATGGAATTGACGGAAGGTCTTGTGCTGGCCACAACAGATTTTTTATCATTGGTATAGACCAGTAGGACTATGAATATCTAATTTTGAGTAAGAAAAAGAATATCAAGTGAGATAAGAATTTTACCGAAATTCAAATTTTTCTATCATGGCGTGCTTGTGACGTGATCTTGATATTGACATCTGCAACGAACTTCTGGACCCAAATCCACGTGTTCATGACAGTCATTTAATTGTTTACATATGGTTTCAGAAAAGGCTGGTTTATGTAAGCTGTAAACTTATGCATTTACCTTAGCATTAGCATTATGACTTTGCATTAAACTTTACATTACGCTTTCCGGTTCATGTACTTCTTAGGGTAAACCAATAAGAGCAGGTCGGTAATGTCACTTGTTGTAAAATCGACACATCTTTTTCGTCATAAATATATCCTCATTGTTCAATTAACTGTATTAGTTGGACTTCTTTTTCAATGACACTCATTTTTAGTCAAGACAATGTGACAGAAATTTTCCAAAATAACAAAATAATGACAGATATTATTTAACTGTCGTAAATATCTCCAGAATCAAGCTGTCGTCCACGAATATTATACTCTTCTAAATGTCATATTCTAGGGTAACGGCATAATGCTAAGGTTAAGGTTATAGCTACATGTACCCATAGACAAGGAAAGATATATACTAGACCGAGTTTACAATGGTAGGAGTTTGTGCCAAATAGAATCGATGGGCGCCATAACGAGACGCTAATAGAAAGGCGCAAAATTTAAAAATAGGAGAAGTATGTTTTCTGAAACTAACAAAATATAGACATATGTATACCGTAAAGGCTGAAAACAATCAAATTCAATAATAAAATATATTTGTACATGAAACAAATAGCGAAACAAGCTTTGTAAACAAATACTAACCAAAGAAATAAACTTGAAAGACTCTCACTAACAGAAATGACAGATTGCTGGGCTGCCAACATAAATAAATAAAATTCACTACAACTGAAGAAAATATTTATTATAATTATTGTAAAAATAATGTGAATTAAATATTGTACGTATTATTTATTGAGCGACTGAGCTTTATTATTTTGAAATGAAGAAATGATGTAAAATACGTATTTTAAGTTACTGCATAGTTACTTTATTTTCCTTATGTTGTAGAATTCACACTAGAATTAGCGTCTCAATATTTTTCAATTCGGCACAAAGCTGTACATTGCCGCCATGATGGAAGCTCGGTCTAGTATATATCTTTCTTTGTCTATGCATGTACCACAGCACGCATTTGTCTATACTCGAATTATTAATGCAAAGTCATAATGCTAATGCTAAGGTAAATTCTTAAATTTACAGCTTACATAAACCAGCCTTAAAAGCGAGTATTTCAGTTTTCGTTTAGGGTAAAAATAGGGGTATTATTTAACAGTTATGGAGCCAGTTTATAAATAAGCTGATTCTGGTAAGTTACCCGTTCTGGATTCTGCCAAAGTACCTAACCTTCGGCTCGAATCTTTTGTGCGTGTGAAATATGGGCCATTCCATTACTTGTTTCGTTTGTTAATTTTTATTCTAACATTCTCGTGAGTGTAAAATTGTAGAAAATATTACCTACTGCATGTAAAATTTATAATTTATAATAAATAAATAAATTTATCATCACTGCATATTACCCATTATTGGGTGTGCCAGTATCTACAACACATGTAGCTATCGGTAATGACGACGATATATTTTTACCGTGTGGGCGCTTAGAAGGCGTCACCTCATGGGCACTCATAGCTGGCGTGGAGACTACACCACAGTGATCACTATTGTGCGATTAAAAGTCTGCACTGGCAGTGATTGAACCCGGGTCGCCAGACTGGCAACCAGACGTTATACGCACACGGCTATGCGACCCCAAAATTTATAATATGAAATCAATATGTATTCGCAATTATCGAAGCATACCTACTTTATTTTGTTGTTGTTAAGAATATGTATGTAATTGAAACTTTTATTCAGCAATATGATGTTATGGAGTCTAATGCTAATATAATTAATAATAAAATTAAAAATAACCCCTAACCTTAAAAGTAAATGAAAAAATAAGCTAGATTTTTTTTCTCGAAATACGTATCTAGCTTATTTTTCATTTAATTTTAAGGTTAGGGGTAATTTTAAATTTTATTATTGAAACTCTTATTAACCAAAAGATGAATTCTATACTGAACCTTATTTTCCCGATAAATTTTAAATTATGTATGCATGGTTTTGAAATGGTCTGTGTAATGGCGCTTCAAAATTATGTTAATTAGACATTAGTCACATTACATTACTATCATAAAACGCAGCTAGATGGTGAAGCAGTAGTACATGAACTCGAATTGATACAAAATAATAGTATGTATGAGTAATACTAATTTTAAAACTATTCAACAATAATTGTTATAGTCATATGACTTCTCGCTTGATAAATTTATTACAGATGTTCCAGAAATATAGATTGTTTCTGGTTTTGTTGTTTCGTTTAATTTTTGAAACCTAATTGTATATGCAACAGAATTTTCGATCATTTCTATCATTTTTCACTTGATTAATGTTAAGTGTAGTGTTAATGTTTAAACATCTATACTCGTACATAATTTATCATGAATCATTGTTCGCTCGTGATAAATAAATTATTGTAAAATAAAACTACAAATTGAAAATTTTGTTGCTATAGTCTGTAGCCCAACAGTAAACAGTTTATATATAAATTTATAAATATTAAAATATAGAACTACAATCTAATTTTTATACAGTATTCTTCACGTAAGAATGTCATTGCGCAATAATATTTCGTTTATAGGTAGTTCAGTTCGTTCTATAATCTGTGCTGACACCGATTAGGAAACTATATTTTTCTCCATCAAGATATGCACATGCAAACAATACCATTATTCTAGCCCTTTTCGATAGTTTTTCTTTGACATTACTGATAAATAACGTAAATTATCACGTAACACAACAATGCTAAAATACACGTCAATGTATGCGAACTATGTTGAGAGTTCCAAATTATTTCCTGAACAGAGTTACGACATATGTAGCCATAAACAAATTCTATAACCTGTGAGGCAAAAAGAAACTGCTTCAATTACGTATGTCATCACGAATCATACACTTTTTATTGTGAAATGCAATTCTAACGTTAATAATATTATAATTTCATTCACTTTATCTAGCTAAAGGAATTTTCTGTTCACTTCTACTAAAATAATTTTAATTATTATCGGTATTGTTATACACCACTAATAATCTATATATTGTGATTAATTTTTAGCATTTGTTTCGACAAAAGAACTAAATAAGTTATAAATAAAGACAACAATTAAATTTCATTTGCAACTACAGTCAAAAATTAGTTACTTAGCTCCAAAAAAATATAACATTGGCATACTATTATTTCCTTATCTTCAAGAAAAACTTTACAATTCATGGCAAAATTATCAAAAATCTTTACAATTCTTTCTTATCTAGATTCAGTTCAGATTTCTCGTTCCCCAAGCGAGGGTTCGGCAAAGATTCCAGGGACAGAATAGCAGGGTCGTAGCCTCGCTCAGAACAAACAAACTCCATGAAATATTAATAAGATTTGGAGAAGGTCTCTGCGGAAAGTAATTAACGCGAATTATAAAAAAGAAATGTTAACCAAAACAGAGATGAAGAGAGTACCTTTTCCCTCGTGATGCCTATAAGATATTAACTATTACTAGGCTGACCATATGTACTTATTTTAATAGGACAGTACTTTCTTTTTGAATGATGTCCTACTGTACTTAAAAGGTTCATTAAGTACACGTAAATGTACTTTTTTTTAGGAACAATAGTTTGATCGAGTCAAACTTAACGTAATTAGCTATGTATTTGTAAATATATATGTTGCGTCTTACACTGGTCAGATTCGGCGTCGATCGAGTAAAGTATTTTCGTTCTTCCCCCTTATCACCAAATATTAGTTCTAACATTAATTATTTAAGTATTTTATTCATTTCTGACTTGTTTAAAATTTTAAAGCAACAAAAAAATAGTATATTGTGCAACTAGGGACGAAAGAGGCATTTTGCGACGAGTGTGGGTTGGCAGCCCGAGCGAAGCGAGGATTGCCACCACAAGAGTCGCGAAATGCTTTCGTCCCGTAGCGCACACGATATTTTTTTCAATACCTGCGCCGAAAGTGCCACCTTGAGTGTGAAACATCCTATTCCATCCCGCTACGTCATTACTTTGAGTCACTAGGGAAACAAAGATTCGTTCAGCTGAAAATGGCTACTTTCGTCCCTCAAAACAGGCACGAAAGGTGGTACTTTCGGCGCAGGTATTGAAAAAAAATTGTTTTAACATGTCAGTGCCTTGACAAAAGTTTTATTTCAATATAGAGTTCATTTTTTGTTTACCTGGGACAAGCGCATCAAATGCTGAATTACTGAAATGTTCTATTTACTCCAGAGCACTCCTCAAATTTTAAGGGCGATTTTAAATTCCCAAAAGTACTGGTATCAAAAGACTGGTACAAACATGATGCGGAACGTAATAGGATTTCTTTTTGTAACAATCAATTTTTGTATTATTTTGTTATATTTTGTGAAACAATATGTTTTACTTGACTTATATGTGCTTATTATTAATTACTTTTTACATCAAAATTTAACTAAAACGAAATAAATTTCTCATTTTTATTTTCAATTCTGTATATAGCATTTTTTGTACTTTTTTTTCTAAAAAAATTATGGTCACTCTAACTATAACAGCTGTTTGTAGTTTTCAACCAGTCTAAGATGAAACTAGAAGAATGATATATGTGCACGTTATTATTAGTAAAGCCGGGTTTATGTATCAACATCATAGTCAATGTAATATATGTAGCCTTAGTCTTAAGAATTAAAATATGTTTTTATAATTGAGTTGTTGATGCAACATCGTCATAGTGAGTATCATGAATATAAGCATAATCACAGAATTGGACTAATTTTAATTTTAAGACTATGACTGACTACTTACAAATAGCGCATGCCTGAAAACTGTCAGAATCAGAAAACAAAGCCTCTATTTAAATTATGATGTTGTTTATTATGAACAAACTAGCAACAACTATTTTTTCTCCACTATTTCTTAACCTACATTTATTTATTTATTCAGCAAATATAATATACATTACACAGAAAAAAAGAATTGAAATTGTGTCTAATTATATTTAGATATTATTTTATTAGGCAATATATCTAATAATTTAGTATAATTTACAAATCTTACTTTAGCATTTTAACTACTGAAATAAATAATAAATACTTTGTAAAAGATCGTTGATTTAAATATGCAAATAGTTACTTTAATTACTTTTAATTTTACTACTAGTTCAATACTTATTACGATATAAATGTAATCATTTCATCTAATTTTGTATTTAATTTTACTATAATTTGTTATTACAAATTTAGAAAATTTGACTAAATTATCTTGGATATTTTAATGAAAAATATTAGTAGGCTAAAAATAAGGAATTTATTTAGTTAATTTAATTACAATTTAGATGGTATTTTTTCTGTGTATAAGTAAAAGTAAATTAGATTAAAAAGTGACATCACATAAACGATTACCTCTCTTATGACTGTTCTTATGAATATAACTAAGACTGTGATTATGATCAATGAACAAATCCGGGGGCGTTATTTTACAATTCAATAAAATAAAAAATATGCTAATAAACTTTTTATGGAACAGTACGAGTACAACACAACTTTCGTTAGCTTTTCTCTTACTTCTCCACTATGTTATTGTAAACAAGTTCCAGTAGTATATTGTCTTGTTTGACCCTTGGAAAGGAAATCCGCCATCAATAATCCCTTCGCGAAAAAACAGAAGCCATATTTTGACCAACGGACGGCACCACCATAGATTTATTTTAGGAGGTGGTGAACCCCTATACAGGGCCGGCTCGTGCGTCTGTGCAACCCGGCTATTATATTTTATATTTTCAGAACAGATTTTACCAGTTTTAGTAATAATAATGTTAATATTATACATCACAATAAAATAAAAATAAAATGAATTTTGTAATATAATTTTTTATTTCGTGTATTTCGCGCTTAAATTTGTAATACGCATCGCAGAGCGCTAGCCGGCCAGCCTACTGGAAAAGAGAGTTAATTCAAGATGCGTCGTAACCTGTTCTAACTTAACTGACAGTTATGTGTTGTATTTCATTTTTTGGGTTAAGAGGAGGGGGGGGGGGGGGGCATAATAAAATTTTGCCCAGGGGTTCTAAAATACCACGAGCTAGCCCTTCCTGATGCTTTCAGTGTTTCAAATGTTAGTAACAAATCTTTCCATATTAGTATCAGTTTCATAACGAAGCAGCAAGTCGGACGAAGACTGGAAATGAACACGTTTCATCATCAGCAGCCTGGGCAGCCAACTTGCAGAAATTTTTGTCATTCATGGAGCAGAATGTTTCAAATCCGTTCATAACTAGAGCCTTCAATGAATCAAATTGATGTTTTCTCTGGTAACAGTTGCAGAATAATCATCAATACTTTACTCTCCCACGTTTAAATTCAGCTGCCCTCTTTTTTACCGTTGCGTATGAAAGACAAGATGTTCCCCAAGTAGTTGCCATGTCTTCATGAAATTGATTCGGTGTTAAGCTCTTTTTGGGAAGGTATTTGATCACTGTTAGGTGTTCTATTTTTATTTATTATTAACAAAGTCAATGCATAAGTTAATTAAAAAAATATCCAATTAAGTCATAAATTAGCGGATTAATATAAAACTTTGCAGAGGCACTAATGACAAATATACGTTAGGCCACGAATTTTTCAATTCATCCTCGCACATATATTTTGCACAAAATATTTGGAATGTAGTAATGGATCACATTCTTACTCTGGTAAAATGTGCTGGAATGGTGTTACCGATTGTTGCTGTCTTAAACACCAATGATCTCATTTATATTTTATATTGTACGTACATATAGAAATTTAAAAGAAATCAATAAGGCTACAATTAAGGCTTAAACAATACATACAAAACATAGATAAATGAACTTCATTGTATCAAATATGATGTACATAAGTACAATAAAGATAAAAATAGTATACAAATAATGAAAATGAAGTTGGCAATATGAAAATATAATTAAAGATAAAAGCGCAGTTCTATTCTATTTGCGTATATTATTGAATACTACTGCAACAGAAATCCAATTTTCTGCGGGAAATTATTTTGTTCCTTCGTCACTTGAACATATTTTTAATATTCTAGTCACAATAAATTAATAATTTTCGCTTCTATTATATAACTTACTTACTTAATCCTGCACCTTTCTACCCTCACGGGTGTAAGGCGTATATAAATTAACGGAATATACGCAATTTATACGTGGTAAATTAAATAGGTACTTACATAAAAACAAGATTAATATTATTATATGTAAGTTTTCTATATATCATATTGCAAAAGCATAACAAAAATTGTAATAGTAAAATATAAATATTTTTGATAGGTATTTATGAACAATAAGTTACGAACGAATATACTGTTTTACGTGTTCAGTTCAAAATGTGCAAATTTACTTGATTACTTGTTCAAGTGGAAAATTATTAGAACGAGTCGAATACGAATCCAAAAAGCCTCAAATTCAGTAAATATTATATTTAAAATACAAATTTACTTCCCCATAATAATATAATCAGTAGAATAATCCTTAGCTATTTTATGTTGATTTTCAATTCAATTTTTCTAATTTTTCATTGCATAACCTATAATGACACTTTTAACAAATACTGCCATATTGACGCAGTACGGAAGTACATTTTCTTACTGTAAGTTTAAGCCTCAATTCTGCACAAATGCTCTGTAATCCTGTATCTTTACAGGCTCTGTAATTTTCAGAGCTCTGTAAATCGTCCTCCTATAGAGCTATAGTAATAGCTATTCTGTACTTGCTTCAATAATGTTTAACTATGTAACTCGTATTTACACTGCAGCTAGATTCATATTTGTTTGTTAAATTTGAAGTAAGTTTTGAAGGGGTAGTGTATCTCATTTAGTCTTAAAAAAGCAAAAAGGCACATAATGCAGAGTTCAGTGCAAATGTAAGTATAATTTTATATTATAAATGTTTATTAAATATGTATAAATTTGACTTATGTGGATAATTTATGTAATATAATCCCAAGAGTTTGTTTGTTTGCAGTAAAGAAAATGTAAAGACTAAAGAAACAGTTTCATAACACGACGAAGGATCAGTATGAAAAATGTTTAATTTATTTTTTGATTGTATTTTCCAACTGCTTTTTCATATGAACCATTATTGAATAAAGAGATACTAACATCTGAAATTATGAGTATATATAATTTTATCAGTTATTGTAAAATTAATCTTTATTATCCTTAAATGAAATGGAATTCCTGTTAGTCTAGTTCGTCTAATGCTAGTAGCATGAACTTCGAGATTATCAATTAATTCGAGACCCAAGGTTTTAGTTAGACAGACACATTTGGTAAAATGAATATATGGATTATGCGTCTCTCAATATTCGTCGTCCAAGGTGCATTATTATTTATACGCATAACAACAATAAATAATGTATAGATTATTACATGAAAACAGTTTCTTAAAATTACCTTTCATGTTCTTCCAATATTATATAAATAATATTATGTATATTACTATCTATATTATTTATAACCATGCGTTACAATATGGAACCAACAGAATTAACACGCGTACATGATATATTTTTCACTGTAAAGTTACAGCAATTTCTTACAGTACTGTAGCAACGACAGCGAATTTAAGATGTACAGAATAGCATTTTTAATACAGTCTTCAATTTAACAAGGTTACACAGCTTACAGAGCTTATAGAAGTGTACAGAATAGAGGAATTAATGTCCGTATTATTATTATCAAACTGTAAGTCTTAAATCTGTAAATAGCGAACAAAATCTCAACAAAAGCTGTCACAATGCCTAAGTATCCTAGTGTAGTTTTGTGTAAATGTTTTTTGCTTTGTTTATTATTTCATCCTAAAACAAACAGCATCAAGCTCAGATTTCCTCCCTGTCAGATCACATATTCTTGTGCTGCTGCTGTTATCTCTTTTCATCATGTTGTTTATAATCCAGTATATGTAGGTACTACTCGACAGTTGATACAGATAATTCGGAATAAGCCAACGAAGAAGAAGTAAACAAAATGATCTAGGATTGCGAAATACCTGAACATTATTGAACGATAGTTCGATCTGTGACAAAAACATGAAATATGCACCAGAGATTATCACAGTAAGTACATAAAAAAATATCGTGAACGCATCGCCTAATCATTGAACGATACGTTCACGATACTTTACTACTATACTGTAAATGAAGCTTAAATGTGTAAATATTAGTATGTTTAATATAAAGAGTATGTATGTTCCAAATTTAAACCATAATTAAACAAATAAAATCAGCACGCACGGCTACATGCAGCTTTTCAAATGAAATTAGTAGTAGAACACTGTTTATGAATAATAAGAATGTTAATTACAAATGAAATGTCAATATGAAAATTTTTGCCAGCAGTTTTTAAAATAAGAGAATATAACAAACGAAGATGTGGTTTAACTGGAATTCTTCATGGATATTTTATACAAAAGAATTAATAACTTTGTAGCATTTGAACGATAAACGCCCTGAATGAAACATGGTGTAGGAAACATACGGTGTGTCACATCAATAAGTAATATCCACTAAGAGGACTAAGTGGACATGCGAAAAAGGAAAAAGAATATACTGTTATTAGATTTACGTTGCACTTTCATTAAGTTAATAAAGAAGAAAATAAAAGTCTCGACGTGAGGTGCAAATCCTTGTTGTCAAATTACTGGTCGGGTGCGAGCTTTAACACGAAGCTAAGTTAACGTAGCTACAGCAAGGATAACCCACAGCGTCTCCGCTAGGCGGAGTTGACGTAACAGGCATAAACATAGCATGTGGCTGCAATATTAATCATTCAGTTTTCACTGGATCTATTTAGCATTCATCTCGCTGTGCTTATCTCGTGTAGGGAGTTCGTTAGTGCGGAGTAAAATACGGCCAGGTGCTTCCTTTACCCTGATACATATACATGCCCTTAACTAGCAGAGAACAGCACAACATCTTATACATGCTGGAAACCATGGATTTATTTTCTTCTACTTCAAGAAACAACTAATCAATTCGTTTCAAACAAAGCTGCTTTAAAAATAGAACACAAACTTTAAGTTAGTCAAGAAAAAGAAAGAATACTTCACCACGAACTGGTTTGATTTACAAAACACGAAATTTCTTTTCCTGAGATATATATTTCTGTTATCATGTCCCTCTGTAAAATATAAGACCTTAAATGATTTATGTAATAGTTATTTAACTCTAATGCCCATATTCATAAACACTCAAAACGGTTCGTTATAATTTTTGACAAATAATGGAATCAAACTTGCAAATTTCGATTTTTCTTTCAATGTCGACTGTTTTTATTGGATAAAAATTATAACGAACCGTTTAAAATTTTTACGAGTGTTTATGAATACGGGCATAATACGGGTTAATAAATGAGGAATTTTAAATGGAAACATTATTAATTGCCGATTAACACGCGCGTTAGTTATTAGTATATTAAAAAACAAATTTCATAAGGCATCCTGTTAACGCACTTGTCCAAGTTCTAACAAAGGACGAGCGCGATAACAGGCATGCTTTTTCATACTATTTTCCCTATTGAGGTAATTTTATATTTAAAAAAAAAAAAAAAAAATGCGAATTGTCAAATATATAATTTGAGATTATTTATCAGTTATGTTGGTATCATTTCCCGCTAACTTCAGAGATGAAAATTAATTTTTGACTGGCAGCAATATGAGGTTTTATTCCATTTATTTGTCAGTTTTGAAAGCATTCATACCACCACTAGAAAACAAAAAGCGCCAAAACCTGTGCGTTTAGATCTTAACGACGTGTTTTTAGTGTATTTATAGACTCATAAGAACATCGAAATAGAAAAGATAATTTTCTGCGTTCATAGCTAATTAAATTGGAGAAAATTTAATTTTATGCCATGGCATATTGATTAGGACAGCAAAGTTTGACACTTAAAGTTTTGACAGTTTAGCAATGATAAATGTGATTATAATAATTTTTTTATTAATGAACGATTTTCTATAAATTAATAAAACCAATTCATGAAAGATGAAAGAAGTAGCATATTAAAACATATGTTACAGAAGGTAATCTATTCTACCAAGAGTTAGAAATTCGGGCACGACCACGTAGCAGCGATTGGGCGAACGAAAGAGTGCTTGAAAAGCCTCCTATAAAGTGTTTTATACTATGTATGTTCTCAGTTTCTACTTTAGTTTAGTTTTTTTCGATGAAGGGAAATTTTGGCAGAACAGTTAGAATTTGTGGTCACAAGCTTTGTGGAATTTATATATTATCAGCATCAATATTACAAATTTTGCATTGCAAAATACAAATAGTACAATAATTTAAATCAAACATTCGCCAATTTATTGTAAACATAATTTATATTTGTTTTTCCAGAATCACATTTATATATATATTATCGCACGCAAAACCAAATTTTTGTCTGTTCGTTGTATTTTGTAATTACTATACTCAGAGATTAGTCGATGAACTATTAGTAAAGCATTGATTCAATGGTAATGTAGAGCTGTTCGTTTCCCTGGACTGAATCAGTGACATTTGTATTCAACAGTAATAGTTTATTAATTTTGTATTTCCTCGATACAAATTATAAAAGTAAAGAAGAAATGTTGAAGAAATAAAATTATGTTGCGAACTTGTTCAATTTTTGTAGGAAACTCTATTATTTATAAACTACAACAACAAACGAGAATATAATAAAAAATACAATATAAACAACATGGTTACATGCAAAAAATTGGTTATATTACTCGTATTTATGTTTATGTTTCCTACGAAGTAAATAAGAAAAAAAAATATGTTGTTTACCAAAACAAAAAAAAAAAACAATCTAAATAATAATTAGGTGTTAACAATTACTCGAAATCTCAGTGAAACATCACTTATTCTCTTGTAACACCGACGTTTCGATGAACACTTGCACCTTCTTCTGAATGTAATGAACGAATGTATTTTTTATACATGAGATGTAATATTTTGTAAGATCTTACCTACCTAGAAGAACATGCTGCATGGCTGAGATTGCAAGTAGTTGTTAACACCTAATCCATACCACAGTCGAGAAATTTAACACATTCACCAAATAATAATATTTTCTAGAGTACAATGTTTTCTTTCAATAATGAAATTATGATTATCTTCATTAAAAACTTGGTTATTTTCCAATATTTAGGGTGACATTTTCCACAAGTTAAATATGATTAAAACGCCAGCAAGCCAATAAATTAATTTCATTCTAATTCAATTATTCCCACTTAGTAGAAATCCCCGAAACCCAGATTCTCCCAGCATAACGATTGGATTCCTTCGCCGCGATAAGCCTGCAGCTTTTTTAGTTTTAATTTCCATGAATCCTGGGGAAATGATAAGCCATTAGCGCGTGTGGAGGGCATCATATTAGAAAGCGAAGCCGAGAGAAAGACTAGGGCTAGGGCGTGAATTAAGGGCTGCTGAGATAAGAAGGGCTGACAGCATGATGAAATAATAAATGAAGTAATGAGCCTTTCCCGGCGGACGAAGGGAAGTCGGATCGCAGCCTGCTCCCACAAACAACTCGACAAAATAACGACACTTCGAAGAATGGTTTCATGGCGAAAAATGTTTATGATTCCATTACCTAATATAAAAATTTATCTAGCGAAACTACATATTACACATGTTTCATTAAGTATATCGAGTAAAACATAAGACAACACTACAATGTAGGTAGGTTGCATGGTTATATATATATATATATATATATATATATATATATATATATATATATATATATATATATTCATTGCATTTGGAGTCATAGCGCTTTAATGCAGATAGCGTTGGGACTTTGCATGTTCTGAGGTACCTTAGTGTGTTCCAATTGGACTGCTACGTTATGTAGTAAAACGAATGCCAATATTCCACACATTAATTAGACTTTTAATTGTAGTATCGTTTTTAGAATAATGATTAAAACAGTCGTGGGTGCGCTCAGAGTTCTGGGTTCGAATCCCACTAAACCATGGATACTTGTGAATGTGAACCCACTTTAATTGGGATTTAATACTGTTGTTGGTTTGAAAAAGGAAAAGAAAAAAACCTATTATTTTGATTTTTGCAGAAGCTAGTGTTTCCAAGAATTATAGAAGAAAAAGACAGATATATGAACAATACAATATACAGTGTGTCCCATTTAGAGGTGCCACCATTGGGATCTCGAGAACTATAAGAGATACGATGTCCATTAAATGGAACTTTTTGTGCGCCTTTGGGAAGCCATCTCAGATGTGCTTTTGTTTTTCCAAAAATTCTTATAGGGCACTAGATAATGACAAAAAACTGAATATTGTTGATTTTTTCTTTTTCAAATAACTTCTAAACTATTAGTAATTGAGAAAAACGTTTCAAATACAAAAGATAGATATTTTTATTAACTAACCAGTGGCGTACAAAATATTTTTTTATATCCGTAAATTTTCGAGATATAACACAAACTTATATTTTTTTAAATAGAACCCATATCTGATTTTAGTCTCAAAAAAATAATAATTTTTTTCTCTTTTCAATGATGTAAGGGTTATTATGGTTTATATTTGTTTTGCCTTCAAAATTATTATTTTTTCCTTATTTTGTATTAAATTTATAATTATTTTGAAAATATTGGTAAATTTCTATTTAGAAATACTCCTTGTATTTAAATAATTTATTTCGTTAGAAAATTTAGCTCAAAACTCGTATCAAACTAATTTTTATAATATTTTGTATCAGGTCGCCCTTGGCACATTATAGCGTAATTTGTAATTATGAGTGTAGAATGAAAATTTTAAGTAATTAAGGCATAAAACAAATTATTTCGATCAAATACAATATGATTAATAAAAATAATTATGTTTTTTTTTTTTGATATAATACGAAAGTTCAGAAAAATAAAGAGAAAAATTAAATTTTAGGAGCAAAACAAATATAAAACATAATAACCCTTACATCATTGAAAAGAGAAAAAAAATAATGATTTTTTTGAGACTGAAATCAGATATAGGTTCCATTTAAAAAAATATAAGTTTGTGTTATATCTCGAAAATTTACGGATGTAAAAATTTATTTCGTACGCCACTGGTTATTTAATAAAAATATCTATCTTTTATATTTGAAACGTTTTTCTCAATTACTAATAGTTTAGAAGTTATTTGAAAAAGAAAAAATCAACAATATTCAGTTTTTCGTTATTATCGAGTGCCCTATGAGAAATTTTGGAAAAACAAAAGCACATCTGAGATGACCTCCCAAAGGCGCACAAAAAGTTCCATTTAACCGACATCATATCTCTTATAGTTCTCGAGATCCCAATGGTGGCACCTCTAAATGGGACATACTGTATAGGTGAACACAACAATAAGTGACACCAACGTTTAACATTTTTTTGTAAATATTACCTGTCTATTCCATAAAATTTTATGAGATGCTGTATACGAATTTTAGAGCATAAAATTTTGAATTATTTTATGCCTTAATTTCTCAGGATATGTTTGGTAAACTGAGTAAACAAATTAAAGTCATGGTAAAACTTATATGAAAGTCATTGTAAAAAAAAAACCGTATGTGACTATTTCATTAAATGATGGTGTAGTTAAGGAAATAAATGCACATCTAGTTCACAAAAGCGGAAAAAAAATCACTTGTCGGTGTCATGTATAAAAAAAAAAAAATATTTATTAGGGATATAGATATAAAAACGGTCGGCTCTCAAGCGCAGTATAGATCTGCTATTAACACAGCTTTAAATACGGTTCACTCGGTTAAGAATAATGTATATAAAAAATAGTCTTCAAACATTTTATGTTCCAAAATGCTGTGTATAAAATCAAATTTTACGTGCCAGATATTAGAAAAAACTATATTCTTTTGTTAAACTGTTATGTCACGTATTCTCGTTTTCACTGCGTATTTACCTCCAGAATAAATTCTACATCGTCTGTAGTCACCGTACTACCGTTGAAGACGTCGACGAGATAGCACGAACCTCGAAACAAAGGTGACGCAATGACGGTTGGGTCCGGTCCCGGTTCCCCAGCCCATGTCACCGGATGTTCATGGCAAGGTGACAAACGGAACTAGATGAGGGGACATCATCCCTTACTCACAACCCTCGCTCATTACAAATGTCGGAAATAATTAATGTTTTATAACAACAACATTTCAATTTCAGGTCGGCTGGGATATTACGTAATAAAGAAATATGAAATTCTACTGACACAGCAGTCGTTCAAACGAAGTTCACAGATTATTGTGCTGCTTAGAATGTAGGTTCTCGAGTTTATTTATCATTAATTTGATAAATAACGAGAATTAAATCTTATTCATAATCTTCAAGCTAAGTACTCATTTAACAATTATCAGCAGCAGTAGGGGGATTTCACAAATGTTATTGGAGGGAGCAAATGAAATAAATTTTTATTATTCTAGGAATATGACATTTTTAGTACCAATAAGTACATTTTGGTTTCCAATTATCAATTATTAAATTTTATTTATAAATATTTGTTATAAAATTACAATTACTTATAGTCAACATAATCTTCTCAAATAATCACCAAACTTGCCGGCGAGTTTGGAACTAAAGTTTCTTTTTGACAGATTTTGTGATGTTTCCCGGCTTTATATTAATAACGTAGCGTAGGCTATGATCCGAACTAATTTGAGGTCACGTTCAGCGCTCCTCGGGTTTACCCGACTAACCGCCACGCGTGACTCGTACCGGATTAGCCTTGTTCACTGACAAGGAAAAAGTGTGCAAGGTGCGCCTAAAGAAGTTTCCCGTTCAAAAAATATATACCGGATGTCTACTTGAAATTTGTTTTTGCTGCAGTTTATGTTAATTTTATACACAAATGTAGCAAATAAAGGTTAAACGAGTAGATAAAAAATGACCTAAATCATTATTTTCACGTTTTGTAACCTGTAAAACCGAATTTCATTTTTTATAAATATTGCTGACTTGTAGTGATAACCATGGAATTGTAACAAAATTACAAATAAATTCATAATGTTTGAGGGTACGTTTACAATGCACGAACGGTACGGTATGTTCCCTGATTTGACTCAGGAAGTTGAGTTGATTTTGGTTTCGTTTGCACCACAAAAGCGGAACATTCAAAATTCTCGCCGGGACGCGGGACATTTTATTTGAAAACAGGACGTCTGGACAAATGAGCCAGTAGCCGACACTCATTTTTTTTTTAGTAAAAAGTAATGAATTATTTAATCACGTAATTAATGTTGAATAGCAAATAAGTTAATTCTTAATTATTTTATTAAAAATTTCGTGACAAGCAGTGGCACTAAACATGTGCTTACACTTCAAGAAAGCTTTTAATTTAGCGAATTTTGAAAAAAATAAATCATTTTGATTGAGAATCTGCGCATCAAAAAGTATTCCTATAAGTATAAAATATAAAACCTTCACCCTTTTTTAATTCCCTGCATGTGTTAGTTTCGAAACAATTCACGTAATACAATTTTTTTTAATCAATAAACAATTAATTCGATTCAGCCTTCATTAAACTTACCATTACCTAGTAAATATCAAAAACGATCAGCTATGTTCTTACCTGAAACAAAAATAAATATTAATTTATTTATACTCATATATGTGTACATATTATGTTAACGAATATTATCTATTTCTTCGAATTTTATATAAAAAAAAAAACTTTACCATGAATGTTGAATTTAAACAGTGTCTTATTTAGGTACAGGATTCCTCACATCTTGCTCACTACTCTTAAATGTTCTATATAAAGATTGATTAAATTAGATGCCTAATTATACTGCAATTTTAATAATGTGGTTGAAATATTCTCAATATATATTTTAAATATAATAATAAGTTCGGTGTTTGTGATATCAGAAAGAATTTTTTTATTTCCTACAAAATAATCAAGTTATTTGCAATTTAAAAGTCACTTATTAATAGATTATTTTTTCAATTTGTTTAGCAAAGTACACAATGGAAACAATTGTTACACTTTAAATAAATCATTTATCATTATATTTAAACACAAAATTTAAAGTAAACATTTAATTGTTTCCATGGCTTACTTTTTTTTTCTTAATTAGGTATTTCTCAAATGCGTTTCGAGCGTAAAAATTTTTATATGTAGATATATTCAAAATATGCAGTTTCTACACTACCCCAGATAAATGTTTAATAGAGATAAACAATGGTATTACATATTTGACTAGAGTCAAAACCAAATTTACATTATATATATATATATATATATATATATATATATATATATATATATATATATATAATGTAGGGTGTTAATACTAAGTCGTTACACCCGAAAATGGTAGGTAGAACTCATTAAAACAAACAACTTTTCTTAGTTTCAATTTTTGATTTGGTGCCCCGGTTCGTAGTTAATGGAGTTCTTTTGTATTTCGAAAAATCGTCATAACTCCCTTATTTTACAGACTATTGAAAAAAAACTTCTTCCAAATTTACCTTTAGGCTCTCTAAAACATTTGGCATTTACAATTATTTTTTATTTTTTTAAATGACAAGATGGCGATCGATCAAAAAATTCAGAACATGATTTTTTGATAACCACTCCATCGATTTTTGAAAGTAAAACATTTATAAAATCCTTAAACTATCTACTTCAATATTTGTCCTTAACATTTTCTTCAATCTATCCAAAAAAAGTCTTTTTCACTTATTTAACTTACATAAGTGGTGCGTGCAGAAAAAAATCTAATTCGGAATAGGCTATGAAAAAAAAAACATGTATCAATTTGAAAGTAATTAATTAAATGTCAATTTGACACAAGATATTGTCAAATATGTTATCTGAAGAAATATTCTTGAATCCTTATATTAAAACAGAAATATATTAGAAAACGGTGAATGGCAATAATCTGTAACCTCCTTCATTATCATTTCTCCTTAAAATTACATTTCACGATCAATTGTGACCACTTGATTATTGAATTGATTAATGATAAAACATACGTTTCTGTTTTCATAGCTTACTCCGAATTAGATTTTTTTCTGAACACATTGCACTTATGTAAGTCAAGAAAATGAATAAATACTTTTTTTGGATAGATTAAAAAAAATGTTTATAACAAATATTGTAGTAGATAGTTTAAGGATTTTATAAAAGTTTTACTTTCGAAAATCGATGGAGTGGTTATCAAAAAATTATGTTTTGAAATTTTTGATCGATCGCCATTTTGTCATTTGAAAAAATAAAAAATAAATGTAAATGCCAAATATTTTAGAGAGCCTAAAGGTAAATTTGAAAGAAAAAAAAATTCAATAGTCCTTAAAATAAGGGAGTTATGACGATTTTTCGAAAAACAAAAGAACTCCAATATCTACGAACCGGGGCACCAAATCAAAAATTGGAACTAAGAAAAGTTATTTGTTTTAATGAGTTCTAACTACCATTTTCGGGTGTAACGACTTAGTATTAACACCCTGTATATATATATATATATATATATATATATATATATATATATATATATATATATATATATATATACAGGGTGTCCCAGAAGTCGACGATCAAACTAAATGGGGTGATAGGGGAGATCATTTCCAATCAAAATAACTATATATATTGTAATGCAATTGTTGATGGTTCAAAAGTTATTGCAACTTTTGTAGTTTCTCCTAAAAACGGCAAGGCGTCCAATAGAATTATTATTATTTTTACTACGAGACGTTTGTTTCTCTTTTTCTTTTTTATTGTATGCACCTGAAGGGTTCTACTTTCTAATAAAATCATTCTCATGAACATGAGTACCTTCTATTAATAATAAAAATATTGTTTTGTGAAAAAAATTTCTACCGAAAAAAAAGCTACTTGATTTTAAAGTGACGCTGACAGAAAAAAATGTACTAAAAAAATTGATCAACTATCTGAAGAAGTTGTGTATTTAATGTAGATTTTAACGCGGTATAACACATGGGGATATTCAGAGCAGATTTTCTTAAATAATTTTTTTTCTGCAAGAAAGTCATTTTACTTGAAAAATACATTTGAAAAAAATTCTTGAATCATAGTTGCTGTGTCAGAAATAAAACAAAATAATAGTTGTAATAGTTTTTATACAACATTAAAACAAAATAGGGTTTATGAAGCTTTTCATGATGTTTTCAAATTTTACAAAAAGTGTTCAAAATTTCTACCATGTTTTCTAATGCACATTACGCATCGCCGAATAAAATTTCTTTTTATTGTTCGGAACGCCCGTTGATTATTTTTAATAATGTTGGTAGCCTCTCTTATTTTTCGTCGCAACTCTTGTTCATTCTGACTTTCTGTCATGTAGACTATTTCTTTAAAATAACCCCATAGAAAAAAATCTAAGGGGTTAAGATCAGGTGATCGCGGTGGCCAAGTGATAAACCCTCCTCTACCAATCCACCGATTCCGAAATTCTGTGTCAAGGTATCGTCTCACATCTACAGAATAGTGAGGAGGAGCTCCATCTTGTTGCAGCCACATATCTCGGCGTGTCTCCAATGTCACGTCTTCAAGTAGATAAGGTAACTCATTTTGCAAAAAATGCAGATAATTTTCGCTGTTAAGCCTTCCTGGGAGCTCAAATGGACCAATCAATTTTCCTTCAATTATTCCCGCCCATATGTTGACCCCAAACTTGTGTTGAAAGTTGTCATTTCTAACAACTCTAGGGTTCACATAGTCCCAAAAATGTAAATTGTGAATATTAAATATCCCGGTTCTACAAAAGTTTGATTCGTCGCTCCACAAAATCTTGTTAAAAAATTCGGAGTCTTCTCTATGACGACGCAGCATTTCCCGACAAAATTGCACTCTTTTGTCATAGTCCGCAGGTAAAAGTGCTTGCACGCGCTGCACATGGTATGGATACAACTGGCCCTTTTGCAAAACACGATGAACCGTAGATTTTGGAATTTCCAAATGTCTAGATATACGACGAACACTTGTTGACGGGTTCTCTGTCACCATTTCAATTATATCGTCTTCATTGCACTGAAGCGCATGTCTTCCTTCTCTTCGCGGATTGCCAGGGATTTCGCCTTCTAAGTAAGACCGATGAACATTTTGAAATACCCTATAATCAGGATAGCGTTCTCGATTAGGGTATCGTATCCGATACTCTCTTGCAGCAGCTCGAGCGTTCCCGTCACAAAACCCGTACACGTAATGCATTTCTGCATATTCTCGAGGGGTATAAGACATATTTTTGAGACCAAGAAGAACAAAGTTCAAATTAAAGGAGTATCAAAAACCAAAAAATACGCAAAATCACAAAAATTAAAACAAAGTTTAAGAAACGAAGAACTGATAAATCAAAAACACACAAACAGTTAAGTTATTATCGATATGTCACTTCATATACCTTCTTTTGTTTTATTTCTGACACAGCAACTATGATTCAAGAATTTTTTTCAAATGTATTTTTCAAGTAAAATGACTTTCTTGCAGAAAAAAAATTATTTAAGAAAATCTGCTCTGAATATTCCCATGTGTTATACCGCGTTAAAATCTACATTAAATACACAACTTCTTCAGATAGTTGATCAATTTTTTTTAGTACATTTTTTTCTGTCAGCGTCACTTTAAAATCAAGTAGCTTTTTTTTCGGTAGAAATTTTTTTCACAAAACAATATTTTTATTATTAATAGAAGGTACTCGTTCATGAGAATGATTTTATTAGAAAGTAGAACCCTTCAGGTGCATACAATAAAAAAGAAAAAGAGAAACAAACGTCTCGTAGTAAAAATAATAATAATTCTATTGGACGCCTTGCCGTTTTTAGGAGAAACTACAAAAGTTGCAATAACTTTTGAACCATCAACAATTGCATTACAATATATATAGTTATTTTGATTGGAAATGATCTCCCCTATCACCCCATTTAGTTTGATCGTCGACTTCTGGGACACCCTGTATATATATATATATATATATATATATATATATATATATATATATATATAATAATAATAATAATAATAATAATAATAACCCTTTATTGAAAAAAATCAAAAGGCGAGGTTCAGCCAAAGGCTGGTCTTCCACCTAACCATACAGATATGAAATTATGCCAAATTAACAAATATATCAAAACATAGTCCAACTATATACATAAATAAATACAACAATACAAACAAAACACTGATCCTAAACGCCAACATTAAATGTAAATGATAATGTAATATATAATATAATACATGAGGAAAAAATTTTTCAATTTAATGAGTAAAACATTGAAAAAAAAGTAAAAAAAAAATAAATGGTGCTACTCAAATAATTTCTTAATCTTATTTTTAAATGAATATACACTTAGAGGTTTTAAATCATTCGGTATATTATTGTAAAAATACGGTGCAAGATAAGAAAAAGAGCCCTTAAATTTTGATTTTCTGTATGAAGGAATAATATACAGATCTTTCACCCGTAACGTGTAGTTGTACTGTTTGATTATTAATTTGTCGAGCAAATAATGTGGGGTACCAGTTTTTATAATTTTATGTATTAGACAAAGATACAGCTTTCTTACACGATCATCAATAGAGAGCATATTATATATATATAATAATAATAATAATAATAATAATAATAATAATAAAAATATAATAATAATAATAATGATAATAATAATAATAATAATAATAATAATAATAATAATAATAATAATAATAATAATAATAATAATTGTCACTTAACCCACTTGTGTACTTATACCCACAAATGATAATAACTTTCATCATTTAAATTAATTTTTAATTAACGAGCTCATTAATATATGTCAGTGTTATGTTCCTAAGTAATAATATCACAACACAAATATCAAAATGTAAAACTCGTATGCAGTTACATTTGTCGTGCAGCTAACACAACGGCACGGCAGCAGCAAGCAAGCACCCATGCACACTACCGTCACCGCAGTTCGAAAATTACACAAACATGTCGCATGTGTTGCTTCACGCCGCCTGACTTTATTCGTGAGAGCAGGAGCACGAGCACGAGCAGGAGTATAGTAATAGTACAGGAGTACAGCCTCAGCGTCTGGGGTTATTTGCAAGTTTAATTATAATTAAACAAGTAGACGTTTCGCGTTATACATCACCTCTATGCCGCCATAGCCATGCAAGTGCGAGAACGTACAGAAGTTAAATAGTTGTATGTACAAGCTATACTAGTATGGTATTATTTATTTAAAAGGGTGTCAAGCTAAAAGATTTCAGAGATTACCAAAGACTCGGGGATTATAACAAATATAGAAAATCTCTACGTACGAGTACGAAGGTGAATTGAAAAGTTCACAGAATAACTAGGGTGCCAAATTTTTGTCTCTCTAAAGTAGGACATTCTGAAGACCGAAGGAGGGGTACGTGAAGACAATTATAATAAAATTCAAATGGTGATAATTTTCTACAATTTTTTTTCGATTAGTTTATAAATTTTAAATTTACAAAAACTGAATATGTTATATTCCGCCATTTAATATTGTATTACATTGCCTTTATCAGTAATACCTGCTTTAACACAAGTTTTCTTTATCTTTCAAAATAAGCGAAAAACAAGTTCTAGTCTGTAGCTCAAAAACAAAAGACGATGGAAAGTTCCTGTGGAGTCTATTAAAGTTGTCTAAAAAAGTTGGCCCTCAAAGACCTACATAAATTTTCTGTATCGTGCATAATAAGAAAGTTTTTCATAAATGGAACTCGAATTTGTTCCATACTGTACAGTCAATATGTCACTAATGTCTCTGTGAAGATGCAAATCAACTAATTTGTTATTTAATTGGATTTTTTTGAATTAATTTGTCTAACGACTTTTTTGGGAGTTGATGAACCTCTATGCTCCGACTGTTTATTTGATTGCGGTTGATAGTAGTGAACCCATGTCTCGTTGGTAGTAAAATAAGTTTCCATAAAAATATCAGAAGCAGCAAATCGGATGTGGTCTGGAAACGTACACGTTTGTGATCAACTTTTTTAAGTCGGGGAATCTACCTCGCGGAAATTTTTGTCATTCTTCACTCATTGGTCAGAATACTTTGAACCTCTGCCATTTCTTGAACCTTGATTCGCTGATCTGCGTTGATCGCGAATCAAATTGTTGTTTTCCTCACTGGTAACTACTGCAGGCATTCTACCGCAAGGATCATTGTCGATGCTTTTCCACGTACATATAAAATCGTCTGCCCACTATTTTACCATTGTGTATGAAGAACAAATGTCTTTAAAGTATTTGCTATGTCTTCACCAATATGTTACGGTGGCCCTTATTGTATACTTTGATCATAACGCAATGTTTCAGTTTTTTCGTTTTTAAAAAATACAATGTTACACTTACCAAGCACTTTTGAAAGTAATCATTCAATGCTTATCAAAATAAACAGCTTATTCAACTCAAGTATCTAATGCATGTAAATAAAGTAGGCTAACAGTATGTAATTAATATTTATAATTTAGAAGATATCGTCTTATAGAAAGCGCATAATAATTAACGGGAACTGAAAGAAGATGAGCATAAAAAAGACCATGTACGGAAAATAAAATTTGTCTGTATATATGCTATTTAAAAAAAATTCACATTTATACGTTAAAATGCATTTAACCTTAATATGTACCTAGAATAATTTGTATTATTTGTTTAATCTCCCAATAGGAATAAATAAATGTCTAAGAATGATTGTGTATTAAGCACATACGAGTATAATTTACTTGGGTTGAACAGTTCTCGCTAACTATTTTGTAGAGTATAATATCTGATCAGCTGCATAAATTACATTTTCCGTTCTGCGAGGTTCAAACATGAATATAATTATCATCTATAATTACTGTGATCATTAGATATAATAAACTGATTGTAAAGTTGAAATAATTTTAACTTTCCCGTATTTATAGACAATATGCATAAAAGCAAATATGTATAATTTATGCAGAACTCACTAAAATTTTCCTTCCATATGAATCACGGTAGAAGTGATTTTTTCCATTACATTAAAATATCAGAAAATTTCATCCTTTTAAAAAAGGACGACCCGCAGTAAAACGAAAATTTAATGCGATTATATATTTAGCCACAGGATCAAACATAATCTTCTTTGCTGTTTTCTGTTGCACGTATATCATTTGAAAATTTTATCTAGTATACTTTAAGACTGTTACCCTGAATATACAATGATTTACAATAAGAAAATACATACTTTGATGGATTTCGAATAACAATAATAATTTCTTTGTATTAAATATACAATAAATGATGAATATATTGAACTAAAACACATTTCGTTGAATTGTACAACTGAATGTGATTCAATAATTTAGATAAGAAACACTTTAATGCTTTTAAGACAAACATTTCTCGTTAATAGGCGAATTTAAAGTAATTTATGTTCCAAAAATTAAGAATCATACAATTTTTTTAAACATATTACATAGCCATCAAGTTAATTTGTATAACATTTATTCAGGACAAAATGTATAGGTATGAGATGAGTATAAAATGAGAAGTATAAGTGACCACAATCTTATCAACTATGGGCGAATTTGACATTGCATTTCTTTTTTTTTTAAATTTGTTTTCCTTTCAGTAAAGTTCGAAGGAAAGAAGATATTTCACAAAATTTGAAGTATTCTCACAATCTTGTTAAGTAATGAAAAATTAACCTAAATATTTACTAAAAAAAAAAAAGAGGTAAATAATATGTTTCATTTATTTTATTTATTCAAATAAAAATACAGTCAGAAAATATTTTCAAAGAAATTACAAATAAATCTCTGAGGCGACTACTTCCGCCACTCACTCACTTACACTAACATACATATTATATAATGTTTTATATTTTGTCTATTGTAAATATTGTCTCATTTGGGTATGTTTTGTCTCTTCTATTCCCAACTTCGAAATACATCGCTTCTACCTGTTTCGCCCTTCTCAAGTGCCTACTTAAACATCTGTTTTTCATATTTTATCACTTTTGATGGCTCTTTGTTCTCCTGCGCGCTGCATGCTAGTTATTCTGCTAACGAGGAGTCAATTCCCCGCATTCATCATTGTCTTTGATATAGTTTCTGAATATGAATATGAAATTATGAATGAACATACAAACAACCATATCTTACCCGGGATTCGAACCCGGGACCGTTGGAACGTGAATCGGCTACGTTGCCCACTACACGACCGAGGTCGGGTCAAACGTAGTTTAAACGAACGTTATTCGAGATATGACTATAAATTTATTCAATTCATTGCTATTAACTACACATACAAATAATAATTATGATCTGTTTTGCGTAATAAATTTCAGGAAAAGTTATAGGGACAAACGACTCTAAATGTAATTTGTAAATTGTGAGATACGACCTTTAAATTGATTATCCAGCACTCTACTAACTACATAGCAAACAAGGACACCTATTAGTTTATTATAATTGTATTAGCCTGTTCACACATAGAACTAGCATTGTGTCTACTCTTAATGTTCTTCTAGGTAGATAGTTCTGTTGTTGTTGGGGTACTTTCATGTCTCTAGCGGCGCTGGAAGATGTTAGCAGAAACATGTCATCCGAGCTTCAGACAACTTGGGTACTAGATTATCCTCTATCTAGCCAATCATCTACCTGGATAAAATGATTAATTTCCACATAATCAGTGAAGTGCATTTAGCTTCTGATATTGATCTTTAATTAATAAAGACAAATAACCATAATAGACGTTTATTTACATTAGAAATGGATTTGCGAATCTCGCACGAGTATTCTCGTATTCGCCGATAACCATTCAATTACATTCTCATTTCGCTTCGAACATCAAAAAGCTTTGTGCGATGACGTCATGACTGTACAGTTGGTATTTTCGCCATATCAATTACAAGAGACTAAACGTGTTCGATTATTGCCCAAGGGTGCGTCCGCTTCCAACATTAATAATAGAATTCAGGGATCAAACGAGAGGGAGAATTTGTGAGTACGGTACTGTATCAATATTCATGTGGCCCGCCAAGTGGGGGAAAGAGTTTCGGTAAATATTTTCATAGCACATTTTGGGAATAAATCCTTCAATATTTTAGTAATTGACTATGAAAGTGTAAATTGTTGACATACCAAAATTTGTCCCGCAAATGACCGAATTTGATTTTCAGTATAAATTATAATATGATTTTAACTCGTAAATGCAAAATAATTTTTAACATCAGAACAAACTGTTTACATTGCCCTGAAATGTTATTTCATTACAAATTTTGGATTTAATATAATTTCTCTATAATTAATATTCTTCATATTTACTAAAGGATTATACATAATATACATAAAACTACGGATATTATAATCATGCAAAACCAATAATATTTGCAAATATCTATTTAGATATATCACTCATAACACAACATACGTATTATATTTTTTTTCCTCTTTAGATAATTAATTTGTAAAATAGTATTTTACATTACAACCCAGGTAAAACGGTTTTTCATGCTGAAAGGAGAAAATGACTGTCGAGCCAAGTAGGCGAGCCTATCACCTCCTTCAAGTGGTAAAAACAGTTATCTGGAGTGCATTGTGCAATATTTTATTTGTTACTCACTTGTAAATCAAATTTAGATTTATAACCTAAATCAATCAGTTGCAATTGACACTTATTTTTAATATTTATGACAGTAACATGGTAACAACGTCATCAGCGTGGTAACTAACTTGTAAAATTTTTATACGTTAGCAACCAATTTTACAAGTTAGTAACTAGTAAACATTAATTTTCAAAAGAAGTAGGCGGCATCAATAAATGAAGTTTACAAGTGAGTAACAAATAAAATTATTTGCTATTGCAGGATGATTAATTATTTCAATATTCTGAATTCTGTGAAACTATCTCATTTTTTCAGATACATATCACGTTGCCAGGAAAAGCTCATAATTTTTCTAGGTATTTCATTTTACATAGATGATTACTTTGAGAAGATGATCACAAAAAAAAGATTATGTGGATATGATGATGTAGAATGGTTCGAAAAAAAAAAAATCTGTTGTGGCCAGCACAAGACCCCTCGCCATTTCCATATTAGACTATGTATGTATTGTATTGCATATCGCTTTCGAACCGTCGTTTTATAACAAAATATTACAGAACTTTACCCAAATATTGTTTTTTATTGTATTTAACATGTCTTCTGCACACATATAATTCTAATTATATCTATTTTACATCATTTTCATTTCAGAGATTGTTCCAATTTATTAACCATATTGGCGGTATTTCTGATGGATATATGCATTTTACCACAATTTTACCTATAATTTCAAATATTTAATTAATAAAACAATAAGAAAAATTAAATATACTTCCCAGAAAAAGCTTTCACAATGTCACTAAAAATGTTGATATTTGACAATGACATGTGTCATGTGATAAACATTGGAATTTGTCATCTGGTTTCCTTAGTGCCTTGGCCTCTGCGATTAGTTCACTCTATAAATTATAGTGTCTTTATCTCTAAATCTATACAAGATATAATAAAAATTTTAAGTGTATTAGATGTAGAATTTTATGTTCTTCAATATTTAATAAAAAAATCTCCCAAAAAATTATATTTAGAAGAATTTTTCTAAGAAACTACTACTTCCGGTTATTCAATTGTTACCAAAACCTTTTCAGCTCTTCCCAGGAATGTCAGATTGAGGAAACTGCAGTTAAATATTTTTTAAGTCCTATAGTTTTTGAGGAATCGTGACTGCAACATCCAGACATACATACATACATACATACATACACACACACACACATACACACATCCACACACACACACACACACAGACATCATTTTAAAAATGTTATAATCGGATTCTAGGGACCTTAAATCGTGCTTATTCAATAAAATCTGGATATGCGAATTTTAGCATGAATCCAATACCTCTCTTAGCGAGAGGTAAAAACATTCTGTTATATATTTATATTTTGATTTAACTCTATTTTAAATTTATTTATTTAATATTTTATTCAATAACGTACCTAATTAAACTCCTGATATACGCTTCTCTGACGATTGTATTATTTATTAAATTTATTATTTATGGAAGTCAATGTATGTTTCAATAGTACCATGTACGTGTTCTGAGTTTTTTAATTGTCTACTGTTCAGCCTTGAAGAAAATTTTATTTTATTTACGAGTAGAACGAAGGACAATCTGATCATTTCATTAACCCTTCAAATAAGTCAAAGCAGACGCAGCATTCATTCGCGGCCAATAGGAAAACAATTTGTCCCTGAAGGTCACGTGGCCACTTTTTTCTAAAATAATGTCAGAATTATATTTCAATTTTCCATAATTCATCAAAACTATATTCCATATATGGCAGATGACGACAGGTGTTGATATTTGATTAATATAATTGCCGTACGTTGATTCATTTGATATTTGTTTCGCAAACCGTACAAATCTTTCAGTAATTTCTTTTCATTATGGCATTTAATAAAGAGGGTGACAAATTTCGTATTGAAGAATATTTTCGTTCGGGTGAATGTAAAGAAGACGGTTCTTAGGATAATTCTTACGATAGCTAGCAAATATGAAAGGCACGTCCATGGAAATAGTAATGCTGTGGTACTATTGCCCATATTCATAAACACTTTTAAAGTTTCAAAATGGCTCGTTATAATTTTTGACAAATAGAATCAAACTTGACAAATAAGATTTTGATTTTTCTTTCATGTCGACTGTTTTTATTGGATAAATATTATAACGAACCGTTTAAAATATTTACAAGTGTTTATGAATACAAGTAAGTCTCTCTCGGTAAAACAAACATTACTTGTTGCAAATCACAATATTTATAACGTTATTATTTCTTTGCTGCACTTCATACTAATAAAAATTATATTACATTTACATGTATCTTTAGTTTAATGCAAGAACAACCAATGTTAATTTATAGCCAAAATAAGATTGATTTTAATTGTAATCGGCTTAACATACCATCATTTATTTATAGAAATAAGCAAGGTCTAACTGTAAAGGAACCTATTGGAATCGGTATACATTTAATTAATGTTATGTTACAAAATAAAAATGTATTGCTTGTAATAATAACCAATGTAGACATATTCGAAAAATATAGAAGGACTTTAGGTCTATATAAGTAGTTTATATCACAGAATACGTGACTATGTAATCAATGCAACATGTCAAGTTTCACAAAACGATACTCTCGGTATTTTAACATAGGAATTTTCTTGTTAATTTTAAATCATTCATTATTAAAATTACAAAATTGTTGTCGTTTCTAGTATGAAACTGCTATTATTTTTTTTAACAACAAAACGTAAGTTTCTACAGTTTTATTTATATTGCCTATTATTTATTTTACATTTATTTGTTTTAAATATTGAATCATTACATTAAGAATCATAATACAAAGTATCTACTGATAATAAAATGGCTTAACTACCTTCCAAACTTGAACGTTTTCATAGTATTAACAGTAGTTGTAGTGGGAGCTTATGAGGTGCAGCAGAAGTTTTCAACTGATAAAGTGTCTTTCTTTATTATTTTTAAACTTATAAGAATATTATTTGTGGATTGCCGGTTTATGAATTTAAAATGAACGACAATGCAAATATCTCCAGGACTTTCTACATACGCAGTTAAATTTACTTCTAGATGAAGTGACAAAAATTATCTGCGAGGAGTGAAAATATCTGAACTTTCTGAAGTAAGTGTGTGTCAGCGCTGAATCACACGGCTTTATTCATCAGGGTCGGCCGGAATAAATTTCGGGCCCGGCCCAAACATCTAGTGAGAAAGTTTTAATTGCGTTGAAATATTAAAAGCTGTTTAAATAACAGTTTTATGGACTACATTAGGTATTTTTTTATTCATGAAGAGTTTAAAGCTTGATATATGAGGTCTAGACGCCTTACGGCGTGTGCGCTGTATTTTTAGGCGGCGACTAAGTTTCTGTGAAGAATTTGCTTGTTGTGACGTTGGTTATTTTTAATTGAGTTGAAAAGTTAAGCGATGACTTACAAGAAAAATTTGTTTTTATTTTGTATGAGTATAAACAAATACTTACGAGTACCTACTATACAATTGTCTTTTCACATTTAATAATGAAACTCCAGTAAGGATACGTTGATGAAAACTTTCGACGATTTGTATAATAAATAACCTAGTTTAAAATATTTTGTTTGATGATTAGTCTGACATTATAAAAACATATTTTGAAAATAATATTTAATCTGTTTGAAATAGTGCATAACTGACGACATGTTTGACTTAGGTGTATTACTGGTGGCATAACATGGCGATTGCTCCAGTCAAAGTTAATAATAAAATCAATACACAAACGTTTTAATTTTTTCTAAATGTCATTATTTAATGTTCATTTCGTTTATACAAAATGTAAATTAATTTTTATTTTTTAAATCACATTAAAAATACATTTTAGAATTATTTCAGGCGGTTGGAATTGAAAGGTTGATGTACTCAACAGTAAATACTACAAAAATTAAATCATTCAAAACATGCCGTCGAAACCGTCTCACCTAAATATTAGTTCTACATTAATCGAAGAGACCAAGTATAATATTTACCTCAGATTTTAAAAACATCCAAAATTCTGTGTATTTCCCTAAAAATTTATAAGCAAAAAGAATTATTGTTTTTAATGTACTTGTACCGAAAGTCCTAGCATATTTATAAAAAAATAATATTCCATATTATTACGACATATTACCTGTCTATTACATACCAGCCGAAGACAATCACAGAGTCCTAAAACTGAAGCAATTTGTAAGTTTCAGATAAAAAAGAAAATACTAAATGCCTTTACATGTTTGCATGAAATATCATTAGACACCAAAAACTTCCTTTTCAGAAAAAGAAAGTTGTTTTCCAAGGTTACTGGGCCGTGATCTAATAGACAAAGCATAAACTCAATATATCGACAACTTAACAACATCATGTTGTGCATTTTCAGAGATTGGTGGATTTAATTAAAGATTTATATCCCTTTCGCTATTCTATTATTATTATTTCAATAGCTGTCACTGCTTTTTGACGACTCTTCGATAGATGGCTTTGCATATAGTTACAGTTACCTCTTAAGACAACTAGCATATATAAGATGTTTATCTCTCGCCGTGCTCAATTGGAGAATGGGTACCTATTCCACCATAACAAAAAAAAAAAAAAAAATAACAAGAAAAATTTCAATTAAACTTAAAGTATGGCTCAATAAATAATAGTTAAAACAATGAAAACATTTTTTAAATAATTCCTTTACGAGATATTTTACATTTGCTAAAAGGGGAAATTGACGTCATGCAATTGTTATCTTTCTCTCGTAGCGTACTCAGAGCAGTGTGTGTGAGAAAGACAAGTATAGGGGGAATGTGACGTTACACTGATTTCTCAAAAATAAAATACTGTTAAACTAGGAACAATTAAGATTTTTTAACACTATATGAATTGCTTCAAAACTGAATGAAATTTTATTTAAAATAATAAAAAAAATTGAGTGGAATACCCCATTGTCTCTGCAAAGAGACAACAGTTGCACCATATTGATGAGCTCCAACACGAGCGAAACGCGTCTATGGTTACTAGCTGAGCACGTCCGGCGTCTGATGATGGCCGAAAGATTGATTCAGGCGCTGAAATCTTGTGAAACATGGCGAGTGTTTTCTAATACTTTATTGAACATTGTTTCACATAGAGTTCGCTATTGTACTATTATTAATAAATTTGTACTCTATGTGGATTTCTTCAGAAAAAGGTAAACTAAGTCGTAAGTATCAATGAAATAATTTACGAAGTGGTAGTGTGATATCTATACAGGATTCTCAGCGGTGGCTTTCCATTTATCTTGTGACGTAGTCAACAAGCCATCAACATGAGCCACTATTCTGCACTAGTGGTATATAAAACAAACGACGACATGTTCATATCCACGGCACCTTGGATAAATACGTCAGCGCGAAACATTAGCCTCAGCCGCGAAGCTAAAGCGTATCAGACGCTCGCACTTGCAGCTCCAGACATAAATACCTGGCGAACAGCTATGGCTCAGCTAACGACTGAATTATTAATTTCGTTTAAGCCTTTGAGACCGGCAGACATGGCGCTTTGATGGAAAATATTTAGTGAATTAATCTAGCGAACTATTACCTACCGTAAATCTCGACGCACACTCGTTAAATTTAATAAGCGCCAGCCGATGCAGACAACAGCTTTCCCGAGGAATTAGATGCTAATATGCGTTCAAGGACGAGACGCGAGGTGCTTAAAAGAGAACTGCACCATTCGTCATTTATTGTTCTGTACATTTACCGTGATTTATAAGATTTCGAAGCGAAGTAATTAACACAATTCATTTCAATTAATTTGCTTGTTATCTGCATAGTTCAGCAAAATTCCTCAACAAAAAAATCTTCATTATTACACATTTCACAAACTACCTTACAAGGAAACTTTCAAGTTTTATTCAGATTTTATTTTTTTATTTTGAGTAGTAATAAATGTACCAGTTACTGGAATTTAAAACAAGAGTCTAACGTACATTATTTAAATTCTTCAGAATCTATATAAAAATCAAAAAAACACATACTAACGTAAAAGCTTTAATGATATATTTTTTATTTAAAGCGTATAGCTTTAGCAAGCAGACATTTGACACATAACTAGTTTTGAGTAAACTCAAAAACCCTTCCAAGACCTTAAAAGCTAACAATCAATTTACAGTTTTCATAGAATTTTTCTCTTTATTATTTTAATAATGTAGATGTTTTATTCAGAAATCTCTGATTTATTGCTAAAAAAAGATATTTTGTTTAAAAAATGATATACGTCTGGTTTTGCAACTGAGACATATAAATGTCTGCTTATGCATATGAGAGAACTACATTTCTGTTTTCTATGACTACAAATGTATTAATGTTAGAAATACCAACAAGTTTAGTCTAGAGAATTTTGGGGTGTCAATAAAAAAGATTCCAAAGAAAATAATATTTTTTTGTTTTATTTATGAATCACTTCAGTAGGAAGAAAAAAAAGGACAAAACTAAACTTTTAATGCATCTTCTTCATTTTCCGACAAAACAACCATGTCATCCTCATTAGGCTGATTTTCTTCTGAATAAGCTCTTTTTTTTTTTTCAAAAGCGTTTCGGCCTTTCAATTTGCCTCATAATACAAACAACATGATCACCTGAATGAAGAACCGTAACTTGATTCGTCAAATGCAAATGTCTGTTTTAAGCCTAAATTTAAGATGTGAATATCAGTTTGAAATTTATGTTTATACACGTGAAGGTCAAAAGTTCGTATTCTTCATCAAATTCTAACTAATTTTATTACAAAATGTCAAATATCTGCTTTTGCATCCATACGCTTCATTTGTTATGAACAATAAAATGTTTGTACTTAAAAATACATTTGCATATTTCACAATACAAATAACTAAATACATATTATTCTGTTTCATGAATATTGTCATATAATATTAAATATTGCAATTTTTTTTTTTCTATTTATACAAAATATCTGAAAAATTTATTTAAAATTTATCCTACTCTAACGATATGTACATAAAAGTCAAACAAGTTTTATATCCATAGATCCTTATTCCTCATCAACAATTTTTTTCTGAGAATCTAATCGAATCAACATCATTTCCGCCTTAGTTCTTGTATTATTATTAATTTATTTGTGAATTATTATTATAAAATATATTTTATATTATAACTGATCAGATATAATTTTGTTTTTGATGCTTCTAAAAGATATTGGGATTAAAATTTAATCCAATGAGAATTGAACCCTAAACATACAATTGTGGTTTAAATGTTTCCCTCAAAATCTCTGCTCTAGGAAACCTATCAGCTAGAACTTTTAAAAAAGTTAAGCAGCTCTAACGATATGTACATAAAAGTCAAACAAGTTTTATATCCATAGATCCTTATTCCTCATCAACAATTTTTTTCTGAGAATCTAATCGAATCAACATCATTTCCGCCTTAGTTCTTGTATTATTATTAATTTATTTGTGAATTATTATTATAAAATATATTTTATATTATAACTGATCAGATATAAATTTTGTTTTTGATGCTTCTAAAAGATATTGGGATTAAAATTTAATCCTATGAGAATTGAACCCTAAACATACAATTGTGGTTTAAATGTTTCCCTCAAAATCTCTGCTCTAGGAAACCTATCAGCTAGAACTTTTAAAAAAGTTAAGCAGCTCTAACGATATGTACATAAAAGTCAAACAAGTTTTATATCCATAGATCCTTATTCCTCATCAACAATTTTTTTCTGAGAATCTAATCGAATCAAGATCATTTCCGCCTTAGTTCTTGTATTATTATTAATTTATTTGTGAATTATTATTATAAAATATATTTTATATTATAACTGATCAGACATAATTTTGTTTTTGATGCTTCTAAAAGATATTGGGATTAAAATTTAATCCAATGAGAATTGAACCCTAAACATACAATTGTGGTTTAAATGTTTCCCTCAAAATCTCTGCTCTAGGAAACCTATCAGCTAGAACTTTTAAAAAAGTTAAGCAGTTATTGAGATTAAAATTTAATCCAATGAGAACTGAAACTTAAACTTACAATTGTGGTTTAACAATTTCCCTCAAAATCTCAGCTTTAGGAAACCGAACAACCAGAACTTTTAAAAGAGTAAAGTAGTTATGATGATATTTCTGGAAAAGTTTTGATGTTTGTTAATGAGAATTTGGGCAATAGAATTTTGGTCTATTGATATTCAAGGACTTTGAGATTTTGGTTCAGGAATTTCGCAAACGTAGATCTGTTCGGAGACTTGAACTTGATAGTTTAACTGTTAACTTTTTAACACAGTAGCCTTTGAGTACAAGCGAGCAATTTCAATAATTTGTTCAATGAGAAAAATTTCAGAGCTATTGCACACATTTCTGAACTTATTTTCAAGGTGGTGTAGCTACAGCAAGTTAGTGTGAACTCAAATATCAGTATATATTAAAAGTTATCTTTTATTCTGCCAGATAGAGAAAGTTAATTTTCAAATTAATTGGAAGACTAGGATTTATCACTCAGTTAATAAAATAACTGGCGATAACATACGATCTGCATTGTTCTACAATGCATCTTTAAAAATTTCTTCGAGCCGACTTCATGTCTAAAATAAGACAGAAATAATAAATTTTCAACCAAATGAAAGCAAAAATTGTTAAGGTAACAAATGGAATTTCTGCAGTATGCTTTGGAGAAAAGTGCAACTATTTAGTAAAATAATGAACACATAATGAAATCTGAAATGTGCAATATTTAAAGTTAAATATTCCACTTTGTATTTCAGTGGGTATAGTAAACCAAATTATAAATTCCCCGGAGGTGTGCAGTAGTTTTTAGTCGGGCGTCGTTGCCAGCAGCGGTAGCTACCTGCATGTGTCTAAGCTCCAGCTCTCCAGCCGCTGTTTGTGCGCTGGTAATTGCACTGCCGGAATTTTCCAGCAAAATTAAATAATAACATTCATACATATTCATTCTGGGTGGCGATGGCGAATGGTGAATGCGGATAGGATTTGCAATTGCATAGACGCACGAGAGGAATTATCACTTTACGTTTTATTTTCTTGTTCGCATTTTGCTGGATTGTAAATTGGTAAGAATCTGCTTTTACTACCAAGTTTTATTGTTACAGGTTTATGCAAAATTCTCTACAATGTGCACGGAGAGGCTTTAATATATTTAAATTTGTAGAAAATCTGTCAACAGAAAATATTATGCTATTCAAAAACATTTTATAACGTATGTCTCATAAGTTTTGGCACAAATTTCAGATGCTATAAAATCAGTAATAACAAGAGAATCACAAGTTGCTATGGAAACAAAATTTTTGTATAACATCTTATCTTAACTTTGACAGCTCAATATTGTCAGTCATTTATGTAGATATGGCTTACAAATTAGAAAATCGAAAGAGTATATATAATTTAGTTGCGCAAGTTCCTAACGCCGAAATATTACGAATTTTTGAAAATCAACATATATCTCGAAGAACCATTTATCGGACAATTGCTGAATGTGAGCAAGGTATTCCTTGTTTAAACCTGCTAAAAAGTGGAAGACCTAGAATTTTACCAGAGTAGGAGCCGAAGCACTAGCAAGAAGAGCGAAAAACAGACTTGGTACTTCAATAAGAAAACTGGCACGCCAGTATCGAACATCCAAGGGCACCATATCGCGGGAATGATCAAAAATTGAGAAAACGAAGGAAAGCCCCTAAATATACCGCCAACCAACTAGCCAGAATCCCGATATGCTGCCGTAATCTAAGAAGGGTATATTTTGCGAATAACCTCGTTATAATTATGGATGATGAAAAGTACTTCACGCTGAGTAACTCCGAAATGAAAGGAAATGATGGTTTCATACTGACAATGTTGAAGAAGTCCCTGATAATGTGAGTTATAAACAAAAAGCCAAAAGCAGATAAGGTGTTGGTTTGGTGCGCCATTTCCATAAGGGGTGTATCCAGGCTTTATGTGGGCCGAGTAAGAGGTGAAGCACTTACTCAAAGGTATATCCATAATTGCCTAACGAAATTGGTTAATTTTACTGAAGAACATACTGGGGACGACATTATGGTCTGGCCAGACCTCGCATCTTGTCGCTATGTAAGACAGACTCAAACTTGGCTAGCATACCGAAACATACCATTTGTTCCGCGGAATGTCAATCCCCCTAACCTTCCCCAGGCTCGTCCCATAGAAAATTTTTGGGCTCTTTTATCTCCTTAAGTTTACGATGGAGGATGGGAAGCACAAAATGAGGAGGAACTTCGACGCAGAGTATGTAGAAAAGTCCGAGATATCAATTTAAATGCCGTCCAAAACCTAATGATAGAAGTCCGCAGAAAATTGCGCCTTGTGGAAGAACACGAACCTCTTTATTTAATTTAAATTTATAATTAGTTGCTAATGAAACTGTTAATTATTATTTAGTACAACACTTCAAGTAAAAGTATTATTTTTTGCAAAAAAAAAAAATTTTTGAAATTTATGCCAAAACTAATGAGACATACGTTACTACATTTACATTTATAGATTCAAGTATTAATCGAATATGTTTTATTGATCCTGAATTTACTAAGCAGATATGTGCGTCATGTCCAAACTCCCTTCTCACATAATAAAATGACACTTTTAACACTTACATCATAAATAGCTTTTGTGTTTTATCAAAATTAATGATATACAGGGCAAGTACAAGAATTCGAAACATACGATCCCCGTCCCACATCAGTTGGCCCACCATCTTTAATTCTATTTTATTTAGTATATGATACAAATAATAATTAATATAAATTATCACCAATTTTTATTAATAATACGGACTTTTTGTCGTTCTAATGACAAAGCACAACACCAAGATATGTTTCTAAAATATTTTATTTTTTAATGAAAAATGTAATACCTAATACTTAGTTCTACAAATTCAAGAAAAAGTGAAAAAAAAAAAATAAACGAATTTAATTTGTAAGGATGATAGGTTGTATTAAATAAAATGACTGAAAGAATTACAGTAGTAATTGACAGTAAAAATAAAGCCTTGTTTTGAAAAAGCTGATTTGAATAAAACTATGTATGTTCTACTTTAATATTCTGAAAAAATCATTCTTTAAACATAAAGGTAAAATTAAATATTGAAATTTGGAATTTTCAAAACATTTTACCTCTAAATCCATTTAACTTATAATATAATGAAGTATACTAAACGTACAATTTTAAAACGTGCTTATTATTCAAATTCTTGGTACGTGAGTTGTTCTAGTATGAATCCTAGCCCTAACTCGTGATATTTGAAGATAAAAATGAATATCTTTCCTTGTAAGTAGATTATTTTTGTTATAGCAGAGAGAACATAGAATTGCTAATTTAGTTTGCCATGTAGGATATTAAAGTGCTCATAAATTGAAGAGCAAAAGGTCATATGTGGCATGATTAGAGTTTCCTTTTAATTATACACATTTTTTCAGTCCCTTAGTGCTTCCTTTTCCTGTGAATGCAGCTCGAACGCGTTGGCTTTACGACCATTAGCACGACACTGATCAACCCCTAAGCAAATAACCCTTCCATAAACACAACGTAAACACAGCAGTAATCGCGCATAGTTCCCGTTCAACCACATCATTCACCTGGCGTTTGTTTGCACACACATATGCATACAATATACAAACACTTCCCGGCCGTGTTGTGTGGATGTGAATATCTGGATAATAAAAGTCAAATAGCACGCACAATAAGCTCGATGCCTGTCATTCAAGATTTGTGCACGAATGAAAAATTTTTAATACATGTTATTCAAATTTTAATCAAGAGAATGGTAATGAGATAAAAAAAAATATTATTATTATTGAAGACTCACACGCATTTTTTTCCTTCCGTCACCTTTAGGTAAGGAAGGTATTGTCTTTGGTCAAAAAAATCAGTGGTGAGTTTTAGTGAATAAGCACGTTTTAGGGTCCCTACAATACGAATATACCATTTTTAAGATGATGTCTGTATGTGTGTGTGTGTGTGTGTGTGTGTGTGTGTGTGTGTGTGTGTGTCCGTGTGTGTGTGTGTCCGTGTGTGTGTGTGTGTGTGTGTGTGTCCGTGTGTGACAAATTTTTCTCCGACGATAACTCCAATACTACAATTCTAAAAATTATAATTCTTTCGTAATCCTCTTCTGTACATCCATATGAAGAGTTGATTAAATTTTGGTATCCACCGGAAGTACCCTTATTTGAAGTTTTTAACAGTTTTTCTTAAAACGCAGTTAAATATTATTTTTTGACATTTTGTTATTATATATATTAAAGAAAATACTCCTCTCTATACAGTTTGATTATACATTTTCCTTCATATTCAATAGATGTAAATTTAAAGCATTATAAAGAAATTAATTTTCAAAAATTAGTCAGCTTTGCTCTTTATCATGGAAACAGCTGACATAATTATTCAAAAAAATTTAATTGACAGATGTCAGTTGCAAGAGCATAACGTGCAAAACCAAATATGGAAAAAAGTATAGGATCTAAAATTGGTATGTCATAGTGTTGCTCGCAAGTGACACACAGAGAAAGGCCAAAGAGAAGACATTACTTAGTGTAGTTTATGTTATAATTTTATTGGATTTATAGAACCTTTTCAAATGAACTTTTGGTATGGAATTTGTAAAAAATAGTATGTGTTTTTACATGATTTTATTATATAGAATCTGTTCCAAGGACCTTTTGGTATGGGATTTGTACAAAATACATGGAATTGACGGAAGGTCTTGTGCTGGCCACAACAGATTTTTTTTCAAAATTTAGATTATTTAATTAATCAATCAAGGTACTCAGACTTATCTTTTAAGATATTAAAAAAATCTTAGTCTCGTAAAATCTCTCATGAAAGTTTTGATACATTGCCGAATTTTTTGAGCCCAAATACTTATTCCTGATTCATATTCATATAAAACAACTTTATTATGTTTTATAGAAGAACGCAGTCGGGCTTAATTTTTTTTTAATTCTTCGCTTTAAAGAAGTCTTTTCCTGCACTCTTCATATGTATTCGTATGTTTAGAGACACGTGAGTGCAATTTGATGGTTATGTAATATATATATATATATATATATATATATATATATATATATATATATATATATATATATATTTTAATATTGGTTACACAAAATTCTGCCGACCTAATTTTTTTGTGCGTAGGGTGTATAGAGAAAAGAAAATACATCATTAGTACAAAATAAGTCATATAAGATTGGAGAAAGGAAAGCGTGGTATGGGTAGTTCGTTAAGAACCACCAGCAGCGAGTTTCTCATCAGAAACTCCGGTTCTGTCCGGGCGCGAAGCAGAAGCAGCGGGACCATCGCGCCATTACAGCCGCGCGCCGCTCTATTCCCGCAGCTCTTCTGTATGCATAGCCTTAACAATCCACCCGGCCCCGGCCACCCTGTCAAACCGCCAAGATCAAGAGATAGCACTTGCTCGTTCAACGCTCACCACTCTCCTCACATGTACCTAAATGGATTACCTTTGTTGTATTATAATACGTGCAGTGCCGCGCTCTCGCACTAACTACAGATAACGAACATATCGGCTCCTGCTTAATTTATTGTTTATAACTTGGATCCGAATTAAATTTGGGAATTGGCGATTGTCTCCGTTCGGTATTAAAGCCGCAGACACGATTTCAAGGGGGCTATAGTTTACTGCACACAGCCAACACTCACGACCTGCATACTACTAATGTTATACATGTGCAAATTTAAGTGTTAATATTCATTGCGCTACACTGGCGTACCATATTCCACTTTCAACTAGGAAAAACATATATGAAACGCATTTAAATTAAATTAACATTATGTGCATATACAAATAGTTTTACCTCCTACTTGTTTCTGTACACAAGTTTACCTATACAAGAAAACTTAAAAAATCTGTTGTGGCCTGTACAAGACCTTTCGTCAATTCGATGTATTTTGTACAAATCCCATACCAAAATTTAATTGGAAAAGATTCTATGTATCATTTAAAATTGTAACACGAATATATATAATTTTTTTATATAAAATCCATATCAAAAGTTCCTTTGAACTTATTACGGGTCGCTGTTCCTTACTCTTCTCTTCCACTCGTTCAGGTCCAACGCATCTTCTTCACACAGATCTTCCTCTCTCAAGTTTTCTGCAATACAGTCCTTCCTTCTTCTCTTTGGCCTTCCTCGTACTCTTGGCATTGAAATTTCCAATCCTGAGGCGAGGCTGTAATGCATCTCACTTCGGAGGAATATTATGACTTATATCACTTTCTGATCCTATACTTTCAATCTTTGGGTTTGCACTTGACAGTGATATCTGTCAATTAGAATTTTTTGAATATGTCAGCTGTATCCATGATAAATAGCAAAGCTGACTGATTTTTGAAAGTTAATCTCTTTATAATACTTTCTTTCTATATCTTTCAATATGAAGGAAAATGTATAATCAAACCGTACAGGAAAGGACATTTTCTTTAATATTTATAAAAATATCAAAAAATAATATTTAACTTCATTTTTTTAAGAAACTATTAAAAACTTCAAATAAGGGTACTTCCAGTTGATCAATTATAACCAAAATCTAATCACCTCTTCATATGGATGTAAAGAAGACGAATACGAAAGAATTATAATTTTTAGAATTGTAGTATTGGAGTTATCATCGGAGAAAAATTTATCGCACACGGACACACACACAAATACAAATACAAACATCATATTCAAAATAGTAAATTCGTATAGTAGGGACCCTAAAACTCACCACTGATTTTTTTGACCAAAGACAATACCTTCCTTACCTAAAGGTGACGAAAGGTAAAAAATAATTTAAATACTATAGTGTACAAAAAATAAATATATACGAGTATAACTACCTAAAAATTATATAAATTATACCGGAATTAAGACATAAATTAATATATCGATACATGAAATTGGTAAATTCGTAACTAGATTTTTGTCAGTTATGAGTTACCACAATCTGTTATATGCGCTCTTCTATTTACAGTAAAAAGATCGTATGTCTAGCCGATGGTATTTGATTATGAAGTTACTATATTGTGTACTGATTTATTTAATTTTATAGTTACGATCTTAATAATTGCAGGTGTCGCTATTTGAAAATACAGGTACAGCAGTAGTGTAATCAGATTTAATAGTTTATTCCTTATATCAATTTGAGTAAAAAAATTCATATAAAGATGTTTTTTAGTTACCAAAATAAAAGAAATCGAAGTTTCATAAATAATAATTAATTTTCAAAAGAATAAATTATATGAAATATATTTTTAAACTCATGATGTTCCACAATTATTATAAATAAATGAATAACACAAAATAATTTTTTTAATTGATTTCAGATTCGCTACCAATCAGACACTCAGGCACACGGCCATGAGACCCCATACGAAAAAATAAATGTAATTTAAAATACACAACTATCCCATTTTACGCAAATTAATGTAAGTAGATGAAAAATGCCTATTTTGAAGAGTTAGAGAAATCGTATTGTTCGGAGGGATCGAGAAATTAGAAAATATTGAACTAAGTGTATTGAGTGTATGTTTTTGCCGAAATTATTATTCCTTGTTTCACTTTTACAAGACTTATCGCTCCGTACGCATAATGTAAATGAGAGCCGATATGGTTAAAATAATATAAACCACAGAAGCTATTCAAACACTCGTTTGTTCTTCCACTCTCCAAAACGCGGGTCGTATCTGAATTTCTAACTCGTGCTAGAATAGGTTGCTTCTATTAACTAATATTTTATTATTGTATTAATAAACGATAAATCTTTATTTGAAAATTTGAATATATATATATATATATATATATATATATATATTTACATCCCGCTATCATTGCTGCGTCCTTTCGTGGCTAGGACATTGTGGCAACCACTGAAAGGAATAGAGATAGGCTTCGACTTTATAAAGTATATCTACTTATTTTTCCCCCTGATTATGAATTTCGGTTCAAATTTCAATAAAGTCGATTTACAACGATATACGTTTCCGTTCATTTGACGACATTATGAGCTCCTTCATACTGAGTGAATCCGGCGTCCACAGTATATACTTCATACATAATCAGTACTTATGACGTCCAATTTGTATATTTTTATTCATACTACCGTTACAGTGACGTCCAGCAGCGTTGCCAATATTAAATACATTATTCTGATGTAGAAACCAAAGCACACTCACAACAATATACATACTTAGCTGCAAACATCATAGATATCTACAATGTTTGATAATGATAATTTCTTTTGGCAATCCGTAAGCAATTTGAAAATGGAACTTCTAATTTGTTTATTTAAAATGTCATTTTTAATACTTAACACTTTTGTTCTAAAATTATTAGGAAAAATATTTCTCCAAAATAAAATTTTACTGTTTACTTATACATATAACAAAAATAAAGTAGATACCCGGCATACAAGTAAGAAATGTGAAATGTTCTTGCACTTGGTGTACAAGAACAACAATTCCATTTTCTCTGACGGTAAATGTAAATATGTGAAAATTTAAATTTATTTATTTAGCCCCAAAATCTTACAATTAAAAAGTACAGATATTTTCATTCACTCATAACAAACTTTATTTTACATTTAACAAATATATCATACACAAAATAAATTTCACGAATATTGTCAAAACTAATAGAAAAACTTAACAAAAATTCAAAATAGTACTCGTATCTTTACACAAGGTAATGTAATTGCTTCCTGACAGTGACATTTGTTTAAATATATCAAAATTGTTTTTAAAATATTGTATTTGTTTAACGCACAGGCAAGATGATGTATATAAATAATTTATTTTATAAATTCATATTGTAAGTTTTTTACTAAATACTATTATCGTAAAATTCAAGACTGTACAATTTTATTTAATTTAAGTAAAAGTTACTGAAATATTATATTCAATGTTAGGAGGAAGTAACGCCGTACTTGTCGATAGATAAAATGTATTAACGGATATCTCGGCGGTGAGTGTAAGGAATTATATTGTTGTTATTCCATAAAGTGGTTAATTTTATTTAAATTTCCAATATTTCGTTACACATTTTTCAAATATATCTGTAAAATATAAAATTATTAATCTATACCTGTAGAAAAATCAATTAGCTTTAATTTTCAGGGCATAAAATGCGAAAAAATTACATCTAATAGTATTTTTTGACGAAAAACCATTATGAGCTCCAAGTAAAGTGCCGTTTCCGGTTATCCGATTTACACCAAAATCTAATGGTTTCTTTCCATATTAGAATAGGGTTAAAACACGTTTCACATATTTCTGAATGATAGTATTTGAGTTAGAGCGTTGATAACATCCACACACACACACACACACACACACACACACACACACACACACGCACGCACGGACGCACACACCTACGCACACACACACACACACACACACACACACACACACACACACACACACACACACATACAGATATCATCGTGAAATTGTTAAAATCGGACCTTAAAACGTGGTCATTTAGCAAAATCTCAACATGCGATTTTTAGCAAGATCCCTATACCTCCCTTACCAAGCGTAGCGGGAGGTAAAATCAAAATAGTGAAATTTATGAAATATCTATTATTACATGGAACAGTCTCGCTTATTTCCAGAAAGAGTATTTCATAAACATAAATTTGTTTCATTAATCTTTAGTTGTTACACATAAACAAATTACTTATTTGTGTTTCTTTCTAAGTTTGCATAGGTATAGATTGCAATAAAAATACGGTGTTTTTAAAAGTCATTACTTTTGATCATTTATATTTTTATATAATGTAATAAAAATTTTCAAAATACAATATAATAAAAAAAAGTCTGGTGTGGCCAACACAAAACCTCCCGCTATTTAATTTTTATTAATTTAAATACATACCTACGTATTTACAAATGCTGCAAACTCTTCCATTGCATATATCTATTTCTTTATTTAATATTTTCTTTTTAAAATGTCACTATTATTAATTTGAAATGATTAGTTTTTACCTCCTTGGTAAGGGAGGTATAGGGATCGTGCTAAAAATCTCATATCGAGATTTTAGTAAATGACCACGTTTTAAGGTCCCTAGAATCCATTTTTAACGTTTTCACGATGATGTCTGTATGTGTGTATGTATGTGTATGGATTTTGTCTTCGCTCTAACTCAAATACTATCATTCAGAAAATTCTGAAACCTTGTATTTCTATCCTATTCTAATATGAAAAGAAGCCATTAGATTTCGGATAACCGGAAATGGCAGTTTACCTGAAGTTCATAATGGTTTTTCTTCAAAAAATACCAACAAATGCCATTTTTTCAAATTTTATGTCTTATGAAAATTAAAGATTATTGAATTTTCTACAGGAATACATTAATACTTTTTCTATTATTTTACAGATAAATTAAAAATCTTTTTTTTGTTAGTCGCGAAGCCTAAGATAAAAACTATTCCTTTGTTACACAGTTCATTTTTCAAATGAATGTAACTGACAGTAAATGTCACTGTCAGAAAACTTATCACTTCAAATTAATAATAGTGACATTTTAAAAAGAAAATAGTGAATAAAGCAATAGTTTTCTGCAATGGAACAGTTTGCAGCGTTAGTAAATACGTAGGTAGGTATGTATTTAAATTAATAAAAATTAAATAGCGGGAGGTTTTGTTTTGGCCACATCAGATTTTTTGACAATGACATTCACCTGTAGTTACATTCATTTGAAATATGAACTGTGTAACAAAGGAATTGTGTTTATCTTAGGCTTCGGGATTTTTTAAAAAAATTGATTATTAAATTTATCAGTAAAATATATAGAAAAAGTATTAATGTATTCCTATAGAAAATTCAATAATCTTTAATTTCATAATGACAAAAAATGCGAAAAATGGCATTTAATGGTATTTTTTGAAGAAAAACCATTATGAGCTTCAGGTAAAGTACCATTTCCGGTTATCCGATTTACACCAAAATCTAATAGTGTCTTTTCATATTAGAATAGGGTAGAAATACAAGGTTTCAGAATTTTCTGAATGATAGTATTTGAGTTAGAGCGTTGAGAAAATCCATACACGCACACACATACAGACATCATCGTGAAAATGTTAAAATCGGAACTTAAAACGTGGTCATTTATCAAAATCTCAACATGCGATTTTTAGCAAGATTTATTTCCAGAAAGAGTATTTCATAAACATAAATTTGTTTTATTACTCTTTAGTTGTTACACATAAATTACTTATCTGCGTTTCTTTCTAAGTTTGCTTATAGATTGCAATAAAAATACGGTGGTTTTAAAAGTCATTACTTTTGATTATTTATATTTTTACATATCTCACTAGCGCATATAATAAAATATTTCAAATTACAATATAATAAAAATAAAAATCTGATGTGGCCAACACAAAACCTCCCGCTATTTAATGTTTATTAATTTAAATACATACACACGAATTTACAAACGCTGCAAACCGTTCCATTGAAGAAAACTATTGCTTTATTTACTATTTTCTTTTTAAAATGTAACTATTCTTAATTTGAAGTGATTAGTTTTTTGACAGTGACATTTACTGTCAGTTACATTCATTTGAAATATGAACTGTGTAACAAAGGAATTGTGTTTGTGTTAGGCTTCACGACTAATAATAAAAAATATTTTTAAATTTATGTGTAAAATATATAGAAAAAGTATTAATGTATTCCTGTAGAAAATTCATTAATCTTTAATTTTCATAAGACATAAAATGCGAAAAAATTGCATTTAATGGTATTTTTTGAAGAAAAATCATTATGAGCTTCAGGTAAAGTGTCATTTCCGGTTATCTGATTTACACCAAAATCTAATGGCTTCTTTTCATATTAGAGTAGGATAGAAATACAAGGTTTCAGAATTTTCTGAATGATAGCATTTGAGTTAGAGCGAAGACAAAATCCATACACATACACACACGCACACACACATGCACACATACATACAGACATCATCGTGAAAATGTTAAAATTGGATTCTAGGAACCTCAAAACGTGGTCATTTACTAAAATCTCGATCTGTGATTTTTAGCACGATCCCCATACCTCCCTTACCAAGGGTAGCGGGAGGTAAAAAGCAAATATTTTAACGTATTTAAACTATCTAAAATGTATAAAAATATTTTCTAATTAAATGAAAACAATTTATTGAAACACCTCAGTAGAGGAGAAATAGGAGGAAGTACCTAGAGTAAAAAATATCTATATGTAATAAATCGTTTGTAGTACATATTAATATGTTTAAAACATTTTTTCTTTTAATAATTATTTCTACACTCTGTTTTTCGACACTTAAAATTTCGGTCTTCGTATTTTAGATCAAAAGTTTATAAATATTTTATTTATATATATCACTGTGGTATACCGTTTTGATATTTATTCCATACATTTAATCATTAATCTTCTTACCCATACATTTGGCTTTTATTTACAATTTACACAATATTTTGTAATTAATAATTCAGCTTTATGATACGAGTATTTAAATGATTACATTTTTTAAATTTGAACCATACATTTTGACTTTGTATTTACTAAGAGGATTTTGCAAAACAAAAGTTTGATTACATAAATATTAATTTAAATACTATCATGTGTGCACAAAGTAGCTTTAAATACGATTAGAAGAGTTGCGCGCTAATGTAGTAACCCAATGTTCCAGTGTTGCCAAGTGTACGGAGTCCAGAATGTCGCTGGAATGAAACTTCAGTATATACAGCATATATACGCCGGACGACACTAGCTCCGCAAGTGGAATTTTTTTGAACTACAAAAAATATACATTTTCCATTCCGCTATCATTCTGACGTCCATAACAAATTTTGCTATACGATACTAAAGGCCCCCCTGATGCCAGAAAAAAATTTATAAGGCCATGTGCATATGACGTCCGGTATACGGACGTCTTATGCACAAGGACGTCACTTTGAATGTAGAAAATTACACAGGGGACGCCACAATGGTAGTGGGATGTAAATATATATATATATATATATATATATATATATATATAATTTATATACCTATACGACTATTCATTAGAAAATTGGATTTGTCGGTCTATACACTGTAGTTACAATATCTAAAGCTGCAGCGGTTCATTTTTTTAACTAATCAAAAAAGTGAGTTCCTATGATTACATGTTTGTGACTGGCTTACATACAATGACTCTGTAATTTATCACTGAACATTCTACTGACAGAATGAATGACATTGCTGATCAAGACACGAATATGAAATGAATGTTTTATTCAATAGAAGTAGAAAATGTATTTATAAATTTCATCCTCGAACAAGATATAAAAAAATATATTTTTTCATCAAGCCTTTGTCACATAAAGAGAGATATCCGAATGCGGAAAATCCATCATTTTCTCTCTCCGCAATATCGAAATAATATAAGAAAATCTTTTGACTTTATCAGAATAAAAAGGCCAAGGAACCATCACATTATCCTTGCAGGAAATACGAAAAAAATCCCACTTTTATCTGGAACTATTTATCGACATTCAGGGAGCCTGATAACGAAAAAATCCATAGCCTCTTTTCTTCTACCATTACTCGAAAGAGTGGGACAGAAAATTCTTATTCGCGAAGATTAAAAGATAAAAGGCAGAAAGGGCACGGGTGCAAGAGAAAGACAGAGAAGGCTGAGCGAAGTCTTGTCGTTTTTTGAAGCTCTGAGCTTGGTATCAGTGTGCGCGCATAGCAAGTGATAAATCAGACGGCGTATGACCAAGGAAGAGAGAATAATGAGCACACACCAGCGCACACTGCGATTTATCGTCGTGGAGGCCCCGTTGTCTGAGCGGCTTAATGTATACGCCGCGCCGCACCGCGTACCCAAGACCGATGGCGTTATGACAATCTCTCCTTGCTTCCAGCTCCGCTCCAACAACACAATTTGTTATGATTCATGTACTCACCAAAGCTCGTTTTAAAAATATTGGATAGAGAAACGAACCGTGAAGCATATAATTACAACGCAGTTAAGCTTCCTATTCATATTTTAATTTCAAGGATTCAAATGAAAATTGCACATTTTATCCATCACAGTTATAAAGAACATTAATTTACAAGCTAATATTAAAGGATTTTTGCATCAACACAAACTATTATACTATAATATGTATTCCCCCTTTCTTCAGATAAGTGTAACATCAAAAAACTTCTTGCATCACATTCAATGATTTCAGCGTCTTGCCTTAACACCATAGCCGGATTTACGCACAGGCAAACCTAGGCAATTGCCTAGGGGCGTCAATCATAAAGGGGCGTTTCACATAGAAAACTTTAGTCAAAATTCTGCGGGAATTTCACTGCTGCCCTACTCTTACCTTTTTAATTTTTCTGCCTAGGGGCAAAAATAAGCCAAATCCGGGACTATGCTTAACACATAATACACAGTACAAGTATAATTATAAGAAGTAAGAATGGCCGTATTTATTTGGGAACTTCAGGTTCAATCTTAAACTCAGTGATGCCGCAAGACTCGAATTTTCGAAATCTCGTCCCGATTTTCTCGAATTTTCTAGACGAGATTAATCTTTTTCTCGTCTCGATATTTCGAGACGAGACGAGAGTAATGCCTTGAGATTTGCTCGAGACGAGAGTAGAGATTCGAGATCTCGATTGTACGAATTTTTTATGTTATGTAAATATTTCTAATAAAAATATACAAAATATTTGTCGGTATTTTAGATTTATTGGATTATATAATCATATTACCCATATTAGCGTACAAAGCCGTGATATTGTAGAGTACCTATTTTTTTACATACCATTTAAACACCAGACTTAGTAAAATTATGTTTTAATAGTAGTACTGGTTTATTGTATCCACATGTTCCTTGTAATGTTTATTTATTTACTATTTCTAATCATAAATTCTAGAAATTCGAGACTCTTGAGTCGAAATCGAGAGAGAACAAGAAAAAATTAGACGAGACGAGATGCAGAGAAATCTTGTCTCGAAAATTCGAGGCGAGAGTGATTTACTTGTCGCCATTTCTCGTCTTGCGGCATCACTACTTGAACTGATCTCTAACCAACCTGTGTAGCTGAGTTACTTCCAAATAAATGGCCTCGTTCAACACCTCTGATCGTTGGCATCGCTGAGCATCGAAGGGAACGCACGTATCACACTAAAACTAAAATATAATGCTTGCTGCACGCATACACTGCTTCGTACTACACAATATCATTCAAAATTTACCGTCGAAAAATACCGAATAATGCAAACCTATAAAATGCATGACTTGTGGTGTACAGAAGTTGTCTCTTATTCAAATTTACCGCGTTTTCTGTGAACACCAAATCATGCAAGACTTGTTTAATACAGAAATTGCCTTTCGTTTAAATTTACCGCGTTTTATAGGAACACCAAAATATATAAAATGCTTTTACTGCTTAATATAGAAGTTGTAATTTATTAAAATTTTAGAATCACGCAAAATCATGCAAATCTATAAAACGAACACAAGATCATATACAACTGTATAAAATGCATGCACTGTATGAATCTTATTGGAATATAATTACAAACAAATGTTGTACCTTTTAGTCAGCAGATGACACCCGCATTAAAAATGAAATAATTATAGGAATATAATTTTTTTCGTTTTAAAATACGTAAATTGTATCATTTAAGTGGAGAATAAAATAACATATAAATAGAGCAAGGTGTTAATTATTTACGAAATATATTTATTTCATAATTAGTTCAGAGTAGTTCAGATCAATATTTACGCGGGAGTTTAAAGCAAATTGAATAGTAATTTATAATCAAGGAAGTAAAGTTCGTCATTATTTGTCGAGAACGAAGATCGCTTGAGGCAAAAAATTACACGTTACTACCGAGTAATATACAATATTTTATATACAAATGGAAAAATTCGTTATTTAACAAAAGAGCATGCGAAATTAGTCAGAATAAAGCACATTTCTATAAACGAAGAAAAACTATTTATTTTAAATTCAATTTTTTAAAAATCATTATATTTTTTTTTAAATAAATATAATTGATATTATTCCTTATCTGGGAGTCTACTTGAAATCCGTAATATACGGAATACAATGTTATTTTTTCATTTTGCTATAGTTACTGACCAATTAAATTTAGAGAAAAGTTGTAAATAAAAAAGTTGTTCAGAATTAAAAACTACAAAACATGAGACTAAAATTAATCACAATTTCATTTTATTTTACGAAAAAAGCAAATTAAAATTCGCAATTTACAGCAAATTTCAGAGTGCCATTGATTTACTGATGTTTAATATTTTATTTGATGGATCTCATAATTCTACTCTTGTCAAAAAATAATTTTGTATAATTATTAAAAGTATAATTAAACACAAAAAGAAAGTACAAAATGATTCAAGAATTGTAATTATTAACATTCAAAATTAATTACAATAATAATATGTCAAAAGTCAAATAAAAACAAAACATTTGTAATTCAATGCCCCTCTGAAATATGCTGTAAATTGCGAATTTTAATATGCGTTTTTTTTTTTTCGTAAAATATAAAGAAATTGTGATTAATTTTAGACCCATATTGTGTAGTTTTTAGTTCTAAACATCTTTTTATTTACAATTTTTCTCTAAAATTAATTAGGTCAGAAAAATGAAAATCTATATTTTAAATACTATTCAATATAATTTAACGAAATTTGGTATCTAGGGGTTATCCAACATGCCCGTTTCAACTAAAATATTTTCAAAGTAGTAGCACTTCCGGTTTGAGCGGAAATTGACCTCAACTTTCTTATTTTAAATGGAATACGCTATTTTTTATTTTACCATTGAATGCACCGGAAAATTCTACATATGAAGCAATAAAAACATTTTACTCATGATCAACTACTTCCGGCGTTATTCAACTTTTCTTGATTTTTTGTCTGAAATCCGGCACATTTACAAAACCCTGTATCTCGGGAAAGTGATCGAATTTTTATAATCTGAAAAAAGCTTTTTATAAAGGAGACTTTAAGCTACATTATCATAGAAGAATCCTGGATTATTTATAGAAATGTGACGGGTACGTTACACCAAAATTACAGTTGACAAACTTCAAAATAGACAATTTTTAAATGGAACCTTTCCTTTTTTATTACATAAATGTGTTCTACGACAACAAATAAGGGTACTTTATGTAACATGTCCTATGTTGAAAGTTGATAGAATTTCAGCTGGCAAATAATAAATAAAAATAAAATAAATATATCATCACGGCATATTACCCATTTCTGGGTGTGCCAGTATCTACAACACATGTAGACATCAGTAATGATGACGATATATTTTACCGTGTGGGCGCTTACCAGGCGTCACCTCACGGGCACTCATAGCTGGCGTGGAGAGTGCACCACAGGGGCACTTTTGTGCCATTTAAAATTGGAAATATTTGGCGCCGGTCGGGATCGAACCCGGTTCCCCCAGGTTCGCGACCAGACACTCAGGCACGCGGCCACGGGACCCCATAAATAATGGACCACATAAGTGGCCTCCTCGTTCACCCGATTTAACTCCACTTAATTTTTTTGTTTGTCTCCTCGGATGATAAAAAATGCTACACAAGAAGAAGTATTGAAGAGAGTAACGATGTGCTTACATATGAATGGAGGACAGTTTGAATATGTATAAAATTAATCATAGTTTTGTATTTAGAATTTATTTGTTTTTCCATGGCGTACTTATTAATAAAATAATTATAACCAGATTACATGTTTTTCTAATTTACTGAAATTCTATCAACTTTCAACATAGGACATGTTACATAAAGTACCCTTATTTTTTGTCGTAGAACATATTTCTGTAATAAAAAGGGGAGGTTCCATTTAAAAAAATGTCTTTTTTGAAGTTTGTCAACTGTAATTTTGGTGTAACGTACCCGTCACATTTTTATAAATAATCCAGGATTCTTCTCTGATAATGTAGCTTAAAGTCTCCTTTATAAAAGTCTTTTTTCAGATTATAAAAATTCGATCACGTTCCCGAGATACAGGGTTTTGAAAATGTGCCGGATTTCAGACAAAAAATAAAAAAAAGTTGAATAACGCCGGAAGTAGTTGATCATGAGTAAAATGTTTTTATTGCTTCATATGTAAAATTTTCCGCTGCATTCAATGGTAAAATAAAAAATAGCGTATTCCATTTAAAATAGTTGAGGTTAATTTTCGGTCAAACCGGAAGTGCTACTGCTTTGAAAATATTTTAATTGAAACGGGCATGTTGGATAACCCCTAGATATCAAATTTCGTTAAATTATATTAAATAGTATTTAAAATATAGATAGCGTAAGCTCGTCCTGAGACACCTGTATAATATATAAGTAGAAATATTTATTTCAGAAAATAATAATTTGTATATTTTTGAAATACATACATGATGGAAAAGGCAAAATCAAGTATTATTAAAAATTTATTTCATTGACGGGAAGCCTGTAAATAATATATGTAACTTGAATTGTAAATATTTTCTCTTTCCTATACAAAAATCAGTAATAAGCAGTTATCTTTAGTTCTCATAATTCATATCAATTACATGTTACACTGTTACATTTCTTGTTCGATTTGAACATATAATTTAAATACCCCGGTAGCAGTTGGCATTGGAGGATTATCTAAAGATTTCGGTAAATTATAAAAATAAATAAGATCATGTCTTAAGGCCTTTAGCAATCTTCACCTCCTGGGCTGTCAAAGCTAAGATATAACCATATCGTGCTAGTACGATATTCATATCATGCTAGTGTACGATATTTTCAACTGTCTTAAGTAGGCTACTGTCGCGATAACTATTATTTTCTGAAGTGGTCGTCTAAAAAATAACCTGACCATATTTTATTACAAAAAAATAAACTGTGTAAGATAAAAATGTTTATAAGGGATAAAATCAAATTCGTTTAGTCTTCTGGTTAAAAAGTATTATTCTTTAACCTTTCAAAAGAATGCTTTAAAATAATTACAAGGATGCTATTACATTTTTTAAAAAATCTGATGTGGCCAACACAAAACCTCCCGCTATTTAATTTTTACATACATACATAAAATCACGCGTTTCCCACTTAGTGGGTTAGCAAAAACCCGGAAACAATAGTAACAATAAGAAAAGGGATAAGAGTAAGAGCTCAGCTAACTCACTTCACTCTTTAACAACATTCTTCTTTCGCCTTGTCCACAATCATCATAGCATTCATACATAAGAACATATTAAAGTGACTGATTTTCGGTAGCGAATAACCGCATCTGGACCACAATAATAGTTACGCAACAATCATCCTTCCACACATATCCCTATCCATTTTTATTAATTTAAATACATACTTACGTATTTACTAACGCTGCAAACTGTTCCACTGCATAAAACTATTGATTTATTTACTATTTTCTTTTTAAAATGTCACTATTATTAATTTGAAGTGATTAGTTTTTTGACAGTGACATTTACTGCCAGTTACATTCATTTGAAATATGAACTGTGTAACAAACGAATTATTGTGTTTGTCTTAGGCTTCGCGACTAATAAAAAAATCTGATGTGGCCAACACAAAACCTCCCGCTATTTAATTTGTACATACATACGTACATAAAATCACGCGATTCCCACTTAAGGGGTTAGAAAATACCCGGAACAATAGTAACAATAAGAAAAAGGATAAGAGTAAGAGCTCAGCTGACTCACTTCACTCTTTAACAACATTCTTCTTTCGCCTTGTCCACAATCATCATAGCATTCATACATAAGAACATATTAAAGTGACCGATTTTCGGTAGCGAATAACCCCATCCGGACCACAATAATAGTTACGCAACAATCTTCCTTCGCCACACTTTCCTATCCTTTTTTATTAATTTAAATACATACTTATGTATTTACTAACGCTGCAAACTGTTCCAATGCATAAAACTATTGATTTATTTACTATTTTCTTTTTAAAATGTCACTATTATTAATTTGAAGTGATTCGTTTTTTGACAGTGACATTTACTGTCAGTTACATTCATTTGAAATATGCACTGTGTTAACAAAGGAATTGTTTTTCTTAGGCTTCGGGACTAATAAAAAAAATTCTTTTTAAATTTATTTGCAAAATATATAGAAAAAGTATTAATGTTTTCCTGTAGAAAATTCAATAATCTTTAATTTTCATAAGACATAAAATGCGAAAAAATGGCATTTAATGATATATTTTGAAGAAAAACCATTACGAGCTTCAGGTAAAGTGCCATTTCCGGTTATCCGATTTACACCAAAATCTAATGACTTCTTTTTATATTAGAATAGGATAGAAATACAAGGTTTCAGAATTTTCTGAATGATGGTATTTGAGTTAGAGCGAAGACAAAATCCCTACACATACACACACACACACACACACATACATACATACATACATACATACACACACACATACACACATACAGACATCATCGTGAAAATGTTAAAATTGGATTCTAGGGACCTTAAAACGTGGTCATTTACTAAAATCTCGATACTTGATTTTTAGCACGATCCCTATACCTCCCTTACCAAGGGTAGCGGGAGGTAAAAAATTATTTTTAAATTTATCTGTAAAACATATAGAAAAAGTATTAATGCATTTCTGTACAAAATTCAATAATCTTTAATTTTCATAAGAAATAAAATGCGAAAAAATGGCATTTAATGGTATTTTTTGAAGAAAAACCATTATGAGCTTCAGGTAAAGTGCCATTTCCGGTTATCCGATTTCCACCAAAATCTAATGGCTTCTTTTCATATTAGAATAGGGTATAAATACAAGGTTTCATAATTTTTTGAATGATAGTATTTGAGTTAGAGCGAAGACAAAATCCCTACACATACACACACACACACATACATACATACATACACACACACATACACACACACACATACACACATACAGACATCATTGTGAAAATGTTAAATTTGGATTCTAGGGACCTTAAAACGTGGTCATTTACTAAAATCTCGATAAGTGATTTTTAGCACGATCCCTATACCTCCCTTACCAAGGGTAGCGGGAGGTAAAAAATACAAACTATAATAATTCCTAATTGGTAAATAGTGGTTTTTAAGTAGATTAAAGAAGTTGCTGCTAGAATTGGCCAGTTTCCGTCTGGTACATTTCTGCGCTTGTGCGACAGTACACTAATTTTTTTAGCGGCCCTGTCTCGACAGTGCAGTACACACTCCCTAATTAAAAATTCATATAATTAAAGGTTAGCATTACTACCGGACAAAACTGTTACCACATTTTCCATCTCTTTTGTGCTACAGGTTAAAATTAGTTTTTCTCTCATTTTCGAAGTATTTAATATTTAGCTTACTATGAAAGATACAGAAAAAATGTTTAAACAATTTTTATACTGTTTTTAATGTAAAATGAATTTGTTTAATACAGTAATTCACGAGATATATTTTTTCTTATTTTATAAGCTTCTCTATAACGTATATAATGTATCTACATTCTTTTGTTTTGAACGGATAACGCAATCATGAAGTTAAATAATTAAAAATATTTTTAAAGGAAGTGATATAATTAAATACAGACTAAACTTATATATACTTTTTATTATATATTTATTTATGCTTTTTTATTCTTACTCATTTTTTCAATTTATGTACCCTCCAAAGTTAAACTGTATTGTGCCAAAATTATAAGGCAAATATAAAAATAATTTAACTAACTAAAATGTTATTGGTTAAGAACCATATGAGACCTTAATTGAATTGATAGATATACGAGTGAAAAAAAAAATAAGATCTGCAATTATTGCTTTAATTTGTTAATTTGAACTCAGGAAGTGAAGCATTCTATTAGTAAATAAAAATAATTATTCGTGGATGAATTGAAATAGTACAAAATGCAAAATAATTTTAATTATTACCCAACTTACTACCCAGCATATGCTTATGTAAATATTAGATAATGAAAAAAAATGTAGAGACCTTTATTAATTTTCCTTAAAACAACCAGCTATTTATCCTCATAAAATTATTCGCATCCCATTCTAATTATAGCAAAAACGCAACATGCATAGATTTATCCTAACAAAACATGTTCGTTTTTGAATCTGAAACTGACTTCATTAAACAGAAGGTTTTTGTCTAGCCTAAGGCCTACAGAAGATATATACACAATGTGATCATTCACTGAAAGTCGAGATCTAATAAAACACCTGTGGAGGTCTTGGGAATTTTATCAGCAACAGATTTTGCTAACGAATCAAATGAATGCTACAGGTTACTGAACATTTCATCTTTTATCAAATAAAATGTTTATACAGGGTGGGGTGACCGACGGAAGGTTTCAATATTTCAACTATATACTTATTATGTGAAAAATTTTAAGCAAATAAGTTTAAACAAACAAACCTATGTCAGATCTCTTCTCCTGCAAGAGTACTAATCTTTGGAACATTTTATTTTTTAGGTTTAATGACTATATATTTTTTGACCTCATTTCAAAATTCTCCTAGCAATTTTAAAGAAAAAAATCTGTTGTGGCCAGCACATGACCTCCCGCCAATTTCATGTTTAAAATAACAATGAGCTTTAAGTAAAGTATCACTTCCGATTGATCGTTTGTAAACAAAATCTACTTTGTTGTTCCAATAAATAGAAAAGTTTGTAATACGAAATTTTGGATTATATTTTGTTATGTTTTTCCTGAAAAATCTGTGAACAAATACCAACTTTGCGAAGTGTTGGATCATTAATATATTATACGAAAAAATCGTCACACACACCACACATTATTGTCAATATGTCATGTATTCTTCGCTCTGACGGTGCATGTCTTAGTTTTTTGTGAATTTAGTTTTTTTTGATTTTTGGTGGAAATTCTCATTATAAATTTTCATAAATTTCACGAGATATAGTGTTAGTATCAGTGATTGTGGGGTATAATTTTGGCGCCCGTGACGTTTTTGTAAAGTCGTATTTTAGTAAAAAAAGTGATTTACTTACAGGTGGTTTTTGCATTTTGCAATTATTTGCTAATTATACTGTTGCAACTCGTCTCATTATGCCGGTCTGCAGTAAGTGTAATCGTAACGTCAACAACAAATACCCTGGTCATCGGTGCTTCAAATGTGCTCGCATATTTCATACTGCGTGTGCTGATGTTCCTGCTGATGTAAACCAGATTTGGTATTGTTCGGCATGTCGTCCAAAAGATGATACTGCAGTCGGTAATATTGATGATACCCCTCCTAGCCGTGATATGGAAACTATGCTGAATGCTCTTGAGGCCAGATTCCTACGAGCCATAGATACTAAATTTGAATCCATCATGAAATCAATTAATTTTTGTGCCGATAAAATATCATATTTTGAGAAGAGTTTACATGCATTGAATGCCAAAGTAAAAGATTTAGAATCTGTTCATGCCGAAAATCTACAATTAAAATTGACAGTTAATGATATCAGTAAGAGACTGAATGACATAGAGCAATATTCCAGAATTAATAATGTTTTAATTCATAATGTACCTGAGAAACCAAATGAAAACATCAACGATATTGTTGTCAATTTAGCTAAATCTGCGGAAATTGATGTCCAATTTAGCGACATTGATGCTGCTCACCGTGTGCCTCACTTTAATAAGAACAACCCTTCAAGACCTAAAAATATTGTAGTGAAGTTCGTATCACGTGGAGTAAAAGACACTTTTGTTCGTGCAATTAAGACTAAAGTAATTACCACTAAAAGTTTGGGATATGACGGATCCGAGGTAAAAATCTACGCTAATGACCATCTAACTAGAAATAATATGCTGCTATACAATAAAGCTCGTGATGATTTGCGTCCTAAAGACTACAAATATATATGGACAAAAAATGCTAAGATTTTTGTACGAAAAAATGACAATTCAAAGATTATACCTATCTATTCCGAGCAAGATATTGCAAAACTTCACTAATACCTAACAGTCTGCCAAATATATTCTCACTTACACCTTACTACTTCATGGATATTAGCTTATATTATCAAAACGTAAGAGGGCTTCGTACTAAAACTCACGATGTCAAAACAAACACTTCAACATGCGGTATCGACATATTGTGTCTCACTGAAACGAATTTGAACTCGTCGGTTTTTGACTATGAAGTTATAAGTAATAATTATTCTGTTGTGCGCCGTGATAGACAGACATCATCTTCAGTTAAGTGTGATGGTGGTGGTGTGCTTATAGGTGTTAAAAATAATTTAAATTTTGTGCATCGAGTGGATTGGTCAACTACCAGTGAGGATGTTTGGGTAACTATTTTTCTCAAAACACAAAAACTACATATCTGCTGCGTGTACATTCCACCCAATTGTGTTGAAGCTCTTAACACATTTCTAAACAAACTCTCTGCCATTGTTGACTCTGCACCGGATGATAAGTTCCTTATTTGTGGCGATTTTAATCTTCCCCTCCTTCAGTGGCATCAAGTACAAAACTACTACTGTGCTAATAATATTTACAACACCGCGTCAACTGGATGTATAGATACTATGTCTTATTGTAATTTTAAACAACTTAATGGAGTCACTAATTGTAATAACAGATGTCTTGACTTGATCTTTACTAATTCAGATCCTGATAGCATAAATGTACAGCCATGTTTTAGTCCCCTTAGTAAAGTTGATGTTCATCACCCTCCATTAATGTTGCATTATAAATGTGATTATACGCCAGCATTGAATTTCAACAATATGGAAATGTATTTATTTAAAAAGACCGATTTCAATTCATTAAATAATTTCCTTTCCACTGTAGATTGGTCATATGAATTTACATCCCTTAATACAGAGGATACGGCAAACAAGTTTTATGATCTATTATACTCCGCCATTGACAAATTTGTACCGAAAAAAATTATATCTCATAGATCTTATCCCTCCTGGTACACCAGAGATTTAATTAAACTAATTAAAGAAAAATATAAGCTGCACAAAAAATTTAAATGATATAATAATAAAGCTGATTACTTAGAATTCTCACATATACGCAAACAAGTAAAAGATCTTACCCGTACTTGCTACGCGAACTACATATCTGACATTGAACGAGAAATTCCTAATAATGTAAAGAAGTTTTGGTCTTACGTGTCCTCTGTCAAAAAGCAAAACATCCCTTCTAATATGACCTTCAATGACACTACCTCTAACAATGGAACTGATATATGTAATATGTTCGCAACGTATTTTCAGTCGGTCTTTTTAAATAGCAATACAGTTGGCAACTATTCCAAGAAATACTCAGACACACATATAGATCTTTGTTCTTTATCTGTTTCAGAAATGGAGGTACACGATTTGATGTCATCCCTTGATATTAATAAAGGAGCTGGTTCTGATGGGATCCCGAGCTTTTTTTATTAAAAACTGTGCCATGTCTCTTTCTCGTCCATTATCTCTCATTTACAATAAATCGCTTACTGAAGGTCAGTGTCCCAGCATCTGGAAAAAGGCTCTTATTGTTCCAGTCTTCAAATCGGGCAGTCGAAACTCTGTTAAAAGTTATCGGCCAATATCAAAACTGTGTATATTTGAAAAAAATTTTGAGAAAATTATTTATAAGCATTTATTTGCATCATTTAAGGGAATTATCAATATTCAACAACACGGTTTTTATAGTGGGCGATCTGTCGAATCTAATCTAGTCGAGTACACCGATTATATTCTTCAGTCTATGGACTGCAATACCCAGGTTGATGCTGTGTACACTGACCTTAGTAAAGCATTTGACAGAATAAACCATTCCATATTGATAAATAAATTAGAAATGTATGGAGTTCACGGCAACCTACTTAAATGGTTTGAATCATATTTGAATTGCAGGCAGCAATGTGTAACTGTCAAAGGGTTCAAATCTGATAATTTCCCCGTGACTTCTGGTGTGCCTCAAGGATCTCATCTTGGACCACTCCTTTTCATTATTTTCATTAATGATATTAGCAACATTTTTGAAAACTCGAAATTTATTATGTATGCTGATGATCTTAAGGTTTACAGTAAGATAACGTGCATGTTAGACTGCATTGCTCTTCAAGCAGATCTCGAGAAACTAAATATTTATTTAACAGCAAATGATCTATCTGTCAATCATAGCAAGTGTTCTTGTATTTCTTTTTCTCGAAATCGGACCAATTTTGAATTTCAATACAATATCAGTGGAAATGTAATCAATCGTGTATCTCATGTAAGAGATCTTGGAATAATATTAGACAGTAAACTCATATATGACATTCACATTGACACTGTTGTAAAGAAAGCATATAAAATGCTTGGATTTATATTAAGAGTTGGAGCACTTTTCAAGAACTATAACACTCTCGTTCAACTTTATTATTCACTTGTACGTTCACAATTAGAATTTGGTGTCGTTTGTTGGTCTCCTCATTACCAAATATATATTAAGAGAATTGAAGGTATCCAACGGAAATTTATTTCAGCTTTAAATTGGAAATTCCCTTATAATTCTGTCAGTTTCGTCACTTTACAAAAACGTAGAGAAGTGTTGGATTTGACATTTTTATATAAAATCATAAATAATTATATAGATAGTCCCGTCCTTTTAAGTAAAATATCTCTGCGTGTGCCTTCTTATTCTACTCGTTCTCTTGAAACGTTCTCTTCTAAAAAATATAAAACCAATGCTGCTATGTTTTCTACAGTAAATCGATTAATGTGTTCTTTCAATAACATGATTCTTAGCTATAATGTTCCAGATATTTTTAATTGTTCACTATTTAAGTTTAAATCATTTCTAAAATATGTTTTCTCGCATTCTTTGTCTGATCTTTAGTTTGTACTTCTCATTATATATTATTATACTGTCGAGCTAGAAACTTTTATTCTTCATGTATATTGTTAACTGTGCTGTACTTTTATTGGGCCTTGGCCTGTTGTACAGTCTTTCTTTCTAAAAATAAAATAAAAATAAAATAAAATATCAGCACCAACTTCCTTATGCTCTAAAACGCAATCTGTGTAAATTCTTCGCCATACATGATCCATTTCGTAAATGTGTAGTTGCAATTATTTGACACTTTGAAATCACGTTCTTATTGAGAGCTGTTTGATATATAATGCTGCAAACATCAAACTAAAATCGAATTATTCTGTATATCTAATATTTATGAATGATGGAAAATATATTATTTTTTCAAACCTTAATTTCATTACAATCATATTTAAACTACTAAATTCTTCTCAACACGGTTTCATTATTAATTTTAATGTAATTTCTTCGTGACAGTGACATTTGTTTAAATATGTCAAATTTGTTATTAAAGTATTGTTTTTGTTTGACGCAGAGGCAAAGTGATGTACAAAAATAAATTATTTTATAATTCAATATTTAAAGTTATTTCAAGTTATTTACTAAATGCTTATCGTAGAATTGAAGATTGTGCCATTATATTTAATTTGTATTGGTAAAAGTTGCTAAAAAATTATATTCAATGAATTTTTTACAAGAAAAACTGTTAAAAACTTGTATAAATGATACTTTCGGTTATCTGATAGACACTAAAAACTAATGAGCTCTTCCCACATTAGTATAGAATGAGTATACAAAATTTCAAAAATTTCTGATTGATAGTATTTGAGTAATCGTGTCCACATGATCCACACACACACACACACACACACACACACACACACACACACACACACACATACATACATACCTACAAACATCATTGTAAAAATGATAAAATCGGATTCTTGGGACATCAAAACGTGCTTATTCACTAAAATCTCAATATGTGATATTTAGCACGATCCCTATACCTCCCTTACCTAGGGTAGCGGGAGGTAAAAATGTATTCTTATTTATATTCGATCAAAATTAATATTAATAATAATATACCGTTTTCGAGGTAATTAAACATCAGTTATATTAGTAAATTTTTCTTAATATGGTATTTATTAAAATTAACAATAACCTAACCATTATGATAACAAATTTTATTATTAATATAAATTATAAATAAATAATGGAAGAAAACTACTAAAATGTTATTGTATTTCGATGAAAATCGATAATATAGCCTTCCTGATAAATGCATTTGTAAATAGAGTATATCTCAATTATTTACATTTTTGTAGTTTGTTTATATTATTTATGTTTAGTTTATAATATTTATGGTCTTTTGAAATGTAATAATAATTATTACTCACGTTAAAAATATCATATAAAAAAAGATATGACCAAAAATTAATTAAATTTAATTATTTTGAAAATGGAGCATTTTATTAAATGTCAGGAAGAATAGGTATCTTTTTCTATAAAACTGAGAAAACTTTAAATTATTAAACCCTAAGAATAAAAAGTTTTCATTGGTTTTACCCCCACTACTCTCCAGTAACAAATAAGGGAGTATTATTATAAAACGAACAAATTTACAATTTTCTTACAACTGTAACAAATTGACCAAGTTTCATAATTTTACGTCAATATAACAATTTCCAAATAAGAGATCAAAATATACACCTGTATAACAGATTTTTCATTAAATGCAAAATTGGTTTCAATTTAAAATTATACCAATAGCTAAAGCTAATTATAATATAACCGGAAACAGCGTACATTTGAAATGTAACTTATTATATTAAAATGTCTTTTATAAAAGTAGAATTTATCACAGTGAATTATAGAACGATGGGCACAGTAGCAATCGTAAGCTTACTCACACCCTACATGGGATGTTAGACCTCACAGTACATTTAAGCTTTTTATAATTGGCGTCATCATTTGTACTGCAAATGTAGTACAACCAAAAGCTCATCTTAGGAGACTCGAAGCTGTTGTGAACACAATGAATAAATAACATAAAATTTAAAATAAATACTTTGAACAAGTTTATGACATAATTAGTTTATAATAAAATTATTAGTTTTCAAATAATTTTGTTTTTAGAAAGCGATTAAAAAGTAGTGCTAAACTGTATACTCCATAAGTAATTCAAGTTCGTGAGACGAGAGGTTTAGCAGTTGTGCAAATAAGTTGAAGAATTTGTAAACAGGATGCTGAGAAATTATCTTTGCTTGAGTTGCACTTACTTTTCATGAACAAAGCTCTGCACTTACAACGCATATTAACACAAAGTAAATCTCCTTCCATATTATCAACTTTGCTAAATCCTTTTAAAAGAATAGTTCACTAATTACACAAGAAAACTTTAAAACTTGTCTTATCTGGGAAGAAAAAAGGCCGAAAAGATCAGGAACTCGTTTTGAAAAACGTAAAAGCGGTCAACTCTGATCCAGCTTAACTCCAATCGGGAAGTTGGTCGCCAATCGTCTTATCCTTTCATCGCAGTTGCCTTCGCGGGAGGATTAAATCTTTAATGATTCCTGTCTTGTTTTTTAGTGATTGCCACCTCTGATCGGTCGATCAACTAATCTCGCACGGGTGGGGGCTTCTCCCATGTAGGTAAACTAATTAAAAGATTTTCACTCTGGAGCAGGAAAACAGGAAGTTTAAATTGCTGATTTTAAACCGTAGAGTTGAAAAAGAAAAAGATTAAGTTTAAACTACCCTCATACTTAACATTCACGACAAGGTAATAATAGTTTATATACTGATTATTAAAATTTAGTTTTAATGGAGAATAAAAAACAGTAAGTCTTTTTACCTTCCGCCACCTTTAGGTAAGGAAGTTATTGTCTGGTCAGTAAATTCCGTGGTGAGTTTTTAATGAATACGCACGTTTTAGAGTCCCTAGAATACGATTTTACTAGTTTTACGATATCTGTATGTGTGTGTGTGTGTGTGTGTGTGTGTGTGTGTGTGTGTGTGTCTGTGCGTGTGTCTTTGTGTGTTAGTTGGTGTGTGTGTGTGTGTGTGTGTGTGTGTGTGTGTGTGTGTGTGATAAAAGTTTTTCCGACGATAACTCCAATACTACAATTTCAAAATTGATAATTCTTTCGTATTCCTCTTCTTTACATCCATATGAAGAGCTTATTAGATTTTGGTTATAATTGATTAACCGGAAGTTCTCTTATTTGAAGTTCTTAACAGTTTTTCTGGAAAATAACGTGATTAAATATCATTTTTTCACATTTAATGTGATTTTCAATATGAAAGAATATCTTATTCTCTATACGTTTTGACTAAATATTTTCCTTCATATTCAAGATATAGAGTTAAAGAATTATAAAGAGATTAACTTTTATATATCAGCCAGTTTTGCTATAATCATGGAAACAGCTGATATATTTAAATAATTCTAATTGACAAATGTTAGTGTCAAGGCAATTTACAAAGTGTATGTTCGTGTTATAATTTTATTGGATTTATAGAATCGTTTCCAAGGAACTTTCAGTATCGAATTTGTAGGATATAGTACATGTTCGTGTTACAGTTTTACTGCATATATAGAATCTTCTAAGAAACTTTTGGTAATGAATTTGTAAAAATATACAGAATTGACAGAATACAAAGGATGTTTCGGGCAAAAATTAGCCCAACATCAGAAAAAATGTAGAATATTAATATATAAACCACAATGGAACAAAATATCTCTGCTCGCAGAGTTTCTCCTATCGCCATGAAAAACTGTTTTTCATCGTTTTTGCAACGATTATCAATAGATCCTGGATTGATTCAATTGATACATTAGTTATATGTCTTGAAATATCCTCAAAAAAGAAGGTACAAATGTCGTGCGAAACTGATAATGTACCAAAATTTTTAAATTTCGGAAGAATATTTTTTAATGAAAATGCAAGCATTTGGTATCACTGTAAAGACAAGTATATTAAATTATTTTCATAAAAAGAAGGTATTAAAGATTCATAATTTTGAAAACTTAATAACTAGGTTAATGTTTGAGTAAAATGCATATGGTATGGTATGGTATTACTGTTAAAACTATAATTTTATTATATTACTTTCAGCTAATTTGGAAATTTACACATCATTCATTTTAAAAAATCATTGCTAATATTGCTTCCATTCAGACGAAATTGGAAGTAGATTTCAGAGCCTTTTTACAGCAAAAAGTGGCATTTAAAGTTTATTATTGTAGGTTACTCCACCTTCAAGAGATTAATTTGATATTAGGTTAATGAAAAATTCAACTCGTAACATAAACCCACAAACTTGTATAACCATTGCCAATTCGATTCAAGTAGATGAGCTCTGAAATATTCCGTTAATTTCAAAAGCAAATATTTAGTTATATTTGTATAAATAGTTCCAATATGAAAAAAATATGGCTACAGATAACTTTTTAAAATAAATATCTTTCGTATATTTAAAACTCAACTGAAGGTGTCAAGTTAGTTGTAAATTGGGTCTAAATATTACTGATTCTTAAAGTTTTGGTATAACCTAGATAGTCACCTTTGTTTTGGTATGACCCCATTATATTATAATATTAGATATAAGTATATATAAGAACAACTTAACATTAAATCAAGTTGCTTGCATCATAATCACATCCGAAAATTACTGATTTTCTTTTAAGTTTTGGTTTAGTATTCACTATATACGAGTTGCTATTAAAATACAACAACCTGTTGTTTTTTAATGTACTAAGCAATCAATGATTTAAAATACATTCACCTTACTCATTTAACTACATAGTTACTAATACCTAAGATAATAATCTTGGAAGACAAGGCTTGTGCGTATGTTGAAGCGATGTGAAAGGACATTGGTTGACAGGCACAGTGATGAAGCTGTAATTCGCGGAACATCGAATTACGAACGTCACTGTGATTGGCTGAGTAAACACAAAGGGATAATTCAACCGGAAGTACGAATCAAATAAGATTATTCCACGGGACCGAGATCGGAAGCGTGCGATTTATACTCTGTTCAAATGGCCCAAGGAGTCATTAATGCACACCGACTAATTTCATCAATATTAAAATCATAACCACTACGAATTTGTCATTCATACTCTCCACATTATTCGAATTTTAATTCTTTTAAGGTTAAATTAGTACTTATTTTTTCTTTACATATTTTTAAACTTAAACGTTCACATTCCTGAGAAGGTTGTTGCCTGCTTTATATTCTTATAAATTTATGAAAAACGCTACATCTTAAAATCATCAATCAAAAGAGACACAAACAAAACATAAATACTGTGTTTTCCATTTGTAACTCAAAGTCGGGGTAATTTGAACGAATACTTATGAATTGATAGTTATGAGTTATATTGCATGTTTCGAAAAAAAGAAAAAGAAACCAATACATCTAAATCGTCAACTAATATGACAACTTTGATAACCAGGCACACAATATCTTTAAAAATTATTATTATACTCTAGACTATTTTTATATACAATCAAAATAATACAGCTCATTTAGTAATAAATTATAAGAAATTTAAAATTTAGGTCACAACTCTTCAAATTCGTATAAAATCCTTCATAAATTAAAGAGTCTCTGAACAAAAGATAAATTGTTCCTAAAATAAGAGTTAAACAAACTTAACTCTAAAAGAAAAGATAAAAAAGCTCTGTTTCTCTGGGCGTAAAAAATCATTAATCATTAATTCATTAAAAATTTTCCTCACTTTTCCGACACGTTGTCGGCGTGGTATTATTAAAAAGAAAACATATTTTAAACTTAATTAAATTCAAAACCCTAATCCAAAAAACAATACAAAAAAACAAAAACTATAACAGTTTAAATTGGAAAAATAAATCCGAATAAACTCCATATCTATCTGTATTTGATTTATGAATAATTATTTGTGAGTAAACATTAAAACCTTATTTTCCTTTAGTTTTTGAAAGTGTGCAAGTAACTAAAAGAAGAAGTACAGAAAAAGATAGCAGATTTTTTATCATAAACTCTACTGACGAAAAAAATAATAAATTAGCACATTACAAAATTTGTGATGAGAGTAGTTTTACAATAAAATTATTATTTTCAATAAGCAAACAAAAATAAACTTCCTTTTTCCTTTTCTTAAATTCATGGGAAAACGAAGATAACGTAAATAAAGTACAAGATGATAAATTTATATTATTATTTAAATAAAGTTAATATATTGTTTATTTTTAAGTATATTTATATAAGTATATAAGAAATCTTAAATTCCTTGTCTGGGAATAAAAACTAGCCGTCTTTTCTTGATCGTCTTGAAAACAAGACAAAAAATTCAAGATACAAGAATTTTCTTGATACTTCGTGAAACACTAATATAACTATGGTTATGTTTTTAACTAATCATGAAATTTGTTCTATAGTTCTAAATGTGTAATTGGCTGACGTATACGAGTAGTCAATTTCTCATAAGTATCACAATTTGGATTAATAACAGTTGTTACGGGTTTCACTGTGTCCAAATCGCTTTTAGAGAACCCACAGACTTAAACTTTCAAACAACCTTTGACTGGATAATTAAAATAGGGTAACACGGCTATACAATCGCAATCCCCATTGATTGCAGTGGTCATGTACAAGTGAATTCAGTTAGCGTCCTTGAAAACCTGTGTGTATCAGTGACATTCGCGTTACACTGCAGTCAAGGGGTGATCATTATCAAATTACCCGGTCCAATGTAACTGGCAGTAAATTCGGCCGCTACATGACCGATGCAAGTCCTTAGCCCTGCCACATCTAAATTTCCACTTAACGATGTGATTGGCTGAAAACCGAGTCGCCTGCTTTAATGGATTTCACGTGTCGTGGTACAGAACCGTACGTTATACTTTGTTCGTATACTGAATTGTGCCTTTGCCCGAGCTTCGCGCCTTAGATTTTGCTTGCTTCGTGTTTTGTTGTACTTTGATGTTTTCCTTGCCAATGTAGGTTATTTCAATATCAAACTTATGCAAGAATATTCCACTTGCAATTAAATTTCCAATTTTGTAACCAGGAAATTGTTGGATATTATATTGTCCAACTGAATTCTAATAGTACTTCCAACAATCTTGTGCAATTTCTAAAATAAGTGATGCGGTAACAGTCATGGTAACCATGGTAACTGAAATATAAATCTACTATAAGAACAGCAAAATAGCTACAAAAATATTATAACTTTCAAACAGATACAAGTTCATCCTACTTAATTATTGGATGGTGCGAAGTTATGAAGAAGTGGTAACACCGCAGGACAAGGGACAGGGTGAGGAGAAGGGAAAAGTAGAACTTGAGTCCATACTAATTTCACGGCGACTATAATACAAAAAATGGATAAGCGTGTTTATTTATAAAATTCTAACCTGGTCAACACCTTATCTCCCACTAATTCCTTTTCCTTTTTGTTTATATTACTAACTTATTGTGCCAAAGTCGCAGGTACAGAAAATTGAACTGTACAACTCGAAGTGCATATGAGATTTTTCGTCAGATCTTATATATAATTTTGCAGGAAATGAAATTATAATTTTTTTTTTTATACATATTTGTCATATCAATAATTAATAAAAGTGGTGGTATTTTAGATATCCTTGACAACAAAATAACACGCATCTATTTCAAAAAGAAAATTTCAAATATGTTACGTGTAAATTCAATTTATAATTTTGTGAAATTTATAACTATTTATTGGAAAACATGTCTCCAGAATACACGAGACGGCATATTTTATTCCCTGTGAAATTCCCACAAAGGTATTTGAAGACGTTTTAATTGTTTTGCCCTAGACACTCAATGAAATTTTTCAACCCGTTGCCCATGATAACTAGCCCTTGAAAGTAAACTGTCAATTACTGTCAACAAAACAATGTCATACATTCTACTAGGAAAATATATCATTGTTTCATTAAGTGGCAGTTTACATTTAAGTGTTGGTTACAAAAGGCAGCAGGTTGAAATACTTTTTATTACGCTTTTAGGTCAAAAAAGTAAATTGTCTACAAATACCTTTGTTGAGAATTCGCAGGTAAAAATATGGGAGGCTGCATTTTTCCCCTATTATATTTCCTGAGATTTTTCGATTGCATGGTTATAAATTTATTACTCAAAATTATAAATGATTGTACTGACAGTAGCACATTTGAAATTTTCTTGTTGAAATACATATATATGTTTTGTTGTCTAGGATATCTAAAGCACCGTTAAGGCTCATTCACAGCTACGAAAATCAGAAATATAAATAAGACTTTATGGTTGGTGTTCACAGCTTCGAAAATAAAACGTAAAGTAACATCTACTGTTATAATAATACATTTACAATTAACAAGCAATAATAACAACTTCATACCTTTTAAAGCAATGTACGCGATCATATAAGTGAACCTTTGTCTTAAGACAGTTTTTTAATATTACATTTAAATTGAAATCCTTTTGCCAGAACTTAAATTGACAGCTCAAATGACAGTTGTTGCGTATGTGCTTATTTCTGTGAAAAATATTTTTTTCGCGATCGCCCAGAAAATGAGCTCTTTCTGATCACTATTTAGACCGGAAAGTCCTTCTTTGCTGAGCTAGCTCGGAAAGTTGTCTATACACGGTAAATAAAAACTTTGTTGTGATTACCAAAAATGAGTTCCAGCAGCAATTTTTTTTTATCAATATAGGACCAGCAAATATATTTGTTACAGTTACCTAGGTAAATTTGCTGGTAAAAAAGTGTTGTGGCAACAAATACAATTTTCTTATTTATAACAAAAGATATTTGTTACCCTGTCTACACAAAAGTTTTAGTTACCTGTACAAATAAGTATATGGCGGGAAGAAGAATTGGTAATCTTTACAAAATATAATGTCACAGGATACAAAAAAATAAAATTTGTCCCAGTAACAGATTAAATATCTTTAATTGTTGCAAAATGATTTTGTAATCTGAACAAAGTAACAAAATGACTGCTTAGTACTACTAATAATAATTGCTACCATGACTAATATTTTACAGAAAATAATACTTTTTATACACAACAAAAATTGTTTAGTTTTGGAAACTTAAAATACAAAGTTCTTCGTATACACGGCAAAAAATATTGTTGAAATAACAAAAAAAAATACAGCTAACTAACTTTTGTCCGGAATATCAATGTAATTTTTTACCGTGTAAGGGATCGGAAAGTACTTTACCGATCCCGGGACCGGTAAAGCTAAATGTTTCCATGGAGATCAGTTGTTTATTTATATCTTATTTGCTCGCAGTAAAAAATAAAATAATACTTTTTTATTCTTTTTTCAGGATCGCAAAAAAAATATTGTACCCAACATGACCTGAAAGTGTCTATACTGGGCTCACAGGCTTCCAAAGCTCGCCTACGGCTCGCTCTGGAATATGCTTGCTAGCTTGCTCACCCAATAAAGTATCACTTTCAGGTCTTGTTACGTAAATTACTATAAAGCCTGATTCACAGCTCCAAAAAATAAAAATAAAATTATACATAAAAATAAAAATAACGATATAAACAATAGATTTTTATGAAAGTATTCACAGCTTTCGAAAATAAAATTAAACATAAGACATAAACACAAGGATTTGTAAATGTTAAATATTTTACACAAAAATTAGCACATACATAACAACTGTCATTTGAGCTGTCAATTTACCTTCTGGCCACGATTTAAAATATACTGGTTATGCCACTTGTCATGTTTTTCATTGTTTCTGATGGTCCGCTTGATACGTGTTTCCTTGAATAATCCGCTAGATGCGCTACGTGAGAACGACCCTACCACAGCAAACTATTTTTTCAAAAAATATAAAAAATGAAATGCATAAAGAATTTATCTTTAATATAAATTTATATATTTAATGGAAACCTAAATCAATACACTGTTAGAATTTAAAATTGGAAAAACTAAATAAATTTATAGAACCGTACGCTTCCAGATTTCCATTCGGTAATAATATCTTCTTCCCGAAAATGTTTTCGACAAACATCATTCAATCTTAATTCGCGATCATCTCTACTAATTGCACATTGCCATTTTTTAGAAAATGATATATCGAGTGGAGCTGCAAACAGAGATTCTTTTTTCAGTGGATTTCTTGTAACTGGTTTCACATCCAGGAATGAAACATTTTCAATTTAATTTTCTTTTCATTTTGCATTAATTGCAATATCTTTCAACAAAATATTTATATTACATTACATATAATATGAATTTGTACTTCAAAACCTGTTTTATTTACCTTTCTATAAGATATGACACGTAATATTTTCAAAATGACATGCAATTGACAGGTGTCAGTTGGGTCGTTTTCACGTTGCGCCTCTAGCGGAAAAAACGAGGAAACAAGTATCGCTTTGGACCCTCGTTTTGTGCACACTGGCACAACCAGTATATTTTAAATCGTGCTTCTGGCAAAAAGATTTCAATTTAAATGTAATCTTAAAAAGCTGTTTTAGGGCGTAGGTTCGCATATATGATTCCGTACAGTGCTTTAAAAGGTATGAAGTAGTTATTATTGCTTGTTAGTTATGAATATATTAAATGACAGTTGATGTTAATTTACGTTTTATTTCGAAGCTGTGAACGTCAACCATGAAGTATTATTTATAATTTTATTTATATTTCTTATTTTCGTAGCTGTAAATGAGCCTTAACATTTGCAAATCCTTGTGCTTATGTCTTATGTTTAATTTTATTTTTGAGAGCTGTGAACACTTTCATAAGAATCTATTGTTTATATCGTTATTTTTATTTTTATGTATAATTTTATTTTTATTTTCAGAGCTGTGAATGAGCCTTTACCTTTATCAATTATTTATATGTCAGGTATGTATTAAAAATGGAAGGTACGACAAAAATTTCATTGTCGTATGGACCTTGGGGTTGCAAAAAGGCATTTAAAACACTGCACCCACGACGCTTGGTACGTAAATAAATATTAAGTCTTAAGGGCAGTGGGTGCTTCCCATCGGTAATTAGATATATTGGAGATAGAGACAAAGTAGAGATCTCCAGCATCATCCTCATCCGGCAGGAAAAAGTTACTGACGCAATGCTTATTACGGTTTTTGCACAATGGACGCAATAATAAAATTAAAATATAAAAATATTTGAAAATTATATTAAAATTTTAAAAATTTCTAATTGTCATTTGTAAATAAGCTTTATCGTTGTCATCGTTTTTTATTTACTTACCACCTCTTGATCGACATAAACACTTATCGATTAGTAATTTGTAAAGATAACATACTGAGGAAGGGTGCTTAACTTCTAATAATATAATAATTTATAATTCTGTATATTTTCGATCGTAATCATAATTGAACGTTTTTGTGCTATTTATTATTATTACATGACATAGACATTTCTACATTTATAGTAAAAGTGGGTTATGATTGAAGATATCGAATATAGATGAACATATTATCTTCATTATTATTTTACTCGTCATTTAATCTGTCAGAGCTATGTACGGTGAAACCTCAAGTTCAATTATAATTAATACGCTATCCACCATAACTACTCATCTTGCCAGGAAAATGTTCAGTCCTGCTTCATGTATTCCACGTGTAGGTTTACTCTGCCATACAAGAGCAATAATGTCAACATTGGCGTTGTGAGCGAAATCTGTGCTTTGGCGGGGTCAGGCGGGCAGTCTGGCACGCCGGCACGCTACTTCCTGTCCCGGGCCATAGGTCAATATTCCACGAGGCCAGCCAACAACGACACAACAGCCTACTGCTCAAAAACTGATTAATTGATTAGTTTTTACCGCAGGGTAGCATGCTGTTTTTACAAAAGTAATTCAAATGAGATATAAAAACATGTCTGCATTTTATATTTATAAAACAATTTTGCAATTTTTCACCTATCAGGCAGATGTGTTTAAATTATAATAAATTTGTAACTAAACTAGCAGTAGAAATATTTTCTACTATGCTTCTTGCAATAATCAATCATTTATAATTTAGGTTTTATATTAGGTACTACTGTTTAATTTTCTATTTTTATATTGTCGATCTCACTATTCGCACGTCGAGGTTGTGATGTAGACTCTGGCAAACAATTTAGGGTAGTTGTGCATTTTTCCTGAAAGAATTGTTCAAGTTATTCACTTTAATACATGATTATTATTTTATATTATGTTTAATGATGTATCTGATACGATTAAATAATAATAATACATGATTTACGTCTGGCAAATGTACCTACATTTTTCAAATTCTTTTTTTTTTAATATTCCTATTTCAAATTTTCTCGTGTGTGACGTGCATTATTATTATTAATACCAATCACAGTCTTCCTTGCCCTAGTGATACACTCTCGCTAGTACACTCTGTACTAAATACAGTAGTTGACTGCCATTTTTATCTGAAAAGATTTATATTTTTGAGAGAAGCACTACTTTAAAAGAAATTACACATTTTCACACAAATTCATTAGTTTCGTTACCTTTGCTGATATAGAAAAAAGAAAAATAAAATATGATTTTAACACGAATCAGTCGTCCTATAGTAAAACATAGGTTAAATGTCAACTAAAAATGACATTTCTGTACATTTCCTGGAGTATACATCCTAGCATATAAGTTTGTTATTGGCGAAGAAAATTAACTCGTAGCCACCTGGTTGAAGTTGTCTATATGAGAATTAAACATGAATATATCTGGTATTCAAGTAAATAATTATAAAATATACGTGCTGGTAAATAATACTTTTGTATCTGTTATTTTACTTTTAGAATTATACTGTAAATATTTGTAAAACACAATTCAACTTATTCGCTTTGTCGTGGTATTACAACAAGTTTGTATAAGTCATACAGATTTGGTCGAACTATATAATTATTAATAATATACGTCACAAGAATTCCACCGCGAACATTATTTATGGAAATTTAGAATGAAAAGTTTTATATTTTCTAATAATTTTTACATTAATATGTTTAGATTTAGTTTATATTTCATATTTAATAGGAAAAAATAACATTTAGTTTTTTCGCAACTACCCTTGCTCTGTATTTTGGATTTTATCCTGTAGAGTGAATTTACAATACACAAATCAATAATTAAATAAATAAACATATTTTTACCACAGTAATAAACTAACATTTGTTGAAAAATATTTCATTGGTTGTATTAGTTCCGGTGTATGTAAATTTTTAATATATTATTTGTCAGTTGGTAGGGTACATGTAGTAGATAACATACGAGTAGAATAAATTGTACATTTCATTTTATTACAACGTTTTAATACATCACAGCCATATAATGAATCATAATCATGTTCATAAGTTGTTTGGTTACTAAATGCCAATAATATTTTTATAAAATTTCACTAAAATGTTGCTAATGTTGGCAATACAATGTGAAGTTGCTACTGCTAAACTCTACCGAGACCTTGATTTCATTTTGGTTAAAAGAATAGAAAATCCAATCTTGGGAAATAAATAATTATATCTTGTGCTACTACGAGGGATATCCAGAAAAAAAGGTTACAAGTGCTCTGAAGGGTGCAGGGTGCAGTGAATTTTTTTTTTAAATGTTGGCACACCTGCCTGGAGGGGGTCCGTAACGGTCAAACCGAGCCCTGGCCGAATTCAGTCCGTTGAGAAATGTCGTCACAGGAGGAGCTTCCGTCAACCTCCGTAGGGGCCATTCGCTCCACCTACCGCCGATGTGAGATCCGCTCGGTCATCAAATTCCTCACTTTGTGACTGGTGACGAAACTTGGGTATGTCACTATAATCCTGAGTCCAAAAGGCTGTCCCAACAATGGCGTCATACCCATTCCCTATCGGCCAAAAAGTTCAAAGTGCAGTTTTCAGAACGGAAGATTATGGCATGAATCTTTTGGAACAGGAAAGGTGTTTTGTTGGTGGATTTCATGGCCAAAGGGGCCAGCATCAATGCTGTAATATATTGTGAGACCTTAAAAAAATTGAAAAAGAAGATTAAAGACAAAAGAAGGAGAATGCTAACTCGCGGTGTGTCCCTTCTTCACGACAATGCAAGACCCCACACCGCTCGTGTCACCCAGGACCTCCTTGTATCCTTTGGATGGAATGTTGTGACCCACCCCCCCCCCCCCTATTCCCCGGACCTAGCGCCCTCGGACTATCATCTATTCACCAAATTGAAGGAGTTTTTGGGCGATTTTCCAACGATCAGGAGGTGAAAGAGATAATGGAGAAATGGCTTTTGCAAGTGGAGCGGAGCGTATACGAGTAGGGTATACAAAAGCTGGTGCCCAGGCTGACGAAGTGCATCAAACTTAATGGCGATTATGTGGAGAAATAAAGACATGTTTTGGAACATACCCTGTAAATTTGGTTGAAATATATTTTTCGATTTTTAACAGCATTTGTAACCTTTCCTTCTGGATATCCCACGTATGTATCTATATGTCGAGTCTGGTTTTTCTGCTATTTTAATTACTAAAACTAAATGTTAGGAACCGCATCCAACAAAAACATGAACGCTGTCTTTCAAATATAAACCCGCGATTTGGAGAACTTATGCAAATTCAGAGTTCACATTAATTAACATTAATTTTTTTAAACTATCTTCTAGAAATTTTTGATTTTAAATTTTAAATAAATGTATTTTCAATCATCTTCGAAAGTCAAATTGGACAAATATGGGAAAGTAATATTTATGTTTCGGATATTTGACTATCAGGCACGATTACAACTGTATCATATTCATGTACCAAATTATTTTCTAATTTGCATAAATCAATTATTGTTTATATTAAGAAATGTGTTTTCATTTATTAAATATTTTTCATATAGTAGGTCGCGAGATCAATACAGTAGTTACATTTGGGTCGCGCTTTGAAAAGATTAAGAAACAATAGTACTCTATAGATTGGATAAACTATACATAAATGGTATCATTATTTTGGTATTCAATCACGATCCAAGTAGTGTCAATGCTGCAAAAAAAAAAAAAAAATTAAACGTTTCGAGTTCCGTGAATTTCGATTATTACAGGCTAGGAATTTGTTTTAAAACGTGGCAAACCTAATTAAAAATTTAATACAAATACCCGAGTTTGCGGACCTGATAAGTTTGTGTATTGGGTTATGTTATGTGTAGTAAGATAAGTTATGTTTAGAAAAGTTGTTACTGAAAAATGTCCACACACTGAGGATGAAAATTAATAACCTTTAACATTACATGTATAGCAAAATCTATTTTCTATATTAGTAAAAATCTATTATTTGAAAAAAAAAATTATAGCACTTTAAATAAATTTTATTGCAGCACTGTTATGATTACCTATATAAAAAGATACAACGGTTGAATTCTTTTTATATAGTATTAACGATTTGTTATACATAACAATTTTAATTTCCTATAATATGAGCATATTATAGTATATTTTATTTGCATCCCTAAAAATGTATAATTTTTGCTTCTAAAATGATTCAATAATTTTATACGTAGAAGTCTTTGTTACTTTGTGCAAGTAATTCTTGTTTACTTTTTTATGATCCATGAAAACGTACTCATTCTATGATTTCTTAGCACGTTTTCTATTATATTTTATATTCCAAGTAAACTCGTATAAGATGTAAATGATTTTTCTCGTAAAATAATTCCATTATGTTGGATAAACAGTTGCTAAACTGTAATAACCAAAAGCGCACGAGTCTCTTTTCAATGATAAAACTAATGTATTAATCTGTCGCATTCGTCCTGTTAACATGAAAAACAATTACACCGTTTATCGCTCATTGAAATCTTTATAAATCCCACTAGTTCGTTATTCCTGGTGTTCCTGAAATCAGAATCCTATCATTGAGATTAGAGTCCTAAACACACAGTGGCCCCGAGTCGGGGGTCCGGATTCAACGCAGGGCGTCGGTTGCGGATCATTTCCCAGCGTGATTCTACCGTGGCTGTCCATCAAGTTTCGGAAGTCCGAATGTCTGATATTACAACCAGTCACGCTACCCGATAGCATGATTGTGGGTGTGTATGCAATGGCGCCGAAACAGGAAAATGAGGCATATATTAACAATTTTCATTTATAAATGCATATGGGGCACAAATTTAGATAGGAAGTTATTTATACTTACATAATAAAAATGAACAAACAAAAATTATTTATTTATTAATACAGTCTTTTTGTATTTGGACACTGTTCCATTTTTTACCTCTCGCTAAGAGAGGTATTGGATTCATGCTAAAACTCGCATATTCAGATTTTAATGAATAAGCACGTTGTCAGATCCCTAGAAACCAATTATAACTCCTCAATCGGACATAAATGGGAAGAGCTGATTAGGTTTTGATAACAAATGGACACAAGGAAGTAGTAGTGTCTTAAAAAATCTTCTAAATATAACTTTTTGAAAATTTATGTCATTACAAATAATAAAGAATATTTAATTCTCAATCTGATACATTTAAAATTTGTATTATATCTTCTATAGGTCACTGACGTCATTGAAATTAATAATAACCATCATTGAACATATTATTGAACATAAATATATTAGAAGAGTTGGACAAAATTCCTCATAGATAGAATGAAAGAATAAATACAATTTGAATTATTTGTGTGTACAAGAAATGTTAAATTCGAGACTTATGTAATATAAAATTAAAATGGCGAGAGGTACAGTGCTGCCCACAACAGATTTTTATATTTATTTGTTTTCATGGTTTAGCGAGGAATATGGAATATTTGTTTGATCCTTCAGCAACACTATCAGAAAACAAATATTGCAGAAAATCAAAGTGGACGTCAATTCTTAGATTTTAGAAAATTATTTTATGGTACTGTATACAGGGTGATTCTTGACCTATACGCATAAATGTGAGGAATGATAGTTTGTGATAGGTAATGACAGATAATGAAAAAAAAAAAATAGTATAAGTTGTTTATTTACGAAGATACCGAATAAAATTTGAAATTATTTTAGTAGCAATAAACTAATAAAAAAATTAATTAACTAGGGTGCTGTGCATTAGTATCATAGCAATTGTTCGAGCCTCGGTTGCAAATGACCACTTTCTCTACCACGCTACACCACTCGTAGAAAAACTTCTCGCTCCTGATGATGTCTTTGGGGAAACCTTTGTGCATAAAGGCAAGAGTCAGCTACTGAATTTTGTTCTGCTTCTCCGCTAATATCATATCCATAAATTATGCATTGGTGAAATGATGCGCCATAATAAAAACTCAAATACACGAAAGATTACGAAATAATGACAAACACGATTGAAAACAATTGCTATGACACTAATGCACAGCACCCTAGTTAATTAATTTTTTATTAGTTTATTGCTACTAAAATAATTTCAAACTTTATTCGTTATCCCCGTAAACAAACAATTTTTACTAATTTTTTTTTTTTCATTTTCTGTTATTAGCTATCACAAACTATCATTCCTCACATTTATGCGTATAGGTCAAGAATCACCCTGTATAGGCAATTATGGTTATTGTTTACGTTGTTTCAAGAGTCCTATACCACTGTGAAAGTTCCAATAAATTTCATTGAATATGTAACCAATACCCCAAATTAAATAACTTATAATTTTTATTATTATTTTCTATATTTATCTACAATCTGTAAAGGATTGACAATAAGTAAATTTTGTAACAAATTTATAATATTATGTAAAGAACGTCTGCAGCGACATATTCTCTTTAAGCTAACATGAATAAACTAAGTAAAGCAACTACATAAAATTAAAATAAACTAAGTAACATATATGCAATATTAAATAAATCTAAAATGTAATCCTAATGTGTTGGGTCGTTTCTAATAAATTTACTGCATTTTAGTTTGGGTGTACGTCTAGTCTTTTTAAGTATTTTGTTATTTATTCTTTTACTGTGTTCATTTGTAAGTCGTTGTGAATAAAAGTAACAAACCATGGAGCATCTAATATTAACTATTCTTTTTTTACATAATTTTTAGTTATGCATTTGATTATTCCTTCAATCTAAAAACTGAAACGAATTCAAAAAGAAAACGAGCACTATACAATGTTACGAGTACTAATATTTCACTATACATATTTCTGTTATATTTTATATGTATGTATATTTTTACAACGAAGATTCTTCGCACTTTATGACACCGTGGGCAAAATTCTATAACTTTCTGTTTTCACAAATATTTTTGTAAATGAAGACTGTTTTGTTTGTTTCACTGACAGAGAGAAGTCCTGGTAGATACCTATAAAATTAATATAATTCGAGTAAGAATTTTATCTTAAAATAAAATTAAAACATATTTCTATTTTGTCATAATTTTTTTTTTTCAAAGAAGTATACGTATTTTCATTTTTTATTTATTATTACACGCTTTTTGTACATTCTACGAATATAAATGGTGGAGAGGCAATTTTCTTACATATTTTTTATATCCTTGCACTTTGTATTCAAACGAAATGAAGATGAAATTGGGAAAGGCGTACACAACAGCCAGACCTTACCCGGGACTCAAACCTGGAACACTTGGGTTGTGAGTCAGCTATGTTGCTCAGTATACCACCGGGGTCAAACAAGTATACGTATATTTAATAAAATTATTACAATTGTTTAATCAACAACAAATGAAAGCAGAAAATGCAAAAATATGCAGCATAATTATACTGATTATAAATACAATTAATTACATAATATTACATATACGACAGTATAAAAAAAACGTATTTGTATATTGATTAAAAAGTGTAGCAACAGTTTTCTGTATTTTTGTTTCGGATTTTAAAGAAAATGTCGTCTTTATCACTTTATATTTGTTTATGTTTTGTTAACTTTAACAATATAAAAACTTTAAAATTTGTGACGGGTGCCCATAACTTCACTGGGAAACTTTAAATTCGATTTCTTGAAAACTGTGATTTTATTAGACAGAACATCGATATTTTCAGTCTTCGTTGTTTCGTCAAATATTCTTATCCTTAAAGTCTTTCTTAACTTCTATAATATTTATATATGTGGAAAAATTCTACAAAGTTTTATAACATTTTATTCTACAGTACATTTATATTTCTTAGTATAAAAACTTCATTTACTCGGAAAAAAATCTGATGTGGCCAACACATAACCTTCCGTCAATTCTATAAATTTTATATAAATTCCTTATAAAAAGTTGCTTGCAAAAGATTATATAGAGTGAAGCGATAAATCAGTAGAGTGTACAAACAAATAATAATTTCAAAATTGAATTTTTCTGAATTTATCAATTTATCAAGTGATTACTCCAGTTAAAACTATTTGTAAGTAAAACAAAATTCATCTATGTAACTTACCTTTTTACAAAATTATGTATATTTTAGTATTCCCTGGTGAAGTTACAAAATGTGTAACGAAATATTGGAAATTTAAATAAAATTAATTACTTTATGGAGTAACAACAATATAAATCCTTACAATCACCTCCGAGAAATTCGTTAATACATTTTATCTATTTTTATGACCGTTTAATTACGCGTTTAGATTATTTTTAGTTTGTACTCATTTATCGTATTTCTGCTTAAAACTCTCTCCTCCTATTCGAACCCTTTCTACCCTATGTGAAAGTTTTGATTTGTTACGATATCAAGCGGGAAAACTGTCCTTCTGGGTTGTAGAAATATTTGGGCACATGGGATAAATTTATCGTTGTTACATTTATTTTTTTTGAGAGCTCTAATATTTTTTTATTGCAGTCGAACCTATTTCCCCTTCCTTTTGTTTTGTTTGTAATTTTCATTTATTTAATTTTAAATTTTACTTCACTAAGTATAGTGCACTTTAGAGATCTTTTTCTAGGGACCTTAGTGGCTTTGGTGGCTGTGTGGTGGCCTTCAGTCCTTGACGAACGTTATCAGTCCAGCCGACGCAAATCGATAAGAGAACGAGGCACGAGACCTGTCCAAAGACCTCTGTAGCGGTAACCATTCATTTCGTCGCACCAAGCGAATAAGGGGTGTTTTCTCGAAAACTCGCTCCAGTTCTCAGAGAGTTAGATTCCCTTCGAGCCGTTACCGCCGAAGTTTCTCCAAGATTCCTGCAGATGCATCAGGGCCGATGGGTCGGTCACGTCACCGCAGTGTACCCCTCGCGTTACCTATACGACGTCTCGCTATTGCCGCCAATTTTGGTACATATATTTTTTTCTATTACATTGTTTTGTAGAATTTCTAGTCAAAATTAAACCTTATTTTTTATTTGTTTTGCATTCCGCCCTTGAGTACACCTTCTCAAGGGTCACCCCTTTTCCATCCATCTTTGGCATCCGAATAATAATTTTGTGATAGTAGATTTCGCACAGATATTAGCTTGAGTAAGTTTTACTTTAGTTGGGTTCTCATCCACTACAAGCTTATTAATCGAACCCCAACCATTGCTTCTGGTTGGATCCGTGACTAGCCAGTGCCCTTTGTGTGCGACACTGATAGCTAGCCCTTAGTGTCACAATACGTTGAAAACAAAATTGAAATTAAAATATTTATTGCTAAATGCCATGCTTTACAAAGTGTACTCGTTAGTTTTTCTTTAAATGTCATGGAATTAAAGATACAAATAAAAATAAATAAATAAATATATCATCACGGCATATTACCCATTTCTGGGTGAGCCAGTATCTACAACACATGTAGACATCGGTAATAATGACGATATATTTTACCGTGTGGGCGCTTACCAGGCGTCACCTCACGGGCACTCATTGTTGGCGTGGAGAGTGCACCACAGGGGCCACTTTTGTGCCATTTAAAATTGGAAATATTTGGCGTCGGTCGGGATCGAACCCGGTTCCCCAGGTTCGCGACCAGACACTCTGGTACGCGGCCACGGGACCCCATACAAGATACAAGTATTTAGTTAATAACTGATAGTGAAATGGTGGTCATGATTGCAAAGAAGATTAAAAATGAAAATATACACAAATTTATGTAATTAATAGTAATAACGCAACTATAGAAAAGTTGTGCTTTCTATAAAATTTATAAGGTGGATAGAAAACAATCATTAGTCATGCAGAACAAGAACCTAACATTCAGAACCTTGAAATATTAATACCATAAAATAAGAATTCAATTAACTAATCAAACACACACCTAAAATAGGATATAGGGAGTGTTTAAGCTACTAATAACTCCTGTTGGCAGAGCAGTGCAGGAAATCACGACACAGATGTTCTGAAAGAAACAAAAGGAAGCGAATTTTGTTTGTTGATGATTGTTCGTCACCCTGCTCTGCGTGTCACGTGCCCGTGGCCGTGCATGATGAGATGTATATCGCATCGGCGGTTTCCCCACTGCCAGCGGCTTTAGTTAAGGGTTTGTTTGTATGCCTCTAGTGATCTATAGTCGCTTGTCATGGAGTACCCGAAAACTATTATGCTAACTGATTGTGATTCTCTGGTTAATTATGTTATATTAATGTAAATTGTACCCATTAAGGGGTGTTTCCAGATTTTTAAAGTGTTATGGGAGGATACCAAATTAAAGTAGGGTACAACGAAAAAAATCGTACAAATTGTCTTCTTTCTTGTGTTTGGTATCAATGATATTCCAATTTTTCTTATCTAATTTCTGTTATTAGAATTGTTAAGTAAAACACTATAAAAGGACATTGTAATCGCAACTCATGATCATGTTTCACAATTTTTGGTATAACACTATTTGCCCGATATTACCAACAATTCCGAAAATTTAAGTCGTGTCCATTGGTATTCCCCTAGCTAAATGTTGTTTTTACCAACGACCAAGCATTGCCCATCATGATTTTGGAATTACTTAGTTAGGTATCTATTTTTCGATGCCAAATCACTAAAGGCTTACTCTTTTTATTTAGCTAACCGGATTATATATAGAGTCCGGATTTCGAAGGCTATCTTTAGGATCTCAAAACTTCGGTTAAATGGGATATGTGGTGCGATTTTGAGAGGCCAACAACAACGAGTAGGCGAAATTACACTAAAGAAACCAGTTGACAAATTCAAATGTTTATAACATAATTTGTAAATGACAGATTTCAGTGTCAAAAATCAACAGTTTTAGTTTTTTCTGGGAAGTACATTTATGCCCGTATTCACCAATATCAAATAAATATTTCAATAGCTTATTCATTGAATAAGAGAAAAATATCGCATCAAAATATGACAATATGCATACATATGTATATCCATCAGAAATACCGCCAATCTGGTTAATGAATTGGAAGAATCTGTTACATTTAGGAACTTCCTCATACAATGAAAAATAGATATAATTAGAATTATATGTGTGCAGAAGACATGTTATATACAATAAAAAAACAATGGCTGCAAGAACACCTGAGGTGTCGAAACCGGTAGAGGCGGAAAATATATTTAATATTTGACTGAAATCCAGTAATTTTCTTTCCTTCATAAAAAACAATATTTGGGCAAAGTTGTGTAATATTTTGTTATAAAACGACCGTTCGATAGCAAAGTGCAATACAATACTTATATAGCCTAATATGGAAATGGCGAGAGGTCTTGTGCTGGCCACAACAGATTTTTTCATTTTGAAATTACTTCTAAACTATCTACTACTAATGACCCTTGTATCATTTGAAAGAGAAATAATATGTACTATTTTAAAGCAAAAAGAATATGAGTTCCATTTAAAAAATGTAAGTTTGTGTTATATCTCAAAAATTCACCAATAGAAAAATTATTTTTGTACGCCACTGAATAGACAATAAAAAATATCTAACTGTGTATATGAAACATTTTTTTTTATATTACTGATAGTTTAGAAGTAATTGCAAAATGAAAAATTTCCGTCATTATCTGGTAATCTATGAGAATATTAACAAAACCACATCTAAGCTGGCTTCCCAAAGGTACAGGTGCACACATGTCCCATTTAACTGAAATGGTATATCTTATATTTTCCGATATTGCAATGGTAAATTAATTATTTGACATAAATCAAATATTTATCCTGTTTGATGTGTGATACATTTGATTTAACGCGTATTGTTGTATAAAATACGTAATATTTTCATGTCAAGATAATATTTATCGCTTTCGCCTCAATGCTCATGGCTTAACTTATCATATTCCTAATACTTATAACTGATTGTATTGTTTTCAAATAAGAACCATTCTATTACAGAACAATTTTGAAACAAAAAAATTGACTTAATCATTTTTAAGTCAGTAAAAGAAAGAAATGACCTCTGAATTTAATTGAGATCATATAAATCGTGCTACTAACGAACTGAAATTGACGTAACAAATTAAACTGGCACTAATAGAGTATTACTAGATTGTGTTGAGCAATTATAATTTGTCCGGAATTACTGCACACATGAATACTTCTTCCACAAAATAGCGAGCTAAACTAATCGAAATCCGGTTACAGCTGCGTTCGGTTATTCATGTGACATGGTTACTGAAACAAGCAATTGTTTAACGCTTAGTAATCGATATTATTGATAGGTCGCCAACATGAGACCCGCTCGGAGAGTGATTACCTTCATGAACACTCCTAATTAATACAAGAGGTGACAGAATGTCAGCTGCACACATTTTGCTTGCTTTACTTCCAAAACAACTTAGAATTTCTTCAGGGAATAAGAGTTTGGAAGTTTAATTTACACTCCTGATTTAATATGGAAAACTAATTTGTTAACTTTAACTATAGAGGTTCTTTATCTTTATACAAAATTTTCTTTGCGCTTAGTTGGTAAGAAGTTTTGCATTACAACATTATATCCTACGCTAAAGTGAAATTAAATAATAACTACAAAAATACTTCTTGTCCAAGTTGTCCTTTGTAGATGCTGTGGGAATAACTACGTATAATAAAAATACCAACAAATTATGTGAAGTTCTGATTCTATTGCCCATTTCAGAGCTGTTCTTATGCTAGTGTTTCGAATTTTATGGGAATGTCGAAACACGATCCGGAACATTTTCTCACATATTTTGAATAAAATTATATATATTGAGATTTTATTGTAAATTAATTCAATTTAGATGAAAATAATACAGTATCTATTTCAAAGTTTTTATAGAAATTTGTTACTTTTGACGAAAATTTAAACGTTCCATAAATTTCCCTCACTGTTATGTCATCACATTGTTCTATTCAAACTGTCTCTCACTAAGAGAAGTTATTTGTTACAAGAAGTGCACGTGGGGTCAGATTGACCCTAATATGTGATTTTTTTTCTTTAAATATTAACAAAAATGAATGAAATAATAAAGATTTTCATAGATATGAAATTAGATATAAACATGAGACGTGCGTAGAATTTATTTTTAAAATTTAATTTAACACATTCGCTGCTGAAAAATTGGCTTACTTCATCTGGGTCTGGGTGCTAAACGATTAAGGAGTACTTCTTTTGTGAGTAGCATTAGGAATAAATACATACAAGGTTTAAAAAAAATCATTGAAAAAAAAGCAATGACGTCTTTAAGTATCAACCACATTGGCTATAAAATATTACGCCCCGATCATGGGATAGATGCATATAGTAAATTCTATTCTTGAACAGAGGTTTCAAGTGAAATGTCTCTAAACTAATTTGTCCTGCGCCTCCATCTTTAGCCCCTCGTAATTCTGTCTGCCCTCAATTTCAGTTCCAAATTTTCTTCGTCCTCTTCTTCTTCACTCATGTATTTTCCCTTTAATTATAATTTTCTCTATATACCATCCCTCCTTAAAATATGTCCAATCCAGTTAGCTTTCCTCTTTCTTATTTCTTTCAAATCTTCTGTCTTCTCCTATTTTTCTCAACATCTCCTTGTTCCTCACTCTCTCCTTCCACCCAATCTTCTCCAACATTCGCCACAACCATATCTCAAAACTTTCTCCTTCTTTTTAAAATACTTATTGAATTCTTGCAGTAGGTTAACAATTTTTGTACTTTTATACAAAATGTAACAAATATGACAAATGAAATGTTCAAGTAATATACTAGAAGATAGAGATCCTCTAATCTGGTAAGAAACCAATAAAGGATATCAAAAACTGGGAGGTCAGCCATAACCTCATATTGGAGAGACAATCCTGGCCTTAGTCAAATGAAGTTTATTTTACCTTAGTCGATAAGCGCTAAGTAGGTGTTACCTTTCAACAAAAAGGATCTTAGAAATATGACAGGTATCTTTAAAGGTTATTGTTCTCTGCAATACCATCGACGGGTAGGTATAAGATTGGTCAAAGTAAGAAAATAGTATCTATCAACCCTGCTAAGACGAAGAAACTTCGGAACACATTAGATGTGAAAGTAGTTCAATTGTAGCTTCTCGCTTTCTCAACCAGCTAGGTAAAAGGTACCTCACGGCAAAAGAGAAACGAGATCGGGAAACTGACTCCTAGAACAGTAGATTCGTGAAAGTCTGAGTAAGGGCTATGTACAATAATAGTAACAATTGTGACTGCATTAAAGTCCTCGGCCTCATTAGAATAATGATAAATACAAATAGAGAAAAGGAATGAGTCAGTTGAAGTTTGGTCATGTGGAGAGAATGACGATTGAAAGACTTGTAAAACGTGTACATGTTGGTAAAGTTGAGGGTGTTCGATTGCGTGTTCCAGTGTGTAAGTGGATGAATGTGATTGGTAATGTTTTAAAGGAGTGTCAGTTTCTGAGTGGAAAGAGAAGAGCATGTATGAATACGATTATGAATATGGCTGAGGCGAAAGAAGTCTGCCTGGATAGGAATATATGGCGAATGATTATTGTTTCGTAACTATTCTGGTGTAAAGATGTATGGTTAGTAAGAATGTTTTTAAGAGAATGGAGTGACTCAGCTGAACTCTTACGTGCACGAGGTGAAAGAAGTATGTTTGGACAGGAATGTGTGGCGAAGGATGATTGTTGCGTAACTATTATTCTGATCCGGATGCGGTTATTCGCTACCGAAAATCAGTCACTTTAATATGTTTTTATGTATGAATGCGGATGATTGTGAACGAGGCGAACGAAGAATATCGTTAAAGAATGAAGTGGGTCAGGTGAGCTCACCCTTATTCTTATATTTTTCTTGTTGTTACCATTTTAATATAGTTCATATTAATATAAAGAAGAGCATGAAATGAAGGTGGTTTTGTATTACTCGAACAGAGATTAAAATGTCTGAAAACACAAGAATTTGTTCGCGTCCTCAATCTCCAAAGTAAATTAGATTTTAAGAAAAATCTCAAAGAACGATCGAAGAATGTAATTACATACTCGAGTTAAACACAAAACAAATAATTTACGGTAGAGCTGGCAATATTGCACACATACCCTGTTACGAGCTTCTAAAGTAGAATTCCTCGCAACTGTAAGATTTTCCTTTTCGCAGCTAACAGCGTCAAGGAACGAATATTACATTCAGTGAACGCACATTCTGCTTTCGCAGCCGTGTGAGGTTATGTTAAGTAGAAATAAAAATATGAACACAAGGGTGAGACGTGCGTGTGCGTAGGTAGGCGTGCGCGTGTGTCGTGCTCGGGTGGCCGACGCTCCAACTGACATGCGACGCCACACTGGAGAAGAAATGGCGGAGAAACGAATAAAACCCGGAGACGAGGAAAGAATTGTAGTACGTTTCACTGATTTTCACTCACTTATGGATAATATTTTGCTTGAATGTACATATTTTATGTACGTACATACATGCCGTGATATTTTCACATTTTATTTACATGCGAGAAAAGTTTAAAGTGTCACTAACAAAAAAAATGTGATAGAAAGGATCATTCAAAGATCGGATTACCAAATTCGGCCGGCAGATCGTAGGTTATTTTCGACAAAATCTGTTACGTCGGGACCACGTTCATCTACATTTTACTCTTGTAAATTACAATGTATCTTGTTCAGTTTTCTTGTTTCTTGTATATTGGTAGTTTCCAAGAATGAGTGCAAAAAATTCTGAAATCCTGCGAAATTAAGAAAGCTATGAAAGAAGGATTAGAATTATTCCTTTTATGTGTAGTGACTTGTGTTTCGTTTCTCAAGTTAACATTTCTATGAGTTTTTTTTATCTTCCGCTACCCTTGATAAAGGAGGTATAGGGATCGTGTTAAAAATTACATATCGAGATTTTAGTAAAAGTCCACGTTTTAAGGTCCCTAGAATCCAATTTTAACATTTTCACGATGATGTTTGTATGTGTGTGTATGTATGTGTGTGTGTGTGTGTGTGTGTGTGTGTGTGTGTGTATGTATGTGTAGGAATTTTGTCTTCGCTCTAACTCAAATACTATTATTCAGAAAATTCTGAAACCTTGTATTAATACCCTATTCTAATATGAAAAGAAACCATTAGATTTTGGTGTAAATCGGATAACCGGAAATGGCACTTTACCTGAAGCTCATAATGGTTTTGCTTCAAAAAATACCATTAAATGCCTTTTTTTCGCATTTTGTTGTTATGAAAATTAAAGATTATTGAATTTTCTACAGGAATACATTAATACTTTTTCTATATATTTTACAGATAAATTTAAAAATAATTTCTTTGTACAAGTCCCGAAGCCTAAGAAAAACAATTCCTTTGTTACACAGTTCATATTTCAAATGAATGTAACTGACAGTAAATGTCACTGTCAAAAAACTAATCACTTCAAATTAATAAGAGTGAGATTTTAAAAAGAAAATAGTAAATAAAGCAATAGTTTTATGCAATGGAACAGTTTGCAGCGTTAGTAAATCCGTAAGTATGTATTTAAATTAATAAAAATTAAATAGTGGGAGGTGTTGTGTTGGCCACATCAGATTTTTTTATGGTATTTCTAGAATGTCATTGTGAAGTTTTGAAATGAGTACTACACGACAAAATATTTTTTTGTACCAAACCGCTAAATTAATCCGAGGAAGAATATGTTTTACTGCTAATGCCCAGTTTTATAAACATCGAATAACTTGCTGAGTTATTACTTTGAAAGTAAATTTAATCGATGAGTAAATAAAAATGTCTGTTTTATAAAATAAGTTGCAGAGTAAAATAAGTACTTGCAGAGTAAATATTTTATACTAGTGATTTACCGACAGAGACATTGTTTATTATTATTCAAACGTCAAAATAAAGTGTCATAAAGTGTCAGTTCTCATTAAAAATGGAGAAAAGAGAGAATGGGGAAAGAATTATACTGAAATAGATAAAGTTAACATGTTGGAGATTACAAAAAAAAAATATATATATTAGTATTATTGAAAACAAGCAGACAAACGTAGCAAGCGTCAAAAGCACAAATAAGTCCCCGGAATAGTGTTCAAATGAAATTGCTATATGACACATTGTATTTATGTTAGCTTGGAGTAGTTGAGTTTTGTACAGGTGTTAATAAGTAATTTTTACAAGGGTATCCACTATCCCCTAACAAGTAGCAATTACCAAATTCTCCGTTTTCAAGCCTAGCTCTTATTAATGAATTGTTAAATATTTTGCTGTCTTGTACGGACCCAGGCCATCTAGTAACAACATCCGTTATTTTTAGATTTACTGAACATACCATTTGGCAATCCATAGAAAACCATCCTTTTCGGTTTCTATAAATTTCTGCGTTCCCTATAAAATAATTAATTTTGACATGTGTCAAATTTATTCTACAGAATAAAATTTACTTCCTCGAAAATCAGTGGAGTAATTTATTCCATAGATTTACTTAGCTAGTATTTTTATTCTTGCTTTATAAAACGAAAATCTCTGGAATAAACTGTTTTACTAATAATGGAGTTTCAACATAATAATGTCAAATACTGATGTTACTGCGGTGACATTTGATATACAGTTTCAAAATTATGAAGGCTGTAATTGTAATTTAAAATTTACCACAAGTATAATATTAAAATAGGTACAGTATTTCTTATTATTTATTTATTTATTATAGGCACATGTTGCAATATAGTAACCAAAAATATGAAATTTGATTTATTTGAAAAAGCCCTACTATAGTCGCTGTCAAAATGTATGGACTGATGCTCAACTTTTTCCATTCTCCGCACCCTGACCCTTGTCTGGCAGCGTCGCAGCTTCTTCGTAACAGCAACAACTTAAACTTAAGTTAGAATTATTGTAGGTACTCCAAAATATTTACATATATTAAAAAGCATTCTGAAAAGTATTAAATAATAGTTTCTTGTAATTCACAGTGACTACTGACGCTACTCTTTTGTAATTTAAATTGACTCATTATCATCTTTCTTTCTTGGGCGTCTTTTTCTTCATTGTTAAAAATTATCCAAAAGTTTTCATTAGCCTAAAGCCTAACCTATTATATTTTCCATAATACGTATTTGCAAACAAAATAATTATTTTCAATTCTTTTGCAAATACTTTACATGAAAGTAAACATAGTTTCTGAAGTGTAATTAAAATGTAAACAGAATATATTAATCAAAATTGAAAGAGTAAACTGCGTGCATGTGTGGAGTAATATAAAGCGGTTTAAATATACCAGAGTAATTAGAGATGCTTGTATCTATGAGTACATTTAAATTTTATATTATTAATTCATATAATAAAGTCATGGAAACCCACGTGTAATTACAATTTGCATAGGAGAAAAACTAACAAAAACAGCCCTAATACAACACTGCCAGTAATTAACATAATGAAAAGGGGAAAAAATTGTCTAGATGAAATTGTGCAGGCAGTTTTGTGTTGACCACAAGCACGGACCACGGCCCCAAGAATATAAAACCATGCCAGTAAAAAACAGGCCGCAATTTAAAATGTAAATCTGACGCGGGTTTTTCGATCTCGGAAACGAAAAGTTCCGCTCGTGGAATATTTCCTTATTTTTGTGGCCCACATTTACATTAATTAAGCTCGGTTCGTAAACTTCTGTAAATTTATGTCGAATCGATTCAAGAAACTTGCTAAAAACGGCGACGAAAAATCGTTAAATAGACGACGACTTGTTTTATTTTTATAGCGAGAGATTAAAAGAGTTTCGAAGAATGTAGCACGCAGGACAGCAAGCTCCAGCACTTTTGTTTTGTTTCATTTGTTCCGGGCGGATTCAAAGCGATTGCGAGAATACGTAAGTGCCGTGTAATTGCTCACGGACCTTTAAATACAGTTTCCTTCTCACTCGTGAACACGGCAACTCTCACAATACCTTTTACCCATCTTGGCACAACATCTCACACTTATCTTTCGAACCGGGACATTTTTCTTTCCTCTACTTTCTACTAGATACTTCAATTTCTTTTTCACCATTAATTACTTTGTCGAAGTATCCACTTATTTTAATTACTTAATAATTTATTTGAATTCGTTATATGACAAAATTTAATGTAAACCGAAATGGTAAATGATGTATAAAAAGAATAATGTTATAAATAGTAGGTAACTAAAAATTTCAAGGGAAAAACAAAGTTAAAATACACTATTTGTTTTCTTACATCAGTGGAAATACAAAGTAAAAATCAGAAAAGGTTTCCATTTATAAAAAAATTGTATCACATGCCAAAATTTACCAACACGAAAATTATTTTCGTACGCTGCTGGATGAACAACAAAAGTATCACATTTTTTTAAAAGAAACATTTTTTTACATTACCAATTGTATAAGAGTTGTTTAAAAATAAATATATTAACCAAACCAAAATCAATTTGTCTTTATAATGAGAATTTTTTTGCAAATCAAAAGCAAAAGAATTAGTATTTTTACCTCCCGCTACCCTAGGTAAGGGAGGTATAGGGATCGTGCTAAAAATAGCATATAGAGATTTTATATAATAAGCACGTTTTGATGTCCCCAGAATCCGATTTTAACATTTTTACAATGATGTCTGTAGGTATGTATGTGTGTGTGTGTGTCTGTGTGTCTGTGTGTGTGTGTGTGTGGATCATGTGGACACGATTACTCAAATACTATCAATCAGAAAAATTTGAAATTTTGTATACCCATTCTATACTAATATGGGAAGTGCTCATTAGTTTTTAGTGTATATCGGATAACCGGAAGTATCACTTATACAAGCTTTTAACAGTTTTTCTTGAAAAAAATAGATTGAATATAATTTTTTAGCAACTTTTACTAATTAAAATGGAATATAATGTTTTAATCTTCAATTCTACGATAATAGCTTTAGTAAATAACTCTAAATAACTTTAAATATAAATTTATAATATAATTTATTTTCATATATCATTTTGCCTATGCCTCAAACAAAAACAATATTTCAATAACAATATTGACATATTTAAACAAATGTCACTGTTCACTGTCAGGAATTAAGGTTTGTAAAAATAATATATTTTCAATCATACATAAATATTAGAAGTACTATTGATTTGCTTCATTGTCTTCTAGAATACGAATTTGAAAAGATGTCAAGATGTGAGTACTATTTTGATTTTTGTTAAGTGTTTCTATTAGTTTTGTCAATATTTGTAAAATTTATTTTGTGTATGATATACTCGTATTTGTTAAATGTAAAATAAAAATTGTTATGAGTGAATGTAAAAATATTTGAACATAATGATTGCTTTATTTATACTGCATGGTTAAATACCCAGCGGGAGGTTATGGGTTGGCCACATCAGATTTTTTAGTTTCCGGGATCCTAATGAGGACATTAAAATCAGGGCACCTACACACATAAGTACACTTTTTACAGAACTAGTCCACAAAATACGAGTTTTGAGCCTACTTAAAAAATATTCCATTTTAAAAATTATCCGCAAAACATACTCTATTTGGAAGATGTATAAATTAAGATTTTAGCTCTGCCCATTCTGTCAAAATCAGTAGTGTCCTTTATTTTATTTTTATGGGGTTACATAAGATACTTACTGTTATTATGTTGTTACAAGAACGTATATAAAATCACTCAAAATTCAAAAATAAGTCAACTTGTAAGTTTATTAGCAAAACTGTGATAGAAATATATGAAAAATAAGATATTGTACAGCGACAGTATTGTGAACAATATGCATCGTTTTAAAAAAGCATTTTGTAGTCGAAATTATTGAAATATTGATATTGTTTATATAGTATGCGTTGATAAAATATTTATAAATATAGTATGCGTTGTAGTTGTTATGTAAATAATATAGAAAAATAAATAGACTTGATGAAAAACTGTCAATGATTTTATTCTGTGCCTTTGTGTATATTTAAATATAAATATAATCTCAAAAGGTTATGGGCCCAGGCTCACAGTGTTAAAATAGTAATTGCAAAGTATTAATAAAAATATTACAAGCCATTATGACAACTTTTCAATTGCCACAACTAACTGGGAAAAATTTCGGAAACTGGAAGTTCAGAGTAGAAGTAATATTGGAAGAAAAAGGAGTAAAAAGTGTATTAACAGATGACCCCGCAAAAATAAGCGAATATTCGGAAAAGGATGCAAAAGCAAGATCAATAATAATTTCATGTGTTACAGATAAACATTTAGAATATATTAAAGATGCGAAAACTGCGAAGGAAATGATGAATGCTTTGGAAGAAGTATTTCAGCGTAAAAGTACCTTTTCAAAACTATATTTAAAACGAAAACTATTAAATTTAAAGCTGACAGACCAAACAATGGAGGAATATTTTGTACAGTTTGATTCTTTAGTGAGAGATTTAGAAGCAATAGGTTGTACACTAGATGAAAGTGATAAGGTATGCCATCTTTTACTTACTTTACCCGAACAATATGATAATGTCATCACTGCAATAGAAACTATGACATCAGGAGTAACGTTAGATTTTGTAAAAACACGATTACTTGATGCAGAATTAAAATTTAATAATCATGAAACGAGAAATACTAGTGAAAGTACATTTGCGGCTAAAAAGTCATTTAAACATAATATACAATGTTATAATTGTGGCCAAAAAGGACATATAAAGCCTAATTGTCCAAATTTTAAACATAATAGTAAAAACAAACAGAACAGACAAATGTATAGTAATTATAATGAAGATAAAAAATATAATTTTAATAGAAATAAATATGTTAATTATCGTGCATATTCATCTAAAAATGATGAAAGTAATGGAACTACTTTTATAGCTTTAAATACACAACACGTTGATGAAATAAATGAAAAAGTATCTTTTATTATTGATTCGGGGGCTACTGAACATCTTGTTAGAGAAAATTTAGAAACAAAAATGGTAAATGTAAAAGCATTAGACAATGATGTAAATATTAAAGTAGCAAACGGAGAGATTTTAACAGCAACCAAAAAAGGTATATTAAATTTACAATTTAATAATTTGAAAATAAATCTAGAAGCTTTAATTGTAAAAGGAATATCGCATAATTTATTATCTGTTAACAAATTAATATCAAATGGAAAACAAGTAATATTTTGTAATGAAGGTGTAAAGATTATTGGAAAAGACATTTTCATAAAATGTAAAACTATTGGAAAACTTTACACAATAAATTTTAAATTACAAAACAGTGAAATAAATAAAAATAGTTGTGTTTTATCAAAAATAGACGAAAGCTTATGGCATAAAAGATTGGGACATATTAATAGAAAGGGTTTAAAAATACTAAATTTACCTTTTAGCGATAAAATATGTGAAGCTTGTTTAAAAGGAAAATCAACAAGACAACCATTTAAATCTGTACCTTTACCAAGATCAAGACGTATAGGAGAATTAATCCATACAGATATTTGTGGGCCTATTACACCTAATACTTACGATGATTTTAAATATTTTCAAACCATTATTGATGACTATACTCATTTTACAAAAGTGTATCTTCTAAGAACTAAAGATGAAGCAACTAGAAATCTAATTAATTATATTAAACAATTTAAAGCTGAATTTAATAAACCTATTTATAAAATTAGATGCGATAATGGTAGAGAATTTTCAAATAATAACATTAAAGATTTTTGTCATACAGAAGGAATACGTATGCAGTACACCATCCCATATACACCACAGCAAAATTCAGTGGCTGAAAGAATGAATAGAACTCTTCTTGATAAAGCTAGAACAATATTGGGAGAAGCAGATTTGTCAAAAGTATTATGGGGAGAAGCAATTAAAACTGCTGCATATCAATTGAACAGATCACCAACAAATGCATTAAAAGGAGACGTTCCAGCAAGAAGATGGTATGGGAAAAACGACTTATCCAAATTAAGAATTTTTGGGTGTCGAGCTTGGCTACATAGACTACCAAAGCAAAATAAATTAGAAGATAGAGCAATAGAATGCAGAATGGTTGGATATTGTGACAACGGCTACAGACTATGGATTTCAGAACAAAATAAAGTTATTTGTGGACGAGACGTTGTATTTGATGAAAATGAAGAAATGAAAATAATACCACAAACACAAATACAAGTTACATCGGAAGATAATGAAGAATTAGTCAAAGACACTTATACGGAGGAGACAAATAAAGAAACTAAAGAAAGACCAAAAAGAAGTATAAAGTTACCATCAAGATTTAATGAATACGAATTATATACTGCATATTGTCTATTTACTGAATCTGATCCACAGAATTTTAATGAAGCAATAAATAAAGGAAAAGAATGGAAAGAAGCAATAGACAAAGAACTGAATTCGTTAGAAAAATTAGGAACATGGGAAAAATCAACTTTAACAGAAGGAAAGAAACCTATTGATACAAAATGGATTTTTAAAACTAAAGATAATGGAATCAAGAAAGCAAGATTAGTAGCGAAGGGCTACCAAGAAGAATGTAATGAAAACGTTTACGCGCCAGTTGCAAGACTTTCAACAATAAGAATGGTAATAGCACTAGCAGGTATTAAAAAGTGGTCACTAAGACAACTAGATGTATCATCAGCTTTTCTAAATGGAAAATTAAATAGTGAAGTATTTATTAACCCCCCTGAAGGAACAAATTATTCAGGAGTACTGAAATTGAAAAAAGCACTATATGGTCTTAAAGAATCTCCGAGATGTTGGAACGAAAGATTTAATGAATTCGCTGTCAGGAATAATTTCCGAAGATCTAAATATGATTTTTGTTTATATTTAAAGAATGAAACTATAATGATAATATTTGTAGATGATATTCTTGTTACAGGTCCTGAAACGAAAAAAGTTATACAATTATTGAAAGAAGAATTTGAAACAAAGGACTTCGGAGAAATTAAGTCATTTTTAGGATTGCAAATAGAAAGAAAAGAAAACTACATAAAAATACACCAAAACAAGATGATAGAAAAGATGTTACTAAAGTTTAACATGAGTGAATGTAAAGGAGTAAAACTGCCAATGGAAATAAATTTTTCAAGTAATATTTTCGAAAAAGATGAAATAATAAATGTACCTTATAGAGAAATGATTGGAAGTATGATGTACATAGCATTGGGTTCAAGACCGGATATTACATACGCAGTTTCGTATCTCAGTCAATTTCTTGACAAGCCAAGTATGGTATTATGGACAGCAGCGAAGAGAATATTAAGATATTTGAAGGAAACCAAAGAATTAGGAATTAAATACGATAATAAAAGTACTGGATTAGTTTGTTATTCAGATGCAGATTGGGCGTCAGATAAAACAGACAGAAAAAGCGTGTCCGGCTGCGTATCATTTTTTTGTGGAAATTTAGTAATGTGGTACTCAAGAAAGCAACAATGCGTCTCTCTGTCGTCAACTGAAGCCGAATATGTAGCAGCTTCAATGGCAGCAGCAGAACTAATCTCATTGTTAGGAATTTCTTCAGATCTTCAGTGTGAAGAACAAAATATTCTCTTATTAGATAATCAAGGGGCAATACAATTAACAAAAGGATTTGAAAATAGCCGAAGAAGCAAACATATTGATATTAAATACCATTTCATTAAAGATTTAGTTATAACAGGCAAATTAAATATTAAATATGTTAGTACAGAAGATAATATTGCTGATATTATGACTAAACCTTTATCATTTGTGAAATTTGACAAATTTAGAAAATTACTTAACATTGTTTAATTATTGTGTTGATCAAGTAGTTATTCGAAATTATTAATTTGCAATTTTTATTTGTTTTTGACAACTAAAAATTGAGGGGAGGTATTGAAATATTGATATTGTTTATATAGTATGCGTTGATAAAATATTTATAAATATAGTATGCGTTGTAGTTGTTATGTAAATAATATAGAAAAATAAATAGACTTGATGAAAAACTGTCAATGATTTTATTCTGTGCCTTTGTGTATATTTAAATATAAGTTTTGAAAGAGAAGCTTATTATATCCCTCCTTATCGGCTTATCGTACACGTTTCTTGTCATTGAAAACGAGAGAGATAAATGTATTTCAATTTGTTAATTCGTTTATTATACAGATGACCTTGATCGGAATTTTTAAAAAAATTAAACTGTAAACTAATTTGTCTCGGTAACATAATATTTTTTGAAGGATATTATATATATATATAGAGTTTACATGCAAATTTCAAAACCGGTTTGACGCTGTATACATGGCGTTTTCAAATTAAAACCTTTTTGAAAACTGCATGTAAACTTACTGTTGGGTATATAATTAATTAAATGAAATATAATGTTCGCTGTTTCGTTAACTAACAAAAAAAAGTATTCAAAAACCGATAATAAACAAAATTGTACGTATCTTTAAATAATATACCAAAATTGTAGTATACTACATATGAATATTTCAATGTCGTTATCAAAATTTCGCTACCAAATGGTATATGAAAATTCCTTGAAGACAAATGTTTAGTTTCGGATTACATTAATAAAGTTACTAGTGTACAAAACTATCTCATTTATAATAACATGTAACTGATACTGCTACACCATTTTGATGTGACCACCATACATAAAATACATAAAGTAATAGAAAAAAAGTAATATTACATTTATATATGTTGGCATATTTATGTCATCATTTTGTTGAAATTCAATTCCCATTTGAACGTTTCACATACAGTCCCAAATGCGCCTGAATTCAAATTTCCTTTGGATTGTAAAGTGTGGTGGTTTTCCCTGGGCGGTAGTTTGGTGTTAAGTAACCGTGCGTGATGGTGCGTTTAGGTCCGTGCAGCGCGGGATTTAGCCAAGGTGGACCGCAGAGTCTTATAAGTTAAACCGTGGGACACGAGAAGCCGTGATAGTGACACTAATCCCGGTCACCGAGGGACAGTTATTGGGATCATGGTTCTAGCAGCCAGAGATGCTCAAACTGTGTCACGTACACAAGCAGATATTATTACTAAATAGTACCTAATTATGTTGTTATCTCAAACACTGGTGCATAAATCATTAATGGGATCTAATCGGTCACCCAATAACAGCAATGAACGAAAATATACTACTAATTAGTGAAACCAATATCATAGTAGAATGAGCCCGTGCTCGGAATTTTGTATTACGACTGTGTACTTTAAATGACAATACATTTTATTCACAATCATTATAATAATATGTCGATTTCTAAACTTTTTAGAGATTGGAAAATAAGTCATTCCTAACTGCTATGACAATATCATGGGTGGGAAATGAGAGATCATACTTCCACCCCACGAATGGCAAATAATTTAAAGTTAAAGTAGCCTAATAGTGTATTTAATAACTAGTACTGAAAGTGAGACATATCGTGCGAGAAGTACGAAATTACCTTCGAGCGAGTTATGAACACAATTTTTTAGACAACCACAAAAAATTACAAATATTTTCAAAATTTTTATTTCAAATGACAATACCCACTTTTTTTTTAAACCATCTACTATAGCGACATACAAAGCAAAGCTGTTTGCCTAACTAGCGTCTAGCCAGTATAATAATTTGTCTCACCGAACGTATACGATTGTTGGGATGGATTCATGCAATATTCATTTTAATTACAATTTCATTACACTATAATTACAAAATATTAAAATAAATTAACTAAATAGGGTCCCGTGGCCTCATGCCTGAGTGTCTGGTCGCGAACCTGGGGGTACCGGGTTCGATCCCGACCGACGCCAAAAATTTCGAATTTTAAATGGCACAAAAGTGACCCCTGTGGTGCACTCTCCACGTCAGCAATGAGTGCCCGTGAGGTGACGCCTGGTAAGCGCCCGCAAGGTACAAATATGTCATCATCATTACTGATATCTGCGATAAAGCAGATTGGCACACCCAGAAATGGGTAATATGCCGTGATGATATATTTATTTATTTATTTAATTAACTAAATATAACAACAATAACCTAACCTAACAGACAAACTCACCTGGAGTTTTCCAAGAGTGATTTTTATGCGTTACATAATATTATTGTTGTGATTAATTATATTGACTATAAATAACAACAATAACCTAACCTAAGAAACTCACCTGGAGTTTTCCAAGAGAGATTTCTGTTCGTTAGGTGACGTTATTATTGTTGTGATTAATTAAATTGACTAAATATAACGACAATAACCTAACGTACAAACTCACCCCGAGTTCTCCAAGAGTGATTTTTGAGCGTTAAGTTAAATTATTATTGTGTTTGGTTAAATTGAATAAATATAACAATAACCAAACCTAACGTACAAATAATAGTTTTCAACAAACAACATACTCACGCTATCAATCAAATGCCAAAGAAGTAAAATGTACAAACTATTCACTATGCACTATAGGCGCAACGCGCCTGTCAATACCTACATTATATAAGTTCTGTGAGACAAGCTATTACACCGGCTAGACACTAGTGCCTGACTATGTTGATTTGGTCTCGTCATTGCGATATAGCAATATCGTGCTAGTCTAATATTTAAATTTTGCTATATATCGCAGTGTATGACATTTCCAACTTTCTTAAGCAGGCTACTTTCGCGATTTCTATTATTTTCTGAAGTGGTTGTCTTAAAATAAATTATAATAGAGCAGCAAAAAATATTTAAATAACTATTCATTAAAATCCTATGTTGACAATAAAACATATTTATAAATTTTTAATTCGGACGGAGTACCTTTTACTGACTGGAGTTTAGATTATGCCTTATCACAATTATTTACAGAATATGGTTAATTTGATTTATAAATTCAGCAAAAAATGTCAAATTAATTTAAACACAATTTTTTTCGCAAACTAGAATCAGACGATTCGTTTTGATAATTATTAATTTTAAATAAATGATAATTTTAATAAAGTAGTATACTTGCCACTGTGGGAGTTTCATTACAGCCTCGCGCTGTGTCTGATAACGAGGCTCCGCCTGTTGGTCATCCATAAGCCATTGGCTGAAATGAAACATTTCCCACCTCGAATACTCGAATATAGTATAAAGTATACTATTGCATTTCTTAATCATTTGCCAAATATTAAGTGAAATAAAATTTTGATATATAAAACGAGTATAAAGGCCCGAGATTTATACATTAGGTTATGTTATGTCATGATAAGTTTACAAAAGTTGCAAGCAAAAAGCATACAGTCGTACAAATGCACGCTGTATAACGTACTTGACCAAAAAAAATTCCACTCGTATAAAAAAAATATATATTTTACCATATAAATGTTGGCGTATAAAATTTACTTTTACATTTTTAATAATCATTGTTGCTAAGTTATCAATTGAATTTTTTCAAAGATTTATTGACTTCATTTTTTTTTCTTTTACTGTATATCAAAACCCGTTTATAAATTTACGTGCAAGTAGGAATGACTCATTCTAATATGATATAGAAATTAATGTATATCACAGACAGTTCCAGGACTGGCTAGACCATTAATGAAAATTAATTTCTGATGAGTCACAGTGCTATGATAGCCTAGCCAGTGCGTAAAGAATTTTCACAAAGTTACGAATATATCATTTTAATCATAATAGTTAAGTAAGATATGGCTTATTTTTACAATCTGTTATGGCCAGTTTCTCAAGGCCATATTTGAAACTGGCCGGCCAAAGCCCGACCAGATGATAATTTCGTTTATGTATATTTCAGGCTTTAGTCAGATTTTCACAACCATATAAATATAAGTAGAATAGTACATTTAAAATTAAATTTGGTTACTGTCGGTAACAAAACCTAGAAATAGCCGGTTATTTTGCAAACTGGCAATATACATCTTATGAATATTGATGATGATTCCATGAACAAACTAATATGAGTGAAAATCTATTATAAAATTACTGAAATATACAAAAAACTTATGAAAATGCGAACTTACCACTTTCTTCCAGTATTAGTTAATATTTTGACGTACCTGAAACAAAATAATATAAATAAGGAAAATGAACCACAAATAAATTTACATTTACAATGTTTAAGAATAGGCAACACATTATTTGTACTGTAAATCGAAAAATCACAATAGGAAAAAAATCTGATGTGGCCAGCACATGACCTCCCGCCAATTCCATGTTTAAAATAGCAATGAGCTTTAAGTAAAGTTTCACTTCCGATTGATCGTTTGTAAACAAAATCTACTTTGTTGTTCCAATAAATAGAAAAGTTTGTAATACGAAATTTTGGATTATATTTTATTATGTTTTTCCTGAAAAATATGTTATAGCTTCAAATTAAATACTACATCCGGTTTATCATATATAGTAAAAATCTAATATGTTGTTTCAAATTATATAAAATTACTAAATACCAACTTTGCGAACTTTTGGATCATTAATATATTTTAAGGAAAAATCGTCACACACATTATTGCCAAAATCATCACCAACTTCCTTATGCTCTAAAACGCAATCCATTTCGTAAATGTGTAGTTGCACTTTGAGAGCTGTTTGATATATAATGTTGCAAACATCAAACTTAAATCGAATTATCCTGTAATATTTATGTATGACGGAAAATATATTATTTTTACAAACCTTAATTTCATTAGAATCATATTTAAACTACCAAATTCTTCTTAACACGGTTTCATTATTAATTTTAATGAAAATTGCTTCGTGACAGTGACATTTGTTTAAATATGTCAAATTTGTTATTAAAGTATTATGTCCACAAGATCCACACACACACACGCACACGCACACACACACACACACACACACACACACACACACAGAGACAGACAGACAGACACATACATAACTGCAGACATCATTGTAAAAATGTTAAAATCGGATTCTGGGTACATCAAAACGTGTTTATTCACTAAAATCTCCATATCCGATTTTTAGCACGATCCCTATACCTCCCTTACCTAAGGTAGCGGGAGGTAAAAATAATGTATAAACTAAGTCAATTACGGAAAGTAAAATGGATTGCATACTCAAATTTTCAGGACAGAACGTATAAAATAGGCACCCTGTGCGTATAGTACAGGTTTCCGAAAAAGGTTTCTTGCGTTATGAATGGGCTCTGTTTGAATTAATTTTTAATTCTGAATTTTGAATGTTACCTTAAATAAACGTCATACTTTGACGTTTATTCTTCTTACATATTATTCTACGGTCCAATAGTTACACTCTAGTGGATATTTCTCTAATAATGGCAATTGTTCAAGAAAAGACCGCGTGCGATTCTGGTTAACCAAACTAAAACCAGGTGAAAAGGAATTTTAGATTAAAGAACCACAGTTCTAGAAAGAGTTTTTGTAGAAAGAAAAAATCATTGGGAAGACCAAGGGCATCCAAAGAGTTAGTAGAATTAATTGAAAAATTATGTATCAGTTACCCAAAGAAATTCATTTTACGTCGTACCCTACAATGAAGTAAAGAATAAAATATCAATATGTAAGTCTAAAAATATCACTATAGTTTCTCATTATAATAATAAAAATTAAACATTATTAATGTTTTCGAGAAGGGATACGGTGACATGAGAATGGTCGGTGAATTATATCTAACGTTATGAGTTATGACACTGTCCGTCTCGCTCGTACCACGGAGACGTCACTGTATCCCTTCTCCAAAATTTTAATAACTTTTTTCTCGTAAACTACAAATACTGAAATTAAATTAAAAGACCTTAGGTTCCAAAATTTATGATATGCCATAAGTCGTCTATATTTAATAAATTGGACGTTTCGGACTTATATTCCAATTTGTTAAATAAAAACGATTTTGGAACCTAAGGCCTATTTAATTTACTTAAAAATTACGAATATGAAACTGCAAATAATCGATTTAAAATAATTACGGGTATTTTATTTTTTGTCTAGCTTCATATATGTAAAAATTAAAATTTAGTCATACCCCATTACGGCTCTCACAAAAAATCAATTATATTCGAATTCATGCGAAACAGATTGAAGCTTCATGCTATGACAATAATAACTTTATTGAAATATTCGTTTTTAAAATTCTGTTTATAAAGTTCATTTAAACCACACGTTGGTTATTCCTGGAACGAATGATCTTTCCGCTCGCTTTAGCCGATCATATCAGAAACAAAACACCCGCGTAATCCTGGGCAGTGACGTTAATTGCCCGGAGTGGTTCGGGCTCCGATCCGGGTCGGCTGATGCCGGGTGAGCGGTCATGCAAAGTCCGTCACTGAACATAAGAGGATTTGAAGATTTTACGGGTTGCTATAGCATTGGACACAGACTAATTGATACATGGAGAAAATACAAGTATTTATAAGGTATCTTTAACTAAGAATTGATTAATTCTCGAAACAGAATAATTTAGAAAACATCCCGAAATAACAAACAGGTTTCACGGAATTTTCAAATAAATTTTTGTACTAAAATCAAAATTTTAAATAGTTTTTTTTATTTTAAATGCTTACCGATAGGGTTTCCACGGCAGTAAACTTTATTTACAAATTAGTGATCAGTAAGTGATGTGAACTACTCACTGATCAGGAGACGGAGACGGTAAGTATGAAAATAAAAAGAACGATCAAAGATTACTTTAAAAATGACAACCAAAGTTTTTATAATATTAAATAAAATGAGGTACCTACCCAATGTGTTTTGAAAATTGAGAGTGCTCGTAGATATTGAAATTGAATTACAGGTGAGGAAGTGAATTGAAAGTATTGAATGGAAGACATTTAATTAACACATTGGCATTTCAAGGGTAAATTCCATTTTTATCCTCGTCAGAACATAACAAAACACACAAAGCTCCGTCTGATCTAGAAGTTCGTACGCTGAATGTGCTAAAACGAGTAACCATCAAAAGTAACGCAATTTAACCGCGAATTCTCAATTCGCACCACGTTCACATTTCGAATTCCGCGTCCGCGCTGCCACTATTCATCTCTCTCTTCCTCTGGTGTCGAGGTCGTTCCAGCCCTCTCTATCTTATTCTTTCTGGCGCGTTTGTCTGCGCAAAGGAACCGCCCGGCTGCCGCCGTTTGCAAATTACAGAGCGCAGAGTAAATTGTCTGGCAGCTCGGTGTAAAAACTAGAAACAAACGGCACATGTAAATAAGTGCGCGGTCGCGGTTGGCCCTGGATGGAACGATGCTGCTGCCCCTTGACAAGAAGCTCGCTTCAAGTTCTTCAACGAATAGTTTTACCTTTTCTGGTTTTATTATCTGTTAATCACTCTTTTATGTTAGATGCTCGTATATCAGCAAGAAGCTTAACCAAGTGCGGCTATAAAACTAAGTAAATTTTATACCTATAAATTACCATAACTCCAAATGGAAACAACAAAGTTTTAATAACGAATTCAATATTGAATTAATATACAATTAATTTCTTGTCGCTTTTTAAACCAATCATAATGTTTTATTTTGTATAAAAATTAAGTATAGGTACCTATACCAATATTTTTCAATATCTAAAATTTATCATTATGGTGAATGCTCTGGTTTAATTCGTGAAATAGTCAATACGTGTACTACTCGAATATTAAAAATAGTGGAAAATATTGTCGACTGATGTTACGCGTTGCCATAGAAATGTTCCCGAGACCGTAAGTCGAAGGGTATTAGTCGCCAATATTTTCGATTATTTTCAAAACTCTTAATTGAGTATTACATGATTACAATATATTATACTTTTGAAATAACGAAAAAGAAAAAAACACAGATAGATTATTGATATTCTATTGATTGCTATGCTATGTAGTCAAGCCCAGCTAAGACAAACACAATTCAAATATTATGTCAGTTACGATTTTATTCTTAGCAAGTGCTCAGTTTTATTTGTTGTATTGTCGTTTTTTAAGTTTTACATGGCTATTTCTCTGTATTTATCCTCTTACGGTTTTGTGCAATAGGCGCTTCTTTTTAAACATCGAAAAGTTTTTGGTGTAAAACAGACTCCTAAACCAATTAACAGTCAAAATTCATTTGTTATTTCAAAAAGAGCATAGAATGTTATACTCGTATATCATCATTACCGAAATGAAACTGACTTGTAGATCTATACCTTTTCAATTTCAGAAAAAGGAACTTCTTTTTCAGAAAAAGTAATTTCAATTTCGGAAAAAGTAAATTCAATTTCAGGAAAAGTAACTTCAATTTAAAAAAAAAGTAAATTCAATTTCGGAAAAGGAAATTGATTTTTCATATAATTTTTCTGAAATTGAGGTTACTTTTTCTAAAATTGAAGTTACTTTTTCTGTAATTGAATTTACTTTTTCTGAAATGTAATTTACTTTTTCTGATATTGAAGTTACTTTTTCTGGAATTGAATTTACTTTTTTCGAAATTAAATTTACTTTTTCTGAAATTGAGGTTACCTTTTCTGAAAAAGAAGTTGAAAAATTATACACATAGGTACCGTAATTTATTTATTTATCTTTTATAGATTTAAAAAAGTAATTGAAGGAGATATTTAGGAATACTAATCAAGTCAGTATAATGATCTAAAACTGTATACTACGTATTCTCATATTCTTTTATTTATTCACTCATGCCCTGTTTCACCAACATCAAATAAATCTTCAAATAGCTTATTTGTTGAATAAGTGAAGAATATCGCATCAAAATATGACAGCTTGAATAAATACTGTCATTTGTGTTATGGTTTCGAGGCGACATTCGACTAATAGGCTATTTGGAGATTTATTTCAAGTTGGTGAAACCGGTCATCAGTTTGATACTTATTAACTATAATACATTATTGAGGTGACAGAGGACACTTTATAAAAAACAATGTAACTAAAAAAAAAATATAGATTTTTTTAGGAACTTTTGTATATGGTATTAAATAGTGTATAATACATCTAGTTTTATAAGACGAATTTTTTTAAAGCGTAAAAATTTAGCCCTGGTGAGTTTTCTCTGTGATAGTTGCGAAAAAAGTCTTATAAAATGAGTCCTTTATACAATTTTTATATTTTACGTCTTTTATATACTACAATATTTAAAAAAAAAAATCCTGCTATATTAAACCGAGTTGATTTAGGAAAATTTGTACATGTAATGTTGTAGTTGGTAACATTTAAAATTATATTTAATTATTTTGACAGTTCAAGTCAATCTAGTATCAACCTTCAAAAACAAAATATTGCATATCGAAATAAATGCTCTTTCGATATGCAGTTGGGTTTTGTAATGACTTCATTATGAAGGCAAAATATAAAAAAGTGTATCGTTACAAATTTTATAATGTTTATTTAGTACCTAACGGGTGTCTAAATGCCTAGGGAGGCACATAATATTTTTTACATTTTAAGACAGCAGAAATACCTATTTAGGATGTTTATCTTTACAGAATGACAGGTATTAATAACGCTTCAGCTCGTGCTTCATGAATCAGGCATTAGAGGTCGCTAACTTCACGCCATATCCAATCGAAGGCACAGCATGACAAAGTATCATTTTAACAACAGCATTAGAAACAAATTAATAATTTATAAATTGTGATTTAATGCTTGATAATTGTTGTTTTTTTTTTTAATAATAATAAGTGACTTGTTTTTGCCTAAACAGATTTGAAACAAAACACCTACATTCGTGATTGTAAGCAACCACAGTCTATAAAAATATTACAATATTTTCCCTAAAACATTGCACACCCTCGTATCCCACAAAGGTATAGAACGATCTCAAGGGACGTGGGACATCCTTTATTTGCTCCGTTTGTTCTCTCCAGGCGACCGGAAAAGTCTAGTTAATCAGAGGGTGTGAAGTGCATGAGTTACCCTCTGCCATCACCAGAGGGGCTTGTCCCTGGGCTACTGCCTTCCTTCTTCAATACTCATAAAGAAAAATATTTTACACTCCACTGGTTTACTCTCATCAGAGTTCTTTATTTTATCATGAATTTTTATAATCAGTGGCCCCATTCTTCTTATGTAAATCGAGGATTACAATTTTACTGTTCTAATAATTAAATTGAATTTAGCTCCTGAAAGAAACTTTTTATATAAGTATAGCAATATTTGATAAGCACAACGAAATTTGATTAAAAATATGTATACTTATGAAAATAGGTAACTTCAGAAGAATTTGCATACTAGTAAATCGTTATAAAAGTATTTCAAAACAGGAATTCAATATTCAGTAGTTATATCCCAAGTACACGTAACGTGCACGAGCGAAAATATGCGGGTATTAACCGTACACGAGGGGTATATTCACTGCCTCTCAATACAACAGGCCTTGCCCAGAGCGCGGATGACGTCACATACTGAGGCCAAACATAGCGCGTATCTCCATACAAGAACTGTTTAGGAGTCGCAACCCTAGTGTTTAAAACTTGTATTTCACTTGAAATGGGATCAAAATTTATAAATATGTTATGAAGTATGTTGTATTCATTATAAATAATTTATAAATAATAAATATTTCAAAATGACAAACAAAAATAAAGTAGAGAATACATTCCGGTTTTCTTTATCACAATAAGAAATAATGAATTTCGAACAAGATATTCATAAAAAATAATAATAAAAATAACTCATATATTCACCAGGAAAATAATAACTTTCGTAGAAAGTAAAATAAATAAAACAATAATTTTACAATATTATAATATTTAGGTAATGTGTAAATATAATGATACCGAGTAGTTTTATTCACACGAAGAAAGTTAACAAAATATTAAGTAGTATCATTTTGATGGAAATTATATTTTACAATTACAGTTAAAATTTCTACATATGTTTGCAACTTCATATAACAACCATGGCTAACAGAATAAAGAATAAACTTTTATATAATTTTAAATTTAATTTACACGGTTACGAAAAGAGAAAAATAAAATGCGGTTATTAAATTGGATGTCGAGTTTAAATTTCTACAACATTTACTTGAAGAAATATTGTCTAAATAATAGGCAAATGATGCGTAAGGAAAAACTATTTTCACATGTTAATGCCACGGGAAAATAGTTGCATTTGCACACGTACCTAAATATTATAATACTGTAAGCTAATTGTTTTATTTATTTTATTTTGTAAGAGAGTTATTATTTTCTCGGTGAATACATTATTAAATTATTTTTATTATTTATGAATCCGGGCGTTTCGCGCGCTGAGCCAGACCTGTAGTATTGAGTCGGCAGTGGTATATTGGTAGAATATTTCCCGAGAAAAATTGCACTTGTGCGAATATCCGGGTATCCACATAAGTGCAAATGTTCACTGATATTCGATTGTCATTGGTCGAAATTCAAAAATACTGTAACGTGATTGGTTGAAATTTTTAGAGTGAAGTATTCTAGAAAGCATATTTTATAGTTTCTTTATAACTTTTGTGTTTCATTTTTGTCAACCACTCTTTTTTGTTGTTCAGAAGTAATTTTCTTTTTTCGTTCTGACAAACACCTATCTAAGAAAGTTTCTTTTCAAATATTCATCATAATACACATCAAATTTTTGCATTATTCTCTTGAATTTCCTACTCCTACTATGCTGTTCTATAGGTCTATTATTACTTATTCATAATAAAATATGTCCAAAATAATAATAAATACGCAATTTTCTATTTTCTTCAAAATGTGAAATTTCTCCAATTCTTTCACCTTTTATATTTCTTACACTGTGTTTTATTTTAACATTCAATTTTTCTTGTTCCCTTCACTTTCTTAAAAGGAATATTTGGAATTTGGTGAAGAATTAACACTGTTTTATTCACTATTTATTTGCATTTCAATGATATTGATTATAAGAGAATTTTTATTTACCTATATATATTTTAGAGTAGCTTAGTTACAGTAATAGGTTTCTGGTAATTAGAAATGGATTTAATATTGGTTTCTCATTTACTAAATGAGTTGCACTAATAATTGAACTGCCACTGCATGTGTACTCCTAACAATACAGTTAGTAGTTTAGTTGAATATTCTTTCACTACATATTTGCTATGAATAAAGTTTCCGAACGAAATGAAGCAGATATAATGAGCTGTCAAAAGAAGAGTTATTAAAAATTGCCAACCCATTGTTCATCGAACAATACACGTACACTGCTGTTTCAATAAATCATGAAGCTTCATGCTGCCCTTATACGAGTAGTTCTTTTATTATTAGCATTAAAGCTCTCTGTGTAGGCTCACTATTTTTTCATATTTCCATACATAATGTAAATATTAACATAACCTTTATACTTTTAGACTGTATTATATTACAATACCACTGAATAAGATAATATATAGTAAAAGACAATAGGGTAGTCCATTTTTATTTTCAATTTATTATGAATGCTTGAAAACCAGTACAGGTTTTCCAAAATGTTGCTAAAAGGGCATTTTTCAATTATTCCTTTCGTATGAGGCACTTGCACGTGACGTTTCAACAGTGCGACTAACAGCTGTTTCTGGACAGGTAAAACTTCAGTTTACATTGCGCCTTACGGAGAAATTTCGTCCCGTAAGCTTTTATTGTAGATTTTCAGCACTTATTGATTTCTTATAGAAAAAATGATTAGAGTTTGCGAAGGTGAGTGTAGAAGCAGTGTTTTCTGTAAAAAATATTTGAGGATATTATTATTATTTAGTAAATTCAAGGTTATTAAATTAAAACTAATCTAATCGTAGTTATTTGTGTATACTTTAATTGCATACAAAATAATTTAAACATAATCGTATGGGAACATCTTGTAGGAATTTTTATATATATGCAATTTTCTTTACTAATGGGTACAAAAAACATGAAAAATTATTTTATAAATGACAAAATCACAGAATTTGAATGATTTATTTTTTTTAGTAAATAGAAACAGAAAAAATACATATTTGCGTCTGTGATGTTTCTTACGAAGGTTTAAAAATTGATTTCATATACATTTTTGGAAGGCATTTTTCAATCCTTGTCGAAAAAAATGTTGATGTATAAGGATCCACATTATTCATCCAGTTAAATTTATCGATTTAATGTACTTTGGCTTTCAGAGACACTCAATAAACTCATCCGTAATAAAAATGCATATTATGATAAGAAAAATGAACCCGAAGATAATATAATATATATTTCAAATTTAATTTTCTGCCTAAATAAAAAAAAATATAATAGTTCAATTTATATTAAGTTTCATATTTATATTTTCACTTAAAAATACACACAAAAAATACTTATACAAACGCAAATGAATGTAATACAACCTGATGCTACAAGCTACTAATTTCAACTTAATAGTTTTCAAATTATATTTATAAATAAGGCTGCTTTGTTTTACTAGTAATTAATTCATACATTTCTCTTTGATTACGGCTAGTTACATTTTAAAATAGAAGTTATAAATTTACAAAAAACTGAAAACACATTCGTTGCATAAGACCCAATGTTAAATGGAAGCTTGGTTGTCCAGAATCAGCCGCTCATCCGCCATGTTGTGACGTAGGTGCAGGTGCCCTATTGATATCGATAAAATTCAACAGAGTTTAAAGATGTGATATAGGTATAAACATGTACCAATGTGAAATAAACGTTTAATATGTATGTTCATAATTGAGCTTGTGTCACAAATGTATATAATTAAATAATTATTATAGATACAATAAATGAGACTTTAATTTCAATTTCATTTATATTTTGTAGTGCTTTCTCCACGACAGCTTTGAGAGCCCGTGGATTGATATCTAATGATACACCCTCTCACCGGTACAAATATGTCATCATTACTGTAATCTACGAGTATAGAAGCAGATGCCGCACCCACAAATGGGTTACATGCCGTGATGATACATATTTATTTATAAAATTTATTTGAAGAATTATTCAAGAAATGAAAAATTATAAGGGAAAATTCTGCTGATGTAAATAGTAAGGTAAAACGATGATTAGCAGACATCAATGGTTTTATAAAACTGTATTCTTTTTGGCAGGGGTGTTATCACTGAAATGTTGTTGCCTTGTGACAGATATGTCACATCTTGAACGTCAGACGGAGCACCGTGTCGGTTAAAAGTATTTTTCAGTACTGTCTACCACCATATGAAACAGTACCATCCTGTCAGAAATGTAGGACTGTAATGGGCAAAGAAGAAGAAAATTATTTAACATATCTTTTTACTTTGTACTAACTTATTTTATCTGGAATATACGCTTCTAAACTGGATTGATACACCGTGGAAATTACGAACATAAAACCTAAAACATCTTCCTAAAAGAAAAAGTATGTAATCGGTCAACGACTACAACCTGATTTATGTATACAGGCATTAATAGGTAAATTACAATTTATTTGGAACAGAAAAATCTTTTCCTTTTATCTAAGTGCGAATTTTCGAGGGATTTCCTATTAGACAACTGTTTATTTCGGATCAGTATTTATATCCTTCCTTAATCGCAAACATTTGGAGAAAAGAAAAAATGAAAATAGCAATCGCGAGATAAGAAGGCAAACCAGGACATTGGACATCGAAAGGGATTATTAAAGCAGGTTAGGAATTACGGGGCCGCCAACTGCGATCCAATATATAATTCAGCTCGGGTCCAGTGGCGTACGTTGCGATAAGCTATCTCGGGGCTATACATCGGCCGGCTGGGCGTCGGTAATTTATGGCTGCGTCTCTCGCGACTCGCGTTATCCTGAAGGAGAGATGGCAACACTGTACTCCCAGCAGATAGGGCACGGGGAAGATTGGCCCAAGACAGATAATTAAGAACGGGATTCAGAAAAACTTCAGCCGAATCAGCAATATATACCAAATCAGATCACTACATCATTCGCCAGAGACAAATTGAAATTAGATTAGTAAATTTTCTAGATGATTTTTGGCTTGCGGAAACAGGAATTTAATGCTAAACTTAATTGGCAAATATGTATGTAATCAAATAAGAAGTTTGATAAAACGGAATAACGGATATAATATAGTTATTTATAAAAATAAAATGGAGTCTTAAGGTAAAGTTATAACTAAAGAAAAAACCCCTTAACCTTAACAATAAATTTAAAAACTATATACGTATTTCGAGAACTAAGTTCTCATCATCAATAGAAACTACAAAGTAAAAACAGAGAAGTTAAGATTACTCAGCATGGACCTCTGGCATGGTTTACATTACTCAGCATGGACCTCTGGCATGGTTTACATGCTGTGTAATCTTAACTTCTCTGTTTTTACTTTGTAGTTTCTATTGATGATGAGAACTAGAGAACTTAGTTCTCGAAATACGTATATAGTTTTTAAATTTATTGTTAAGGTTAAGGGGTTTTTTCTTTAGTTATAATATAGTTATATTTGACTTGCCTATACTGTTATGGTATTCACATTCTAATTATAAAAATTCGGAATTCATTTGCTCCGTAATATTATTTATAGTTGTGTAGAGAATATATGTACAAATAAATAATTGTGTAGGTTATACATTATTCCGGAAGATATCAAAACGTAATGTTATCATCGAGATGTACATAATAAAAATGTAAGAGTTATAATAAAATATTTAAGAATATGGACGAAATCTCTATTTTAAATAGATTTCCATATCTTTATTTACGCGGTTTTCGTTTCCGCACTGTTTCCGTGGAACCAATTATTCGCATAAATGGGCGGATTACTATACATATTTGTTTAAGGAAACACAATTTTACTATTTGTATATAAATATTTATATACCGTGTCTATCTTAAAGGTGTACATAGGAGATTAACATGTTAAATCAGTTTTTTGCAATTCCTTGCTCGCCTAATTATTTTAAGTAAAAACGCTTGAAATAAAAGTTTTAGGGCATAAAATTCTGCATCTAATTCAATAAATAGAATTACTTTTACATGCTTTGTAACGACAGAAATTAAATATGAAAATGTCGAAAATTACGTTGAAAATCTTAACAGCCATGGAAATTGAACAAAAAATAAATAAATGACTGGCGTTTTATCTGTCACAACGTAAGTTAAATTATTTGACATTTCTAACAATTTGATTTGGACAAATATCGTTAAGTATGACAATAATAGAAATATTAGATTAATAAATAAAGATAAAAAATACAGTTTTCTTTAAATAATATGAATTTATTAAAAATTCACTATTTCGTAACAAAATATGCTCAAACAAGAAACGTTTTATAAATAGTAAACGAATAACAAAACAAATATAATTTAAAGATAATGGTAGGTATTCTATTGTCAATGTTAAAACTTAAAGGTTACTTTTAGGGCTGTTTAGACTCGTAATCAGGTATTTTTCAGCTCTATACAGTGCTAACAGTAACCTTTATGTTTTAACATTGACAATAGAATACCACTCAATGTAGTTACAATAAATACTCAAATGCAGCACCATTTTGGACAAGACAATAACCTAACCTATTGTAAAAAGATCTTTCGTACATTAAATAGTTGCTGCTGTGTTATACGATGACATTCATTAAATATGGCATCTCTTAGGTCATTTAGGTTTTCGTGTCTTTTTTATAAATTTGAGTTTTTAAGTGACCCCATAAAAAAAAGTCACATGGAGCAAGGTCTGGAGATCTAGCGGGCCAATTAATAATACCCCCTCGTCCAATCCAGCGACCAGGGAATGCCAGGTCCAAATACTCCCTAACGTTTCTACCATAGTGTGCAGGACATCCATCGTGTTGGAACCAGACCTCTCGATCTGGACGCACAACATCGTCTATTGCAGGACCAATATCGTTTTGTAGCATCTCTAAATAATTATCTGCATTTAGATTGCCACGTATTTCAATAGGACCAATTATGTGGTGACCTAAAATTCCGGCCCAAATATTAACTTTCTGATGATATTGTGTCCTTGTTGAAATATTAATTCTAGGGTTTTCTTTAGCCCAACAACGTGTATTTTGTATATTGGGTTCATTATTTAAAGTGAAAGTGCATTCGTCGGTAAAACAAATGGATGATAAAAAATTTTGATCATTATTAGCCCGGTTCTGCATATCTTCACAAAACACTCTTCTACTTTCTTCATCGTATGGGAAAAGTTCTTGGTGAGACTGCATTTTATAAGAATAATACGAATTTTTTTTCAAAATATTATGTATGACGCTGTGATGAACTCCCAACTCATTTCCAATAGTACTACAGAAGGGGTCTACAATTATCACTCCTAACACTCTTTCTTCCAGCAAGGCACGTTCTTCTGCTCGTCCTTCATTCTGATTACGAGGCTCAAGTGCATTTTATGAAGACACATTAGCAGTCTTTTCAAATTTTGTAACCAATTTAGCAATTGTAGTTGCACTGGGAATTGGCCGATCCATAAACTTAACGGAAAATAAATCACGCACTTTGCGGTAACTGTTACCTCCATAAAACGCCAGTCATTTATTTATTTTTTGTTCAATTTCCATGGCTGTTAAGATTTTCAACGTAATTTTCGACATTTTCATATTTAATTTCTGTCGTTACAAAGCATGTAAAAGTAATTCTATTTATTGAATTAGATTTAGAACTTTATGCCCTAAAACTTTTATTTGAAGCGTTTTTACTTAAAATAATTAGGCGAGCAAGGAATTGCAAAAAACTGATTTACCATGTTAATCTCCTATGTACACCTTTAAGATAGACACACGGTATGAAAACCTTACCTTAAATTTTCGAGAACATCAATTTATGAGAAATTGAAATTGTTGTTTAGTTTTGAAGAATTTAATAGTAATTTATTACTTTAATTATAATAAAGAGGCGTTGGCTCTATACTGAAATTTAAGAGAGCAAGAAATAGGAAACAATAAAATTAAAACCGCCAAATACGTTTTAATCGATTCAGACATTATAATACTAAGGTATGGAAACAAGGAGTAATGTAATAGTTTTATTAAAAATTTCCAGGAATGAACTGGGAAATACAAAATATATTTATTTTGAGAGGTCCTGTACTGAGAACTATGTTATAATTATTTTCATTAGAGTAAGAAACTCTGAGATATATATTTCCAGAATGTTCTGCTTTAATATATTGTTGGGTCAGTCAATGCTCAAAAAACTAAATTCTTGATTGTCGTACAAATCATCATGTTTAATTAGTAAAGCTTATCAAGATGTTTTGAGACATGGAAAATTCATATACCAAAACAACCAACTAGAATCAAATTACATCATAAATAAATGTCCCATCATGTCAATAAATTCAAGTTGAACGTCGAATATAATATTCATAGTATTACGTCTTAAATTTATATGCAAAATTGAGCAACATAAAATATAATTATAGATTTTTCCTTGGTACCAGAATATATTATTTACTACTCGTAATTCGTAAACTTTCTTTTGGTTACTCCCTGTTTTGTTTTTATTGTTTTTTCAATTTTATCCATTATTTAAACACTTTTACATTTTATATTTTGAATAACTCATAAAAAGAGCTCTCAAATGATATTGTTTTTAAAATAGCAGACAAACAGAAATATCAATTTTGGTTTTAAATAGCTTATTTTCTGATTAAATATCAATGGTCGTCCCCTTATTAGGGCACCCTCTATATTTAAACTGAATTATTGTTAGGGATATTATTCTACATTAGTCGGGTAACACAATGAGCCTATAGGCCTAAATGCAATTGAATTCATCAAAGGCCTTCCATTAAGCAATACCAACAACAAACAACATTTACATTAGCAAGTAGCCTCTACGTCAGAAGATAATGAAATATATATTTTTCTGTTTTTAAAATGTACAAAAATAAATCGTTCTCAATGTTCACCATAATTTACATAAGGTATAAATTGTTTTTAACTACATATTATCTCATATATTTTTTTCACTAGCCAAATATGAACAGCGTAATTACATATTTGGGTAGAACGATGTCGAAGGATGGACGACGAATATATGGTATTGGGTATTCTACATACTACATAGTTTCATAGTTACATTTACTACAAACGTAAATGTACATGAGTGGTTAAAGTAAATAATGAAGTGTTGGTGCCTGATTTTATATATGCAAGTGAGTACTGGACATGAATGGGACAGTATAAAATACTGTTGTGGAAAAGATATATTTACCGAGAATCCATAACATGGGCGTTTACCTTACATGGGAAAACATTTTTTTCTTAAACACCATCTGTCCCGTAAAACGCTTTATACATAAAGATTTATGCCCGTATTCATAAACACTCGTAAAATTTTTAAACGGTTCGTTATAATATGTATCCTATAAAAACAGTCGGCATTGAAAGAAAAATCAAAATTTTATTTATGCACGGACGTATCATAATTTGACAATTATACACGAATTTCTTTGACATAAATGTCATTTTATAGCCCGCGGGCCTCATTATAGCCCGCCGGGTTATAATGAAACGTCAAACCAAATTATAACCTACAATATGAACAATTTAAACAGGCAACATGAAAAGTTTTTATTACAAATCGAAAAATTTTATATTCTTTAATGAAAAATGAAAATTAATTTTGTGATATTTATATGGAAAGCACGGAAATACAAAAAATAAAACTCAAATGACATTACTAATAAACGAACAATAGACTATTGTTTTCAGCTATCATAGTAACACTAGATACTGGATGTACGAGGACAAATTCTTTTCGATACAATTTTTCTAACACTCATAATTTGAAAATTTTTATCCGTGCATAATGTTTTGTATGTAGCACGAGCGTAACTTGCTTTTATGGCCTATGACGTGTTTTTATCCCTCGGCTTACGCCTCGGGCTCAAAATCGCGCCACAGGCCATAAAAGCCTCCTTACGCTCTTAATACATAAATAACTATTCTAAAGTTTGATTCTATTTGTCAAAAATTATAACGAGCCGTTTTGAAATTTTACGAGTGTTTATGAATATGGGCATTAGAGAATAAAATTCCGAATTTTTCGGTGGCAAAATTTCTAGTCACACCTGTAGTATCTGAGTACGCTTAATTTAAAACAGTGGTAAAATGGATTTAGGATGCGAATATTTCCAAGAATGAACGTCGGGTCAATTGTTGTAACAAAATTATGAAGTGATTTGCCAATTAAAAGAAAATTTTAAAACCGACTATTCAGCTACAGTTTAAGTTTTAGAAGATAATAAAAGTATGATAAATGACGAAACTAAGGGAACTTTAACTTCTTATGTGGAAGAACTACTTACTAAAGTAATTTTGTTCGTACTCTTTCAAGGGTAAGATTTGAATTTGACATTAAGATTGAATAATATGTATATTATTCCATCGAACGGTCAATATTATTCAATTAACGGGTATATTATTTGACAATTGTGGATAATTCTTTTTTGTTTGACGGATTCGAACCAAGGTCGTTCAAATCAGAACCGATCACTTAACGAACTCAGGCGCGTAATCTAAAACTTAGTGAGTAAATTGTAAATGCTAATGCATAGGATAAAATGATGAATCAAGTATAATTTTACAAATATTGGAAGAGACAAATAGTTCATAAACGTAAAGACTTGTGTCAATGTAGCAGGATGTTATTAAGGATTTGAATAAATCTGTTGCACCTTTTCGAGATTTAAGCTAAATAATACTTTATCCCCTGATTTCCCGCAAGGCTTAATCCTGTTGGGATTCAAATTCAAATATCATTTTAACCCCGGCAAAATTTCTATTAGCGAAGGAAAGAAAGTCAATTCCAAATCGAAATATATTGCTGTGGAATCATCCCCAAACATAAATAATGATTTCGGGAAATTAATAAATATTATTGTACCAGCGTTCTACATGAACAAGAGTTATGTTTTGACATAAAACGCAGCGACCTAACCTAATAACAGCGAGAGGAACATCTGTAGCAGATATTAAATATAGAAGCATGTGCGAAAGCAACATAACTGCAAGGGTAAATTTTATTATGGCGCCAAAATCACGTTTTGAATTATGAATCTGAATTGTTCATACAGAGTACCTACATAATTCTTAACCCTGCCAAGTACATATCCCTAATTGGATAAATACAAATGTTATGAAACTAAAATTGTGCATATTATAAAATAGCATTTCTTTTATTTTTGTAAATAAATATGTATAATAATCGTAGTATACGAATATTAGAGTATCTTAAATATTTCTTGTACATGTTTTTGCTGTCAACAGAAGTATTCAACATGAGCTTAAGACAAACGTTTTGACAAACATTATAAGTGTGTTATTTTAATATAAATTATTTTAAAGTAAACACAAATTGTAATATTTACAGTACGAGCTACGAAAAGTGAGATTCGTCATTTATGATCTATTTTTTCAAATTCAAATTTCGAATTACGTAGTAAAAAATCTGTTGTGGCCAGCACAAGACCTCTAAGTATTGTATTACACTTTGCAATCGAACCGTCATTTTATAATAAAAAATTACAGAACTTTACCCAAATATTGTTTTTTATTGTATTTAACATGTCTGCACACATATAATTCTAATTATATCTATTTTTCATTGTATGAGGAAGTTCCTAAATGTCAGAGATTCTTCCGATTCATTAACCAGATTGGCGGTATTTCTGACGGATATATATGCATTTTACCTATAATTTCAAATATTTAATTAATAAAACAATAAGAAAGACTAAATGTACTTCCCAGAAAAAGCTAACAGAATGTCACTAAAACTGTTGATTTTTGACACTGACATTGATATCTGTCATTTACAAACTATGTTATAGACATTTGAATTTGTCAACTGGTTTCCTTAGTGCCTCAGCCTCTACGATAGATTATTCTATATACTATAGTGTCTTTATCTTTAAATCTATACTAGATATAATAAAAATTTTAAGTGTATTAGATGGAGAATTTTATGTTCTTCAATATTAGTAGTAACAAAAATTTTCAAAAAATAATATTTAGAAGATTTTTTTTAAGATACTACTACTTCCGGTTGTCCAATTGTTACCAAAACCTTTTCAGCTCTTCCCAGGAATGTCAGATTAAGGAATTCATAGTTAAACAGGTTTTAAGTCTTATAGTTTTTGAGGAATCGTCCCTCCAACATCCAGACATACACATACACACATACATCCACACACAAATACACACACAAACACAGACATCATTTTAAAAATGTTATAATCCGATTCTAGGGACCTTAGATCGTGCTTATTCAGTAAAATCTGGATTTGCGAATTTTAGCATGAATCCAATACTTCTCTTAGCGAGAGGTAAAAAATAAATATATTAATTAATTTAGTTTTTCATTCGATTTATCTAATGGTTTGTATTATAAATTGAGTAGGTATTTTGTTATTATATTTTTTATATTAGATAACGATATTTGATCAAAAAGTAATGAGAATTTTTTAATTTCGTACAATTCATTTTCATATAGCTCATTTTCTTATACGTTGGTATCACGGTCTATGAAGTTGTCAGGTCTCATTCGTACTGGATATGTAAATAATACATTAATGTAGTACCGAAGCATTTTGACAGAGTTGAAGATTTTTTGTATTGGAACAAAGAATTTGCAAGTAGTGCAAATGTTAGGGAAGGCTTTTGGCGCCAAAGCTATTATAATAAAATCGAACCTTTTCTTCACAAATTATTTATTGACACAAAATGCACATTTCGATTTCCAATTGTAGTATTACGACTGATGATAATTGTATATTTTGTGTCAATAAATAGTTTGTGAAGAAAAGGTTAGATATTATTATTTATTAATTTACAACTTCACGCAGCTCAACATATTCATATTCGACAAGGCTATGTTGAAACCAAGGGTTCATGACTGATACAAACGTTTTCAAGAGGGCCGTGAATATGTGAAAAATGACAAGGGAGCCGGGCGTCCAATCACATTATTCATCAATGAAACGGAGGCAAATATTGAAGATATTGTGCTTACTAATCTCCGAATCAATTTAAAGGAGATTGCTGAGGAAGTTGGTATTTCATACGGCTCGTATTTTGTACCACGCAGCTACCATATTTACCAGGCATAACCCGCTATGACTTTTTTTCTCTTCCAGAAGATGGTGATTCCATAAATTATTACTTTTTGAAACAAATGAAAACTCTCGTTCTTTTCCATTTTATGATTTATAAACCAGATCTTCATGAAATAATACATATGGCAGTTTTCTCTAGCTTGGTTACATATGTCTATCTTTGGTTCAGAATAAAAGGATCATAAATTACCTGCTCCAGTTTTTGTTGTACTTCATGTGCAAATACAATATGTAAAATAAAATACTTTATTCGCATAATAGTTGTTATATTTGCGTATGAAGACTAAATAATACAGTATTACATTTAATAATTTATAAATTTGAATAATACATTCAACAAAATCGCGAATTCATTACGAAAAAGATAAATTAACAGCAATAAAACGACAAATAAACAAGTAAGCTTTATATGCATTCCATAGGAATTCCGAAACTCTCATTTACAGATGTTTCTGAATTTAATTTAACAATCCGACAAAGTTTACATTAATTATAAACGTGGAGGGAAGTTCCAGACAATTCGGAACACAAGTACATGCATGTACTGTGCAATTGCAGTTCGAGGGTGGAGCAGAGTAGCTGAGTTTTACGTCACAGTGTCTTAACCTAATTTATCTCTGGTTGCTGATTTATGGCGTAAAATTTAATATTGCCTTACAATAGGATTTGTTACACGGAATATTAATAGATTTTCTGTATGGAAAAGCACAAGCAGTTAATTTTATCGTTAAACAAATAGGTTGGAAGTATAAAAGTAAATATAATAATCATATATCAATATGAAAATTGTATATATGTTTCAAAATATGTGACTATGTAAATTATTATGTACATAGATTTACTAATAATAATTAAATGTAAATTTTAATAAAAAGTACGACAATACAAAATTTACAATTACATAAAATCTACAAAATATACGTCATCATTATTATATATTACACGGTCGTATTGTGTTAACAGTTTTACATTTATCTTAGTGATGGAGCATAAAATCGACGTGACAATGTACACTTTTTACATGTAGAGTTACATACAACCATTGTAAATTGTATTTAAAAAATAATTAAATTTATAAAAATTGAACTATTTACATACATAATGTAGTTTATTATTTTAAAAATCATCCACTGAAATAATTTACTGAACCAGATAAACAAGCTACAGCTACACTATTGAAATAAAATTTAGAATTTATTCTGTGAACGATGTGTGACAAGTACCACTGCGTATACTACATTGAAATTATGCGTCTAAAGATGTTCGTCTTAGGGCCGATTTTGCAATATCTGGTTAAAGTTTTAACTAAGAGTTAAATAAACAAAATTGAAATGAAATAAACTATCAAATGACAGATTTATCATTGCTGTGAACAAAACGATGCAATACTGTATATTTAACTAGAAGTTAAAATTTTAACCAGAGATTGAAAAACTGGCCTTTAATCGGATTATTTAAAAACATTCATAATACTTTTGAACTCAGAGTACATTGAATACACAGAGGATATGCAAAATAGTACGATTTTAGAGTCCAGAGTACGAATACGATTATTGAGAAAAACACGAAAGTACGAATAAAAGGGCATATTTTGATCTCGAGTACAGAGCACTACACTTGTACTAATGAATAAAAGTCTCCGAATACTGCCCAGCTCTGTTGTATGTACATATATGTATATCTACATAAAACTTATTAGTACGAATATATGTACATATGTACATGATAACCATCTACATGAAAACCATGCCATCTAGATAGTGAAATATAGCATCATGAAGTATTTATATTGAAAATATTACGGGTATGTTGCTTTTGCTTTTTATGCGGCGGTCGGAATTCAGCCTGGCTACGTTCAAATGCACTCGATTCGCCTTACCGTACACAGATCTTCAGTAGTCCAGTGGTCAGCGCATCAACATCTCAGTATGCGGTCCCGGGTTCAATTCCCGGCCACCGCAACTTCCAGCGTCTAAGGCAGGGCATGTCCTACAGTTCACGTAAGCATGCCCGGAACGAAACGTAACTCGCAACTCGCTTCTCTTCACAGCTCTCATCACAGCATACTTGGCACGCCACAAGTCTGCGCACTCCGGCACCAAAATAAAGTATTTTTATTTAATTGTACGTGAATTTAATGCACTAGGAAAAATATGATAATATATGCAATTTATAATTACAAACCCCGCGCTAATTATAACACAGGGTTTGAATCTCATTTGATATTCGCGTTCTCGTTCATAAAGCAGATAATACAACAAATTTTTCCCCTGTAATTTAGCAGTTATAAGTTAACCTGCAACCTCGAGTCACCGTCACCGTTAACCAACGGCCATATTTCTCGCAATTTTTTGTGCTCTCCATCCTTTTTTAATACGTTTCAATTTAACACTATCTCGCAACGTACAGAGTTTTGTAATTATATCCAGTCAAAACTTCATGAGTTATAGCCAGTAGGTAATCCGAGGCAGAGGCTGGCTAAAGCTGCGTCCACATTGTGGGCGAGGAGCAGTTCTTTCCACCAGAAACACTGCGAGAGATAGATAGGAGAGCCACACGTAAATTCTCACAGATTTGTAACGCGGCAAACGCGACCGGCACGAAATATGAATATAAATAGCAAATCAAATAATTTTCAATTCTGCCCCGCCCGAAAACGAATTTGCATACGAATAACACGACACGTGCTACCCAGTAACGGACTTTCCCCAATTTTCACGTTCTAAACTACATTAATTTGTTTACCTATTAAATTAAAAACTTTTACTTTAACAACTAGAATTATATATTACCTCTTACTGTTCATGGGAGTAAATATTGCTTATATTTTAAACCGTTTAAAGGTGGAAACGAAAGGCATAAATGGTCCACGTGTATTATAAAATTCTTTATTACGGACGTTTCGGGCTTAAGGCAAGCCCATCTTCAGCAATCGTTGAATATACAGTAATAATTTAAATTTATAACAAAAATTTGAAATACTACACAAACTCCAAATTGATTCGGATGGTGTTGAAATTCTGTATTTAAAATTGTTTTCGACGTTATTCATATAGATCATCGTGTCTAATATAACTTTAAAAAAAAATTGTCACAAATTTAAATTATTACTGTATATTCAACGATTGCTGAAGATGGATTTGCCCTAAGCCCGAAACATCCGTAATAAAGAATTTTACAATACACGTGGACCATTTATGCCTTTCGTTTCCACCTTTAAACCAATTAACGGTTGGTCCTTCCACCCCTTTTTTCAATTATATTTTAAACCATTACAGTAAGCATTTTTATTACCAATGTTATTACGAGAATAGCATCACGAAAGAAATAGTTATTTCCAAACTAGGTGTTGGAAGACATTTTAATTGAAAAAGATGTGTTGCAAACTTTTAAGAAGTGGAAAGAAAGTGTATTGGAGTGTAATATTTTTGTAGGGAAGTACGTTGAACATATTTAAAATAAAATTCTAAAAAAATATGAACCTCGTGTCTTATTCTCATTAACTCTAACATGACCCTCGCATTATTACTTTATTTTTATTTAAGAACTAAGAAAGTCTGTTATGTCTTTCTTTAAATCGTAGAAAACTATAGATGATATCAACGGACCCCGAATCTAAAGCATTTAGTTTGAGTACTTTTCTTTGTCAAATTGCTTCCACACGAAATCCAAATCTTAGATATGTAGTATCGTAGTGAAAGCACGTGACTATAGCGCTGCTATAACACAGAATGTCTTAACATGAATTCAAATGGGGTAGAAGCTCTATAGATCCCAATCGTGCAATTCTGCAAGTGAAAAGATTCATAAAGCAGTTTTACAAAGTCAAAGGCCATGCAAAATAAAGCGACGACTACAATAGTTTTATAGCTGCCACTTGCACTAACTGCTAGTTTCACAACGTGAGATTGGAACATTCTTGTAAGTGGTAAGATCGTGATTTTAATTAAAAATTTGATGTAGCTAGTCTACGAACAGCTAACAAATATATTTTTATATGGTCGGCGCAGGTTGGGAAAACAGATATTTTTAACAATTTTTCATTTAATTTTTATTTGTACTTACGGGCAATATTACGGCAGAATTATAACAATCTATTTTCCCAACCTGTATTTTTATACATTTTTTTTTCTCTGTATAAAATGGCCCCCATTTTTAAAGCGTATAAGAAATGCTCAAATTTATTGATGTCTAATACCAATGTAAATAAATAAAAAATAAAAAAATTAATAAGTTGTAACCCTAGGCTTTGTGAATAATTTAAACGTTAAAGTTTTTTCGGTTTATTAACATTTTGTATATAACAATAAAAAAAAAAAAAGAGTGTTAGATCTCAGCTTCTATTAATAATTAAGATTTGAAATGTAGCATGTTGATACAACATACAGCTTTTATATAAGTTTATATAAGTTTAATTTTTTTTTTTTACTGTTTATGCGCGTGGGTGCATGGTGCGCTTTCACAATAAAAAAATATTAAAATTAAACTAATCAATTTAAAATAAAAATGTATTCATATTTTGTATTAATATTGTATTTTGAATCAACATGCCAAATTCCAATTCTTAAGCTGAGGTCTAAATATCAAGGACTTTTAGAGGGAGTAGAGGCCAACTTCAGGGAGCGCCTCCAAATATGTCTCCGTGAAAATGGACACCATTTGAACGATATAATTTTTCGTACTTATACTGCGTCTAATTTAAGATTGCAGTGGTGGGCGGAGCTTGACGAGAACAATTTGCGCAGTAACATTTTAAGGTTAAATACGAATCTAAGTTATTTCGATAAAATAATATTACAATAATCGGAACATTCAGACGTATCATTGATAGATGGACCGTCTTCAATATCATCCATTTGAGAACTATTTTGATCAGACATGCGAAATTAGATGAATAATAAAATATTTTTGACACGTTGACAGGTGACTTGTGTTTATACAATTTTTTACAAGCCTATTTATATTAAAATTATTTACTTCACTTATATTCAAATTGACTCGCGTTTGTACCAATCACAAGCCAGGAAATGTTGTCCCCATACCATGCTACTCTGCATTCTTATACCAGAGACAGAGTACAAGTAAACAAAATGGCATGTTTTCATGTACACATTTCTGTTTATTCAAAAAACGCCCATTTCCCGTGTGTCACCCTGTGATCAATGAAGTTGAGCATTTCTTAAATTTTTTAATATATTTTGACATTATTCTTACATTAATTAATTTTTAAATACGCAAAGTGGTATAATAAAGTAGTCTATGAACAAACGTGTGTTTCATATTTTTTTATTTTTTTAAGCAAGTTATTTAGTTTCAAACTCAACTGACTATAATTATTTCCTCGATAGTAGATTGTTTTTATAATACTAAAAGTCATATCGCCAATGATCTAGTCAAAGAAGCACTACTCAATGAACAAAATATATAACGAAAACTTGGAATATCTACTATAAAAAAATAATAAATTTGGCTTAAGATTTAAAGTACAGATATTCAGAGCATTAATTATAAAAATATGTGCCTATTTACATCCAAATAGACGAGTACAGAATATATTTTTGAATAATTTTTTCGTTGATTCATTTTATCTCCTTCAACTTCATTGCCAATAGATGCGATCGCCTCTAGCAACACAGTAGTCTAACGCCTACGGGGCGAATTAGTTAGGGTAGCGATATTTTATTTTATTTACCCATCGTCGAGTTTGGTGGCAATTAGAATGAATGTGTTTATGTAAAATTTAGAGCGAGCTGTGGGAAAACATAGGTGCGTTTTTATTTTTGTTCGTTTGTTTCCTGTTCGATGAGCAATGTTTGGCTTTTTTGGTTGTTTTGTTTGTCTGTTTGGCTGGTTCGGACTCGCTTTAGGGATGCAAGACCAATAGGATTAGTTGACGGGCGTATATCGTCAGCTTTAGCTAAATTCCATTTTGTTTCGGTTGATGTGTTGCTTGAAAACTTTCATTTCAAATACTCCAATGTATTAAGTTGAAAATATCTGTTGCAATTTACAACAAACGACGTGGGATAAATATAAAAATAAAATTTCATAACAGTTAGAAATTAAAAAACTACCTGTCGGTAAAATGAGATATAATGAGACCTTAAAGATAGGAGTTGGAAGAAATTTTGTATGCCATTCGAGAGTAATGAAATTTTAACCACTCGCGGATATTACGTAGCACACTTTGTTCGTCGTGTGGTAACCTCTACTTAAGGATTAAATATGTCTTTAATCAATTGTACGTGTACCATAAATAACTATTAATTTTAAATAACATAAATATCATAAAAACAACTTGGGCCTATTGTTTTTCTAACGGAAGTAAATTTAATTGAATGAATAAATTCGAATCAATTTCCACTTACTAATATCATTAAATTTATTGCTGTCATATTTTTAAAATTTACTTTGAAAGTAAAATTTAATAGCAGATTATTTTTTTTTTATGGAACAGGGCCTTAGTGTCTTTAATTGTTATATAGATTTACTTTTTTTATATTAATTTTTTTAATTATTAGTCTACTGAAGATACATATAGACATTTCAAGTATATGTCAACGTTGTATTTTTTCATTATGTTGGGGACACGCAATCTTCATTGCTTATAGAAAGATTTAGGTCTACAATTTCTAGTAGATTCAAACGAACTTGAGAATGTTTCCCAAACCAAAAAACTTCACCCGAAATTAAAAAAAAAAAACACTAAACCCACTCGGGGTTTCAAAGTAAAAAAACCCACACTTAAAGAATTTACAAATTAATTAATGCAAAGTAATCACAGTTTATTAAATATAATCTTATAACTGAATAAACACTGATGCCCGATTGCATAATATGCATAAATATATATATCATCATGGCATATTACCCATTTCTGAGTGTGCCCGTATCTACAACACATGTAGACATCGGTAATGATGACGATATATTTTACCGTGTGGGCGCTTCCAGGCGTCACCTCATGGGCACTCATAGCTGGTGTGGAGAGTGCACCACAGGGATCACTTTTGTGCCATTTAAAATTGGAAATATTTGGCGTCTGTCGGGATCGAACCTGGTTCCCCCAGGTTCGCGACCAGACACTCAGGCACGCGGCCACGTTCCTTAAATTAACAATATCGTCTCGAAACGAAATATCAAATGGGAAAGGGAATATATATTGCTGACAAAATTACGATTTGCATTTTTTTGTGTAAGCCTAGCTTAAAATTTAATTGTCAGCGGTGTAAATGGGCATAAGTCTGTAAATATTTATTCACTAAAAAGTAATCTTACAATATAATAAATTAATATGAAAAAATTGTAAATTTATAATATTAATATTAACAATAAACACACAATTAAAAAATATTATATTCTATAAAATTAAAAACATCAATATTCCTCAATAAAACCTAAAACAAAAAAAGCCCAATAAATCCCAATAGATTTCTTTTAAATACTGAGTTTTTGCCAGACCTTATTTTGAAGGAACTTAAATGATAAAAATTAAAACAAAATATTCTTAAAGTCGGTGTTAAAACTAGAAACCACCAGCAATACTGCCATATATATATCTACATTCATGAAATAAACAATTTTCTAGCTGATATTCTTGTGATTAAAAATAACATTATTTATTTGAAAAACAAGCGTATATCTTGATAAATGTACCTATTCAGTTTGTATATGTACAGTATAGTAAATTAATGTTCGCTTGAACAACCTAATAGACTTGATTCACTAAAGAATGAAATATGTTATTTTTAAAAGCATATTGTTTAAAGAAAGAAAGCAGCGGTGCGAGAGAAATAAACGAAAATGAAATGAAGCGGGTGAAGGAAAAGAATGTATCTCATATTTTTGATAAATTGCCAGAAGCACTCTACATATACTCCTTATTTGCAGAGATAATTTATTCTAGTTAACTGGTTCACATCAACTAGACAAATATTATGTGATTTTTTTAAAAGTTATTTGAAAAAGCAAATATTATTATCATCTCATCATGTTTTAGATTTTTCCAGACGTTACATACACGATGAAAAATTAGGACATCCTTGTATATCATTTTTTTAGAGAGCGATTCATTTTTATAAGTCGAGTGAAGCTTATTTAATATTTTAAAACAGTGAATAATATTATCGAAAATAAAATAAAATTATATATATTGCATTCTATAAATAAAATTTGGTCATTTCTTATCTATTATGTTCATGTATCTTCATTTTTTTTTTATCTCAGAACTGCGTAAAAGGTGCGATATATGAGTGCACATTCATATTTTACGTTTTATTCTTCATTTCTTATGAAAAGTTTTATAAACAACATTTAATATTTTCAAACAGTGAATAATATTATCAAAAATAAAATAAAATTATATATGTATATATATAATACATATATTCATATATATTTTTATTTTAATTAATTATTATAACAAAGACTGCTGTAATTCAATGGTTACTGGGCGTAACTTTCATTGTACCAGGTATAGATTTAATCGTAACGTACTGTAAGTTGTAAGTCTACTGAAAAAACATAGCATAACAAAATACACAACTGAAATGCAAATAAAAGATGGAATTTGTGATACCTCATGATTACATTACACAAACTTGTATAAAATCTGTGTAAGGATTGACAGGCCCATTATAATTAAATTTGTTTTACTTTAATAATTATATATTTTCATCTATTCGTACCTATGTTTGAAAAAAATCATAGAAACTATTATTAGTTTTGGGCTTTTTTATCTTTAAACTAAAAGATTGGTAAAAAAGAGACGAAACATTTTTTATAAATAAATTTTCATAATATTAAAATAATAAATTACCTCTTTTCATACGCCGCCAATCTTTGAGTCTCATGGTAATTTTAGTGGTTAACATGCCTCTAGCTTTAAGTAATTAAAATACGACAAACATAGTTTGGTACATGTAATAGTGTTGAATGTTGACAGATAGATTATATAGGTTAGAGTAGTTGAGAAGGAAGCCCAATAAGTTTAGGAATCCCTCACAGATCTACAATACCATGGTGATCCAATCCGATTTGGAAGAGGTGACAGATAGTTTATAATCATTGCTATTTTAAATTTTGGTTAATGAATATTTGAAAATGAAGACACCCACAATAATATTCTAGAGGAATTCGAACCAAAGATCTTCGATATACGAAAAAATAACGTTACCGATTCGCTACCTCGATCGGTATGAGCATTCATTATTTTATTCAGTTTTGTTCAATATTTTACTTGGTTTGTTCAATATTTTATGTTCAGTATAAATAATAATTTCTTCAGTAAAAAAATATTTTTTGTTCAGTATTTTTTCATATTTGTTCAGTAAAAAAACATTTTTTGCAAATTGACATTAAACGTGTGATTCTTTTGGCGGCTAACAGTCTGTAAAATATCACTTTTACTTCTTAGGCAGTAAACATATTTTTATTGCCTGTTGTTGCTATTTATATACCAACCGTTCAACAAACCAACAAACGTGTAGCAACCGTTCAACAAACGCATAGCACCATAATTTAATGGCGATAACCTTCAAAATTGGTATTACTAAAATAAATAAATTAATATAAATATATCATCACGACATATTACCCATTACTGAGTTTGCCAGTATCTACAACGTATGTAGACATCGGTAATGATGACGATTTATTTTTACTGTCTGGGCGCTAACCAGGCGTCACCTCTGGGTCACTCATAGCTGGTGTGGAGAGTGCACCATAGGCATCATTTTTGTGCGATTAAAAGTCTGCACCGCTCTTTCAAATCGATCGAATCCGGGTCACCAGATTGGCAAGCAGACATTATACGCACACGGCCAAGCGACCTCATAGATATTAATAATAATCACTAAATTCTGAACAAACATTAACTCACTGAACATTTATTACTTATACTGAACATTTATGAAAAATACTGAACATTTAGGAAAAAATACTGAGCATAAAATACTGTTCATTTAAATAATTTATAGAACAAATAATTTGTTGCCTATAAATATTAAATATATGTGAAACAAGAATTGTATAAGGATATTCAATCTTGGTTTCACAAAATAAAATTGTGTATAATAAGGTTTGTATAGCTTAAATTTATTGCCTAAAGAACAACAGTTTTAGTTTATGAATGAATGGGAATGTGATCACATAACTATGATTTAGTGTGTATTTACATTGAATAAACGCTATCGAACCATTCATTTGAACCAAAACAAAAACGTTATGAAATTAATTTTCAATGTACATATTCCCATAAGAGGATAATATCCGATTAGCTTTTTGTATTAAAATCCACACCAGTACAATAAATTTCAGCAAATGTAACATCCGGGATATAATGGAATTTTATTTTTACAAACCATTTAGAATCACACCCATTTACATATATGCAGACCAATGCATGTAACAATAAACAAATCCAGGTTCTTCCCTGCCAGTACCAAACTATGTACTTCAATTTTGTCAGATAAAATTTTTTAAATTGATTATATGTATACAATATACTAGGTACTGTTAAATTAAATAGTAGGTACATAAAATTAAAAATAGAGTCCGCGATCGTATGCATAATCATCAGTTGTATTTCTGGCGATCTACGTTCGAATCCAATTAATTTATTTAAAAATCATTTCTTGCAGAATATTTTCATTGTTGAAATGCAACTTCACAGAAGGATAAAAATAAAACATAGGTAATACATAACACATAGCGATAAAATAGTTCATGCAATTTATATGAAGCATAATCTTCAACCAAACGCAGAAATGATATATTTATACGACCGAAAAAATATGATCGCGAATACCTCTCTTTAAAAAAAAAAAAATTATTGCACTCTATAAATAAAATTTGATCATTTCTTATCTATAGTATTTATGTATCTTAAGTTTGTTTTATCTCAGAACTGCGTAAAAGGTGCGATATATATTTTACGTTTTATTCTTCATTTCTTATGAAAAATTTTATAAACAACTTAAACCAGCCTGTAAGAATGCTAGGATATTCAGCGGATAAAGTAAGAATGATACCTATATTTACTTTTATTTTATAAGAAAACTAAAGAGAATGATATAAAGAAATGTATAAAGATCAATAATCTTTTACATACTCATCTATTTAAATTACTAGTCATGGACAGAGAGAGCCAAAGAATGTTCTTTTTTAGTTTCCTCCATACTTTTTAATTTATGATGGCACCCTTTAAGTTCCCCAAACCGTATAAAGTAACTACAGATTTATTTTTATTTGTTTATTACCAAAACTAAAATATGTACAACTGCAAATTATATATTTTCCATATGGGAAATATCTCGATTGTGGTATAAATTAGTTGTTAACAATTACTCAAAATCTCAGTCAAACTACGTTTATTTATTCTCTTACACAACCGACGTTTCGGTACTATCTTGTTCCTACATCTGGATAAGCAAGATCCTAAAAAAATTTACTTATTCTCATGTACACAAAATACATTAGTTTCTATATTAAGTTTTTCAACATCGTACAAGTCTATAAAAAGCACATACACATCAGTTTACTCTCAAATTCGACTGTGACTTCGAGTAATTGTTATCATCTATTAAATTTTCTTATTTTGCGTTTGAATATATATATGTCAATTTTGGGCAACAGTTTTATACTTCATTTCACGTAAGAAAATAGTAGATGGCGCTTGAAAGCCAGCCCTGTATACATGCATTAAATAGATAATTTAAATTCATGAAACTAAAATTTGTCAAAAATAATTATTTTTATTTGTAAAATTGTTTCATACCTGAATATTAAAAATTATAAAGTCGAAATCGAAAACATGCTTAAATGTCACATAATGCCGTCGAGTTTATTTAATAAATGTCAGTTGAAAGAAAATATTCATAAACACTCGTAAAGTTTCAAAACGGTTCGTTATAATTTTTGACAAATAGAATCAAACTTGACAAATAAAATTTCGATTTTTCTTTCAATGTCGACTGTTTTTATTGGATAAAAATTATAACGAACCGTTTAAAAATTTTATGAGTGTTTATGAATACGGGCATAAGTGTGCATTCTAATTAATCAAGACAAAATTTATTTTTCTAACTAAACCAACGCTATTTTCGTACGTGAAATGAGGTAAAATAAAAATACAGTGATACAAAGTAAATCCATGTAACTGTAAAGCATTTTGATCATGGTTGAACATAAAAATGATAAATTTTAACGTTAATTAAATCTCTAACGGCCAGTTTTACAATCTGCGGTTAGAATTTTAACTAAGTTAAATATACAATAATGAATCGGATTATTGATTTTTAGATTTGACAATTGACATTTCATTTTGTTTCAATATTGTTTATTTAACTGACAGTTAAATCATTAATTAGAGATTGTTTAACAGGCCCTTAATAAATGTTGTCAAATTATCAAAAGTCAAAAATTAAGATTGTTGATACTGTCAACGACTTTCAGATATGTGGCTTAATTATATTAATAACACATTAGATTCTGGTTAGACTTTGGGATTTGTTTACAGGTTCTTGGTATAGAGCTCTGATTTCAGAAAACCCCACAAAAATATATTGCATGACGTCAAATGTTGCAGGTATTTCTGGAGATGATATAGCATGAAAACTGTTGATGCAATAAATTAATTGTTTCTCGCGCCGTGTCCAACAAGAACCCGATAATCATAATACGAAAACGAGCAGCATTTACTGTTATAACAGTTTCAGTTTCATTTTCAAATATGTTTTGACAATTGAATAATGCTTTGTTCATTCGTAAAGCGTTCCTTCTCTACAATCGGAATAATGACAGATGATAAATGTTTTTATTAAATTACTAAAATAAGAATATCACATTTAGAAAATCAACAACAATATAATTTTCAATGAATATGAGTACTTGTATGTCCAGTACAAAATCAATTTTAATCGTTTATAGAGAGAAATAATAGAAGTCAATAGGATAGACAATAAAAGCATTTTAATAATAAAATTTACACAAACTACGTAAAGCAGAAAATTGAATACTGGAAGCTTGCCTTAGAGTTGAGGAAGATTGGCAACGTATGTCTAAGACGATATTGTTACGTTGTCAGTGACGAATTTTTAATTTCTCTCGAGAATATCCTCTGCTTGTGAAAAGATATTAGCCGCCTGCCAAGACGTGAGGAACTGATTTATGATCCTCGCTGCGCAAAATTGAAAAATAATATTTTGCGTCATCCTATTCTATTTCATTATTTCATGTTTTTATCCCGTTAGATGCGGAGGTAGTGTTCTCACTTCTGTTAAATTAACATAACGCTAGAAATGGGAAGCAAACACTGAGACTGAAATCAAAATGAGAGTTTCAGTTCGCTGCACGTACTTATTACAAGTTGTTCATGGCAGGCCAGCATAAGCTGTTCTGGCTTTTAAATTCCTACTCGGGTTTTACAATGAACTACTATTCAGGACATTATTACTTGCAGCAAAACTATGAAAAGATAAATAATTCAAAACTACACAAAACAATTTTCTAATTTTAAAAATATTTAAAATATATATATACAGACTGATCAAAAATTATTGAAGTTCACGTGACAACTTATGTTACAAAATAATGTAAAAATCATATTTCAATTTTCCATAATTCATGAAAACTACATTCTATATTTAGCAAGTGATGACAATTACATGATATTTGATTAATATCATATGATTATTGTTTCGCATACTTCCGTGAAAAATCTTTAAGTAATTTCTTTTCATTATGACTTTTGATGAAGAGTGTGACAAATTTCATCTTGTAGCATATTTTCGTTCGGGTGAACTTAAAGAAGATGGTTCTTAGGATTATTCATATGAGAGCTAGCAAAATTGTAAAGGCACGCATAGGGAAATAGTAATACTGTCATACAAAGTAAGCGGCAAAAGTCAAAATAGTATGGAACAGCCTTTTTTGATCACTATATATATAATGTAACACAAAACCGGGCCATAGGCATTTATCATGGGAAAACAATCTTTCCTTGCCCAAAACAGGCCTATTATTTTAGACAAAAATGCTTCAATATATATATATAAGCAACGAACGAAAATCTTGCAGACTTTTTCACTCCAAGCAAAAAAGAATTAAAATTAGCGCAGTTTACCACATACTGTTGATATATATGCTTTTATTGCATTCAGTTTTATTATGAAAAATTAGAGAGATTTCCATTTTTCACCGAATTTGTTTGAAGAACTTTTCTAACTTTGGGAATATTTTCATACTAATTCCTAATTATTTTATATGTTATATTCTCGATTAACTTATTTGTTGAAACGATACATTTTTCTTGAAAATTATTTCTTTCTGATTACTCAGAAGAGAAAATGCTAGATACGAGTATACTACCTGAACTACATTTTTGGTTACGCGTAGATGCGTGGTGGGTAATCAATTTTTGATTTGGGATGGGTACAGATTGATTCCGATCAATTTTCAAATAGCACACAAGTGACTTTGCAAGCATATGAGGTGACGCCTGACAAATACTTTCAACGATGCTCACTATATCGTCAGTGCCAAAATCTGCGAATAGAAGTAAATTGGCACGCATAAATATAGTGATAGCATATTTATTTATTTTTTGCACGATCGATTTCATTTGTTTTAATGTTGACCGACAGGCAGTAGGATTTATTAACAAATTACTAATCAGTAAGTGATGTGAATCACTTACCAATTCGGAAGCGATAACCAAAAAAAAAAATAGAGATGAAAGCTTGCTGTAAAAATGACAACCAAAATTTTTTAATGGCAAAATAATTTTCAAATATTTCTTTTTTTAATTTTGTTTATCTCCAAAATCATCCTCTACCGGTAGGAAGCACTTCCTGTCCTTAATGCTATATAAACTATATATTTAGGATTGATTCATAACTTGAAATTCCCATTGTAATTAAGAATTGAAATATTAAATTTTATAATTTCGTGTAAATAGCATTTCATTTAGAGTGTATAGAAATCTCCACAAATACATTCAAATTTAATCTGAATCTACAGGTGTTTCAATAGTAAACAAGCACACTTAATATTTAAATAAAGAACATAAAAACAGAAGCACAAGTTCATATCCCTGAAGCGAAACATGTACAAGCATGTCCAATTATTTTTAGGTCTTTTATATAAATATTAAATTTGATTGCTTAATTTTGGAACATCCTATATAGTTAAATAATTATACTAGGTATACAACTATGTAGGAAGATCTTGGGTTTAAATTCCTATGAGGTCCGTGAATTTTGAACATATATATATATATTTGGTTAATTAAAATTTCCTTTGTCACTAAGGTTTATTCCTATGATCTAAAGAATTAAATTTGAACACAAATAAATATTATGAACAAGGAAAAAGAATTGAAAATATCTTTAAAACAATATATTTTTACCTCTCGCTAAGAGAGGTATTGGATTCATGCTAAAATTCGCAAATTCAGATTTTATTGAATAAGCACGATTTAGGTTCCTAGAATCCGATTATAACATTTTTAAAATGATGTGTGTGTGTGTGTGTGTGTGTGTGTGTGTGTGTGTGTGTGTGTGGATGTGTGGATGTGTGTATGTGTGTATGTGTGTATGTATGTGTATCTGGATGTTGGAGGGACGATTCCTCAAAAACTATAAGACTTAAAAAATATTTAACTACAGTTTCCTCAATCTGATATTCCTGGGAAGAGCTGAAAAGGTTTTGGTAACAATTTGACAACCGGAAGTAGTAGTTTCTTAGAAATTTTTTTCTAAATATAAGTTTTTGGAAATTTTTGTTATTACAAATATTGAAGAACAAAATTCTCCATCTAATACACTTAAATTTTTTATTATATCTTGTATAGATTTAGAGATAAAGACATTATAATATATAGAATATTCTAATTGCAGAGGCTAAGGCACTATGGAAACACTTGACAAATTCAAATGTTTATAACATAGTTTGTAAATGACATATGTCAGTGCCAAAAATCAATAGTTTTAGTGACATTCTGATAGTTTTTACTGGAAAGTATATTTAAACTTTCTTATTATTTTATTAATGAAATATTTGAAATTATAGGTAAAATGCTTATATCTGTCAGAAATACCGCCAATCTGGTTAATGAATTGGAAGAATCTTTGACAAATGAACTTCCTCATATATACAATGAAAAATAGATATAATTAGCATTATATGTGTGCAGAAGACATGTTAAATATAATAAAAAACAATATTTGGGTAAAGTTCTGTAATTTTTTGTTATAAATCGACGGTTCGATAGCGAAGTACAATATAGCCTTATATGGAAATGGCGAGAGGTCTTGTGCTGGCCACAACAGATTTTTCTGAGTGGCTTAGTACTCATCGTACATACATCTACGAGTAACAGATAAAAGTTTCCATTTCAATACTTTTTCATTTTAAAATATCCATTTTTACAAATTATTACCATGTAATAATATTCTTTTCATGATATTTCAGAGTCGCAAAAAAGACAACTCCGTAAAATGCAATTATACAAAAAGATCAGTTATATAAATTTATTTAATTCTTGCTGGCATTTCTTGTGGCCGAAATATGATATACCACTTTTAAACGTCGCAAACAGCCTTGAAATATTCTTATTCATAAAAATCTCAATATGCAATTATTGCGTGATCCATACAACGTTTTTACCTAGGGTATAGAAGGAAAAAAGTCTAAAATATAGCACTCCTATAATATATTTGATAGTCATCCGTTGCCCTTTCACCCTTCACCCCTACTTCTCTCGAAAATCCCCTTATACCACTTCTCGCGAATCTTGGTGTTGGACTTGCTGCAATCTTGAGATAATTCATCCCACATTCAAATCCCATGCCGTCATCTCCGTGACACGGGTAGGGAAGAGCTGTTGATGACCGCGATCGGATAGCGGCAGTGGGTAGATATGGCCCTCGGGGGTAGTTATGCAGAACTTGCTCCTCGACCCCCAGGCTACGGCATGGAGCTGGCTGATTATGACGGAGACAAGAATGTGAATATCAGGTGGAATTGATGAGAAGAAGAAATGGGGAAGATGGGGTTACATAAATGGAGAATTGAGAGGAAACTTTAAGTAAAAATAGATTATTGATGTCTGACGTCATATTTATGTATTCCTAAATAACAGATATTACGAGAACAAATACTAGACAATTTATAATTAATACATCAATTTATTAAATGATGATTTTGAGTACATTTCACAAGTCTCCTGCTTCAGTTATTTTCAATAAATCTGATATTGGTTGCTCCCGTCACAGTTATATATGAATAAAGTTAATTCCCAAACATTGAATTAATATAGGTATATAGTTCACTCTTAAGTAAGAAGTCAAATTTAAAGCATACCGATAAACCAAAACAGGTTTGTTTTTGTTTACTTAATAATAAATACTAAAAAAAAAAAACCTTAAAAATTATATATTCGATAAGAATTACTAGTGATCACACATATAAGCTTTTCATATCTAGTGAGACGCTCTAGCCAACTTCCACAAGCCACAAGATCCCTTCCCTCTGAAATCAATGAATCTTTCACAAATCTTTTTACAATGTTCGTAAGCGAGTACATTCCCCAAATCAGCGCGTACAATGCTCTATAATTGTTGTAGATATTTCGCCTTCACTTCAACGTCGATAAAATTTATTTGTAATCAAACAATAAATATAATAAGCAATATTACAATAATAACAGTTAAAATGTTCAATGTATTTGCGATGAATGTAAATACGGATAAATCTAGATGATATTAGGTAAATTTTGAATTAATTCTACTCTGCAGAAAAGCAAAGCATTATGATTTACTATATCAGTTTGTGATTTTTTCCTAATCGGGATTTAAACGATTTTTTTGATTTTTTATATATTAATCTCGATAAAAAAATTGTAAACCTCTATTTTTTTCGAAATTAATAATATTAATAAAATGTGAATAAAGTATAAACGCTCTGTAACATATTTTCGTCTATTAATACCACTGCAGCGTCACCATAGACACTTAATTGAATAATGATACACAGCGATCATACGTATGTTTCCATGAAAAATCGTGTGACTGTTTGCCTCCAAGCTCCAAGTAGGAGACAACATATTTGAACACATTTTGTGATAAAAGATGTTGGAAATGTCTCGTTTTCTAATACGAATAATCGTACTTAACTCAATCGATAATAGTTATCGATCGATAATAATTTTTAACAAATAGTAACAAATTTATCACCAATTTCATTTTTTATTCAGTATCTACTATAATTATTGGCTACAATTTATTATCGATCGATATAATTTATCGATTAAGTTACAGAAAAGGGGTGCTAATTCGTGAAACTTATAACTTTATAATTCTCGTATAAACATGGTTCTAACTACTGTGTAAATATAAAGTGTAAATTAGCATGAATATTCAATATGTAGAGGTACTTATTGAAATATCATTCTATTAGCCGGATGTTTGCACACTGAAGTTTAGGAAACACTATATCACAGGTACATACCTAAATGATTTATTTCATGTACAAAGTACATACATATTATGGTTATGATTTATCATCGGCTAGAACACATATACGAGGTAATAAATATCAATCACAATTAACAACTTTAATTAAATAAAAACAAATAAATATGTATTTACACTAGTTAACTAGGTCAGTCAAATTTGTTACTCTGCAGTTTTTGTGCTGATTCAATTTCGTGGAAAAAATTCCGAACAAATTAGGTATTATTTCAAAAATCTAAAAGGTGCAAATTATAAAAAAAAATATCTCAGTAATTAGAAAGATATAAAAAAATAAAATGAAAGTTAAGCTTAAAAATTATGATGCGAAAAACAATTCAAGATGGAGCTTTTGACGATACTAATAGCAAATTTCTTATTTTAACGGTGCTATATTAGATATTTACATGATTAAACAGATTTTTTTCTGTTTGCAATGATGTGCAATTTGTTTATTTTTAATTTCATCAAACGGCATTAATGCAGCAATTATTAAACACAAACTCACAGACATCATTATAAAAATCTGTTGTAGTCAGCACAAGACCTTCCACCAATTTGATGTATTTTGAAGAAATCCCATACCAAAAGTTTCTTGGAAAAGATTCCATATAACCAGTAAAATCGTAACACGAACACAAACTATTTTTTTTTTTTACAAATTCTATACCAAAAGTACACACTACACACACATACTCTATGTAAATTGCACTTGACCTTTCTTTCTTCTTCAACTTTCCCCTATTTTATTAGGGGTCGCTGTTTCTTACTCTTCTCTTCCACTCATTCCTGTCCAACGCATCTTCTTTACACAGTTCTTACTCTCTCAAGTCTTCTACTCCCGGCATTGAAAGTTCCAAACTTGAAGCGAGGTTGCAACTACAAGTCACTTGCGAGAAAACTTTGACATATCATTTTCTGATCCTATACTTTCCATCTTTGATTTTGCACTTGGCACTGACATCAGTCAAATAGAATTTTTTGAATATATCAGCTGTTTCCATGATAAATAGAAAAGTTGATTGATTTTTGAAAGTTAATCTTTTTATAATGCTTTAACTCTATTTCGATTGAATACGAAGGAAAATGTATAATCAAACCGTATAGAAAAGAACATTTTCTTTAATATTTATAATAACATAAAAGGTTTTTTTTTTTAGGAAAAACTGTTAAAAACTTCAAATAAAGGTACTTCCGGTAGATCAATTATAACCAAAATCTAATCAGCTCTTCATACGGATGTAAAGAAGAGGAATACGAAAGAATTATAATTTTTAGAATTGTAGTATTGGAGTTATCGTCGGAGAAAAATTTCTCTCTCTCTCTCTCTCTCACACAGACACACACACACATACACGGACACAAACATACAGACATCATCTTAAAAATAGTAAATTCGTATTCTAGGGACCCTAAAACGTGCTTATTCATTAAAAACTCACTACTGATTTATTTGACCAAAGACAATACCTTCCTTACCTAAAGGTGACGACAGGTAAAAATGTTAAAATCGGGTTCTGGGAATCATAAAACGTTTATTCAATTAAATCTGAATATACGATACCAATATCATAATAAAGAATAATGATATATTTTTATCTGTAATTTGTGGTTATTGTTTGTATCGTCCTGATTTATTTATTTATTTATGATTTTTTTTTGTCGAACTATGTAGTATACTCGCATACACGTAGTAATAGCGGCGAAAAGCAAAATATAAAGTCATTCGCTCGTTTCCTCATATATCCTCTACTTGACTCCTTGTTTGGAAGTATACTTTAGTTCGTAGTTGTAGTATTAATACTAGTAAAAACCATAGTCGCAACGAGTATGCAGGATCCATTTTTTCTGTCAATTTCATTGGCAAATTTCATATTTCGAAAATTTTCTACAAAATTTTGAATTCACGATGGAAATTATATAGGTATATCAAAAACACGCAAAATTGAATAAAGAATCGATTTTCCATATTTACTGCACTTTTAATTTTAATTTCACACTCAAATTTTGGTGAAAGAGAAATGTAAATTCATCAGTGACATTTCATGATAATCATCCTGTCTCTATCAATAAAAAATAGCCGAAAAATGTAGATTTTTCAACAAGTAATTTGTGTTCTGCGTGAAATACTCTCATTACGAATATAAAACCTTTCTACGTGTATACATAAATAAGAAGACATTTATATGTAAATAGAAACCCTTGTCAAAACGTCCAAACAAAGAAATATCGCAAGTACAACTATTTCATCCGTTTCCCGATATGAACACATGTACAAATGCCTGAATATCCAGTCAATATTACAACATTATGAAATGACAGATTAAAATGTAAACTTGGCAATTTTTCGATGAAAAGCAATAATTCCACTGATGCAAAAACGAATCCCAAATGATTGCATTTGCACACGCGTGCAGAGCTAAATAAATCCATTATCGCATCCATTGTTAGAACAGAGCCGAGGTAAATCGGAATCGGAATGCTTTTAATAAAATCTGAAATCAATCAGGGTAGGCCACGGAACGCCGGAATCAAAAACAAACGCATGGCCCTGGTCAACGTAGACGTGTGCACGTCATCCTGGCACTGGTGCGGCACCCAGGTCATGCGAAACGATTATTTTCATCCACGAGTGTCTGTATTAATTATGGAGGAATCTAGCCGACGTTGCATGCCGGACTCATTTATCAACCGTGTTGTCAGGGCTTTTCACCGTGATTTGCGTTTGCGTTCAAGGCGGCTACGGCCAAGCGGTTTCTTCTTGCAAATGCATATTTTCTCTTTTTTGCACATATGATTATACACATTAGCATCATATGTCATAATACCATTATTTTTGCCTTTCACTAACATAAAAAATCTGATGTGGCCAGCACATGTCCTCCCGCCAATTCCATGTTTAAAATAGCATTAAGCTTTAAGTAAAGTTTCACTTCCGATTGATCGTTTGTAAACAAAATCTACTTTGTTGTTCCAATAAATAGAAAAGTTTGTAATACAAAATTTTGGATTATATTTTATTACGTTTTTCCTGAAAAATCTGTTAGAGCTTCAAATTAAGTACTACATCCGGTTTATCATATATAGTCAAAATCTAATATGTTGTTTCAAATTATATAGGAGTATTAAATACCAACTTTGCGAACTTTTGGATCATTAATATATTTTAAGGAAAAATCGTCACACACATTATTGTCAAAATCATCACCAACTTCCTTATGCTCTAAAACGCAATCTGTGTAAATTCTTCGCCGTACATTATTCATTTCGTAAATGTGTAGTTGCATATTATTATTTGACACTTTGAAATCACGTTCTTATTGAGAGCTGTTTGACATATAATGCTGAATCGAATTATCCTGTATATCTAATATTTATATGATGGAAAAAATATTATTTTTACAAACCTTAATTACATTAGAATCATATTTAAACAACTAAATTCTTCTTAACACGGTTTCATTATTAATTTTAATGAAAATTGCTGCGTGACAGTGACATTTGTTGAAATATGTCAAATGTTTTATTAAAGTATTGTTTTTGTTTGACGCAGAGGCAAAGTGATGTACAAAAATTAATTATTTTATAATATAATATAAAGTTATTTCAAGTTATTTACTAAATGCTATTATCGTAGAATTGAAGATTGTGCCATTATATTCAATTTTTATTGGTAAAAGTTGCTAAAAAATTATATTCAATGAATTTTTTACAAGAAAAACTGTTAAAAGCTTGTATAAATGATACTTCCGGTTATCCGATATACACTCAAAACTAATGAGCTCTTCCCACATTAGCATAGAATGGATAAATTTAATTTCAAATTTTTCTGATTGATAGTATTTGAGTATTCGTGTCCACATGATCCACACACACAGACACACACACACACACAGACACACACACACAGACACACACACATACATACCTACAGACATCATAGTAAAAATGTTAAAATCGGATTCTGGGGACATCAAAACGTGCTTATTCACTAAAATCTCTATATCCGATTTTTAGCACGATCCCTATACCTCCCTTACCTAGGGTAGCGGGAGGTAAAAATATATTTCAAATATTTTTTATATATTTTATGAACCTATTTGTTATGTACTATTCCGAATTTAACTAAAGTATATATACTTACAATACTTCATATTGCACAAAAGTAACTCCTTTAATAGTTTACTCTAAAAAACTTAAATGTTATTGGGGTCATGCATGTTAAAAATCTGTATAGATATATCGTTATTACATTAGACATCTAACAATAGTCACAAAAATAAAAATTTGTACAATAATAGTAAGTACCTACAATCAATAATGAAATAGAGTAAAATACCGCGCCGATGCGACAAGAGAAAAACATATCACTAAAACAGCGAAAATGAATAATATGCATATATCGAGCTCTAATCTCCTTATGAACAACCCAATGGACAGAATTTGAAACAAGGAAGTAAAGACAACAATACAAACGTGCAATATCAAGAACATTGTAAAATTTATAAAAACAAGAGAAAAAGAGTAGAATAACCATATGTAAAGAGTGGGAGAACAAAATATAATCAAGATTAGCAGAGATAACGAACTTAACAACCAGAATACTGACAGGACGCTCATCTAAAAAGTGGATCGAAAGCTAGACGTAAAAGCGACAACAACAGAATCACAATGTTTTATTCGAATTACTGATTAATTCGAATTTTTTTCTCTGTCACTATGAATATTTTACAAACAGTATGTTGACTCTAATTTGAATTTCAGATAATTCGTTTTTTTTTTTTATTTCGATGGATTTCAATTTGTGCACGTCCTGCACTAAAATTACCTCATAATAGTTAACTACCAAAGAATTTTTTGTAACTGTGTGTTTTATAACCGTTAAGGTCATATACAAATCAAGACTCGAAATCAAAAACCACTATCAAATATATTTGTCTATTTTTACCTCCTGCTACCTTTGGTAAGGGAATTATAGGGATCGTGCTAAAAATCACATATCTAGATTTTAGTAAATGACCACGTTTTAAGGTCCCTAGAATCCAATTTTAACATTTTCACGATGATGTTTGTATGTGTGTGTGTATGTATGAATTTTGTCTCCGCTCTAACTCAAATACTATCATTCAGAATATTCTGAAACCTTGTATTTCTACCCTATTCTAATATGAAAAGAAACCATTAGATTTTGGTGTAAATCGGATACACGGAAATGTCACTTTACTTAAAGCTCATAATGGTTTTTCTTCAAAAAATACAATTAAATGCCATTTTTTCATTATGAAAATTATAGATTATTGAATTTTCTACAGGTATAAATTAATACTTTTTCTATATATTTTACAGATAAATTTAAAAATCTTTTTTTTAATGCCGAAGCCTAAGATAAACACAACTCCTTTGTTACACAGTTCATTTTTTAAATGAATGTAACTGACAGGTAACCGTCATTGTCAAAAAACTAACCACTTCAAATTAATAATAGTGACATATTAAATAATAAAGAAAATCGTAAATAAAGCAATAGTTATATGCAATGGAACATATTATAGTTTGCAGCTTTACTAAATACGTAGGTATGTATTTAAATTAATAAAAATTAAATAGCGCGAGTTTTTGTGTTGGCCACATCAGATTTTGTTATTCATGTTTCATAACATTTACAGATGTTAAAATAATCTAATATATTTGCACTTAAGTAATTTAATGCATGTATTATCTGATTACTAGAGTACCAATTTGCAAATTGTAATAGATACCTAACCTACTAACTTTTACATAATTTCAAAATGACACTAATAAAGATTTTTCTCTCCCTTTAACCTAATAATTGGTAAAAAATAATCATAATTCTGATCGACTTCAAACATAACAATCAACATAAAAATCAAAGTATCAAAATCGCGCATTACCCTGATGATTAATTTCGACGAACGAATTTTTTTCCTATATCACAATTTCTTTTGGTTTGTTAATAAAATTTAGTTTCTAAATACATTTCGATTTTGTAATTTACATTTTATTTTTTAAAGATTTTGTAGAGAACTTAGAAGCCATTGAAATAATACGTTCAATAATTACATAAGTCAAAAATAAAAAGTAATATAATATGCATTATCAAAATAATGTAATTTAAAGTGAAAAATTATTCAAAAAATTCTCTACATGCAAAAAACAACAAAACAAAAGAAACTATTTATCCATGAAATTATTAAAAGTCCATGACAATTATGTGACTTTTCAGGCAATATTAAATTTCCTAGCTGTTATCACCCAGTTCATACGAATACATTTACCTACCGTCAGATTCAGCAATATTTACTATTCAGTCATTAATGTATTACCATGGATACTAATTATATATACTGCACCGTTCTAGATGAAATGCAACATAAGTTGTCAATGTCAAATGAACTTGACATCACGTTTTAAAGATATTTACTAAAGAAGAAGAAATCGAACCGCTACTTGTTACAATGCTGGTTATAGTTTGAGAAATGTTTGTGATATGTTTGCTAATTTATCTTCTAAACGTCCTAAACCAAATCCTTCTACAGGATCGAGAATATTAACAAAATTTAAAAATGATGGATGTTTAGATAAGAATCACACGAAAAGAGCAAGAACAAAAACTGCGCGAACTGAAGAAAATAAAAATAATTTGCAACGTGTAATAGAAGAAAAAAAATCAGCTGTCTACAAAAGTTTTGGCAAATGAATTAATATTAGCAAAACTTCTGTATTTAAATTACTAAAAGACTACAAATTTCATTCTTGTCATTTTTAAAATCACCAAGAGTTAAGATATAGTTCTTATTACTTTCTTGCGTTATTTAAAATCAGTATTATTATGATAAATTCATTTAATATTGACAACCTATATTGCCTTTTATCTGGAACGATACAGTATGTGTAACTGGTATCCATAGTAATACATTAATGATAGAATAGATAATATTGCATCTTAGCTGAAACATACGGTATATACTCGTATGTATATTTGTACATACAGCACAGATCATATTTCAATTTATTAAAGAAGCAAACTTAAAAATTATTAACTGTAATTCCGATGCAAAAAATAAAGTAGGGAAACGATGATAATATGCATGAGTGTGGATTCTTCTTAGTAGTTCGAAACTAATTAAGCAATGTTTCTAGTAGTAATACAATTGAATCCCACAGAACAAAACAAACGAAAGCATAACAAACTCGGCGGCAGTAACGAGTAGGTAGCCACCAGCAACGAAATGAAACGAAACCAAAGCAGCAGCATTAGTGGCGCCCGCGCCATTGCGTGATGAGCTAACGAACTACGTCTCCTAGTTCTCTCGCAGCACGTAACTAGCTCTGAAATGAAATCATAATAACTATTACCACGGGAGCCGCGCTTTATTAAATAAACTAGGCTTTTTTATCATTGTGAAAAATGTCGCGGGAGAAAGTTTAGCCACTAAGTTTTAAATGCGAATGTTTTATTTTATTTGGAAAGTTTAAATGAATGACAGGCAAGGGAATAAGCCAATGAGACTCGTGGTTTGTTGCTTTTATTTTGTTTGTGAGGTCTATTTGTTCGAAGAGGAAAATGTATGAGATGAGGCTACCACACTACGCTTTGAATTAGAATTTATGTTTACCTTTCATATAACTAAATTTCATTACACATTCCTGTATCTATAAAAATAATAAAAAGAAAATACTCACTAGAGTTCGGGTGAAAAATACTTGCAGTAAGTATACACAAACAATTGAAACAATATTTCAGAAATTCTATACACATCAAATATCTCTATTTCTTGAAGCTCAAAATTAGTAAACTATTGGCACTTATATATGATGATCTATAAATTCGAAGAATACTATGATAATATCAAGAGGTCAATATAGAACTTCATCGAACTTAAATAAACAAATACATTCACTATTACAGATATCTGTGTCGTGATAATAATTTTTTTTTTTCATTTATTTATTTATAGAACTTAAGTGTAGCAGTAGTGCAGTAATATTGACTTTATGAGAATAAAAACAAAATTTTTTAACAATGACAGATTCATAAGATTTTTTGTATCTTTTAAAAGAAAGTAGCCGAAATCATATTAAACAAGGAAATTAGATTCGAGGATACATTTGGTACGCTTATTTAAAAACGAATTTGACTCTAATTCGGTTAGGCGCGAGGATATATGGAGATGAGGTAGTTTTTCTTATTACTGTTGTTTTTCTTAATTCTTGTTGATAGAGATGATATGATAATGATGTACACAACATCTGTGCCCAAGCGGTATTAGAAAAAACGTGCGACCCGTCTCGAATAATGTCAAACACTCTGCGTCTGATTTAGCATTCTCCAGATTATATCTATCGCAATTTATATTCCGTTTTTAGTTATTATGGAAAATGGAAGCTAGTAAATTTAGCTATAATTAACTATTATTTGTATGACACATATTTTTAATTTTAATTTTGAAAAAAATATTTCTAATTGGCATCCCTCCGCTAGGCAAAGTATTCGTAAAACTAGCTCAAGGTTCTGAAAAGCTCTATTCCATTCTTCATTCGTGTCCAGCATTCACGTCCTAGCGAATCAATTAACCCACAAACAGATCATCAATACACATCGTGTCAAAACTGGCCGTTTCAATCGAATCGAATTCATAAAATCAGTGTTCGCGTTTAAAAAAGAGCCGCGTTGGCTGGCCTCGACCGCTGTCCACTGGCGCAATTTGAAAATGCCAGGCGTCACTGTCAAATCTTTTTCGCATTATTTAGGACTGGGCATAAATCATTGTGACCGCTTCGTTACCTACAAACACACATGCACGGCTTGCACGTCACTGACATGGCTCTATCTGCAGGGAAAAAGCATCATGGAGATAATGCTCAGCCGAACGGAATGTGTCCATATCAATGTTTTTACAATTTGCTCTTTGCTCTGAATGGATTAATAAAACACTATTCAATTTAAATTACACTGGTCAATTCAAGTTAAATTACAACTACTAATACAATAAATACATTATAGAAATGTTTCTGACTTGAGATTTTTTGATAATGTATATTGTTTCACCTTAAGAATGAAGTAGATATCACTGCCATCGACAGTTAATTTATACAATTAAAACACAATATAAAACTATATTTCGTACATATTTAGTAGGCATTGTTAATAGAAGAGTTCTTCGCAAAAACAACCACTGTCCATTTTTTTGGATTTGAAATAATCAAAGAAACAACTTTTTACCTTCCTTACTTTTACAGATTTCTGTAACTTAATTTATCCCAGGATCATGTTTAAATATAAGAAAATTATTTACTGAATGTTAGGAAATAAAAAAATAATTATTGATGAACAATTACATAATAATTAGACATTTTTATAGGACGTTTTTGTAGGAAGGCTCAAACTTTAAAATGCAATAACTTATGACTAAGATGAAAACAGTTTAATAAACTCCTTGAAAGTACATGTCGCTGTATGTAACTCAAATTTACAATATAAGGACAATTGTTTTTGAAAGAGTTATTCATTTGAAAGTATTTGCCCAAACGATGTTACTTAATTTGCTTTTATTTTTCCAATCTAATATTAGGTAGTTGTTGCTTTTATAATTACGTATTATCTTGCGTGAAGGTGAATGTACCTCCAATTTATATCAAAAAGATAAGGCTTTTCGAATTTATTTTTTGTAGCTTCCATTAAGATTTGCTTCCTCGTAAATAACTCCCAATCAGTATAGAACGTAATGAAAGTCTTAACTTCACCTATTGGTAGATATTGAAATTGTCAGAATGAATATGCGACTTTTAGCAATTAGTTTTAGAATTACACAGTTTCGAGGTCTATAAATTAACAAAATAGAACTAAATTTGAAAAAGAACGCCAAAGAAAACATTAATAAAGTTTTGAACTAGTGAAACAAAGTTCAAAATTTTCGGCCCCCATACGAGAAGATGGAGTAATAAAAATTATACAATTCGTAAAGCGAATGAAAGGACAAATTATTTTATACTCGTAGTTACTTTTTTTCTTTTGCGCTATGAAATGAATATAAAAGAAACATATGTATGTACATATTTTGTTTTGTGTAAGGAAGGGCCGGTTTTTTAAATGATAAAATCTATTAATAATCATTTAGTGAATTGCAGTAAGGTAATGCAAATGTTTGACAGTAATAATTTATTTAATTCATTCAATTTACTTTTAAAATAAATTTAATTGGACGTTTATAAAACCGGCCCTCAAATACAATACTTGTGAGGTATTTTTGCAAGTATCCATTTTGCAAAACGTCGGGAAAACATGGATATTTTCATTTTAGAATAAACATAATATCCTTTCAATAAATATTAGTAATGTCAAATAGTCCATTTATAAAATATTCGTAATCAGAATACACCAATAATTATTTTTCACTATTTATAAAATATGTGCTGTCGGGAAAAAATGAAATGTTGGAAAATATCTAAATTGTTATTCAAAGCTAATATAAATGCATCCGATAAATAGCGTCGTTAATCTTATTTAAATAACGTAAAATAAAATATCGGTGGAAATGCAACGGGCAAGGCAGCGGTTTTTGTGCTGCAGCGAATGACCGGGTGATTGATACAGTGTTACAGTGATTTAACGGGAGTTATTTTTCATTCTTTTACCCGGTTACTTGCGACTCAATGACAAAGCACTGGATTTGAATATGTTTGCATACGCGAATCTTTGAAATGGCTGCATGATGTTTCAATGCTGCCGTGACAGATGAGCGCACATTTATATTTTTGATTTCCTGGGCTACTTGATACACACAGAATATATGCATACATATCTCCTATCATTTTTTACCAAAATGGCCAATGGACGTACCCACAGTATATGTACATTAAATTCATATGTTACTGTAAATCCCAACTTTGGAAAATTCATTAATTTAAAAGTAAATCCTTAGACGTGAGATGAACGATAAAAAACAAACACTACATACCTACGTATTATTTCCAATTAAAAAACTACATATATAATATTGTACTACTTTTAACGGCTCCCATAGGCACAGTTGCTTTTTGCAGCATGATATTACTTGTTCTTTTATTTTTAAAACTATAATTTTATTTTTACTTTGACGACCGACCAAGATAGTGTAGTAGTAGTATTCCCAAGGTCTTAGGTGCGGATCCCGTTTGAGTATGGTTCGTCAATCAATAAATAAGAAAAGCAACGATTATAAGAAAAATTGCATTATTTCATTAAAAGTACATAATGTTATTTTGTTTTCGGAACGATAATTGTATGAGAGCAAACAGATTTCTATAATTCAATTGATTATAATTCAAATATGCGGATCATATTTATTTGGTGAGAATGATACGTTGAGATAAGGTGTGCTCGTGAGTTGATATTTAGAAAATATATTTTTTATATAAATACCCTTGAACGTGTTAATTAAAGTTATCATCATAAAAAATTAAATGTACGTCGCTGTCAAACGCAAGCCACAATAAAACAAAAGTAAAATATCCCGAAATTCCCTTTACACTTCAAAGCTCGAATGAAATGATTCCGTCAGACAAATGTTTCATTTAAATTTAAATTAACATCAGACATTTCTTTCAGAAGATTAGCGTCAAAGAAATATAATATTATAAGACTTTGTCAAATTTGCGTATTTCGCGTTAGTTATGGATATAAATGTTTTCTTTTATGTTCAAATTAGATACTGCTAGTATTTTTGTAGAAGAATAAATTAGCTACTAACTAGAGAAAACTGAATAGTGAGCAATTTTCATAATCATAATGTACCTACACCTACATATGTTTTACATTGTTTGCTATTAGTTTGAATAGAATAGAAACTATGTTGATAATGTTAGCTACTGTATCACAACTTCCTTTGCACGGATTACGGTGCAGGCTAGTAAACACTCATAATAACACGAAATTAATAATCGTAGTTACACTTTGTAATATCCACTTTAACATATATTTTATTATCAATTATTGAAAGTACTCTATTTCAAATTCACAATGAGTATTAAGTTATCATTTTACCATCTATCGAAGTCTTCCTTAGTTTACTTGTTATTACCAACTCAAGAGACAAAATAAAATAAAATTGTTAAATAATTATAAATAAACACTTAGGGTCGGTTTTTCAATCTCTGGTTAATATTTTAACTTCTAGTTAAGTAAACAATATTGCACCGTTTTGTTAACAGCAATGATAAACCTGTCATTTGACAGTTCATTTTGTTTCAATTTTGTTTATTTAACTCTTAGTTAAAATTGTAGCCAGATATTGAAAAACCGGCCCTAAAAAAGTAAAAACTAAAATCTACAAGTAAATAACATAGACAATACTATTTGCTTTAAACGACACAAAAAAATATTAGTTGAGTACTCCGCGTTTCTTGAATTCAAATATAAGTTTGCAACTAGCAATGCACTTTATAGAGGCATATTCTTCTTTCTCGCTTAAATCAAAAGACTGTATACCGTAACATCAGCTGTCCATACCGTGAAACTATAATGCTGGGATTCTAGACATTTCTATAACGTCTATAAGCGTTTCAATAGTGACTTATTGAGTTTATAGAAAAATGTAATTCTGAGCTCGTCTACACGTTTTAAATTTTTTTTTTTAAATACATTATAGACGTCCATTAATTTAGCGTGGCCATACAGTTGGTCTTAAATACTTATAGAAATCGAAAAAAAAGTTTCTGTCTTGATCCCGATTTTAGTAAATAAGTAAGATCTAAGGTCCCTAAAAATAACTCCAACATTGTTTATAACATTAAAATTATTTCATTTACTGCAGTTCGAATACAATTCATGAATGACAAAAATCAAATTTGATAGAAATTAATAACCTTATAAAAATATTGTAGATAATATAATTACAATATATTATAGAATTAGAATGTCTAACTCTGAACAAATTTGTAAGTCTTATGGCTGGTTTATGATGTTTTTAATTTACAAATATAGATTTACAAATTTATATTTATAAATATAAATTGTACATCTGCCTTTAATGGTTCATGATGAATTTAAGAAATTTATTATTTAGAATTTACGTTTAAAATATAACCATATTTTATATTCTAAAGGTAAATTTTTGAACGAGTCCAACTATTTCACAGTATTTTGGTGGAGAATGAAAGTTTCAAGTGACAGTACAACTGCTCGTAACCTTACATTTTAATTTGGGTAATTTGTTAAAATTGGGCGCGATCAGCACCCCGGCAGCGCTGGCAGCGATGAGCACCGCTGCGTGCCGATGATTGCCGAATGAAATTGCTGGACCATTCGTCCATTTATTGTGCTCGTCAAACTTCGGAGGTCAGCGATGCCAGCGAAGAGAGGTGCTGAACGCGGCCATAGATTCCGAAAATATGGATATGTTATTAATATCATAAGAGGTTATATAACTGTCATCCCATTTATGTCAAACCATGTGACTCAATATAAGATTTTATATCTTTAATTTCACTATAAACCAACAAGGTAAATAGAAAATTTCAAATTGAAATTTGTAAATCTAAATTTAGAAATATAAAATGTTCATAAATGCATTTGCTGGTTCATGGTGCATTTAGATTTGTAATTTAGATTTACAAATTCTTAAACCTCATTCACAGCTTCGAAAATAAAAATAAAATTATACATAAAAATAAAAATATCGATGTAAACAATAAACTCTTATGAAAGTGTTCACAGCTCTTAAAAATAAAATTAAACATAAGTCATAAACACAAGGATTTGCAAATGTTAAATATTTTATACAAAAATAAGCACATACATAGCAACTGTCATTTGAGCTGTCAATTTACGTTCTGGCAAAAGAATTCAATTTAAACATAATTTTAAAAATCTCTCTTAAAACAAAGATTCACATATATGATTGCGTACAGTGCTTTAAAAGGTATGAAGTTGTTATTATTCCTTGTTAATTATGAATACCTATATTAAATGACAGTTGATGTTTTATTATCGAAGCGGTAAACACCAACCATAAAGTTTTATTTATATTTCTTATTTATAATAGAGAAAAACTGAAGAAGAAAGAAGTGTCAAGTGCAATTTACAAATCCTAATAAAATAGGAAAAAATTGAAGAAGAAAGGAGTGTCAATGTACATAGCATTTGTTCATGTTAAATTTTTATTGAATTTATAGAAACTTTTCAAAGGAACTTTTGGTATGGGATTTGTGCAAAATACATCGAATTGACGGAAGGTCTTGTGCTGATTGACAGATTTTTGTTGATAAAATTATACATAAGAATGGCAGCTTTCGTTGCGATTTTGTACATTATTTCCACATTTACTGATCTGTAAGACTTACAATTTTTTTTCAGAATAAAGTTATAAGTATTTCTTCAAATAATGTACTGCTGATATTTTATTTAAATATTACAACAAAATAAACTCAAATAATGAATCATTTTAAAATTATTAAATTGTATTTTATAACGACTGGTAACATTGAAGTTATAGATTTCATAAGAGGAATTTACAGATGAAGCGAGTTATAAATAGTTGCACAGAATACCGTTTTATGGAAATCTATAACACGTTCATTTATAGAGTTTCTATAAGTTATATATCTACAAGTTTATAGAAATTTAAGAGAATGTCACGAATCCCAGCATAAATCCCGGATACATCAGGGCCACCCTGTAAAAACAATAACAATCCGACCTTTTAACTTACGACGAGGATTAAGATCGCTATACAACAATCACAAACTTTTCAAATGGAAGTCTATCTTGGATGACTTTTTTTAATTCAACATTGCCCCTGAACTGGCAACATTGTAGAAATCTCCTGTCCATTTGTTGGCAATTATAGTAATTTTATATTTATTTTAGTTCAGAAATTTATAACAAGATAAGCAAATTACATAATACTGTTGGATTAAATGAATTCAATAAATTTAAAGAAATAAAACTAATAATTTAAACTGCTCAATGGACTCTAGAATTTAAAAATAATTTTGGTAGGTACTTGAATGTCTTAATAATAAATCAAAATTAAATATTTAATGAACCTGAAAAGAAAATTAATATCAGAAAGCGAAAAAGTGCTTAAAAGGACCATGTATACGATTTTAAATTTCATGTAATCTTTACTTGTTATGTAGTTAAATTTAATGCCTATCATTTCAATCCTCGCATGTTAAGGTGAAGTATTAATAAATTCTATTATTCAATTTCGATTTACCAGCTAGTTATGAATCTTATTCTGTCCTGTGATATTTGCTAGAATCTTCCTCTAATATTCCTTATTTCGGCCACATGCTTAATATTTCCTTATATTTATTACTCATTTTCACTTCACTTACTACACTTCACTACACTTCTCTTCTTACTACTATACATCACTATAATATTTATTGTTTAATTAAACTACACAATCACCAGCTCAATTAAACAGGTCCGTCACCTACTATGGTTGGTACGCTGATTCATTGAAAAAACAAATGTCATCTCATTAAAATTAGGTATAATGGGCAAAGATAGCTGTATAAATAGGTATTCATATTTTGACAGTTTTGACGTCATTTAAAAGAGTGCTAGTATATTTATCTTGGTAAATGATGTAATGTAAATAGCGTAAACGTTCTAGAATAAGTTACAAAGAACTGGGAATTGTGAGTTGAAAATGATCTTGTGTGAGAGAGAAATAATTGCGTCCCGCATTTCCTCCTTGTCCTTAGCCATCTTTCATCTCCGCCACTGACAAGCAATAGTCATAAATCAGGCATAACACCAAAACGTCAAATATCGAACGCGAGGCAGAGGCAGGCGTTTGAATCGCGAGAGGCACAACACAACTGGCAACTGGCCTCATGAATACTGCATGCTACATTGTTGCATTATTTATCCCGAGCGAGATAGTGGATGCTGGATGCTCGACGGGGCCTCAGCCTCAGATCACGTAATTACTACCCCCAATATCCGACAAGTTCTTGTAAAGTTTCCGCGATCAGCCGGGAACGAAGAATTTATAGGCGTTATTAATACGGAGGATACGCTTGTTTGTCCGGGATGTCGTCATAAGTCAGCACGCCAGCGACTGTTTATTACTGTTTGTTGGACTTGATGGTATCGTCTGTGTTTGATGGCTTGTTTGTTCTAATACTTTGTACCCACTACAAACATGGAGAAGCTTGTCTTCAATAATTAGCAAACGCAGCAGCTTAACTCGCGTCCTGAAATTTTTTAGGTCGATTCAATCTAGAGGAAAATCTATAATTTCCACTAATTCACAAATTGTATTGCAGCGCTTCGTTCCAAATATAACAATTAAAGTAACTTTGATAAAGCGTTTCGATATACTTTTTTTTATACGCAAGTTTGAACCTGATTCATAGAGATTTAAATCCTGTTATTAAATACAGTGCACACAAAGACTTCAAAGTCGTTTATGTTGAAATCGACTTTAATTGTCAGTAATAAACTCATTTTCAAATATTCCATTTAAAATACAGTAAAAATCGTTAATCTGGCGATTTATAAGTACCAATAATGCATTACGTTTAATGCTGTTTACTTGTATTAATAATATTATCAGATTTATTAACTGTTCATTGTTTTCATGCGCAAGTTGCATTAAGTAAAAATACGAAAGGTTCACGCGAAAGCAATATTTATAAACTGTAACCTACTACATTAAAATTAATAATATTTATTTATTTATAATTTTATTTCAGTGTGACATAGAGCATACCCGTATTATAAATGTATGAACTTATTTTCAATTCTGTCCCATTATAAGTTATTAAAAATATAAATAAAAAATGTCATTCAAATAAAATGAAATAAATATTTTAAAGTACATTTAAATTTAAAATATACTCCGAACTATATAATATATTTCAATATTAATATCGACAATTAATGTATGTATGTGAATTTAAATGAATTGAGTTTTTGTGTTCGAATATGGTAACTTTATAATGAGTTCAATATTTTAGATATTTCATATAATAAAAGTAATTGCTGCCTGAAATAATAATATAACGTTTTATTTGAGTATTTACCACTATCATATCAAAAACTTCAATAGGGATATGATTATGAAACTATATTTGTGACAATTTTTGTTGCAGTTTTAAACACATTCCGAATTGTATCTATACTCTTTTTTTAAACTATAGTCAGTAACTAGAAATTCTAGTGAGAAAATCAAAGCCTATGATTGGCTGCTGCGCTATTTCGTGAAGCCGCATTTAACCAGACGAAATTTCAAATTAACCTTCAAACGTAATTGAAACGTCAAACTCTCAGTAGTTGTCAAATCATTTGTTGAATTTTCATGTTTCATTAATCTTTTTGTGATATTCTACAGTTTTTGTAACATTATCTACTTTCTCAGGAAGTTTGGATGACGAAGATAATTTTTATTAATAATTAATAATATTTTGTATGTACAATGTTAAACGCATATTATGACACTGCTTGCACATTAGAAAATTATATGTATTGAAGTATAAATATATTAATAATGACAATATAGTGAATAATTGTTTTTGTTTATTTATTGTATTTTATAAGGTTTTTTTTAAGTATCCTTAAAATGCCCTAAAAGGCGAATTTGATCGGTTAGGTATATTTAATAAATATTTATTTATTTATATGTGAAGCAATGCATAAAACCAAGAGTTAACAGTATTTTTAAAAATATATAAATTTTTCATCAAGGAATTACAAAAATATAATGCAATTAATTAATTTATAATTAAAAGTTATGTATTTATGATTTTATAAGAATAAATTAAGTAGATTATCTATAATAGTTTTGGTTAATGAAAATATAACCTGGAAAGTATAAATGCTGACGTGACCTTCATTTTAACATTTCAATGCGGCCAAATAAATCTAGTGACTTTTTTTGGTAACTTCTAGCGGTGTAAATGTGACTTCGTTTAGTGCTGTCTATAGTTTAAAAACACGGTATAGCACGGAATATGCATTTATTTTACCTGAAAAAAAAAATCTTTTTCGTCTACATAACTTAGAAATTAAAGTTTAAATTCTATTTCGTACAAAATTTTGAATCCTTGCAATAAAATAAACCCTAATCTCTAGGTGTATGTTTACTGAATTGAAAGAAAAAAAAAGGTTAAACGAGTTACATCTTCGAATTCAGTACACGAATTTCCCAACTATTTTTATTCGTTACGGCTGTAGCGAAGTTTTGATGTAATTATTTAACATTTAATATGATTTATTATATCGTGCCGGCTACAATATACATCGCTGGAAACTTTTAAACTATCACGTATAGACGTGGAAAATGAAAAGTTGAGTTGTCGGCTCAACTACTGAACGTGGCTTGCAGTTTTATCGCAATTTACTGGGCGGGAGGTTTTTTTTGTTGAAGGTGATTGCGTGTTACGGTTTACTGTACTCCATGCACGAGAAGTGAAAAATTAGGCTATACGATACATGGATGTTTTGGAATTTTGATTAGAGCAGCTTTATTAAAAGGTAGCTAATTTTGATTTTCAGACGATAAAACAGGTACCTATAAACAAAGTAATTGATAGATTGATAACGTGTTGTCATTCTATGCCATAATGTAGCATGTTATTAAACTCTTACAAATACCTGCCCACAAAGGCACTTCTTTTGTTCTTTCAAAACTTAAATTAAAAAATAATTCAGTAGTTATTTTTAATATGTGATGTAGTGTTTGTCTGTTACTGTATGGTTACAATGTTAAGCTTCTTTTACATTGCACTTTTTCATTTTACATTATTCTACTATTACAAGTTGTTAGAAAGTGCGTTTTACTAGAAAACACAGTGATGAATGTGTAATAGTTATTTACATTCGAGTGCGTGTAAGTTGTATTTTACAGCGCGACAGCTTTGTTTAAGGCACGAGCCCTTAAGGCGAGTGCCTTATCAGCTGGAGCGCTGTAAAATATTTCACGCACGAGAATTGTATGAGATAGGTTGTACTTCTGAAAAGGGTTAGTTTAAAATACTGGGGTTAAGTCAATTTCCAAATTTGATTTTACTTACCTTCATTAGAGTACTTCTTCTAGCAAAAATTTATCTGTAATAATAGACGTTGTTTATGACTGATAATATATTTATTTGCTCATGTTTTCTTCGTAATAAATAATAGGTAGGTGTCGATATTTGACATTTCAGCAATGTTCGCCTAGCGTATTTGACAGGTATATCGATCGGTGACTATGTCGGTAACGGCGGGTTTTTACAATAATGACAGATGTCGCTACCGTGAGTTTGGTTTATATAAATTAATTTAAATATAGGAATTGTTAAAGAAAAAAATAACTTAGTAGGTAGTACTTTTTTACATGAACTTTATTATAGTAAAGATGATTTCTTTTCTAAATGCCCATAAACGTCCAGTGTATTTTGCTTATTTTTAGTATGTTCCCCTTATTACATCCATTTAGTTTATTAAAAAGAAATGTTCACAACAATGCTCAGTTACAATAAAGAAAATTTAATTGAAATAATGAAATGGTGAGCGTACTTTTTAAATTGACATCGCGCGAAATAAGACTCGCACGAACTTCCTGGACAACATTTGTACTTTATGATGCAAAATTAGATGATTCAATGTACCTGTTCAAATTCAAATGACAATTACGTATCGAGAACATTTGTATCCTTATAGGCTAAGACTTCTGGTGGATACCAACTTCGTAGGTTAAATAACTAAGTATAAGTAAGAGCCGTTTTCATAATAAATTTCATCTTCACTTTAAAACTTTAAATTAAAATTAAAGTTGTGTTCGTTTTCGTAATATAACTTTACTACTTTAGCGAGCACTATAAAATTACTTTTAAATAAAGATAAAGTCTTAGAATAATTTTAATTAAAGTCTTAAAGTGAGCCTGATTATAAAACCCGAATATCATTTGTTGTACGTAATAAGTGACGAAACGTTACTAAGTGCCCAAAAAACAACATCATTAAAAGTTCAGATATCGGCACTAATGCTATCCATTATAAGAAGATTTCATGCGAATACCATGTTGCCAACCTTATGATAATTATTGTACATATAAGATAATTTCGGTACGTGTACATGTGCAATAGTGAATTTGTCCTTAAAATGACAAAAAATATCTGGAAAAAGAACAAATTAAATAAAAACGATGAAGAAGTTCAAGATAATAAATACGCATAATTTTGAATGTTCATTACAATAACTTACTGTCCGGAGATTCGCAACACTGATAATAAGTTCATTTGTTTGGCTGAAAGCGAATAAATATTCCTTTCATTTTCATAAATTTTCAATTTCAAATAAAATATATATACTTCGGCGGTACTTTTTTATGATGGTTTATTTTACTCGGCCCTGTGGTATCGGCAACTAAATTTTACATTCGTGATAAAAAGTAGAATTTCAAAGTATTTTCAATGAAACTGAAAATGGTACATTTACGAATATTAGGTACTGTATTACCATATTACTAATAATAGTCACATAAATTTCACTTTTAAAAAGTTAGAATTTGTATCGTCGCAGAAATTTATTCGTTTCCACCAATATTTTGTATTTATAATTTGGAGAATTTTAAACCGATTTTAATTTGCTGTTGACTACAATTTTCTTTAAACTGTAAATTTTAAGTAAATAATGTAATGTGCGTATGTAATAATTAATAATTTAATTTCCCTTGGGCTTAAAAACTATATTGTTCTTCAAAATTTTTTATTTTATACAACCAGTGTACCCCTTGCATTACCGTCTGGAGTCAGTACAGAAAAACGGCACTCAGTACGCAGTACGTTGGACGGTGCAGTTCGAATCCAGCAATCGAACACAACATTTACACTCTGTCCGCAACGAGTGCGCACTAGTGCAGTGAATCGAAAACGCTATATCAGTATAATACGCAAAAATTTTATGTAAATATTTGGCAATCCACTTTTCTGTAGTCCATAGTTATTTCCGTTTTATTTGAGTTTTGTTTTACGAGCGTTTTGTTAAATATGATTTCGGAACGAAGCGGTTGTTTTAAATAATCACGTGTTTGCTGCATGCATGCTATTTTCCAATTAGCACGAGAATATTTTAATACAGTCATCCATACACTGACTATTGCATGTTTTCGATTGTATTTTGAAGCATTTTGTACTGAGTTAACTATCAGGACTCGTTATCTATCCTACTTTGTTCAGTAATAAATTTTCAGTGGGAAAGATACAAGATTAAACTACTTTCACGTTTATGTTTAAACTTTACGTGCACAATATTCAAATCGATGCACTAGTTTATTATTATTGTTATTATTATTATTTATAATTTCGCCAAGGGGTCATAGATGACAGTGATTTAGCTTACTGAGTCAAAGGTTCTGAGTTCAAATATAGAGTAGGCAAGTCGTCTCATCATATAATATTATTTTTCTACAACCGTGCGTAAAGTAATATTTAGCGCACTCTTTAGAGTGTGTAAAGAGTTACTTTTCAAGCACTAGTAAATCACGGGTAACGAGTTACAATACACAAAGAAATTAAAAACAATATATCTAATTTTTTAGAGTTAATTTTTCACTACAACACCGCAAAACGTATTTCATGTTTACGACAACAGATAAAAATTTGTATGCAATAAGGATCTTAACGTCAATCATTATATAATCTTCACGACTAGTACCAGTAATGATTAGCGTTATAATCCATTAAACATAAATAAATATAGTCTCCGTCAAATGAGTATGGATTGATAATCAACTTTTTCCCTTCTCCGCACTCTATTCCTTGCCCTGCGGTGTTGCCGCTTCTTTATAACTTAGCATTTTCAATATAACCACTGAATTGGCAACAGTGTAGAAATCTCCAGTCCATTCTTATTTGACGGCTACTACAGCTTCAACGTCCGTCGCAAAAAATCCTTTTGTTTCACACATTTTAGTAAATAAAATAATCGTTTTAATACAATTAAAAAACAAATACAAAATGGTGAATGAAAAGTGTATTCTGTGTCATTATTTTATATTTGCCCACAGTACTATGGTTACGAAGAGGCCGTCCTAACCAATAGCCTTTTACTATCTGGAATAGCAATGGCTATCCATAGAATGTCAAATCATATTGCTTCTTTTTCATTTTATTGTTATTAAAAACCTCAAATTATATTTTTGCTAGTACTTACTGATACATGAAACTTCCAAATGAATTATAATAGGCGAGGCGTACCTGAAACCAAAAAAAATATTAATTATCTTAATTGTATTAAAGAAAAAAAATCGATACAGCCTGTTTGACACGAACATAAAATTATTACTAAATTTGGGAATAAATATAATAACAAATTAGTTTCATTGGAAACGAATGTTTTGACAAATAGGATGTTCTATTTCATCATCATAAAATCAGTTTGAAAAATTTGTTAAGAAAATTATGATCCTGTCAAAGGGGCGTGAAAAGACTACTCCCATGACAAATATTATTAAAAATCTAATAATTAAGACCAGTTTTCTAAAGGTCCACTAAAATTTACTTTCAAAATAAATGTAATGAAATGGCAAAATGCAACTTGATCTTTTGACAGCAATGAATTTAATATTATAAGAGCATGAAAACTGATTCGAATTTGTTGTAGGTATTTATTAAATTTACTTTGGAGGTACATATTTTTTCTTGTGCAAAATGATGTATAATTTATTACTATGAGCATATTTTAAACTTTTACTTTTTATCTATGGAAATAAATAGGTAGACAATAGTTATTTTTTATACAAGACGATAAAATTGTATTTTATTGACGAGCGGAAAGTTTTTCGCGAGTCGATAATTTAATTTTATCGTCGTGTGTAAAATTCTATTTTTTTCTATAGCAGATTTTAAAGAGCAAAAATTAGAAAAACCGATTACAAATTAAATTATTTAAGAACAACTTAAAAATCTCAGTAGCGTGGTAGTTTAGTTATAGAATTTGTTTGAAAACAATTTCATTTTATTCATGTTTATACAATTGAAGTTATATATAATATGAATCGCCAAAATGTATAATTTTTTTTATTTAAATAAAAATTAAATTTCTTTATCTACCCTTACTGTTAAAGTTTTATTTTATCTATCCTTGCGGTTAAAATGTCACTTAGTCAACTATTTAGAGTTGACCAAAGCACACTTTAAAATCTGCTATAGAAAAAACATAAATTTTCTATTTGGTTGAACTATACAAACGGATAAATAGCACCCTACATTTGATTTTACAAACACTTTATTTTGCTTGTTAATTTTAGGTCAGATATATGTAAAAGCGAATAAGCGTAACGAAGCTATAATTGTACAAATCGATATGCAAAGAAAAACAAAAGATAAAAGAAATGAATCAGGAAATATTTGACAAATGGTTTAAATGCAAGTATTGACAGACAGCCGACGGAAATTTCAATCTCGGATCACGTTTAGATCAACGTGAAACAAAATCACAAATATTAAATACCGTATAGACATGAACATTCGCGTGATGGCTTCCAACCTATTGTTTATTAAAACTCGTCGCGGGAAATATAAAAAGACACAAGTAGAGCACTCTGTATATATAACATCATAATGACTTTCTTGTTATAATTATTGTAAACGTGTATTTGGTTAGCTTTTATTGTAATGTCAAATACAAACGATCATAAAGTTCAAAGTGCGCAGTATTTTTGAATGTGCAAATACATACATGAAATTCAAATTATAAACATTAACGATAATAACAATAATATCGCATCCATTAGCTGGGTGCGTAAGACGATTTACATCAATTTTTACAACTTCTTACTGTACTACAAGATTCTGGATTCGGGACCTTTAGATGTTCAAATTTCTTTGAACGTATGAAGTACCGGAATCTTACAGTTCAGTGAAGCCACCTTTAGATACGAATTCAATTATAAGAAATTTCAGACCGTATAAATGTGAATCTCGTGTTCTGTAGAGCATTCTGTACATAATAGGTATTATAAATTTTAAAGTTGATTAATTTTTCATTGTTATAATCACAGATCACAATGTACTACTATAGATGGGAAACTGCCATATCTGAGGTGTGGAAGTTTAAAGTCATGCACATAGACAACCCGGTACACATATTTAGGCTACTTCCAATATTATTTCATATTATGTAGTAATACGTACAATCATTAAACACAAATCAAAATGAAATCAATTTCTATATAGACTAGCAATTTGACTTGGACTAAATTTAAAAATTTGAGACACAAACACAAGTGACAACTACAGTGACAGCAAATTACCGATGTTATAGCTATACCCAAATCATTCAAGCAGCCAATGCACGTCATCACTTAGTGTAAAAACCTTAATGCATTAAAATCACTAATAGTGAAAAATGAAATAAAATTTCAATCATTTTTAACCGTCAAAAAGTGTATAGCCTTATATAATTATTATTCAGATGAATAGTAGAGTTCACTACTTATCGTATATGACATCAATAATATATATATATATATATATCGTCGCGTTCAAGGCAAAACGACACAAGCGCCATTTACATAATAAGCCAGGAGACACAAAAAACTGTCTGCGCTTTTATACAAATATATTTTTAATGTCTTAAATGCATTAAAAGTAAGCAGATTTTTTAAAACACTTACTTTGACATCAATAACTCGGGCCATTTCACTCTGCATTCACCCATAAGAAACTACGTACAAATGGAGCTTATGCCATTTTAAGCCTGCGTATTAAAATTGTGATTGTCGCTTGCGCAACTTCAAAGTGAAATATCTACTTAAATAAATTTTTCGTACTTATGCCACTGTGTTTAATAGATGGAGGGTACGCCAATCTATCGAACGGTACCAAAATCGCAAATTACGATTTTTTGGCGCTTAGGCCGTTTTGCCTTGAACGCGACGATATATATATATATATATATATATATATATATATATATATATATATATATATATATAGATAATGTACATCAACGTCATATTATTCGTTTAATTGTTGCTATAATTGGCAACATTGATAATTTGTATGTTGAAAAGGCTTATTTATAATAAAGTAATGTTAAACGCAACGTAACGACGCAACGTGACCGTTAACGCAAACACAAAATATGTGAATCTGCCAAAGGTAGCACATCTAATCAATCAGAAGAATTAGGTATATTTCTTTGAAATTCGGCTCACTTTTATTTATTGTCTTTATATGGTATACATAAGTATAAATAAGATTAGTATTATAAAATAATTTAAATAGAAATGGACAGTGACTAAAATATAGTATTTATTTTGTAGATGTGACAGTTCATGAACATGTCGATAATACAGATTGCAATCTGTACAACTCCTCTCATAAAAATTCTAAAACCTCTGCAAACGTACTAGTACATGACGTCACACATCTAGTTACTTTTATTCAATTTTTATTAATGACGTGCATTGGCTGCTTGAATGATTTGAGTATAACTGTAATAATTCATATCACTCAAGGACTACTATCGCCATCCTTTAGATGGAAGTCTCATTATGAACACAGCCCCATGGTTACCGATAAAACTTCCTGATGCGTAGATATACAGTGTATTTAAAAAAAAACTCGGAGCAGGCTATGAACCAAAAAAAAGTATGCAAATTTAAAAGTATTTAATTAAATGTCAGTTTGATTCCACGACATATTGATAAAAATCTTATTTAAAGAAATCAAAGCTTTTCTTCTTGAATCTTATTTTATAAATGAAAATAAATTGATAAAATGATCAGGCATCACGTTTCTCTATTCATAGCCTACTCCGAGTTAGGTTTTTTTTTTCTGAAAGGGGTGAAGAAACTAAGAATTTCGCTCACGCTTGTACCACATAAGTGAGCGAATTCGTTTCTTCACGAGTGTTGTACAGCGTTTTGTTGAATCCTGCTATTGAAATATTACAAAAAACATTAAAATTTGTACTAATAGATATATATACAAATGGTATATAAATAAACAAAGATGGCGGGTTACGTTGCTATCGTTTGTTTGTTTGTGTTAAACCAGAGTTGTGCATGTACGTAAGTACATGTACTTTAAACTGTATTTAAATACATTTTTATTGTACTTGTACTTGTATTTAAGTACAATTTTTCAATGTGTAATTGTACTTGTACTTAAGTCCAATATTTCTGGAATTGTACTTGTGTGTTCACAAGTATATGGACAAGTACTTTTGCTTTGCACGTTTCAACCTGCAAAATAGCAGAAAATATATATCCAGTTTGTCTCGTATCCTCGAACTAAGCAATACGTTGTATTATTTAAGTTATAAAATCATTTCATTTGCAGTTGAAGCTGCGTATGCATTCCAAGCTATTAGTTGTTCTTAGCCGTTTATTTTCTTCGTAAATTAAATAAAACGTTTTACTAAATGTAGTGTGTAATGTACTTGTACTATCTATAAATATTATAAACATTTGCAATTGTCAACGAAATTATTTTTTTGTAATACCATACTGTTACTGTGGTATAACAGGACTAAAAACGAAAGTGAAAAGATAAAACTAACGGCCACCGGCCGTTATTTTTTATAACAGTCGCCCACAATTACGGATCAAGTGTTCCTAGAAAAATAACAGCTTCTTGATGGACCGTTACCAAGGAGAATTTATAAATCAACAAAAAAGTTGTTCGGTATGCAGAAAGAGAAGAATTTTATTTTTATTTTATTATCCCCAAATGTCTAAATTTTATGTTATTACAAAAAATCTTGAACGCCACACGCCCGGTATGCAAATAACGAACTCGGATGATTATAAACATAAGCCGCGTCCGTTATTTGCCTCATATCGGCCTAATGACGTTAATAACTATAACATCACAGCGCTATGATGCCACAATATAAATTGCAAAGAATAACAAATATTTTGAAGTTATGCCGTCAAATGTGACATAACACTAAATATGTAGGTGTGTACGTTATTCTCATGGTATCGTATTTTGTTGATTTTTCTCCTTAGTATATTATTTATGTTACCTATTAAAGATACTACTTTAAAATTACTACTTTCACCAACCCGTTGCCATAGGAATACGTTGAATGGACCAAACAGAAGGTTTTAAGTTCCGTATCCAAGTAAGAAATAAACAATTTTCCATAGCACGAATATCTCTGACACGAAGCAATGAAGCATTTGTGCGATTTTGTTTACACGAACTTGTCTACTTGTTTTTTTTTTTTATTTAAATTTTAAGTTTCGATGTTTAATCTTGGAACATCCTGTAATTTGATTTCATTTAATATATTTTTGTAACATTTTTATAAATTTATTTTACATCTTATATGTAGCAGCAATTGCATTTAAATCTTTCTTTCGTAAAAGTAAACTGGTATAATGTTTCTCTATTTCAAAATTAGAATGTCACATTCTAATACGCATATGAATGTCGGAAGGAGCATCGTTCTTAAACGATTTTTTTTTTCTGATATTTTGTGATTTGAGATTGGCATGACTGCAATATATACAATAAATATCAAGGCAACGGACAGAATAATTAACAGAAATCACTGTCACTAACCTAATATTTCTACCAAAAAATTTCCTTAATAGAAATTGTCAAATATATTTATAAAGAAATCGGTAAATGAAAGCCTGAACAGAAAAAAATAATATATAACACACGTTAGAGAAGGCAATTTTATTTTAATATACTATTAAATTTTACATTTACATATTTATTTGTAATGCTATTTTAAGTCATTCAAATTCTAGCAGATTTAAATAAATTTTCTGTACCTAATTTAAATTTCCATTCATTTCATTTTGTTGCTTTCAATTTGATTTCTATTTTTAAGAACTCTACAGTTACTGGTTTGTTTCTGTATTTTCGTTCATTTAAAAATCTCCACATGAATACATTAAAGGGAGAATTCCTTTTATTGGAAAATCGTTAATACAGCAATAAGCCCAATCGTTTGTTATGAGCTTAATTTATTGATTTTAACTACATTACTCTGGAGTATAACTAAGTGTTAAAATACATTAATATTTTTTCATACATTTATAAGCAATCAAAGTATAAATTTGATTTCAATAATTACTGCTTTTGTCGTTAAATCTTTTCTTTTTTTAATCTGACTGTTCGATAACTCAACAATGATGGAGTGCTGGGTTTTCACTAACAACGTTTCGCTGGTTTTTGTAACAAATTTATTCACAAAACAACTATATGGTACTGGATACTTCTATAACGACGACAATACAGATAAATCATATTAAGAACACAGATTAGTTAGGGATGGGGGTATTAACTTTGCACCTCTCTTATTTTGAAATAGACAAGATTGTCCGCAACTTTGATACAGTACCGAACACCGACGCCTGTTTCCAATAATACTGTTGTATATGCACTTTTTAGATTCATGGTCATTAGATAGAGCACTACTCCTCGTAAAAATTTGTACAAATTTGAACACGTCAAATTTTGAAAACTCTTGTAATATTTGGTGTCTCTGACTGTATGAAGATACGACTTAAAAATAAAATTTAATTATTATAGCAAACATGAAAAAAAAAAATGAATTATATAATTGCAAAGTTATATATAGGTCACTATGTAGGTACAACTAAAAGGTATGTCAAACTGAGGATGGATGAACATTGCAAATCAACAAAAAAGAACTCAGGGAACAAATGTGCTCTGGCTAAACATTCCAATACTCTACTAAAACATACTTTCAATTTGAAGAATTTCAAGTCTGTGGAAGAGGAGCAAAATTTCTCTAAACGTCATTTTTTTTTATATAAATGCTGCATATCGGATATACATTATGACTGTTGTATCTCAATGACTTTTAATATTTCAATAAAAATAAAAAAAATAAAAAACTGATAAATGTAAACAGCTGGCAAGAAAATAGTGAATTTATTGTATTTTTTAGTTCAATTTATTGAGCTTGTCTAAGTTCTTAAAAATGATGAAAAATTGAGAAATGTAAAACAGGTATTAAGCAATACTACGTAATCATTGGTTTATCGACGACCAATAAAAGTTCATATCTACGACATCACGCTAGAAAACCTGCCATAAGATATTTCTGGCTATTCATATTATTCTGTTGCCTCTGATGTATATTCGAATATTTAAATTTTTGTATGATGTAAAATTAAACAAATGTATTTATGAGTGCATGTTTTTATGTTTAAAAATCTGTAAGATTTTATTTTTATATGTGATAATGCGCATGTTAATATTATATGTATGTATTAAATTGTTTTGGCAGGTGTAAGAAGGTATAAATGTATAACGAATCATCGGTTTTGTAGTAATAAATGCTGTATGATTGAGATTTCGATTATTGACTTGTAATGTATCGGGTAGTAGCCAATAGCCAACTAATAAAGAATTAAGATTATAGTATGAGTTGTGCTTTCGTTTTCAGAGTTAGAGAGTGATACACAATAAAAATGGTATTGTATACAAAATTAAGAATAGAAAACATAATTCGTGAGCATAATAAAACTATAGAAAAATTGGAAAGCCACTAAAGCAAATAAAATTGTGGAGGGGGACTAGAAACGGCACGGCAACATTTCATTTTAGTAGCCGTAAAAGCAAGCGGGATCGGAGCGAATAAATAAAAAATAAAACCGCTTTCAATTCGGCGCAATCCCGGTGCGTGCCCCTTAATCCGGGCCTGGCCGCGTGAGGACCTCTGACTCGATCAATAATGTAGCCCGGACGCCTCGCTGCATCCCCAAGGCAGTAGGCTCAGGCTGTGGACCCGCTGTCTCTTCCCCTGCCGAACTATACCTCACAAGATAATACTCATTGTACTTTAATATTCTCCAAACGTAATATGCACATGCACAGATAATTATAAAAACATGGATTTAAGAGAAACTAATCCTCTTTAAAATTGAAAGTTATATGAAATTTTTCCTAATATTAACTATACAGCGTGTCCACGGCTCGAGTCTTGAAGATGAAGAACTTTTTTTATTTTTTAATTTTAGTGAAAAATATTATTATTTATATAAAAAAACTCTGCCTTCTGTAAATTTAATAAAACTCTATCTAAATTTCAATAATGTAGTATAAATTTGACACAAATGAAAATTAAAAATCTGATGTGGCCAACACAAAACCTCCCGCTATTTAATTTTTATTAATTTAAATACATACCTACCTACGTATTTACTAACGATGCAAACTGTTCCATTGCAGAAAACCATTGCTTTATTTACTATTTTCTTTTTAAAATGTCTCTATTATTAATTTGAAGTGATAAGTTTTCTGACAGCCACATTTACTGTCAGTTACATTCATTTGAAAAATGAACGGTGTAACAAAGGAATAGTTTTTATCTTAGGCTTCGCGACTAATAAAAAAAAATATTTTTAAATTTATCTGTAAAATATATAGAAAAAATATGAATGTATTACTATAAAAAATTCAATAATTTTTAATTTTCATAAGACATAAAATTCGAAAAAATGGCATTTAATGGAATTTTTTGAAGAAAAACCATTATGAGCTTCAAGTAAAGTACCATTTCCGTTTATCCGATTTACACCAAAATCTAATGGCTTCTATTCCTATTAGAATAGGATAAAAATAGAAGGTTTCAGAATTTTCTGAATGATAGTATTTGAGTTAGAGTGCAAACAAAATTCGTACACATACACACATACACATACACATACACTCACACACACACACACACACACACACACACACACACATACACACATACAGACATCATCGTGAAAATGTTAAAAATGGATTCTAGGGACCTTAAAACGTGGTCATTTACTAAAATCTCGATATTAGATTTTTAGCACGATCCCTATACCTCCCTTACCAAGGGTAGCGAGAGGTAAAAAAAATCTGTTGTGGCCAGCACAAGACCTTCCGTCAATTCCATGTATTTTGCACAAATCCCATACCAAAAGGTCCTTGGAACAGATTCTATATAATATCATGTAAAATCGAACACGAACACATACTATTTTTTACAAATTCCATACCAAAAGTTCATTTAAAAAGGTTCTATAAATCCAATAAAATTATAACATAAACTACACTAAGTAATGTCCTTCCATCTTCTCTTTGGCCTTTCTCTGCGTGTCACTTGCGAGCAACACTATGACATACCAATTTTAGATCCTATACTTTTTTTCCATATTTGGTTTTGCACTTGCAACTGACATCTGTCAATTAAATTTTTTTGAATAATTATGTCAGCTGTTTCCATGATAAATAACAAAGCTGACTAATTTTTGAAAATTAATTTCTTTATAATGCTTTAACTCTACATCTATTGAATATGAAGGAAAATGAATAATCAAAGCATATAGAGAAGAGTATTTTCTTTAATAAATATAATAACAAAATGTCAAAAAATAATATTTAACTGCGTTTTTTTAAGAAAAACTGTTAAAAACTTCAAATAAGGGTACTTCCGGTGGATCAATTATAACCAAAATCTAATCAACTCTTCATATGGATGTACAGAAGAGGAATACGAAAGAATTAAAATTTTTAGAATTGTAGTATTGGAGTTATCGTCGGAGAAAAAATTGTCACACACGGACACACATACACACACACGCACACACACACACACACACACACGGACACACACACACACACACATACATACAGACATCATCTTAAAAATAGTAAATTCGTATTGTAGGGACCCTAAAACGTGCTTATTCATTAAAAACTCACTACCGAATTTTTTGACCAAAGACAATACCTTCCTTACCTAAAGGTGACGGAAGGTAATAAATATAAATATGTAGTTATTTTTGATTGTAGAGTGCGAAATGTCACATGGTACCAAACTAAGGTACGTTCTTTTTTTTTCGAAAACTATGTCCCAAAATTAATAAAAATTTTGACGGTTAGGTTTAATTAATGTCACCGTGACAGCGGGATTATTTCGAATAATTGCACATTTGGGATATAAATTCTCACCCTTTTTTCAATCAAAAAATTGCAGGATGTAAAAGATTTTTTATTATTCTGAATGTAAAAGTCTTTTACGTTTTGTAAAAAAAAACTATTATTTCGCGTGTTCATAGTTGTCATGTAAATGTTAACGTTTCATGGTTTTCGAAAAAAAAAAACTATTTTATTCTTAAAAACCTCAGTGACAATCTAATCGTCTCCAGGTTTCAGAGTATGAGTTATATTGTTTTCTTTTTTTTTATATAAATTTTTGATAATAAACTTTTACTAGCTCGTAACTGTTGAGAACGTTTTCATTTATATTTATATTAAATCCATTTGTTATACCGCAAATATAAACATATTTTGGTTGCACTGCCTAAAGGAGATGAAAGGCTCGCCTGCTCCGCTCGCTAGTCGTTTCCTCCTTTCAATAGTAAAAGCCGTTTTTCCTGGCTTGTAATGTAAAATAATATTTATCCATTCATTTCAACATTTTTATTGCCCGTGTTTTACAATTATCCACCACATGCTTGGTCCCGATGGAGACGGATAATTGAAGTTCTACTGTACATTTACCACTATAATTTCCATCAAAGAGCTTGTATAACCGCAGAATAAAAAATCGCAAACAGGTATTCATTGTAATTATTTATCGAAAAAGTATTATAAGTATGCATTCCTCTTATCAGTTTTAAATATATCGATTGATCTTCAGAGCATCCGATTATACATGCGATTATCTAGTCATCCAACACCTAACTATTAAGTATATGAGTACTTAAATCCCGGCATTGAGTATTTTTCTTTGCTTTGTCATGGAAAGGAAATACCTATAGTAAAAATCTGTTGTGGTCAGCACAATACCTCTCGCCAATTTCATATTAGGCTATAAATATTGTATTTAATATTTCTGGTACATAAAAAATATTTTAATTACCTACATCTATTCTTTATTTTTCAATTCATTCTATGAAGAAGTTTCCCCCTACTCTTCTAAATGTTCGAGATTTTTTCAATTCATTGACGAGATTGGCGGGATTTCTGAAAGGTATATGATGAAATATACGCATAGCAAGCGCGTGTTAAGTTGACCTGTTACTGTACATACTTTGGCCTACAAATGAATCCCGTTTCTGTTTATACCAACTTTAGATGTTGACGGAGTCTTTTCCTTGTTATAAAAATAGCATATTATAATTACTAGTACATCTCGACTTGTCCAAGTACGAATTTTAGTGTTCGGCATTCAAGAACAGTATCAATCTAATGTGCGGCAGCTATATCTATAATTTTAAATATTAAATTATTGATAAAATAAGAAATATTAAATGTACTTCCCAGAAAAAGCCTCCAGTAAAGTCTCTGGATTTTTGGACACTGACATTTATGTCATTTGCAAACAGGTAAAAATCAAAAATAAACCCATTTTAAAGCAAAATCGTTGACCTGTAAAACATATCTCTTAAGTTATGGAATTAAAATATTTATATTAAAAATTGAAGAATTTTGTTAGCCATAAATTTAAAAAATCAGTGCTCATCCGGATCTGAACCTTGAATCTCTGAATCGAATAAAGGATTTGTCAGGGTCTTGGTTTAAAGCACGTGAGGAAGAATGAATTTTTCATTTACTTATCTAATTACCAATAAATTTTTAATTGGTGGCAATTTTTATTAATAATGCTTTAATCACGAATACATTTTTAAAAATTCTTTAGTCTCTGGTACTAAAGCTTGAAAATGAGATATTTAAGTTAAAACCAAGTCTAAATTGCTTCGGTTGGTTCAATATATTTATATGTGTTTGATTGATAGTCTTTATTAAAAAAATAACCCAGTTCAATCTTTGTAATCGTTTGTAGTATATTTCTAATGAGAAATACGCTTCGAGATCACGCAGATCCAATCTTCATCCAGCAGCCCGCATTTTCTCCTCATTCGGAGTCCCAGGAGATCACAACAATTTAACGTCAACAATCTCTCTATGCGTCTATTTTGCTCCAAGTGCAAGAAAGACAAAGAGGGTGCGCGATGTTTCTTCCTCACGTCCCAGTTATCTGGGCCTAGAGCGCCTAACCTCCGCCCTACGAGTGTTTCTGTTTCTCCTCTCAGCTGCCCAATGTGATCCGGAAGAATATTTAGATTTGATGAGACCGCTGAAGCGAGTGATCGCGGATTGGATCGGTGATTGGATTGAGGTAGATATGCCAGAGTAAACGTAATACAACTATTGCTGGAGGCTTTTTCCGTAACATTTCACACAAATTGAAATATTATTCCCAATCTTTGCAAACATGTATTTATTTTACGTAAATATTCAACAAACGAAAAAACATTTTAACCAAATTTGAATTCGGTAAGTTTGTTTTACCCTGTTTTCTTAACTCAACACAAAATATATTATTGTTACATACTATATTATTACTATTCGTATAAACAGGTCAGTAAAATAATACCCTAATTAAAATTATTTTTTAAAAAATTATATTACATAATGTGTGGGTCTCTCTCTCTCTCTGTGCGTGTGTGTGTATGTGTATGTGTGTGTGTGTTTCTCAAATACTATACGACTCAAGACATGTTTAACTACGATTTCCTCAATCTGACATTAATGAGAAGAGCTGATTATATTTTCGTAACAATTGGACAACCGGAAGTACTAGTTTCTTAAAAAAAAATGTAAATATTATTTTTTGAAAATTTATGTTATTACAAATATTAACGAATTTAAAATTTTTGTTATATCTTCTACAGATAAATATAAATATAAAATAATATGTTGTAAATGAATCACACAGCCCCATGAAAAACAATTGGAAAAATTCAAATGTTTGTAATTAACAGATAAATGACAGTGTCAGAAAACCACTGAAGGAAGTACATTTAATATTCTTATTTTATTATTAATTAAATATTTATAATTATAGATACAGGTATATTACATATACCCTTCAGAAATACCGTCAATCCCATCAATGAATTAGAATAATCTCGAACATTAGAAGAATAAGAGGAACTTGTTCATAGAATGAATTTAAAAATATATAAAGAACATATGTGTTTTTATGTATACCAGAAATGTTAAATATGTACAAAACTTATATAGTCTAATATGGAAATGAAAAGAGATCTTATGTTGACCAACAGATTTTTTATTTATAATTAGAGTTTGCTTCGTTCTCAAATGGTCTGTGTAATGGTGCCGCAGAATGACGTCAGTATTTGATATTACTATGATGAAATGCCATTAAATGGTGAAGCAGTAATACAAGAACCCGATTTGGTACAAAACAATAGTTTGTACGAATTGTACTTATTTTAAAACTTTACAATTACAATGATATTTTAGTATAACCACCAACACGAAGAGATAATGATTATGCTTATGTCCGGATTTAGTATTGATGCTAGAGATGCACTCGATCTCGAGCTTTGGCCCGGCTCGGCTCGAAGCCGCCTCGATTTCGAGTCGATCATCGAACCGGGCCGAAGATATTTTTTTATCGGGCCGAATCGGGCTAATCATTTGCAAAAGTTGAGGCGAGTCGGACTGTTGATTTTTGCCCGGCCCGAAAATTCGAGCTTTTCGGGCAGGCCCGAAAAATCTTATAGTTCAATCAAATGCACAATTTCCTTAATATTTTAATGAAAATGGATGAAGTTAAAAAGGGTCAAAATGATTTAATAACAACATACTTTACATCTAAATAAATAAAAATGTCGTTTTACTTCAAAAATTCAAGGTTATTCATTAAAGCATAATAATGCTATTGTGATGTTATTATTACTATTGTTACTATTCGTATACTTAAATGAAAGTGATTTTTATTCCTACTATAATGATTTCTTGTCTTATTTTCGAGCAGAAACAAAGTTAGATAAAAAAAGGTTATGTAAACGATATCCATTTGTATAAGATTAGTGAAAAAGTTGTTTAAATTTTCGAGCGCCTTTGGGAAAAAGTGTTAAATACTCGTTGGTCTGTATTTTTTATAACAAACTTACACTAGAAGTGTCTCTTTTTTTAACAACTTATGTTAACTAATGTCGAAAGTTATAAGGATGTAGTGGTTTTATTAAATTTGGCACGAAAAAAGTTTAACATTTCGCCTCACATAAAAATCAAAATTAGGAATACCGGATGCACCCAATTTCGAGCTTTGGCCCGGCCCGGCCCAAAGCTCTGCTCGATTTCGAGTCAATTTTCGAGCCGGGCCAGCTAATTTTATGTCGAGTCGATTTTCGAGTCGGGTCGGCAATTTTTATTTTCGGACCGAGTCGATCCAAACCTCAAAGCCCGGTCCAGCTTGGCCCGAATGAATCTCTAATTGATGCATAAATATTTTATTCATCAGTGAAAATATTCGTCGAGTATGTACCATATTTTTGTTTAATCAATGTCAGTTAGAAGTTAGAACTATTTGACGAATAAACCATCTTCATCTACGCAATGATTTTGGTTGCTGAAAAGAACTTTGACTAATCATTGAATAAACCTTACCCTTAGATAACTATTTGTGAATTTATTGGACAATGGTGAAACCGGACAATAGAAAAAATATGAGCTTGACAGCTTGACACACAAATGTTTCTTTGTTTACTACTCGGTTATGACATAGTGGTATTACCATTGTCAGTATTATTGCATATAGCTGTCAGTATGACACGCAAGATCATAGGTTTCGAAACAAAAGTAACTCAATGGAACGTACTACCCAAAAATACGTATTTATTATATTTTTTATGAGTGCCCGTGAGGTGACGCCTGGTACGCGCCCACACGGTAAAATATATCGTCATCATTACCGATGTCTACATGTGTTATAGATACTGGCACACTTAGAAATGGGTAATATGCCGTGATGATATATTTATTTTTATTTATTTTATAAAGAATAACATAAAAACAACATAAGTTAATAAAATATCCTATTCGGTTAGAATTATATCTTTATGATTTTAGTAGTGACCACTAGATTATATTAGAAACTAGGAATTCTTATATTTTTATCACAGAATGGTCATGATAACCTTCGTGGAGGCATAAATTGAACTAAATGCTAAATGGGGGCATTTACCATAAACGAATTTAATGTTTATATTAATAAAATTCATTAGTTCAAATTTAAATAATGATAGAAATAGAAAATACTAGAGAACCATTCAAATAATTTTTTTAATATATTTCATTAATTTCTGAAAACTGTTATTTTTGCCCTCTATACAATTGTCCTTGAAAGCTGTGACGTCCCAATCATAGACATTAGAAAGAGACGGAAGAGAGAGATAGCATGGTTAGTTTTATTTTGAAGAAATAGAACTGTGCTCTTCTCGCCAGTGTTTTTTATAAGGTCTGCAATATGTAATTGTTTTGTACCTGGTTGTTTTAATAAGTCTAAGGATCCATTTCGACATGATTTCAAGCCAACATGTTAAGATGTGGTTGATTAATGCCATTCCGTGAATTATACGTCATCAGAAAGGAATTCAAATACAACTTTAAAAAATTAATTTCTCTGTTATTACAAATAATTTTTAAATCGGACAAAGACCAAATACTATATATGAAGAACTTTCAGAAGAAAAAATAAAAAAATATGGTAAAATTATTATATATTACTGTTTTGTGGTATTGTTAAATCCTTTCGTTACAATTTCTTTTAATTTTTATTATAATAAATAATACAGATTAAATAAAGATTTACTCAGTTAGAATAATACTACCCTTTTAGTTCAAGTTGTGTAAATTAATATATACAGAACTTCAACTAAAAGGGTAGTATTATTCTAATTATAAATTATGAGTTCTGAAAGATTTTTTAATAATTTAAGATTTACTCATTTGAAAGCAAATAATATTTCAATCAAATATAATTTGGGATCTAGGTGATTGATTACTTGACTGAGATGGATGCAGTGCTGGATTAAACCATGTGGAGGCCCTTAGGCAATCGAAATCTCGGGGCCCCCCTAAGTTTACGAATTTACTACCCAATAATTTTAATAAAATAATTTTATTATAACAAAAACAAATTAATATATATATATAAACATTTTAAAAAAAATTATCATTCACTTTTCTCAATTTTAAAGTACACATGAAATCTTTGATGATTTTTTTAATAAATAAATTTTATTATACAAAATGAATATTAACAATATTTTTTGCCCGAAGTCAACACTAAAGAACACGATAACAATCCGCGAAGTTAGCCAAAATAGTAGCTATAGCTAAAGTAAAACTTTACAGACTCGTATGTCAAAATTTAACTTTACGTAATCATCTGTCAAATTTGAACTTTCTTTCACTGGATATTCTATATTCACATACCAATTAACTCGATGAAGAATAGAAGAGTACGTCTAACTAATCATTTTTAAGTGGTGAATTGTTATGTCCAAAGAAATAATTGATGTTTGTGCTGTTAAAGCATTGGTCAGATCTTAAGACATTTGACAGTACTTTTTTGTTACCATAGCCATCTCCATCGCAACAGCTAGCATTCAATTGGGGTCGTGTAATATTGATTGATATTTTTTATTATTGTAATCAAGTTTCCATTATTGTAAATAAGCATTTCTTTGTTGTAATCAAAATTTCTTCATTTAAGGATTTCTTTGTAATAAAAAAAAATACAAAATCAAATCAATATTATTTTAATCCAATGTAGCGGGGCCCCTAAAAGGCGCGGCGCCCATAGGCAATTGCCTACTCTGCCTAATGGGTAATACGGCACTGGATGGATGATGAAAGATAACAATATTTCTGGATTTCAGTCAACTTTATTGTCTTGCTCAACTAGTTTCGACATCACATGTGTCTTCTTCAGGGGCTATATTTACAGAAAAAGAATATTCTATACACTAAATTACAATAAAATACATTGGTTCCTTATTTAATTGACTACTTAGATGATTTTTCTTCAAAGTTTGTAGCAAATGTTGAATATATATATGTATAAAGGTTTTTTGTTTGCTACCTTCAAGAATTTGGCGGTAAAAAATGTTTTTAAAAACGAACATGACTTAACTTTTTTAAAATTAGTATAGGCGATTTTTCGCGACAAATACCCTAGATAACCACGTTTACTATGGTTTGGGTATATGACGTCATAGTTTGAATGTAGTTAATGGTACCACGAAAATTTGTTTGGTTAACTTGTGTGGTTAACTTTTACAAGGATGAAGCTTTCAAAGAAACAGTTGATGTAGGTATTATACATTATTGAACGAAATAGATAGTTTTATATATCAGAGTGTCCCGACTCTATATAAATTTTTAAATCGGTCTGATATTATAAACCGAAACGTATTATTATTATTTAATCGGTATAAACATGTAAGAATACCAGATTTATACGAAACTTGGATTGGAAGATACTTTGTTTACAACAGTCACAACTGACAGTGCTTCGTGCTTCTCTTCTGACACACACAATTATAATTGTAAGACAAGGATAGAAATAAAAACGCGTTCAAAACATCCTCTGGAGGATGGTAAGATGGTTTGGCTTACTACAGCTAACGACGTTAGCATATGACGTCATCGTTTTCATCGCGAGAATATCAAACTACAGATAACCACACATAACCACAGTTAACTACTAGTCGCGAAAAATCGCCTTATAATTCGCTATACAGGTCTAAACTTTACATAGTGAAAGCTAGCCGTTACGGGTGTGAAATAATTTTATTTTTTATAACTTTATGTATAAGTGTACATTTTTATTTTATTTTTGACATTGAACTCTAAAAATATTGTTCATTTTGGGCAAAAATTTATAAAACCATAATTTCCAAGTACTGTAATTCTACATCACACAGCATTTTCACTTTTTTCAACATAAGTTACAAACTTTTAAAAAATCATGTAAGTAGTTAAATAAATAAAAAACTAATACATTTTATTGTAATTTTGGTGTATAAAATCTTCTTTTTTCTGTAAATTTAGCTCCTGAAGAAGACACATATGGTGTCGAAACTAATTGGGTATAACAATAAAGTAAAGGACTGAAATCCAGAAATATTGTTATTTTTTATAAATATGATGTGTTCAAAATACGCTTTTTGGAAACTGTTTCAAAGTTACTAGAACAGAAATTAATGCAAACTTGGTTGTATAAAACTTTCACATGGTCGTGACATAAGAAAACCAATTCTCTTGCTTATTTTATTCTAATTATAAACGCATGTTCATGTTTGGTGTGCCTTGTATCGAATTTTCTTGTCGGTTATTGTGTCAGTATTAAAAATTCTAAATATGAAGAATAATAACACTGAAACAGTCAAGCGCTACACTGTGATAAATTATTCCACTTAAATGTTAGCAGCATTTTATTCTAAATACCAAAGAGCAAGGTGCAGTAATAAAACAAAACGTGTACTCTTATGATTTTTATCAATAATTATTATAATTTTACATAAATATGTTAGTAAATGTTATGCAGGTATTCTGATTTTAACACAAGTTAAGGGAAACATACTTTTGATTTAAAATATATTCTGTCATAAAATTCAAATAAATATCAAGAAAAATGTATACCTGGGGTTACTAAGTTACCCCACTTCGTCGGTTAATGGTTAGTATATAAGTATTTCCTCTAAATAAGATCAATGTTAGATACCCCAATATATCAACGAAAATTTTCTTGGGTTTCTGCTCCTGTATGAATAAAATAACCGATAAATATACTACCATAAAGTTTTCTATCTTTTCCATTTTTGAGGGTTGAGTTGTGGCAGGCAGTGAAGACGGTTGTGCCGATCGTGCGGCGATACTCAAATTCGATAAACGAAAGATATCACGCATAATTCGCGGCCATAGGAAACAAATAAACTCTGGTGAAATAAGATAGTGTTGTGAATTAAGAAAGTGGAGTGAGAAGTGCCTAGAAGCTCTAAATTAGAGTAAAAAGTGTATACAGTGGCGAGACAGTAGCCAAGGACATACAATACAGCGGTAAGCAAGCGTAAGCGAGTAGTGGCGGAGCAGCTAGAGCGTGCAAACAAGATAAAAATTTAGTCAGGCCCGTACTCAGGAAAGTTGTGCAAATATGTCATCGGATAGAGAAGATTACACGTCGGATGACAGTAAAAGGAAGAGAGAGAGTACAGATGGCCAAGATATAACAAAAAGAAGTAGAAAGACTATGAGAACACCGGACAAAAGTAACAAAGAAGAAAGTGATAAAATAGAACTAAGAGATTTAATGAAAATTATATTACAAATAAAGAATGATACAAAAGAGATAAAACAGGATCAGAAAGAATACCAAGAAGAACTACTACGAATGAAACAGATAAATGAACAACTGAAGGAAGAAAATATAGAGATCAAAAAAGAATTGAACGACATGAAAGAAAGAATCGAGAGATTAGAGAAAGAAAAAATCAAAAATAATTTCGTGATTGTAGGGCTAAGAACAGACTCAATCAACAGAAATGACCTAAAGAACACCGTAGAAGACTTCATACACAAGAAAATTGGAGTTAATGTACAAGTGAAGGAAGCACTAAAGATAGGAGAGAAGACATGTAAGGTACAAATGGAAAATTTTCAAGATAAACAAAAAGTAATGGCGAACAAAAAGAACCTACGAACTTTAAAGGACAAAATTTTCATAAACAACGAACTAACAAGAAACGAGCGCGAAATACAAAAGGAAATAAAAATGTCAGCGGAGAAGAATAAAAAGGCAGGTGACATATTGAAGATAGGCTATCAGAAAATAACAATAAATGGAAAGGAATGGAAATGGGACAAAACAGAAAAGAAGCTGATAGAGGTCAAAGAAGAAGGAGGTACTGCGTCAAAAAACTAAGGGAAAAACGAGGAAAATTGCAACAAAAAGGAAAGACGTCGCAAGCAAAGGAAAAGGATACGATAAGGAACAACAAAACATATATAATTAAGTACGGGAAGGGCAAAATAAAAAATAGAGTAAATAAACCAAGGAAAATAATAAAATTTGGAACATGGAATGTAAAAAGTTTAACAGGAAAAGAATATGAATTAACAGAAGAACTGGCAAAAATGAATATGGATTACGTGGGTATAACAGAAACAAAGAGGAAAGGCAAAGGAATCACAAAAACACAAAATGGATATTGGATGTACTGGGTAGGAGTATCGGAAAAAGAAAACGCCAAGGCAGGGGTGGCAATTTTAATTAAAGAGGATAAGATGAAATATGTTTCTAAAGAAAACCTATTGAACGAAAGACTACTATCAATAAATGTTAAGGAAGGAGACGAAAACGAAGAATACACGCTAATTGTGGGCTATGGACCAAACGAGGACGCAAGAAAAGAAGAAAAAGATAACTTCTTTAAAGAACTACAAGAAATAGTAGACAGAAGTGAAAAGAGAGTAATAATAATGGGAGACCTTAACGGGAGGGTAGGAAATAAGAATGATGGAATAGAGTGGTGCTTAGGAAGGAATGGAGAGAATGTGAAGAATACAAACGGGGAAAGAATAATAGAGTTTTGCCTAGAGAATGAGTTTAAAATCGGAAATACACACTTCAAGCACAAAGAAATACATAAAATAACTAGACAAGTTATAAGCAGAAATGAAAAATCGATTATAGATTATTTCCTAATTAACATAGACAGCTGGAATAGAGTAAAAGACATAAAAGTAAAAAGAGGACCAGAGATTGGAAGCGACCATTTCCTTGTAACAATGATACTAAAGCAAGAAGTGATCACAAAGAACGAAACCAAAAGAAAGATAGTAAATAAGAAAATAAAATGCCATGAACTTAGAAGACAAGAGATAGAAGAAAAATTTCAAAAGAACGTCAACGAAGAGTTTAAGAAAAAAGCAAAAGAAAAAGAAGGAAACATAGAAAAGAAATGGGAGAACTTCAAAAAGACAATACTGGAGGCAGCAGAAAAAAGCTGCGGCACTACTAGAATAGTGAACAGAAACACAAACAAAACTAGATGGTGGTCGGAAAGGGTAAAAGTTGCAGTGAAAGAAAAAAAGAACAAGTGGAATAAATATCTACAAACGAAAGAACCTATTGACTATGAAAAATATAAAGAACAAAGGAAAAAAGTAAAAAGAGTAATAAAGGAAGAAAAAGAAAAAGCATGGAGAGAATTTGGTGAAAAAATGAAAAACGCATACAATGAAAACCAGAAATTATTTTTTGGAACACTTAAAAATATAAGACAAAAGAAGACAGCAACAATAACGAACATTAAAGATAAGGAAGGAAAGACGATAGCAGAAGAAGACAGAATAATGGACAGATGGAGACAGTATTTCATAGAACTACTAGAGGGAAAGGATACTAAAGATGAAGAACAACAAGAAAGTCATCGCACACGAACAAAGGAAACAGAAACAACACAAGAAGAAGAAATAAGCTTGAAAGAAATAATAGAAGCAATAAGAAAAACCAAAAGAGGAAAAGCGCCCGGACATGACAAAATAACAGCAGACATGCTGAAAGCACTACCCGAATCAGCACTACAAGAACTTAAAGACATAATGAATGAAGCGCTAAAAGGAATAACACCAACAGAATGGCAAATAGGTATCATAACACCAATATTTAAAAAAGGAGATAGCAGAGAGTGTCAGAACTATAGAGGAATTACCCTAATAAGCACAGTGGCCAAAATATATGCAAGAATCTTGGAGAGTAGACTAAGAACAGAGCTGGAAGAATCGTTAGAGGAAACTCAATTTGGTTTTAGACCAAATAGAGGAGTAAATGATGCGATATTCATACTAAGACAAATAGGGGAAAAGGCAATAAAAGAAGGGAGAAACGTACATGTTTGCTTCATTGATCTAGAGAAAGCGTTTGATAGAATCAATAGAGAAGACATATGGAAAACGCTAAGAAAAAGGGGAATATCAAATACGTTAATAACAGGAATTCAGAGCCTATATTCAAAGACTAAGAGCTATGTAAGAGTGAAACAAGAGACCTCCAATACATTTGAAACTACAGCCGGAGTAAGACAAGGATGCATTTTGAGCCCGCTTCTGTTTACGCTAATCCTTGACGAAGGAATAAAAGAGACAAAGAAAGAAGTAAAGAAATACTACATAGGACATTGGAAATTGAGAAGAGTGGAAATAGCAGAACTATGCTATGCAGATGACATGGTCATCATAGCAGAAGACGAAAAAACCTTAACAAGGAATATAGAAATATATGACAAAGCGCTACAAAAATTAAACATGAAGATCAATAAAGAAAAAACGAAAACCATGATACTAGGAAGAAATGAACAACACCACACGATACAACTAAAAAATGAAAATCTACAGCAAGTCCAAAAATTTAAATACCTGGGGTCAATGATCTCAGAAGATGGAAGATTTGATGAAGAAATAAAAGAAAGAAGAACAACAGGAGGCAAAATATTCAATAGCATCAAACACAGCTTCTTAGGAAAGAAAGAAATACCGAAAGAGACCAGAGTACAAATATTTAAGAAAGTAGTGACACCTATACTCATACACGGAGCTGAAACATGGACATTAACGCAAAGACAAAAAGAAAAAATTACGGCTATCGAAATGAGGTTCTTGAGAAAAATAGAGGGGAAAACAAGACTGGACAGAATTGAAAACACAACCCACAGACAAAACTTAAAAGTAAAAGCAATAGAAGATAAGATAGCAGAAGGACAGATGAGATGGTATGGGCATGTAGAAAGGATGGGAGAGGAGAGAATAGTTAAAAAAGTGTTTGAAGCAAAAATTGGAAGAAAGAAACCACGAGGACGACCAAGAAGAACGTGGCTGGAAGAAGTAAAGGAGGCAGCGCAAAGAAGAGGTTTAACTTGGGAAGAAACGAAGACAGCAACACAAGATAGAGCAGAGTGGAAAGAAATATGGAGAAGACCAACGAACCAGAACTCAACCCCCTCCCCCGCAAGCCGGGGGAACGCCTTACACCCGTGAGGGTAGAAAGGTGCAGGATTAAGTAAGTAGTAAAGTTTTCTATCTTTTCCATTTTTAGGTCACAAATATGAAAATTAAATAAGCTATTTTACTTGTATTTTATTGATTCAAACAGTGTGCTTTACAAGAAGATTAAGAGTTATGGATTATCTTGTATGAATATTCATTCCAAATCTTTGATCTTTTATTTGCATATTATACACAATGCACAAAGATGCTTTCGTTGAATAACAATGATCTTAGTGAGCTAGTATAATTAGCCTAAGTATCCTGGCGAATAATGCACTGAATTTTAGCATTGTGGATTTTATAAAAACATCTTAAATTCATTCGTACTGAAAAGTCATAACGTTGCTCATTATGTTTTCATTACCTTTATCTTTATTCAAGAGGTATTCATCCCAAGCCGTCCGCGTTGTACGAAACAGCGTAGCAGAATTACCACTAGCAATTATGAATAAGACAAAAGAACGCACAATTTATAAAAGCGATAAACAGAAGATAAAGTGGATGGACGCTCGGCGAAACGCAAATGAATGCAGCCAAGAGAGCTGGGACGCTAGGGGAAAGTAAAATTCGCACTGTCCATTTTATTTGTTACGTCCTTTTGTTTATTTAACATTTTTATGAAGTTAATGCTTTGTTTTTTGTATTTTTGTTTGTTGTCTTGCATTATTTTTAAAGAGCATAGTTTACACAAGGAAAAATGTTGAGAATAAATTTTTCAAATACTAAAATAGAATTACATTTTATTATGTATATAAATGTATCTAAATAGAATATGTTGCTGTATCGAATAAACAAATTTGAATGTACAATACAATTAATATTTATTAGACTATAGGCTTAATTCTAATGTATTTTTCGCTGTTTTTATTGCTACTAACCTTTTTCATTAAAATACAAATAACCAAAATTTGATTTTTCTTCTTACAATTATTACATATTATAACAGTTATTAGTTTGTAAGATTAAGTTTATTTAACATTTTTAAATCCGAATTATAATATTCAAATAATAACGCGTTTAAAATGTATTCTAATGTCAATTTGTAAGTTGATTCAAAATTCAAATATTAGAGGCATTTCAATAAATTCAACTTTAAACACTAACAATTCTAATACGGCCTAATTCCTTCCCTTCAAATAATGTTCGCATGTTCAAATTAATTATGATGTTAAGTTATTCAACCCACAATAAAACGTTATAAAATAGGCATGTCAGTCCCAAATATTTTTTGATGTATATTTCTATACACATATACATATAAAATTAATGCCAACTCGTCCGTTCTGTTGAAATGATGAAATGCATTGAATGGGCTACTTGCGCACCTTTTTTTTATTTCATATTTTTGAAGGGCAGGTAAAAACTTGCCACCCTTATTTATTCTTTTGACAAAATTTCTATTAATTAACCAGAAAATAAATAATGAAATTTGATTATTTGAATTACCGCCATGTATGACGTACAATTACGTCGAACCAATGAGTGATCGTAAAGCCATAGCGTTTGTTTGTACGGGTAATGTAGATTTCCTGTTTGACGTTTCAACAATAGTTTGAAGGATAGTATTTTAGTTTGTTTTTTTCGTATCGATATTTTAAATTACATGTAACTACCTATGTGTTTATTTGTGAAGTAATTAAAATATTTGAGAGCCCAGAGAGAGCAAAATGTCAAATTCAAATTAAAACTTTCTCGCACGCAATACCATCTATAAGTTACATTCTTAAACATGGTTCTCTTCCTCGGTTCAATATAATGACGTCACAGAAAATTTTCTTTCTTAATTTACTAAAAAACAAATAACTTTTTTAAAATAAAATTTATATTTTTTCAACAAAACATTACGTATATAGTGATAGAAATCGGATTTTCAGTACCATAAAGTAGCCCATTGATGTTTCTACCTTCGTTGTAATGTACAGTAAAATAATGTTAGTTTCTTTACCATAAATGTTTTGGAATGAGAAATGCAGTTCCAATAATGTGTGTGAACTGTTTTCTCTTATTTGACTTTTAAAACGGGTGCCAATGGGTGGGCCAGAATTTTTGCAGGGGGCCAGCTCCACCCTGGCCCACCCCTGGCTACGTCCCTGACTTTGAATATTAATTTTAAAGAATAAAAATTGTTGTTTGATGTGATCTTAACTGGCACGAAGTCAGAGCTCTGTGCACGCACGAACCGTCAGTGGCGGCAAAACGAATCTATTCATTTTTCGTGCGAACATTTTGTTCGCAGTGGTCGCAAAATGAATAATTGTTTGTTTGTGCTCGGCTGCGCTGGGCCTGTTTACCGCCCCGTCTGTAAACCGACACTTCATCATTTTAATCTCGGACTAGCGCAGGAATGCTTAGCAGATCCACTTAGCAAGCAATCAGGTTGTAAAACCGTCAATCGCTGCTGCTAATTCCAGTAATTGAATGTAGCTATTATGCAGAATAATTTATGAGATAGGCGAATAACCATTTCTGAGCTTTCAATTGGTATTGTATACAACACCGCATGTTGTATATGTCTCTGAAATTGTACAGTTTGAAGCCCATTAACTAGGACGAATATAAGAAACACGAGAATCATGATAGAATATATGGGTCATTAAATATATAAATTTACCACTATAGTTTCTTATTATAATAATATAAATTAAACATTGTTTCCTAGGCTGTGTCCGTTGTCGCATTTTGGCATTTAGTATTTAGGATTTAGGTCTTCTTCACATAAATACAATTTCGATTGGCACACTAGTGTTATTCATTGGTTTGTATGGCAACACTTTTGAACAACAAAAATTAATTATATTCGATTCAATTTGATGCTTGAGAGTAAATGTTAATATTATATTTCATAAAATAGAAGCTAAAGAGCTATTCTTTGACAGTAAATTTGACGTTTTGTAGAAATTATAGCAACGAATATGATTTGTTTAATTAATGCGCATCAACTTCCAGGCATAGTGTGCTGCTGAAAAATCCTAAAATCTAATTCCTAAAATCCTAAATAATGACTAGGTTTAGGGCATATAAATTTAGGATTTAGATATTAGGGTGATAAATGTGCAACATCGGACACAGCCTTAATAATAAAGTTATTTGCAATTAATTTATTTCTCGTAAACTACAAATATATTAATCGATTTAAAAAAAATACTGGTAGATATTTTATTTTTTTGCCACTTTTTCAAAATTCAATATTTAGTCACTTAACCCCCCGCCCCACTTTATTGAGAATAAGACAAACTACATTTTTTTAGAATATAATTTTAAATATGCTCGAAATCCCTTCATCAATAATATACATCCACTTCTTAAAAGCTCCTAACCTAATGTTCATTGGAATACTTTCAAAATATTCCTAATTAGCAGCATAAACACTTTTTTTTTGTCAAAAACTGAATATGGAGAAGACATTGGAAAATAATATTGATTTCAATATACCTACTTGAACAAAAAAGATATATTTACCTTAAATTTGTAATGTAATTAGTGGAGACTTGTGATAGAACCGTTTTATATCACAAAGTAGAAGAACACTTTATTTTTATTAATTAGTTCTGTAAAGTTTTTTCCAGTTTTTATTTTAGTTGCACGAAATTTAATTAAAATTTAGTCCAAATAAGTGGATATTTGAAGGTAATCCAAAAATATAAAAACGAAAATTGTCACATCTAATGAATCTTCGGTGAATAATAGTATACTTCAACAATGTGAGACTTCTACAGTTACTGCTTATCTAGTTAAATAAATAAATACGAATGAGTGATACCCAAAAAAAAATTGACACCTCAAATACGACTATCACTATAGATAATTGAATTATTTACTCCTTTTTGCAAACAAATAATTTTCAATTTTGGTCGGATTCGAACCAGTCATTTATCGCGTTAAGGTACATGCAATATTAAATTATCACAAAAAAATAAAATGTTGCGACCATCGCATGACCTCCTGTCAATTGTACTTTCCTTTGTAAAAGAACAGTGGAACTTCGAACAGTCAATCCGTTCCAGGAGAATGTTGGACTTTTAAAGTGTTGGACTTTTTATAATCGGTTGGATAGTATTTATGGAAAACTTTTTCTTTATACTCTACCGTGAAAAAATGGCTAATCCTTGCGATGATCGGCTGGTAGATGATGATTAAGAAAAATGTGACTATTTAAATTAAAAGAAATCTTAATAAGGTTGGAGCTTTCCAAAATAATCTACAAACTTGGAAATTTTTAATTATAATTAAATATTTTACAGCACACATAATACACTAGGAATAATCCTTTTTAGTTTTCGTTCTGTAATATTATTTTCTGAAAATTTTAATTTTTTATAGGCAAAGGGGGTAAAAAAAGGTAGCCGTCGCGGGACGCCTAGCAGATGTGAAACATCGATTATTTTTTTCAAATTCGCTCCGATACTCCGATGTACAAGTAAAGCGGTGAGCGTGGAGTGCCGGATCCAGGCGGAAAGAGCCGACGAATCACGAGAATGGCCGAATGGCACATCGCGTTGTGCCATTGGCAACTGACTTTAAGCTCGCAGCGCCAAAGCGGAATTTACTTGAACTCACGGAGTTAAGATAACCATATGATAACTATAATCTTTGTAGGAGTTTTTTTGTGTTTTCTTCGTGTTTTTTAAACTAATAAAGCTTCGGCAGCAACAAACTCTGCTTAAGAATGCAATACATTTTCAACATGATAAATATTAGTTTTATTTTTTCTATAATTTCTTGCAAATAAGCGAGAATTTCGACTACTGCTAGTGGAAAGTTTGTCTTCATGCTTTAAAGTGGGCAAATTTTTGGAAGGTACGGCAGTTTTTTTTAAACATTTTCGTTTATTTGTATTAACATTTAAAAAAGAATATATACTTATTGCAAATACAACTTTTGCTCTTGCAGTATACATACCTCTGGTAAAATAATCACTATCAACCAAATGTAAAGACCTTCATAAATTGGTTTCCCTATTTTTAATTTTATTATCCAGGTTTTTCGCCGGTCAATTTTCTCTTTATTTCCAAATTTGTTCACGATGATAACATAATCTTTATTTTTCTGAGAGAAAGAATGGTAATTTACATATTGTTTTTTTTTAAATAACGACTTGCATTGGGACACTGAACAATAAATATTACTCATTTTAATATAAAAAACAATTATGCAAAAATTAACGAAACTTCGAAAACAAACTTATTTTAAAAGTTAGAATGCAATTATTTGTATATAATAATTAATACAATAAGTTAATTATTATACATACAATACACTATCTACAAAACAGATCTACGATGGCAAATTTTACAAATTATTATAATAGAAAGCAAGAAATAATTAAATAATATTAATTTTTTCAGATACGACAATGTTTTATATATAGAGCGCGCCAAATCTATCTCAACTCCTAGAGTTCGAATTTTCGCCACTAGTTAGCGTATCGCTTAAAGTCAGTTGCCAATTGGAGCCGTTCTTATCCCCCGCATAGACGTACCATTAGATATTTAATATCAAAAATAACCAATAGATATTATGATAAACGAGTGTTCATTCATATACTGTAAATCCTAGGACTGAAAAACACGAAGTCCAGGGTATAACATTTACGAAAGGAAGAAGAAACGTTATCTACATTCTTCCCAATCATATTTCAAGTAAGACTTTCATATTTGCTCGGCAGTGGCGTTCGTGGAGCCACGGACAATAAGAGCGGCCGTCAGATGCAGATGTGCGGCTCCAGCAGAACGCGACTGGAATAAAGCGAGCGCGTGCAGATATGTCACCGCCGCACCAGATAAAAGATTGTTGCGTTGCGCTGCGTTCGTTGTCAGGCGAGGAAATTGCGTTTACCTGGTGTGAAGTGTGACAGTGTGAGACGCGACCGGTTTTTATATTATTCTTTCGTTGGAGTCACCGCACAAGATGAATCCAGCAGTCTAAGGAGTAATGAGTTTTGAGAGTAGCACAAGCGAAATTGATGAGAACAAATTAGTTATTTTAATTAAGTCTATACTTATCTATACAGAAATGTTGATTTTATTTAAATTATTTGCATATAAAAATTATACACGGGCGTGATTTTAATGTATATAGGTAGATATAATTATAATATGAAAGGTAATGGTCAAAATATATTTTGCAGAGTTTAAAAGTTAATCGAAATATGTCCAATCTTGTGAGTTGTATAAAATTTTGTTGTGATCCGAAAACAAACTGGAGTTTACCATAAATTGCTGTAGCAATAAGTTTTTTTTGTCTGCATAACGCAATTTTTTGGTAGAAGAAAGGGTCACAATTTAATAAAATCTGCCACTTTATATTATTTGTTTAAAAATATTTCTATTCTTCAACAAAATTGATATTAAATGTTCAAATGAGCCGGTTTCACATTTTTTAAAAAGTATTTTAAATAAAACTTTATTCATTTTTTATGGTAATAAATAACAATAATAATACTTTGTTTTTATTTAAGTATGTAATTAAATAGATTTGCGTGAAAAATAGCCATGAAAAACAACCCCCCACTAGAGTGGGTCAAATTACATTAAGTACATCATTCATATTCATCATCACCTACAATCTTCCCATAAATAAAAGTAGGCCATAGTTTGTCACATGTTAAGATTCATGATATTTGACGTCACATTCTGTTTCAGGTCACGTGACTTTCAAAATATAATACAAATTCTAATAATTCATTGTAATATATGTAATGAATATTTCGTGATATTTTCAAATCTGAGGCTATTTAAAGTATTTTTTTTAAATCAATAATACATATGTATGTGACCAATTTTTTTTTTTTATAATATGATACTACAAAAAAAATACCCGTATTTTTAAAACGGTTAAGTTCTTTACAAGCAAATTATTAAAAATTTGGAGAACGAATATGTGACGTAGATATGGTAGGATCGTGGAAGAAGACGGATAAGCATAACCTACCGCAACATATTCGCGACGCTCATGTATAACTATCCCTGTCCCTCCTAGTCTGCCTGACATCTTCGACGATCCAACTATGCTCTCATGCTCAAGTCATATATCCTTTCTCCAAAACATTAAATTGCTAATAGTAATATTATTACTACAAACTAATGTTTCTTTTTATTATTATAATGACAAGTTATAGTGGTTAGTTTTTATATTTCATGACATGTATTGAAATTTGAATATGGCCACATACCCCATTATTCATAAGAATCACGCTTACACACATTATATAATTTAGGGCCAGTTTCACAATCTCTAGTTTTAACTGTAAGTTAACTAAACAATACTGAATCGAATTATTGACAGAAATGATCAATTTGTCATTTGACAATTCATATAGTTTCAATGTTGTTTATTTAACTGACAGTTAAAATTTTAACCAGAGATTGTAAAACTGGCCCTTACATTGCCAAACGTAAAAAATTGTTGTTTACATTTTTATTAATTTTGGGACAGTTTTCGAAAAAAAAGGTTGTTTGATTCTCGAGTGCCAAATGATTTTGTGTTCTAGAATAGAAAAGGGACATTTCGCAATCTGAATTCAAAAATAACTACATATTTCCATATACCAAATTCTAATAGTCACAGATCATTAAATTTTAATAGTTTGTTAATTTAAAAGATAAAAGGAAATTAGTCTTTACAACAATACTGATTCGAACGAAGCATATTGATGATACTCATATTAAAATATTATCAGTTCATATAGCAGTAAATTTTTTGAAATATGTATAGATATGTACACATATATATGTACAACTTATTTTTAAATTTAGGGTGTATGAATGTGTATCAGCCTAACATAAATATAAATTTATGTGCTCAAAGGTTACGTATTAGTAATTTTGGCTAAATAATGTGTTATTAATGACCATGGAATATTACTTAGCATATAATAAAAAGAGGAAATTGATAATCAATACATTCTATCCATTAAATCCCATTTTGAATCTGAAATATTCTACAAACTGACCTCTGCAATAAAAGTCAGTTTTTGAAAATTTATATGCAATTTAAGTATTCAGTTTTTGACCATTATTTCTCGGATGCTGGAGGAGTTCCGAGCAGAACAAATTTACGTTCGTGACCTAAAGGCACGTTTACAGTATACATTTTATATTCTGCGTGGTGAAGTTATGTAGTCAGGCAATTTCTATACATTACGTGGGTGCCAACTTTTACTCAGGATGCGATATTGAATATATACGGTACATATACAATTCCCACAGGACATGTTTTCTAAATACATGAATTCTATTTTTACAGAGTAAACAGCATAGACGTCTGTACGGATCAATAGATTCTAAACTGACGGTACTCGTGTAGATAATGTTTTGAAATAATTGGACAAAATATTTGTCAATAAAAGTAAATTTGCTCAAATTTATTGATAAAATAAATACATATAATTCAGAAATTAATTAATTAATTAATACGAATAACTGCATATAACTTACATGAACGTTAAACTTCTTCTTACATTCAATTACACAAATATTTTCATTGGTTCAACAAATTCAATTCAGGGTAACTATTTCAAATATGAATAATTTTTGTTTCACATTATTAATATCGTTCAAATTTTTGTTCATAGAATAAATAATTAATTATTAAGAAGAGAATTAATTGACTTTTTCAAGCCACATAACAAATTAACACAATTACAATATTTTTCACAGAGAAAATTATAACATTAGGTACTAAAACCGGACAATCTTCATTAACGTGTAACAAACCAAATTTGAGTTTGTTTACGATACTTTTTAGATATCTATTTTATGTGAAATATTTTACCATAAGAAAAGTTTAGCAAACATTTCACTCTTTTCCAAAAGCTTCAGAAACAGGAAAATGAGAAAAAGAATTTTTTTTCTTAGAAATTAGGTTTTACAGCTACGGTACGATTTTATTTGGGCAAGGACTACGAGTATTGTGCATTATTCCCGATCAGTAATGATTTCACCATACTATTTGATAAACTGTATTGACAGTTGGTAACTCCTCGTGTTACTTTTTTATTCTTTACAAAAAGTTACTGCTAGATCTTGAATGGTTGCAGATACAGACCAAACTCATTGCCTTTGTGTACAGGGTACAATAAATTCGAGTTCCTCATTATGAAAAACTTTCTTATTATGCACGTAACAGAAAGTTGATGTAGGATTCAACTTTTTGAGTCAACTTTAATAGGAACTACAGGAATTTTCGATCGTCTTTTGTTTTTGAGCTGCAGGCTAAAACTTATTATTCGCTTATTTTGAAAATACAGAAAAAATGTTTATACAATTTTTATATATGTTTTTTACGTAGAATAACGTGGTGTAATTAAATTGTTTCAAAACTTAAAAATTCTTGAGATATAATACAAATATATTTTTTAAAAAGGAACATACTTTGAAAATAGTTTTAAACATGAATAAAACTTGAATTATTATTTTTTTGGGGTAAAAATATGAAATTTGTTAAGAAACAAATGAAAAAAAATCAATTACAGATCATTTCTTTATTTTAATTAAATATATATATTAATTATGTTCTAAAAATTCTTTTTATTCAATTATTTTTGGATTAGTTCATTTATTTTTTATCGGCGTTGTAGTTGGCTTTGACACGATTCCAAAAATGTTGAAAATATGCTCTCTTAAGAACATAAATAAGAAAATGAGTAAAAATAATAAAAATAACATTAAAAACAAACAAATCATTTTATCATTCGTTTTTTAATAAATTTCCTTTTTTCCACCCCAAAAATTATAATGTCATGTTTTATTAGTGTTTAAAACAAAAGAATTCGAAACAATAATTAATACATAGTAGGTATATCCTTTTCTCATATTATCATAATATTAAAATGAAAATAGAAAGAAGATATTGCGCAGAAGAGTATGAATAATACATATATACCTATGTGGAAAACAATCTTGCTGGTGATTATGCAGTGATGATAATCTTTCGCACCTCGCACTAACAATTTAAGTTAATCCTGCTCGTCAGATAAAATGTTATATCTAGTTATTTATTCGTTGCATGGCTTCCACATGTAAAGCAGAAAGAGCATCGCTGTTATCATTTCAGTAAAGAAAATGCAAATTACTTTAATCGCGTAGTAGAAGTGCACTTTTTCACAAACTTTTCAGTGCAGATGCTATCAGTATAATGTGATTTTTTATCACCGCTCACTTCGCACACAGCATAGTTGGCCATGCTCTGAGCTACCGCCACCGCCATCGCGACTTGATGAGAAATTAAATTTTACCCGAGTCTGCTCCGGGTCAGGTTTCGCTGGGAATTCAATTTGCTTGCGTTAAATTTTATCATTTTCCTTTCATCGTTGCACCCTACTCCAGACTTCATGCTCCGAACAGCACAGGTGCCTATTTTATTAGAAATCTTGCATGAGTTACAAGATTCCAGTTATGGTTGGTTTATGAGGTTCCCAATCTGATTCAACCCGGAATTTTTTAATTAACTTAACTCTGTTCTCATTTTAATGTTGGGCAATACCAACTTGCTTGCTATTTTGCTGGAAATTGTAGTTGTAATTGCGTTACTTTTTTATAACTAGAAAAAATAAATTACAATTCATTCAATCTACATTTAATAGCCAGTAAAATGGCTTATCCCTGCATAAGCAGCTATTCGATATTTTCTAAAATAAAAATGCAAAACAGAATATAGTCTTTAGGAATATTGCTTTTATAATTATAAACACTACGATGTTCAGAATATGTTTTAAGAACACTTGAATATACAGATGGCATTTTACTAAATTAACACCATGAAGCACTAAAATATATTATACTGTTATTTTTAATATTAAAAATAGTGTAGACCTGATGGTACAGTAGATAAACTAGTTATGTAGTATAGTGGACGGAATTAATTTTCAGAAATCTAAGGGTGTGTTAACGAAAAATCTGCAAAACTTTATATATATTTTAACTTACAAAAGACAACAAATTAAAACAACTTTACCCTAATAACTACAGTTAAATAACATGCCTCCATAAATATCCGCCGCTATTCTCATTTATTTTTGAAAGTCCAGATGATATTGTCAAAACATTCTCATTTTTGAAGTAGCGAAGTTTATTTTTAATTCTTTGTATGAAATTTTATATGGCGATTAAATTTATATAATATAGGAGCATGAATGCCTTCTTTATAAAAAATAACTTTTATTTCCTTCACAATCACTAACATCTCACATGAAATAGATTTCAGCATTGGTAATTACAAAATTCATATTTTAAGGCTTGATATGCTGTTCATGCATAAAGTTTTTCTGATTTATTCACGCTTTCATATGCTATACTTTGCTGCAGATTTTCTGTTTATTATTATATTTCTTTCTTTTATTGTACCTGTTTGAGTATATATGTGAAATTTTAAATTATGCCAAATTTCGTTAAAGATTGTCTATCTTTGCAATAGATTCTGTCTGAATTTTCATTTTCATGTTTTCATCATTTTTCTAGCATTTTTACTACGCTCTTTATAGTCATTTTTCGCTGTGAACTCTAATAACTATATCATACTTAGTCTGCCGTGGTATTCCTATTAGAACAAATGGTTGACGGTGAACAATTTTTCCTATAATTTTTATTTTAAATAAACATCGCCAATGACTTGCATTCGAACATTTCCTTTCGAGGGATTTATTTCAGTTTTTGTAAGCAACTCATAAGAAAATTATATTATGTTTGGTATTAGACTAATGTAAACTTCAATACAAAATGCTTGTTGCGCCACATATTACTACGTTTTAGTACTAATAAATTAAACTATGTGCAGATTTTTGTTAATTTGTTTTAAGGTTCCTATATAAGAATTGGCACAAAAAGTTTTAAAAAATCCCTTGTATCCTACAAAAAGCTAGACATATTCAAAAAAGATTTTAAATTCATGTACGAGACAATAAATATATTTTAGTCAGAGACAATATAAAACTTCTAGAAAAAAATATTGAAATTGTAATTATATCCGAAGATGTAAGCAAAGAATTATATTAAAAAATAACGTAATATTAAAATATCACATTTGGTAATTATAAAATTATTGGATATTGTTTATAATTTTCAATAAATATACTTTTTACGGCTTACCTATTACTCATTGCTAGGTTTGCTTTCTTGTACAAAGATTTCAGTAATGCAATACAATGGATCTAAACCATAGAAGGGTTAAGTTTCACCCCACGAGTTCTCAAAAATATCGTGCAGAAAACACTATAGATATAAGATTCTAATCAATTTGCCAGAACTATAAACAATCACTTAACGCGCTCTGTATTTTAGATAAAATCAAAACTAAAACATTGTTTAAGTAAAGTAGTACATTTTTACGAATGATTTACATATAAACAATATAAAATAGTTAAATCAACAATCTCGTTAATATCTTCTGTAAAATATTTAAAACCATAGTGCTATTAGTTTGTTCCACTTTTCCAAGCGTCCACTTCCCGTCAATCCCTTTAATTGTTGCTTTGTCAGCAACGCGTTTAGAAGTTTGGTTATGGCATTTTGTGTATAAATAAATTTTCCACCATCAATGCTTAATAAATCATAATTAGTTTCCAATTAATACTTTCGGTTTCTTTTCTCGATATTTCTACAAAACCAAATAACTTTCTTGCAAAATATTTGTCGACCGTTTGGGTAGGTACTATTTTCCTTATTAGTCTTTATTTCTGTTTGTGTGGAGTAGTTAGGTTAGGTTTTTATTGTTGTTTGTGTAAAATTATTTGTTTGACTTCTTTGAGGTATTTTGGTTTGTCTGGAATTAGTGAATGTGTTAATATAAACTTGTGTGTCCTTATTACTAGAGAGCTTTACCAGAGCTGCTTGGGTTGCTGCATTTGTTTTTCCAAAATAAGTTCGGCTATGTTTATTTACATTACAAAAATAGGATTGGGACATTTTATTGTGTTTTTGTAGATAATTAAACTTTCGTTTCTTTATTACAGGTTCTTGTAAATACATTACTAATTTATATTCAATTTATATTAGTAATGTTGTTTCTACTTACGTGTTCAGTCTCAGATATGTTTATGTTATTGTGATCACATAAGTCCCGTGGTAAACGTCAACCTGTATAGGAGTTAAATCTTGCTCACTGCGTAACAAATTATTGAACACATTTTTACTCACTAGATGGCAGCCGAAAAATTTGAATTGTATAATTCCCTATTAATTCTTTATTACTTCTGTGCGCTAAATATCGCAAGGGGTTTATATAAACATATGCATGAACTTGTATAACATGAGTTTTACTTTTTTGTATTGCCAGTCTAAACCTCGTTCAGTGTATATTGTTATAGTTCATTTTTTTATAAGAATGTCAGCCAATCAAAAAATTCTTGAATTAGCAAAAACCGCTTCCCTGAAATGAAGTGGAAAAATAATGTAAATTTACTTTGTTCCAAGTTATTTTTATTACCAGAATATATAATACGCTATTTTTGTTAAATAAAACAATTATAATTCTTATATATAACTTTAGCTCTCATGTATTCAATATCAATTAAATATTTGAGGTTTTAGTACCCGTAGGTATCTACGGTTTGAGTATAAATAAGTTCAGATGCCAACCTGAAAAATAGATATTTGGAAACATTCAAAACGTTACACAAGATGAAACTAAAAGCAATATCTACTACATATCCCCGGAGATATGTATCGCACCACAGTAAAAACAAGTTACATATCGCCGGCGATATGTATTGCCTCTAATACAATATTACCTTAATTTTGTTTAGCAGTTACCGTGTTTTAACCAAGCGAAAACGTTACAATATTTTCCTTTTTTTAATCCTTTACATAAAAAGCGCCAAATATATCAACTAATTGCAAATAAAAAAATCTGATGTAGCCAGCGCATTACCTTCCATCAATTCTATGTATTTTGTACAAATCTCATATCAAAAGTATACATCCAATAAAATTATAACATGAACATACACTATATAAATTACACTTGACATTGATATTTGTCAGAATTATTTGATTATATCAGCTGTTTCCGTGATTATAGCAAAGCTGGCTAATTTATGAAAGCAAATTTCTTTAAAATTCTTTAACTCTACAGCTATTGAATATGAAGGAAATAAAACGGTATAGACAATAATATATTTTTTCACATTGATAATCACATAAAATGTCAAAAAATGATATTTAACTGCGTTCTTTCAAGAAAAACTGTTAAGACCCACAAATCAGCTCTTCATAATGATGCAAGGAAGAGGAATACTAAAGAATTATATTTTTAAAATTGTAGTGTTGGAATTATTGTCCGAGAAATATTTTTCGCACACAGGCACATACGGACACATACAGACATCAGCGTAAAACTAGTCAAATCGAATTCCAGGGACCCTGAAACGTGCTTATCCATTAAAAACTTAGCACCGAATTTTTTGACTAAAGAAAATAGGTACCTTTCTTACCTAAGGTATGAATATTTTGGAACTGTGATAAAAGCTATGTGAGCGACGATAAGAGCAGCGATAAAAGCGAATCAAATCTGTCTGTCCCTTGATGTGTTTATAGTGGAGATGTGATGATAGAACAGTTCTACCTGTCAAATGAAGTGAATCGTTTCTAAAAATAAGTGATTCAGCTATTTCTGTGCTACATATAACACAATCATTGATACGGAAATTATTTAATATCTAGAAGATACCTACATTAAATATTCCAAAACATTCAAATACCAAGCCTAATATAGGTAGACCAACCCTGGTTGCCCAAACATTCGCGACTTGTGTCACAATCCTAATGTAAATAATATCTAATTTTTGACAAAAATGTACTATAACCTACAATTAATACAAATAAACATTTCTACTTGTTGTGTTTAAATTACTCGCCACTAATTATTCGAGCACATAACTATTATGGTAATTTTTATTTGTTTGGTCCCAACAAAGAATATCTTACAAATACTTCACTAATTAATTATTTTTCTACGTACATCTCTTGCGTCTTGCCTAGATGAGAGCGTATAAATACACTCATTTCTTCTTCGACGCTCATATCGTTGTTCAGCTACTAAGCGTAGCTTTGCGCACTACTTCAATATAAACACTTGCATTTAAATCTATACATTCAATCGCACTGCTTCGCTTGTATTGCTGCTCTTATCGTTTATCACAGCTCCAACATAATCACTCCCTAAGGGCGACGAAAGGTAAAAATTAATTTATACGCACTGGCAACATATAGGACCACAAAAACTTATATTTTTTCGCGATCGCCCAGAAAATGAGCTCTTTCTGATCACTATTTAGACCGGAAAGTCCTTCTTTGCTGAGCTAGCTCGGTAAGTTGTCTATAAGGGATCGGAAAGTACTTTACCGATCCCGGGACCGGTTTCCATGGAGATCAGTTGCTTATTTATTTCTTATTTGCTCGCAGTAAAAAATAAAATAATACTTTTTTATTCTTTTTTCAGGATCGCAAAAAAAATATTGTACCCAACATGACCTGAAAGTGTCCATACTGGGCTCACATGCTTCCAAAGCTCGCCTACGGCTCGCTCTGGAATATGCTTGCTCACCCAGTAAAGTATCACTTTCAGGTCTTGTTACGTAAATTACTATTCTTTGATATTATTTTGATGAGTTATTTGACTGAATTTGGAAAAATTACAATATAAAAATTAATTAAAAACTAAATTTTCACTTATTTATAAATGTCTAATTATTAATTATTTCCTTTACTCTTCAAATGACCAGAACTGAAACAAAAAAAGCATGAGCTGCTTTTATTTTGGTGTTATATAGTTAGATGTTATTTGTTCTACGCGTAGAATTAACACAAACATTAAAGCCAGAGGGTTCAAACCTTCTTAAATACACAGACTTATTATGTTCCTCTAATTTTGCCGGTGTGTTTAGAAGTATAAATTAGCAGAAAATAGGTAATCTCATCTATTTATTTTCATCTTCATACGAGTACGTCCGAACAAAAAACATTAATTATTAAAAATAAAAATTGAAGGGTGCAAGATAAAATTGATGGGATAATTTCCATATTATAATATACGGCAATGAAGAAAATAATTGAAAAATGATGTAAAGAGAGCAGCTTGTTAAGTGGGGAATTATCTATCAACAACACTCTGAAAAGAGTCGCAAGGAAAGGATATTGCAAAATCCAATAAAATCTGGGTGCTGAGTGCACGAGGCATATTTTCCAGTTTGGCAGTAAATTTTAATTGGTATCGAAGCAGGCAGCAGGCCATACTACAGTTTATAACACTCGATCGTATAAATGCATTATCCGTATACAGAATTATCTAAATTAAATCTAAATTAAAACGTCCAGATTGTAATGAAAGACTGGGAAAAGAATGAGCGTTTCTGTTTCAGCTACAATTTTCACATTGCTAGCACTCGGAAAATGTCTCTATATACAAAATTTATACCACAAACTACACCTTCTATGATGTTTTCAAACTATAAATAATTTTTTTTTTACTCCACACCAAATTTAAAAATTAAATCATATTCAATTTTACATTTATATTTATAGTAATTGTTTATGGCAAGTAAGTACATAAGATTCCAATAATTTTAAAATAGTGCAATAATAACTACATGTGTACCTATATAAATAATGAGGATTAATGCCTGTTACAAACAAAGCTGTTCAGATAATCGACAAAGTAGAAACAATGTTCTAGTTCTATTAAGTAATTTTTTATTCTGATTTTAAATTAATTAATTGGTAAATTTTTAAATGACGCGGGTAATGTATTATACAAATTTATATTTAAAGAGTTTTTCTGTGGGCGTATTAATCTATATTTTGGACTATGGATTAAATTATAGGACCTCGAATTGTAATTATGTATGTTGGATATTGCAGTATAGTTATTTATATTACTATAAATTTTCAAAGATGTATAATAAATATATAAGCATAATAGTGGCATAATTTTCAAACTTTTAAATAATAGTTGACAATGCTCTTTTAGCCCAACGCCTTTCATGATTCTAATTGCTTGATTTTGCAATTTAAAAATCTTGATAGCATTAGTAGAATTGCCCCATGTAACTACAACATAACTAATAAATAGAGAAAAGTAAAATAAAATTAATGTATCGAAATTTACACAAAGCAATAAGTAGTTTTATTAATAGGAAATTAAGACTTTCAAGCCTTGTAAGCAAACTTTCAATTTGTGGGAACCAAGTGAAACCATTGTCAATGAGAATTCCTAACATCTTAACTGATTGACCTTTCTTTATATTTTAACCAGATGATATTGTTAAATTTGAGTTTTGTCACTATTTAACTTAATGAATGAATTGGTGCCGTGAAAGAAAGAAAATCGTTTACGTAAATTATAAAAAGTAAAGGGCCCAAAATTGATCCTTCTGGAATGCCATTTTATTTTTTTAAAATCCGACATATTGTGTGCACGGTAAACGGGTTGTTTACGATTAGACAAATAAAACTTAAATATAGAGAGACAATTTCCTGATATACCATAATATTTAACTTAGTTTATGTATTAAAATTCCATGAGAGACACAGTCAAAGGCAAAAACATCCGCACATTTGGAATTATTACGGGAAGTAAAAGCAGAGTATATTTGTTCTTCAGAAAAGAAAGTTAATGAAAATTTTTCAGATGGTGATTGAATTTGAAAATTATTTACAGAGGTAAAAAAGTTGTTGAAAGATTCACAAGGAATATCAGTCTGGTTTCTGTTTGTGTTGCTCGCTTTCCGCTCATGATTTATTAAGCACCAGAAATCCATCATTTTGTTTGCTGAATACTTAATAAAATTTCCGTATGCATTTTTTTTTTTTAGCTAATATTATTGAATTTCTGTAAAATTTACGCATTGGTTTATAATTCTCAAAATCAGTAGGTATAACTTTTAGTACAATCTGCAATAATTTTGAGAGAAGAGACAATATAGCTTATATTTTGCAAAGGTTCATCAAACCATCTAAAAGGTGTTTTTTGACTTTTACAAGTGAAATATAATTGTATTAATGAGAAAAGTTTACTTACAAGTAAATTTGGAGCCGTAGAGATAACTACATCTGGATTTAAAATACAGGACCAGTATATTTTAGAAACAGCCTCCTTAAAACTGGTAACAGCATTTTCGGTTATGATCCTTTTCTACAGTTTATTATTATAAAATGTTTTAGATTTATAAATTGCAACATGCGATATCATAAGCCAGGTGTTAACACGCCAGAATTAATCTCACTGCTACCAATATTTGTGAGAATATTTATATATTATTCTTATTATATGAACAAAGTTTAAACTGAAAGCAGATTTTGCATGTACAAAATATTGTCTAATTCAACATGTTCAACATTTTCACTCGACAGAATACTTAAATGTTTAATATATATGTTAGCAGAATGTGCTAATTCCCAAAAGTTCCCAATGGCATCAATAACATATAAAAATTTTCCTAATTTTTTTTTTATTACAAACAAAATTTAAAAAAGGCTTTATTAAGAGTGCATTTTTATAATAAAAGCGCTTTTATGGAGCGCGCTTTCACATTATTTTTTTATGAGGAGTGTGCTCCATAAAAACGCTTTTCTTATAAAAGTGCGCTCGTAATACGGGCCATTTTATATATATATATATATATATATATATATATATATATTATAATAATAATTTCCAAATATTAAATTAATGACAGCAAACAGGATCTATTAAATATTTCGATCATCTCAAATTATCTACTAATTCGACCAACAAACAATTTCTCGTCCTTAAATTTTGAAAATATATAAAAAATGATTGAAGAAAATGAATATAAAGTGGTCTTTGTATTTTACAAAAAATGATTATATTTTTACAATTATTGACAGTATGTTGAATATACTCGTAAAAATGAAACTTCTTTTAACATTGTGCAGAGCGAGGTACAGAATACTACATGTGTGAAACAGTTTGTTATTAAAACAGTCTTCAGTTCCAAAGAATCGTCTTAGGTTGAGCTATGCTACAAGTAGTAATCTATCAAACGCTCAATTAATAATAATAATAATAATAATAATAATAATAATAATAATAATAATAATAATAATAATAATAATAATAATAATAAAAATAATAATAATAATATGTTTATTTGGCATAGTAAGAAGTGAATACATACATAGTACATGCCATAGTCAAATTTACAAATATAGATAAAAATAGAGATAAAAATACATGAAAAAATATTAAAGTTACATATATACATAAAATAAATATACAAAGAATACTGAAATACATTTGTGGAAATAACTTTAGTCAAATTTTAAAACTTATAGTAGACACAATTAAAAAATTCATTGAGTGAATAAAATGCATGTCTCAATAGCATAGTTTTTATAGAATGTTTGAATTTTAGTACAGGTAGATCTTTAACATGATCAGGTATTTTGTTGTAGCCATGTGTTAAATATTTATTCGCACCAAAATCGAGGGAATTAATTTAACCGTGTCATTTATACTGTTTGTTAAAAGTAACTGAGATTGGTGTTTATTTCTTTGGTTTCTTTAAATGTTTTATTACATAAAGTGTACTATAACTATACGTAAGTATACTCATGTACTATATTAACAATATTTGCGTACTAGCTCAGTTGACAGGTTACCATGCACAGCTGTTTTTCACAAAACAACTCTCATTATTTGAGACATTGGGAGACATAGGGAGGTCCTGGGTTCATTTAATTTAATGTTTCACAAAAACTTCCTTCGATGTTCATATTTTACTTACAAGATGTAATGAATCACTTACTGGGCTAGAACCTCAAACAAGTTATAATATAATCCAAACACACTTATTCGATTATAAGATGTTTGATATTCAAGTGGCTTGCAATGAATATTCACTGAGTAATTACAATAAAGAACCCACATCCATTCATTAAGCTGGATATATCTCCCTCCCCGGTAAAATAACCAACAACCCGCAAATAAAAAACAGAAAGTCAAATAGCAGCGAACCGTAAACGCCAGCATTTTTTCCGATCACCGTGCTCAGTGATCAGTTAAATCCGACTCACAAGCGTTTGAAATGTTCACAATTAATTTCATTTTCGTCGCAATAAATTTTTCCAAAATCCCTGTAGGGCTTAGCATATAAGCAACCTATAAATAAACTGCCCGGCTAGACTCGCGCAGCCCTGATTAGGGATTACGCGACTTGCATGCAAGGGTTAGCTGATAGAGATAGTACGTTGTTTTTAAATGGACGGCTTGATCCTAGGATGCCCCCATTATCTCACGTTAGCTACGTATTTCAAAGCGAGGTCACAGCATAGGGAAACTCTAATACAAATTATATTAAATTGCCTGCTTAAAATTCAAGAACTGCATTTTTCATCTAAAGAATTTTCAAAGTACTAATACCCCTAATCAAGTATTTCAGTAACGTGAAGATATAAATTATATCATAAACAATAATACACCTTTCTTCACAAAAATGTGTTAATCACAAAATGTACATTTCGATTGCAAAACAATCATCATCAGTTATACTACAATGGAAACATAATATTTATAAATATGTCAAAATTATTTCAATTTTTTTATGTCAAAGTTACAATATTTATATCATATTAAGATCTATATTATCTCTAATTAACTATTTTATTACTTATTTTTATTTTTATAATTAAATTATCAAGTATGATATAAATATTGTGACTTTGACAAAAAATTTGAAATAATTTTGACATATTTATAAATATTGTTTCCATTGTAGTACAACTGATGATTGCTTTGGAGTCGAAATGTACATTTTGTGATTAAAATATTTTTTGTGAAGCAAAGTGTATTATTGTTTATGATTTACTATTACCCATTTGTTATCTTACCTATAACTTTATTTATGTTTATGTTAAAAAACGGTGTCATTTAATTAATAAATGTAAAAATATGACAAAAAAAACAACACTTGATAAGAATTTATTTTTTACATTAAATTCTTCACTTATAAATATCTCATCTTTAAATATTCAATTTCATGAATGTCATTTAATAATCACAACATATAAAAAAAAAATAAAACGGTATTTCTTAAACGTTGCAATATGTAGTATAAACTGTACGTTGTGTACACATCAGTACATTTTAGTCCACTCTAGATTTCCAACCCTTTCAATTCTGTGAAACCATTTTGTAGAAAGGACTTCAGGTGGAACATTTGCTATTAAAATTTGTAAAAACTAAATGACTTCTATTTTAGTCATATTGAAGTTAAATATAAGAACTTATTGCTATTGGGAACAGAAAAACATAAATTAATAAGTATAACTCTCCAGTACTATCCTATCTATTGAGAAAATTGTATTTGATGTTTTTTACATATCTCTTCCTATATATGTTTTGATAACATAGAAAATTGAAGTTCGCTTAAATTCGATGTTGAGAAAAATAATAAAATTTTGACAACTTGTTTTGATATTGCGGGTAATTCCGTTGAAGAGATATCAAAAATTCATCAATAGCTATATCGGCGTGCTTAATTTACAGTCAGATGATAAGGGTAGGAGTTCTTCTTTCTCTATTGTACTAAATTCACATTTACTGGGCAAATTTGAAGCGAATATGAGTAGATTTCTAATCCAGTTGTATTTTTCTTTATTGAGACATGGAAAATATTTTATGTTACGCTTACGGAACACCAGACACCAGTGTTACGCGGAACACTGATTAGAGCCACTGCTCTAGATTAATAGTTTATAGAATTATTTCAAATATATTTTTGGTAGTAGGCAAATAAGAGTATGTCTTAGAAGTAAAAAGAAAATTTTGATATTATATGATTAATTTTACTTGAATTTGAGTTAAACAAAGTCGCTGCTGCATTAACACTCGCTAGTATTTGTATTTATTACTTGGAATTATTTTGCTGAAGTTTTTGCTTGAATTCACTTCTAATAAAAACACTATAGGATGAATGTTTTACAAAAAAAAAGTACTCGTAGGTCACAATTCTGGAAAACCTATAATATGATTAACAGCAATTTGCAGGAAGTAGCCTAACTAGGAGTTCCTGGACCCAATTTGATGTATAATTTAAAAATATTATTGTTTGGGCAATATTTACCTATAAATTTAAATGTCAAATAATGATTTCATTTTTTTTGAATGATTAATAAAAAACTAACCCTACAGGAATAGTCTCGAAAATTACACTGTTTCGTCGACTACCCCAGTAAAGTTTTAAACCAATAAGCGTTACTAAGGTAACGTTAACAAAATTATATTTTTTTTCTTTTAAATATATGAAAAATGGACACAAGTAGGATCTAATTATCATAGAAAATACATTTTCCTTTGTTGATTTTAATGTTTAAGCCTATCTTTAAAGACAACAAGAATGTCTCTTGAAAAGAGCGAGAGTGAGGAAAATAAAACAAAAAAGTACAACACATTTACATTTCAAATATTCCTTTGATTAGCATGTAAAAAAATATTATGTGAGAAACCAAAATGACTATTCTTCAAGTTATAAGCGTAAAAAATACAAATTTTTACAATATTATCTACCCTATTTAACAAAAGAGGGCAAACGAACAAAAATTATTTATAAAAGGTTGATTAGCGTACATACAGCAGATGCGCCTCTTATTTTACAGTGTATTTATGATGTAATTTGAATTCAGCCGCAAATTGATTAGGGATGATGCAGATTGCGAAAGACCTAGGGAAGCAAGAACGTAGAATCATAAAAAGTTCAAGATTTGCTTTTAATAGAACGAAGGATGAAAGTTTTACTGTTGACAAATGAGGGATGTCAAAAACAACTACACAAAATATTACTTTACATTTAATTGCTTTCTTTTTTGGCTCGATAGTTTCATCTCAGATTAAACTGTCTATTAAAAATATAGCATTGATATTAGGAGCATTAGTTGTAAGAATTACCTACACAAAAAAACAATTTCTCAAAGCAATGTTTTTCGTTAATTGACAGTTAAGTTTTAACAAACACTTTAACCATAGATGAAAATATTGGGCCTAAATCATCTTCGTATCTTTGTTTGTAGGACTATTTAATATTATCTGTATTTTAGTAAGTAAATGTTCACCACTAGAACACCCCACTTCACATTTCAACACTGTAGATACATACATTACATCCCTAGATCTGTATGGATCGAGAGCACATATCCGGGATGGCTCAATATTTCACCCGTCTACCGTGCGTAAATTTCAGTTAAACTTACTCTAAAACGAACGTACATAAATTTGGTCCGCCATCGCTGCTGTGAGGGTGCAGGAGCTGCAGTAGGCGTTGGGCGGAGGAGAAGTACCTGTTTATGCTCGTGATGACTCCAAGGATTAAGGAATTTACTTTATTGCTTCATAATATTTTTACAGGAGTTATGATATAACTTCACCAAGATGGTTATGGCATTAACGTGTTCATATTTTCGATATACGGCGTAATTATGGCGGAGAATAATACGAAAGTGAAGTACAGGATTAGTGTTAAAGAAAGGAGGAAAATTTAAGAGCTCATCATGACAATAAATTTATAGATGTAAAGATATAATTTATTTTATGGTAATACCATAACGAAGAAGTAAATTTCTTATCCCCAAAATCGGACTTCAGAATCAATAAAATAAATTTTTATTGCTACAAGAATGTAAAGTTGTTCTTTTTTGACATTTTTAGTAAATTCAATATTTTGGTTTTCAATTTCAAGTGTATATAGTATTGTTAACGTAAAATGGAATTATAAAATAACATATAAAGAAATCAACCCCTGATTTTCCAATTATTGGGAGGACAATTGACCACTCTTGCCCCTTGCATAAATCTCACTATTGGTAGTCGAGCAACACAACATGACATATATTTTTAAATTTCGACATTTTTGTGACAGTTTTTTGCCGAAGGTGATAATTAAATGAGAATGAAAACTTGAAATTATTTAATTTTCAGAAGCAATAGTTTATACGCAAACAAAATTACTAAAATAGATAGTGGGTTTACAGACAAAATTAAATTTTAACAAAATGTTAGTATACTCGTAGTTTTGAAACATAATTTTATTTTTCGAATACCACATTTTAAAGTAACAATGTACCTATTGAAATATCATCGCCAAAGTAGTACTTTAATGATTTACCTTGAATAGATAAAAATATCTTCAATTACTAGTGACTTCAAGTAATTCATATCATCAAACAAATTTAGGGTTTCTAAATAAATAAACATATCATCACGGTTCAAACCCAATTTTGTATATTAATCCACTTTTATTCACAGAAATATAAATGTCAAATGACAAGTCAAGTTAAAATTGGTTAATTACCCATTTTCATTGGAAAACAGGTACCTACGACCTACGAGGTTGTTACCCATAGAACTTTTAAAATAAAGATATTTTAAAAGAAATATGTAATAATTATTATTATGAAAATTTGAAAGATTTACGGAGCATTAATAATTTTTATAGAAAAAATATGAATCCAGTTTTTTTTTTTACATATTTAAGTATCATTTTAAATTCCTTAATAAATCGAAATATATAACCGTAGACATGAACATCGCCATTAATACAGCTTCCGTGCGAACATCTTAACAATTTATTTGTGCCTGAGATATGTATATTTGAATTTAGTATGATAAAAATGTTATTAGAAAATGTTGTACTAAAGTATATGTGATATTATAGTACAGTTTTATATATGATACGTTTTATGATAAAATTATTAATACAAAATTCATGTGATATATTTATGGAGAAATATTTGATGTATATTATTGGATGCAATATCGCAAATGTATCCAGAGAATTGGTAATATCCCGGCAGGCCGTGCACAGGAAACTCATGCTACTGGATCTGTAAAGCGAACGCGGTCTATTATATTGTTTTAATCGGAAATGAAAACACTCTAACTCACCATAATTCAAATTTTAACATGTAATAACCCAATAATTTTAATCATAGCAGCACCAACCATTTTTGTTAAATCATTTCGAAAATATTAATAACAAAACATTAATTAAACAAAATTATTTGCTTTAAAATTATTTTTAAAAGGTTTTAATTTTCGTACACAATGTTAATTGCACTTTTTTTTATTACAGCTCTAAGGGGTATCTCAAAAATAACGCCGGTGCTTTTGGGAATTGATTAATGGGGGAACAACAAATCGAAAATTAAGATTGGAAATTTTTTGATTGTCCTTCGTTATCAAGGTTTCATGTAGCCATTAGCGACGAAAATTTTTAGTGCACTACGAGTTCGGATTGAATATTTCAAGGTTAAATTTTTCACTTCAAGTCGGGGATGAATTTGTATGTACAGACTAGAACAAATTCGAGTTCCTTATATGGAAACTTTTTTATTATGCACGCTACAGAAAATTAATGTAGTTCTTTATGGGCCAACTTTTTGAGATAACTTTAATAGACACCACAGCAATTTTCTTTCTTCTTTTGTTTTCAAGCTAAAACTTAATTTTCGCTTATTTTGAAAATATCTTATCTCATTTATTTTAAAAGATAAAGAGAAAATGTTTAGATAATTTTTAAACTTTTTTTACATAGAATAACGCGGTGTATTTATAATTTTCAAAATTTAAAAATTCTCGAGATGTAACACAAATATAATATTTTTTAAATGGGAACGTATGTTAAAAATAGTCTCATCGTTTTCCTTATTTTATAAGTTTTTCAATTAAGTATAACAAGCCTACATTCCTTTTTCACCTCCCGCTACCCTTGGTAAGGGAGGTATAGGGATCGTGCTAAAAATCACATATCGAGATTTTAGTAAATGACCACGTTTTAAGGTCCCTAGAATCCAATTTTAACATTTTCACGATGATGTCTGTATGTGTGAATGTGTATGGATTTTGTCTTCGCTCTAACTCAAATACTATCATTCAGAAAATTCTGAAACCTTGTATTTGTATCCTATTCTAATATGAAAAGAAGCCATTAGATTTTAGTGTAAATCGGATAACCAGAAATGGCTCTTTACCTGAAGCTCATAATGGTTTGTTTTTCTAAAAATACCATTAAATGCCATTTTTTCGCATTTTATGTATTATGAAAATTAAAGATTATTAAATTTTCTACAGGAATACATTAATACTTTTTCTATATATTTTACAGATAAATTTAAAAATCATTTTTTTTATAAGTCCCGAAGACTAAGATAAACACAATTCCTTTGTTTCACAGTTCATATTTAAAAAGAAAATATTAAATAAAGCAATCAATAGTTTTATGCAATGGAACAGTTTGCAGCGCTAGTAAATACGTAAGTACGTATTTAAATTAATAAAAATTAAATAGCGGGAGGTTTTGTGTTGGCCACATCAGATTTTTTTTGACATGAATTATACCTGTATCATAAATTTTTTGTAGTGAAAAAAATTAAATTTTACAAGAAAAAACTGAAAATATCATTTACAAATCAACATTTTTTATTTTTAATATTATTTTCTTTATCTTTACTTATTTTTATACTTTATATACTTCAGAAAGCATTATTAAACCACATTTTTCGAAATGTGTCTAAGCCAACTGTATCGCCGATAAAAAATTAAATTAATACAAAAATAATCGACTGAAAATTACTTTGAGAATTTAATTAATAGATATAGAATAAATAAACAAATCATGATCAGTAATTGAATTTTCATTTGTTTCTTAATAAATTTAATTTTCCTTTCACCCAAAAAAAAAAAACAATTCTTCATATTTTATTCATGTTTAAAACAAATGAATGTAGACTTGTTATCATTGAATAGCTTATAAAATAAGGAAAAAGATGAGATTCGTTTCAATATACGTTTTCATTTGAAAAATCTGATTACGCCATGTTATTCTACGTAAAAAACCGTATAGAAATTATCTAAATATGTTTTCTTTATCTTTTATAATAAGCGAGATATGACATATTTTCAAAATAAGCGAATATAAAGTTTTAGCCTGTAGCTCAAAAACAAAAAACGGTAGAAACTTTCTGTGGTGCCTATTAAAATTGTTTTAAAAAGTTGGCTGAAAGACATATCAATTTTTTGTAGCGTGCATAAGTAAGTTTTTCATATAATTAAATCGAATTTGTTCCAACTGTATTTTATGATCGCCTTATTTTTCATAAGTGTTTTCGTAGGGTTACAGATGAGTTTGTTTCAGAGCAATTTAGTAAGTGTGACGTGAGTGAATAAAACCAATATAATAGTAGAACATTCCACTGAATTTAGTGTTCTATCACGTAACTTTAATAGATGTCTCACTTAAATTTTAGGAACTAAAGGTGGTTGTAAACCACAAATTTATAAGCGGAACAATATCCATTTCAAGTACAAATTAAGCAGGATAAATTGATTGCGAATGTACTTTTTCACTTTATTCACTTAAAATTTTAGAAGAAAAGATATTTTCCACATCTGCAGTCACGAAATGTGTTCAAATACGTTGCTCCCTTTTTTAAGGTAAACAGCATATTTTTTGTCTATTAACATCACAGCAGCATGAATACGATCATCGTCGAACCACCTAATTGATGTATGTTTCACACAAATAAATAAAATGGCTTTCATAATGCGTCCATGATAAAAATTTTGGAAATAGAAAGCAAATCGAGTCTTAGAATCTTTAGTATTTCATCTATCAATCTTGCCTTCACGGCATTGGCAATCCGCAAATGGGTGGATAATATGAAAACAACTGAACTGACCGAATACGAAGTGTATAATCCCTACGAAATATAATTAGAGCTTCCCTGTATGCAGGCCTGCAGCGTTTCTGCTTCCTGCACTCTCAGCCTGAATCTGCCACTTCCAGCATACGCTAATATTATTCAGAATAGTAATCAAAAGTCCTACCCAGAATTCCAATGACGTAGGAGTAAATACTCGATAGTGGGCGCGATCTTATTACATGGTTTGTTTGGCTCTGGCTTAGTAATTATATCGTAAGGCAGGATTTACTCCAGACTTTGACCTAAGGCGACTAGATACTATCATACTTCATAATTATTAGACTGCAGAAATATGAAAAATTTCTTCACATATAGTTCATAATCCAAAAAAAAAAAATTTTACAATTTTAGTTAATATTCCTACATTAAAATAGAGGTTTGTACGACTTTTTTATTAATCCTAATTAAAAATATTATATTGTCTTTTTATTTTTCAAGAAAATACACGTTAAAAATATTAAAGATTTATCTCTTACTTAATTTGTCTTTTACAAGAGAATAAAATAAAAATAGATTTCTAAGCCTACTTTTTTATATAAAAAAGTTTCGAATCTGTTTAAAACCTTTGACGTACGCCATTTAAGTCAAGTACTAAAAACAATAATTAATGAAACACAAATACGTTTTATTAAACACTTAATCGATTTCGGCTTTTAGACATTCTTCAGAAAATGTACAAGATTTAACTAAATACAAAAATTGTTAGTTTAATCTTCTATCATCTACAGAAGGCCTAAGAAGCCAAAATCGATTAGATTTTTAATAAAAGCTATTTGTGAAACTTATATCAAGTGTTTCATTAATTACTATTGTTATAATATTCCACCAAGTACCTACAGCTGAATCTATAAATTTTAATACAAAATAAAACATGTTCGAGTGCAACTTGAATAACAGTTCAAACAAATTATGGACCAATACCAACTCAAACTAGTTTGGAGAAATTCAGATTTAGTCAACGGATTATAGCATAAACCTACGATATCTCTCAGACTGGGATTACTATGTAATTACTTTTGTTGACACATATCTATACAGAGTTCCGCTTTCTCAATCAATCAACGATAGCGAAATACAATAGAGATGAAATAAAAATGTAACTATGTACAATGATTATTTGAGTATACGTGAAGATATAAATTAAATCAAATATAATAATAAACCTTTCTTCACAATTTTTTTTTATTTTCAAAATGTACATTTCGATTGCAATGCAATCATCGTCAGTTGTACTACAATAATATAATAAACATAATATTTATAAATATGTCAAAATTATTTCAAATTTTATGTCAGTCACAATATTTTTATCATACTTGATAATTTAATATAAAATATAAATAAGTAATAAAATAGTAAATTAGAGATAATATTAATGTACATTTTGAAAATAAAAAATAATTTGTGAAGAAAGGTTTATTATTATATTTGATTTTATGTACAATGAATTGCATAAATGAGAATGAGAGCCTAAAAGACTTTCAACCAAGGTACCATAAATATCATAGTTTCGTGAAGGAAAAGAGATTCAAAAATGACTGGTACACCTTATTGTATTTTAAAATATAACAATATATCAGCTTAATTCGTGGACCTAAATGTTCTTGAAAAACATGATATTTGAAAATTATATTTATAAAAAATAAATTATTACAACACTGTATAAGTTTACATATTTCATAGTTGCAAATGTATTTATATACTGGAATAGCGTATTATACCTAAAAGAAGAAAAGCGTATGAGAGAATATCCCTAGAACATCTTTTAGGATGCTTAACAGAGAAAGAAGAAAAGAAGATACACTTTTAGATGAGAATGCAATAGACAAGCATGGTTTAAGACGATCTAGAAGAAAAGGAACGAGGAAGACAAATTAATAAAATTTAAAAAATAATCCAATTACTATCAAATACACCTTTTTTGCATTAACTATCTTTCGTTTGCTAACTAATATTGTGATATTGGCCCATTTTACTTTAAATATCAAGATTATGATAAATTTAAGGGCTATATTGAAAATTTTTAGTTAAGAAATCAATAAATCTTCTTGAAAAAATCTTTATTGTTTTCTTTCTTAAAATTATTCGCACCTTGCCATTATACACTTCTTTATTCGTTAGAACCACAATTCAAAACATAACGAAAATTACGTTTTTTGAATTTTCTTTATCAGCCTTGTAAATTCAGAAAATTTAATTTTTAAAGAACCAAACACTTGAATACTGTGGTTTCGGCGGGGTCGTATTTATACAGTTGTACACCCAAGATTCGTCACTCGGAATAATATCCGACACCTGTTTTGAAGCCCCTCCGTCAAACTTACCTATCATAAATTAGATAATCACCGGCTTGCCAGCTTCTTAATACCAAGAGGTTGATGCAAAATATTACCTACAATGTGCAGTTCCTGTTGAATCTCCTGATATGAAATATATCTATTTTCCTTTGTCAACTTTTCAACAACCATAACATTTTCCAGAGAAACAACTTCTGCAAGTCGTCCTGTTTTGGAATCAGCTTCTAACGATCATCATCCACGTTTACATTCACGGTACCAATAGCTAACGGTTGATTATTATGGTACCAAAAGCCGCCAATAAGATTTGAATACTTTGTTCAAACGTTAAGTTTCTTCTGAAGTCATACAAAATCATGGCACGATATGCTACTCATATTCGGGGCACCACATCCATTCTGATTCTCGTTTACTCTTGTTCTAATAAGAATAAATAATAGCTATTTTTTGTGCGATAATTAATTAATTAATCTTGACAAAACTAATACTAATAAATATCAAAGGAAGAACATTTGAAACAATAATATTTCTTCTAAAAAATTTCAAAACAGCCCTCGTTAATGCAGAACAATATTCCAGTAGTCATTGAAGAAGATATTTGTAATAGTATACAAATGGTACTGCGAAAATTACAAAAATTGACATTGTTTGCGAAGAAGCGAAAATTAGTGAAAGGGACAGTTCAAATGATAATATCGTAGAATTCATAAACAAGGCACAAAATAAGAGCTGAGCCTCTGACGATCAAACGTTTTTTTTTTTTGACTTCTTTGGCAGCATTGCTTTTAAAGACAAGCACTTGGGAGTACAATGTGGTAGTGAAGGGCGATATTTCAGGAACTGTGATTTAGTCACTAATAATGAAAAATCACAGTTCGTTACCTACTCAACATTTCGCAAAGCAAAAATTTGTGATTACCGTTTTACAGTCACCGCTCGCGTAATAGAGTACATTTACGTTTTGCAACGAATATTCCCGAATAGCCAAATTCAGTTCTAAATTCACAATAGCGCATCCGTAAGTCACAATCGCTGGTAAGTATATATTCGTATAAAGCAACAGTAAAAGTAGCAATCACAAATCTCACTGTAATTCTAAAGTAACAGTTTCGCTCATCACTAATGTGGGGTCGTTCAGCAAAATCGGTTCAAAACTTTTGCTGTAGTGCCGTCTTGAAATGATCCTTTCGATTCAGAATCCCGCCAGTTGTGAGGTGAGAGGGAGTAATCCGTTTCGTACTAGCGAGGAAAAAGTTCCGTTCGAGATTGTTAACGAGATTAAAACAAAAGAATAGGAATAGATAAAATGTATTAACGGATTTCTCGGCGGTGATTGTTAGGAAATATATTGTTGTTATTCCATGAAGTAGTTAATTTTATTTAAATTCCAATATTTCGTTACATATTTTGTAACTTCATCAGGGAAACTAAAATGTACATAATTTCTTTTGTGAAGTTAAGTTAAACAGAATAAATCTAGTTGTACTTACAATAGTTATAACTGGTGTAATCACTTGCCAAATTGATAATTTCAGAAACATTCAAATTTTGTTGTTAAAGTTTAAGTTCTATACTGAATTACATGTTATGAAAAGGAATTTTGACTATATAAATATTAGATATAAATTACGTTAAAAATAGTATTAAAAACTGGTAAATATTTTACTCAGTGAGCGTCACATACTGACCGGAAAGTGTGAGAAAAAAACAACAATCTATATACACATATCAAAGATAAAACAAATGTTAATAATCAGACAAATTTAATTTACAAAATCCCGTGTGGTGGTTGTTCCCGGTCGTATATTGGACATACTTCCCAAAAACTAAGTACTAGATTGTCCCAACACTAACAAGGAGAGAAAAGAATAAATTCAAAAAATATTTGTGCGCTAGCAGCACATGCTCAAGAAACCAAGCATTTCATAAATTACGACGAAACCAGCATAATAGAATTTCAAAATAACTACAAAAAAAGACTATTTTTAGAAATGTGCCACATCAACAACAATAAAACAGTTAACTACAAAACTGACACACAACACCTAAGTGCCATTTATTCTTATTTACTTAAAAATTACTAATAGAATTCCATAACCCTGTTTAAATTTACCGCCTTCTTTTGCCGCGCTTTTCACTGTTCTCTTCTTGCTTGTGTTGCGACAAACTCGTACTTAACCTAAGAAAAAGTAGTTCTAGGTTTTTTTTTTTGTTTCTCACACTTTCCGGTCAGTATGTGACGCTCACTGAGTAAAATATTTACCAGTTTTTAATACTATTTTTAACGTAATTTATATCTAATATTTATATAGTCAAAATTCCTTTTCATAACATGTAATTCAGTATAGAACTTAAACTTTAACAACAAAATTTGAATGTTTCTGAAATTATCAATTTGGCAAGTGATTACACCAGTTATAACTATTGTAAGTACAACTAGATTTATTCTGTTTAACTTAACTTCACAAAAGAAATTATGTACATTTTAGTTTCCCTGATGAAGTTACAAAATATGTAACGAAATATTGGAATTTAAATAAAATTAACTACTTCATGGAATAACAACAATATATTTCCTAACAATCACCGCCGAGAAATCCGTTAATACATTTTATCTATCAACAAGTACGGCGTTACTTCCTCCTAACAAGAATAGGAATGCTTACGAGCGGAGTGAGTTTGGCCCCGATTTGGCACCTTTAGATTTTCAACTTTTTACCTCTCTAAAGTAGGAATCGGAATACTCCCCTCTTACCTTACGGCTGACGGGATTTAGAATCGAGACGCTCATTTAAAAACGGCACTACAACGAAAGTATTGAACCGAATTTAATGAACTAACCCGAATTATTGACAAATAACAAGCTGCGACATGACATCTGCTGGGAAAAACATGAACTTTCCAATTCGGTACTGTATTGTGACAGTATGCTTCAGTTACACCTGTTTTGATCATTTGATGTGAATAAAAATGGGAAAAAGTCATACAAATTGTTGTATATTTGGATACCACACAAGATCTGATCGAGACATTGGGTTATATAATTTTCCGAAACATAGCCAAAATAAAGTCAAAATTACGACAAGAGCAGGTGTTGAAATGGACATGGATCGACGAAAAGAATGGAAATATGCAATTCGTGGTCCAGTGAGTAAAAAATTCAATGTTCCGATTTTATCTTAGAATAAAAAGTTCATGTTGTTTCGTTCTAATTATTTTTGTATTTTTAGATACAATTAACCGTAAAACTTTAAAAAGAACTATTGTACCATCACTTTGTCTTCCCGTATTTCAAGTAAAAGTTCCTGATAATAAACGTTTGCTACGACAAACCAAACGTACAAAGACGAAATCAGTAAACACCAGTGACAATGACAATGCAGTAAATGAAATAGTAGAGGATAATTATACATCAGCATCAGCACCTAAATTGTCTGAAGAACTCTCTAAATTACCCACATTATACCGTCATTTTTTAATTCTCCACAAAATAATATGTAGTTAGCGTTTATAATTCACTAATAATTATAAATACCTTCTATAATACATATAGAAGTAGCTGTTGCTTCCAGAAATCTAACATGTTCTGTGATACCAAGCCTCATTTTAAGTGAAAAAATTTCTCTTGGTTGTATTCATGTATCACACCACTACGAGTACCAACTCAAAAGCAGCTGATCGGTCCGATGGTGCTGCCGCCATCGAACATGTCAGTTCTCAATAGTCTCAAGCGCTTACCTTTAAAAGCAGTGCTGCCGAAGTAGTGAAAATCATTTCCCTTTGAGCGTCGGAGGCTTAGTACTCTTACTTTCTGGACGTACACCGTGTGTTGATGAATAATATAATATTACTACTTCTTAACCGTTTAATACACACATCTGGTCTTAGGGACGCACGATAGTTCAAATTTATATTATTTCTTTAATCACAAGTGCATGTGAATTAAAAAGAATGTATTAATAATTTACAAAAACTTAAATATGCTATACAGTTAACATATAAACCTTTAACAATTATTGTTGAGGTTTATTTCGAATAAAAGACCGTATACCTCAGACCAATGCTTACGCTTGTGTGTTAAAATTTGGCGCTTGTTCTGGAGGGTTAATTAAGTAGAAGAAAAACATCAATACCTCAATAAAATAATAACCAAAAGAGCAGGCAGAATGGCATCGGAGAAACCACACAAACAGTAACAATATCTATAACTTGTCCACTCTGTGCACTTAATATCCCGACTCTTTCCCCGTTGCGAGAGGGATTGCATAAATGTGCGGGACGGGACAAAATATTACCCTGAATTTCGTGCTTTAAATGCTAATGTGGCAATATTTATAAATTACAATGGTATAATTAAACATGGACAGGCCGGAGCTGGACAGCATACAGACTTGATACGTGCTCGAAGCCTGTAATGGTGCTATTTTCTACATGTTGTGGCTTTTACGCCTGGAATTGATTTTAGTTTGTCTGCAGTAGTTCTGGAGTAATTATTGAATCCTGGGGACAGATATTAAAACGTGCTCAAGGTGGTGAAGAGCACAGAACTTTGTTTATTAAATTTTCTCTAATTAAAACGGTCTCTGTTTAATGGATGGGATCACATAGTCATAGACGTCATTTCTATGATATGAATAATATAAATTAATTCGTATTTCACAATAATAATCTTCCTATTGAAAAGCATAATACCACAAACAATAAAGTATGGAAGGATGACTGCAATATCTACTAGTATTTCATAATTAAACAAAAATCTTATTCACTTAGTAGTAGTAGCGCAAATATAAGGATTCTTTCTGACGCTAACTAAATTAATAAAAAGTATAAAAAGAATTTTGTCAACGAATAGGAGTTTGCGGTCACATTTAACCTCCAACCTTTCTTTATAACTGTGAGATTGTTTGCGGTGCATTATTTTTTAGAAAATATAGCTAGCTATGCCTAGGGTTTCTACTTAGCGGCCTAGCACAATTATTTATGGCTAGTACAACAAATTTCATTAGATATACATTTTCGCAAAATATTCCATTTTTTTTTTTTCTGCTATAAGTTTAGAATAGATAGTTGACGTTTGCAGCTAACAGAACGATTTGTAAAGCGGAAAGTGATTTTTTTTTATTGACAAAAATAGATTTGAAATAAATTATTTTTATCATCTTTTGGTCACTTTCGAACGGGAATAGAAAAATAGTTTAAATGGTCCACGAAAGTAAAGTATTAATAGTATTATTTATGAAATTACTATAGTGGTCGCAATGCCATGTATATACACTTTGTGATTATAACTATAAGATCGTTTGAAATAAGTTGATTAATACAGTACTAAACATATAACTTCAACGTGTTTTATACCGGATGTCCCATTTATGTAGTAGGGTTTACCTGATGAACTCTTTTTATTCAAGACAGATGGCGCTAGAATATACAAATATGCAGATCAGCATTGTTTGCATCCACGCGATTAATCGGCCGACGATTGTTTAAGATCACCTCAACGAGCCCGATATTCCAACTGTCATACTGTACGACACGTCGGACATCTACGATGTGGAAATCTTTGTCTGTACAACTCAATTGCACGATTGTAATTATGCCGCGCTTCACAGAGAAACAACAAAATATCAACAATATTACCGTGGCATGCTTGTTTTTTGGTGCAAAGTCATCAAATTAAAACGTAAGTTACAGAAGGCAACTTATTCTAGCACGAGTTTCAAATTCGCTCATGAGCGCGCAGCAGTGAGGGAGACAGGAACGAGTGCTTGAATTATCTTCTGTAACGTGTGTTTTATACTATTTTCTCTGTTGAGGCTTTCATTTACATTATTTCTTTATAAAAATATTTGATAATTTCCATTAAGGAAAAGGTGTGGTAGAGTTAGTATATAGGTAACAATGGTTTGTATTTTTTATTCGGGTTGTTGGCTACATATTTAGTGTTTTTATTGCAGTCATGCCAATATCATATAACAAAAGTCACTAAAAACCGTTCAAGAATGATGCTCCTTCTAACATCAATATGCATGAATGTGAAATTCTAATTCCGAAAGAGAGAAACTAATTTCTACGCCTAAAATAATTCTAGCGCCATCTGTCAGGTATAAAAACAAGTTTCCCGGGTAAACCCTTCTTAATTTTTGACAATCTATCTGAATCTGTAATAAAAAATGGGGATTCCCATTTAAGATTACAAAGTTATCCCCCTTCCCCGCCACTTGGGGGTCAGGGGGGCATGGGGCTGTTAGGATTTTGACAGAATCGGATGTTCCCCTTCGAACCATCAAACTTTTGATATTGCATATTTCTCGAGTTATTTAAATGTGACACCCTAAATATATAAAAAAAAATATTCCTTAAAATGCATTTATTAATACAATTTGAATAAATTGACAAAATTGTATAAATATCAAATAATTTAAATCATTTATCGAAACGGTTTGAGAGGTACGTGTGAATATACATTTTTTTAGAATTTTTCATGGTGAAAAGTATTGTGCAATTTATAAGAGTGCTATAATTTCATTTATTTATTTTTCCCCATTGAACAAATATTGATTCTATACTATTTTTTATTTATATTTACTACTATAAAATTAAGTACCTACGAATAAAATAACACAAATGTGTGATACATAATAAGCAACATATTGACGAATTCTCATGAACATAAAAATTATAATAAATTTCCCGAGTGTAATTTTCAAATGAGATTAAACAAATTGATTTAGTCAGCATAACTGAATAGTAGAGAGGTCTTGTCTCATGTCGCGTTTTAATTGCATCGCGATTGCGCAACGTGACGCGAATATGACATTCTCACGTGCTGATTGCGCTATGACACAATCGTTCATTATCTGATTACGCCTAATTGACCGGTCGGCCGCCCACCAACTGCCTCTTTGTGACTCGTCCGATGCGTCCGCGTTGCAATTTCACAGGCGACAATTTGCGTTGCATTGGCTACCAACCGACCCCCTACCGTTAGCGTTATTCATAAATTGGTTAATAGTTGTTGTGGCCAATATTCAATATATGATACGTGCGATCGACGGGCGCTGTAATGTCGCAATCAAAGCACATTTATGCAGCCTAATTTTAAATGAGTGATGATAAACAAAAAAGCTTTTAAAAATTAATAAATTAAAAAAAACATTAGCACATTATACTGTGTTATCGGTAATATCCTCTATGAATACAAACACCACATGTCCATTATTTTATAGGACAATACATTATTTTAAGAAGTTATCTTTTAGCTTCATTCGAAAGCCGGTCGGGATCGGGATAGATGCTTCTATTTAAAGCACTTGGTCTTAGTATATTCTGATCGAATCTGAACTAAATCGGTTCTGATCTACCAACTATCTATTGGCCAGTTGCACCGCTTGTAATTAAAACTTTAACTAAAGGTTAACAAAAAAGGTGCGTATCGAAATTTAGACATTAATATTTAACAACTAATTTGATATTTCGTCTCGAGACTTTATTGTCAATTTAACCCAAAGTTAAAATAACTATAAGCGCACCGCTTGGCCATGAATGTTGTAAATTGCCAATATACACTTACACTCGGACATGACGATTTAATCAGAAATATGTATAGTACCTACCAAAAATAAATCACCTTCATATTTTGGCTTTTTTCAGTATAACTTTCAGTAAAATAAATAAAATGCACTCAGAATTAATCAGTATAGACTATAGAGGATGGTTGAAAAAAGAACAAATCGACAAATAGGAAGCTTTTTTTACCTCCCGCTACCCTTGGTAACGGAGGTATACGAATCGTGCTAAAAATCACATATCGAGATTTTAGTAAATGACCACGTTTTAAGGTCCCTAGAATCCAATTTTAACATTTTCACGATGATGTCTGTATGTGTGTGTGTATGTGTGTGCGTATGTGTGTGTATATGTGTGTATGTGTGTGTGTATGTCTGTATGCATGTGTGTGTGTGTATGTATGTGTAGGGATTTTGCCTTCGCTCTAACTCAAATACTATCATTCAGAAAATTCTGAAACCATGTATTTCTATCCTATTCTAATAAGAAAAGAAGCCATTAAATTTTGGTGTACATCGGATAACCGGAAATGGCACTTTACCTGAAGCTCATAATGGTTTTTCTTCAAAAAATATAATTAAATGCCATTTTTTCGCATTTTATGTATTATTAAAATTAAAGATTATTGAATTTTCTACAGGAATACATTAATACTTTTTCTACATATATATTTTGCAGATAAATTTAAAAATAATTTTTTTTATTAGTCCTGAAGACTAAGATAAACACAATTCCTTTGTTACACAGTTCATATTTCAAATGAAGGTAACTGACAGTAAATGTCACTGTCAAAAAACTAATCACTTCAAATTAATAATATTGACATTTTAAAAAGAAAATAGTAAATAAATCAATAGTTTTATGCAGTGGCACAGTTTGCAGCGTTAGTAAATACGTAAGTATGTATTTAAATTAATAAAAATGGATAGGAATATGTGTCGAAAGATGATTGTTGCGTAACTATTATTGTGGTCCAGATGCGGTTATTCGCTACCGAAAATCAGTCACTTTAATATGTTCTTATGTATGAATGCTGTGATGATTGTGGACAAGGCGAAAGAAGAATGTTGTTAAAGAGTGAAGTGAGTCAGCTGAGCTCTTACTCTTATCCCTTTTCTTATTGTTACTATTGTTTCCGGGTTTTTGCTAACCCACTAAGTGGGAAACGCGTGATTTTATGTATGTATGTATGTATGTAAAAATTAAATAGCGGGAGGTTTTGTGTTGACCACATCAGATTTTTATTATTAATCTTAGATCTATAGTTTAAATGATTAATGCCCGGTTTCTCCACAGCAACTTAAGTTGTTGATTATTAAAGTGCTACTTAACTGTAAGTAGCCCTTATATCCCGATTGCGTTGCACCAGCAAATTTAAATGCGAACTTAACTTAAGTCACAAATTACATTGGCAACAGTGTAATGCTGCTCTATGATTGGTCAATTTGAAATTTAGCGATTCAAAATAAAATACCATCTGTCAAACGTCAAAGCTGTCATTGTGTTTATTAGGGTTTATGTTTGTATTAATTCAACAATATTCGATATGGATTTACAAGTTTTCCTTAATTTTGACGACGTTAACGTCGTGGATACTGTGAAGGAAGTCGATTTTGTCGAAAATGATAGGACTCCGCGACAAATAAGTAACAGAATTTATTTGTTCCAAAAAGATATTATTTATTTTTAATATTTTTATGTAGGCCACTGCCAGTCCTATAAACTGAAACCTTTTTCTTCGATGTCGTCTTCCTTGCATCATTCTTCATATTTGCCCACATTTTATTGCCAATGATGCGGCAATTAATTTCCAGGTGTTATCTTACAGAGCAATTTTCTTCTTCTTTGCTATAATTTAATCGTTTCTTCTTTATATCATTTATGCCCGGTTTCTCCAGAGCAACTTACGACTTAAGTCGTTGCTTATTCCTAAGTTCCACCTTAAACTGTTGCACCACGCAAAAATGTCAAAATGTGAGACGTAAGTAGCACTTAAATGTAAGTCGAAAAAATCGGTGACTTATGTGGTTATGTGTCATATGTCAATTGACATATCGGTAAGTCGCGGTAAATTTGTTTCGTTTTGGTCTGTTACGGCAAGAAAATTAGATGATATAAAGAAGAAACGATTAAATTATAGCAAAGAGGAAGAAAATTGGTCTGTGAGATTTTAGAAACAAAGATTTAAAGAGAATATTGAAAATTCATTGCGGTGTCCATGTCCAATATTCAAAAAGATAACACCTGGAAATTAATTGCCGCAGCATTGGCAATAAAATGTATGCAAATATGAAGACTGACGCAAGGAAGACGACATCGAAGAAAAAGGCTTCAGTTTAAAAAACTGGCGGTGGTCCACATAAAAATAATAAAAATAAATAATATATTTGGAACAAATCAATTCTGTTACTTATTTGTCGCGGAGTCCTACCATTTTCGACAATATCGACTTCCATCACAGTATCCACGACGTTAACGTCGTCAAAATTAGGGAAATCCTGTAAATCCATATCCAATATTGTTGAATGATTACAAATATAAACCCTGTTAAACACATTGACAGCTCTGACATTTGACAGCCGGTATTTTATTTTGAATCGCTAAATTTCAAATTGACCAATCATAGAACAACATTACGCTGTTGCCAATGTAATTTGTGACATAAGTTAAGTTCGCATTTGAATTTGCTGGTGCAACGCAATTGAGATATAAGTCCTACTTATAATTAAGTAGCACTTTAATAATCAACAACTTAAGTTGCTGTGGAGAAACCGGGCATTAATTTTCACGCCGTAACAGCCCAAAACGAAATAAATTTACCGCGACTTACCAATATGTCAACTGACATATGACACATAACCACATGTCACCGTTTTCTTCGACTTACATTTAAGGGCTACTTACGTCTCACATTTTGACATTTTTGCGTGGTGCAACGGTTTAAGGCGGAACTTAGGAATAAGCAACGACTTACGTCTTAAGTTGCTCTGGAGAAACCGGGCATAAGTTGAGCGCAGCTCTGCAATTTTTGGTGCGAAAAGATTCTGTTAATAAATAAGGTAAACGTCCAATTTCTTGAAAAAAACGAAGGCACAACTATTATGGCGGTTGATGTCATAATTTTGTATATATCTGATAACAGGTTTGATCTTTTACATAAAGTTTGATGAGTTTTTACAAAATATATCATGTGTTACGAGCTGTTGTTGGTAACCATTCACTTTATTTTGGTTTTTCGCGTCCGCTGTCGCATTTAAATTATAATCGAAAAATTTAGTATAATTTAGTTTTTTTCTGGGAAAAATATTCAAGTTTCTTATAAGAATAAGTACCCTACTAATCCTACTATATCAAGTCGACGATAAAATAAGTAAATCCTGATTCTTTATAATAGTTTCCAATCTTCAAAGCATTAGTTTTATTTTTCTTATAAACGACAGTTAAATTAAACAAACAGTTTAATCAGAGATGAAAATACCTAGCCTAAATCCGACTGCAACGGTTGCAAAGAAGTCTTAAAACATTCAAAATCAGTATACTACAAAAGCCAAAATATATTTGACGCGAAAGAAAAGAAAAATAGAATAAATTATGTGAAAATACTTAATAAACAAATAAAAATACAAATCCAATTTGTTTTTATAGTTTTTATAAACGTGAAAACAGCTAGCGTTGGCAAATCTAAGACTCCAATGCAAATCCGCAAAAATTAATTCTAGAGCAAATAGCATCATAAACACGAAGCATCTTACGTGTCCGCTGGTCGTGTTTCTTTATTTGGTCCATAACACTAAGAAATTAATTTTCATGCTCATTTCGTATAAGAACACAATTTAATGTTCCGTTACTCTCGTATTCATCAAAAGAAAACACAATTACATCACTCATAAAGCAGCGAAAATAAAAATAAAACAGCTGTGGAATTGCGAAAATAAAATACCGCAAATGCCGCACGCTTTCCTTTCGCCGTCATCTGCAATTCGTCCCGGAACTTACTCCTGTAGATTGCGGGGATGGTGCTAGCTCCGTCAATAAAGACAACTTGGAGAATCCCACAGCAGCACTGCGGACAAATAGCTCCATTATGGACCTCGTTTCGCTGACAATCCTCGTAAGTAACATGGATGATTCTGTTTTGTGTATCGTTCAATGAGCAGGAATACTGCTCTGGATAACAAACTTCTTCTCCTGAGCCGGCTCTGCCCAACGAATATCCTAGCGATTTAGATAGACAGCTGAGTGAACAGTTCTATAGAATAGAAAGAAGCCACCCAAACTAGGAATATGTTTCTTTCTATTGATTTTTTGTTGTTGTTGTTTACTTTTTGCTTAGTTATTAAGCTCTCAGAAGCGTATTAACAGAATATACCTGCTTCACAAACATCTCCTTATATACTACATAAGATAGGATTTATTTTACTAATAAGTATCTCTGTTTCGTATCTCTGTACGTAATTTATTTAATTTATGAATATTAGAAATTGTTGACATTTGCATAAAATAATTTCAAATAAAAAATATCAAATTTGCATCATTTGGATTTCTGTAAATTTTCAATCCATATATTTATTCTATGATTCAATGGTGGTAATAAAGATAGGAATCCAAATTTATGGCCTTAATCTAAATATGTAAAAATAAACTGGCAAAAACCCATCTATTTTCATTGATATAAAATTATACATAAGAGTGACGCTTTCGTTGCGTTTTTGTCCTCTATTTACATACAGATTTACGACTTATGTCCGGTTAATCTATTCTTTAGGGTCAATCTTACTATCTCTAGTTAAAATTTTAACTACCAGTTAAATAAACAAAACCGAAACGAAATCGTCAAATTACAATTTTATAATTGCTGTCAATAATCCGATTTAATATTGTTTATTCAACTGGCAGTTAAAATTTTAACCCGAGATGGTAAGATTGGGCCTTAATCAATCAATGGTTCATCAAAACGAACAAATGCAATGATTTAAATAAAAACAGAGAAACCGATTCAAATTTGTTTATTTTGATGGTCCGCTAAATGAACAAGACATTGAAGAACGTTTCTGCAACCGGGTATTACAGTTTTGACCATAATACTGCCATTATTATCAAACGGAACAAATTATTTACTCCACTTGTCGTGTGTCTTAGATGACAAGTTATAATTTAGACGGCCTGGATTCATTTCCGACCAACATTAAATTTAAAAATTAACAATTATTCCCAATTTTCAAATAACTGGGTCACGCTAGAATGAATAAAAATCAGGTGGGCCGTGGAAAACAATATTTGCAGTACGAGTATAATTTTAAACAGTTATTTTTACCTCCCGCTACCCTTGGTAAGAGAGGTATAGGGATCGTGCTAAAAATCACATATCGAGATTTTAGTAAATGACCACGTTTTAAGGTGCCTAGAATCCAATTTTAACATTTTCACGATGATGTCTGTATGTGTATGAATTTTGTCTTCGCTCTAACTCAAATACTATCATTCAGAAAATTCTGAAACCTTGTATTTCTATCCTATTCTAATATGAAAAGAAGCCATTAGATTTTGGTGTAAATCGGATAACCGGAAATGGCACTTTACCTGAAGATCATAATGGTTTTTCTTCAAAAAATACCATTAAATGCCATTTTTTCGCATTTTATGTCTTATGAAATTTAAATATTATTGAATTTTCTACAGGAATACATTAATACTTTTTCTATATATTTTACAGATAAATTTAAAAATAATTTTTTTATTAGTCGCGAAGCCTAAGATAAACACAATTCCTTTGTTACACAGTTCATATTTCAAATGAAGATAACTGACAGTAAATGTCACTGTCAAAAAACTAATCACTTCAAATTAATAATAGTGACATTTTAAAAACAAAGTAGTAAATAAAGCAATAGTTTTCTGCAATGGAACAGTTTTCAGCGTTCGTGAATACGTAGGTATGTATTTAAATTAATAAAAATTAAATAGCGGGAGGTTTTGTGTTGGCCACATTAGATTTTTTATTATTTGAAATTAAATTTTAAAAGTTATTTTAGTTAGAACCTAAGTAATTAATATTTTTTGAAGTATCGTTATGCATGACAATATGGTACCTATTAACCAGTGAGCATTTCCGAATCATGATTTGTAATTTGACTGATTTGACAGTTTTCAATTTCGGCCTGAAACTAATTTGACAGTTTTTAAGACACAAGAAATGAAAAAATGGTGAAGTGTACTTATTATTGTTGATGGAAATTACATTGAATTTGTACATATTTAAAATAAAGTTTAAAAAATATAGGTAACAATGTGTCTTATTTTCAATAATTCTAGTAATAATTCCCTAGTAACTCTAAAGTTCTCTCTCGACGATAGATTTTAGAGCCTGTGAGGTAACGTCTAGGAAACGCCCACAACGGTAAAGTATATAGTCATTACCGAAATCCGCGAATAGAAACAGATTGGCACGCTCAAAACTGGTTAGTAAGCAGTCATGAGATGATATATTTATGTATTTTTTTTTAGCTAAATAATGTGGCACGAAAATAAATATTCATTTAATTTACATGGACATTTGCTAAATATTAAATAAAGTTTAGTTCATTTACATATGAAAGTAGTGGCACTTGCGGATTATGAATGCAAATATGTAGAGGGGAAGTACATAAATGGGAAGGATATGCTACAGAATAATTTGAAGTGCATCCCTGGATTTTAAACTCACAATCACGTCGCACAAGCAAATGATTGCCATTTCGGTTATTCCATTGTGCATCCAAATGGCGCAATACAAATTGCATTTTACATGATCGATTCTGGGAGGCAGAGGACGTGCCCGGAAAGTCCGGGCGCTCCCGTCTCCGCCGCCCGGATTAAGAAGAAAACGACGGGCGCAAATCGCGGAAAGAAATAGCAGAAACATTTCACACACACAAATGCATTCACACACGGGCGCACGGCGAACGGAATCTTTTCTACATCAAAATCCGGATTCCGTACTTTAAAGTTTTTGTTTCTTTTTGCGTTTCTGCAGATGCGATTCGCGGGCTAAAGCGCGTGATCAGCACTGTTTTTCAGCGTTTTTTCCTCCTCAATTCGCTCTCTATCTCCCAATGATTGTAAATGAAGAATTTCTACCGGAAATTGAATTAGATTTGTAATATCTTTAATGGTATTGGTAATAGCGTGTTTCAAATTGATTAATAAGATTATTTTCTCTGGCACTGCATTGCGCTTGAATTGACTCTTTGTATTATGGTCCTAAAGTTTACTACAAAAGTAAGCATTTCAAATTTTTACTTATAGTTACTATACCCTGTTTTTAGTGTTTTGAAACTAGGTGGATTAAATAAAAAGTCAGATTTACTTACAAATAATTAAACTTTCGGTCCTAAAAATATTATATTACTGCAAAACTCTTACTTCCACTATCATTGAAAAAAATTATATCTCAATTTAAAGGTAAAAGAAGTTAAGTTAAAAAATTTATTCCTCTTAGTTTAAAAACGTATTGCATTAAAAAATAAGATCAATTTGACATGTCGAATTTTGGAATGTAAGTTACTTAGCATTTTAAACTATATTTTTCTAACACATGTTCTTTGTCATCCGAAATTTTTGCATGAATAGATCAAAATGATTCAAAAACATTACATTGTAATGTAATAAAAATTCATTACAATCATTATACCCGAGACAGACGACAAAAATTAATGATCATTAACGGTTAGATATAGTATGCGCAAGTGAACTTGAGACTATTGACAGATGTCAAAATTGCGTCTAATAACAAACCAGAAAATAATGAATGTAGTAAAATCGTGCTACTTATTGTATTGTACTCGTACAATACAAAGCAATAAGTAGTCAATATTTTCTGGTTAGTTAATAGACACAATTTTGACATCTGTCAATAGTCTCAAGTTTACGTGTGCATACTATATCTAACCGTTAATGACCATTAATTTTTGTTGTCTGTCTCGGCTATTAGAATAAAACCAGATTTACAGTTAAAGACAGTGCGCATCATTTTGTCCTTGCTTATATTAACAACAGATAAAAATGGTCTATTATTATGAATATTGTTGCGTATAATATTACACATTAATAATCTATTAGAATACAAAATTTAACGTACTGCAAACGGCTCTAAGATATTACAATAAATAAACGCAAGTGGTTTGATATATTGTAGCAGTGATCACCTACGGAATTACTTCTTATATGACGAATAAACGAATATACAATTAGGAAAAATGTAAATAAAATAAGCCCTTTGAAATGGTCTAAATATTGAAGCAAATACTGAATAAATGATTAGTTACAAGAATTTGAGTATTCTGCATGTCAAAGGAAATAAAATTTCAAATGTGAAAAACACGTCGTTTTCAATCAGGAGTCCCCAAAGTGGTCGATACCAACCCTCAGGAGTCGATATAACATTGATAGAGGTCTATATTCGGGTTCAGGAATCGATGGGATGTATAAACTTATTTAAAAAAACCTCTCAACAGGATTAAATCCCAATTATTGAGTAGATTCACATACACAAACATCCATGCCTTAGTGGAATTCGAACCCAGAACCCCGAGCACACTCATGACTACGAGGCGTTGCTCTAACCATTGTGCCACCGGAGCCGACGTTTATTAAGTAAAGACTACGCAGAAATATGTAAATATTTTAATGTTTACTTGCCATATATGTAGGTAATTCCACAAAGGTTCTGATTTAATAAAATAATGGTAGGTCGAGAGCCCATTGGAAAATTCTTTGCGTAATTGGACAATGCTGAAAATTTAGGCATATTCAATTTTCTTCTATTTATCGGTAATGAATAAGCAAACAACTCTATAATGGGGGGTTACGGCTCAATCGAATTAAAGGAAAATAGTAAAAAAAATACGAATGTATATGCTGAGTAACGAATATTAATAAAAAAAAAATGAAATGGTATAATTGAGATATTTCGGAAATAAAGGGTTTTTTGTTATAACGCTTCGACACGAATATGAAAATATTTTGATTGGCGACCGAGAAACCGCCTATACATACATTACAAATAGCGTGTTAGGAGGTGGGATTACTACCAATGGAAGTTAAGGAATTCAAATTCGAAAGGAGGGGCTAACATTCCTGTACTACAGTTTCCAAACAGTTTTTATTTTAACATAAATTTCTTGCATTAAACTTAATAATTTAAATACACCTGTAATTATAAAGTATGTATACTTATACAGTGTTATAATATTCATTTATTTTTATGTAAATATAACTTAAAATAGCATATATTTCAAAAACATTTAGGTCCATGATGAAAACAGTTTGATATAAAAACACATAAATGTGACGTCACGTCAATCTTTTCAAAATTCGGGAAACCATAACTCGCTTATTAATAGGAATTTTTTCACCGGATTTTCATCAATAGTCTTAGTTTTCCTAATATTTTCAGATGAAATTATAAAAAAAAATGGTGTAATCCCCCATTGCCTACTGTCACTTCTCCCGTGGCAGAGTATCAGTTGTATTATTGTAGTGCTTCAGATTAGAATTTCAATCCAGTTGCGGCTAATCAAAGCAGGAGGCGGGCGTATGGGTTGCCCATGAGGCACGAGAATGTCTCGCCTGTACTCGTACGTGTCGCGGCCACGGCGACGTCTATGTGAGTACCTGATGTAGACATGTGTGCTCAGCATTAGAAGAGGAAGACACATTTGCATCGAAGAGGTGCTTGTTTGTTGTCTGGTTAGCGACGACGTTGAAATAGAATGAGTATTTTATTTACTATATAAAAATATTTTCGATTGTTTAATACAACAGAGATACGGAGTGAGATGAGAAAAAAGGTCACGTGATTCATTTCTCGCCCAGTGAGATGCAAGTTGTATTCTTGAACACAACTCTCACCAAATTTTGTCTCACTCAGTTCTCATCACATATTAGGGTAGCGATGTCACTTGTTATGATGTTTAGAAATATTTTTTTAAATATTAAGCCAGTGTCATTGGTAATAGCCTTCTAAAGTTAAATATTAGTAAATTTGACAAAACAAAATTACGGTAAATACGTCAAACTCAAACATTAATATATAATAAAGAATTAGAAAACGCTCGCCATGTTTCCCAAGAATTTCAGCATATGAATCAACCACAAGGTTATCAGATGTATATCTCTTGCCTTGCCCAATAGGGGATTCCAGCTCAATCGAATTAAAGGAAAATAGTAAAAAAATACGAATAATATGCTGAATAACGAATATTAATAAAAAAAAATAAATGGTATAATTGAGATATTTCCGAAATAAGGGGTTTTTTGGTATAGCGCTTCGACACGAATATGACATCTATATATAATATTTTGATTGGTGACCGAAAGACCGCCTATACATGCATAACAAATTGAGTGTTAGGAGGTGGAGATACTACCAAAGGAAGGATGCACGTTAAAAAACACATAAGCGTGACGTCACGTCAATCTTTTTAAAATTAGGGAGACCATAACTCGCTTATTAATAGGAATTTTTCGCCGGATTTTCATCAATACTCTTAGTTTTCCTAATATTTTCAGATGAAATTATAAAAAAAAAATGGTGGAATCCCCCATTGGTGAATTGTCTCTGCAAAGTGACGGCAGTTGCACCACACTGTTGATCTGTAGTATCAGCGAAACGCGTCTGTGGCTACCAGCTGGGTACGGCCAGCATCTGATGATGACTCTGCGGTTGATTCAGATGCTGAAAATGGCAAGTGGTTTCTAATTCTTTATTAGACATTGTTTCAACTAGAGTTCGCTGTTGTACTTTTGTTATTAATATATATTATAAGAATTTATGTTGATATGAATTAAACGGTAAAATTTAAGAAAAAAAATACAACGTCCAAGCTAGATTTATCAAAAGTTTTATTGTTTTCTAACATTTGTTTAGCTACATTATAATTGGTTTTGTTAATTTTTGAAACTAGACTTTTATTTATAGTCTCTGTATATTGTTAATATTTTTTTGTTTGGCCTATGTGTATTTGTTAATCTAATCACAGTATTTGGTTTTTGTATGTCAATATTATAAAACTGTTTATAGAGAATAAATTTTTGTCTCTTACTGAGTAATTTATATACAATATAGAAGTATTCTTAAAGTGTACCTTAAAAATTGTTTAATTAACAATAAGTTTTCTGTCCATTCGTGGCATATTTCTTGTTTTCATTCTCCATTTCGTTTACTTCTAACATACAATAATGAACGGTCAACCACAAGTAAAAGTTGGTTAAAGTCTTGAAATATTTCAATTATAACACTGCGCGCGCATAAAATATCTAACTTCATAATGACCATGACCAAAATGATAGGCGAGAAAATCTCACATATTTTCAAGAATCAAAAATATCGATATGCGTGATGAGAAGAAAGTGAAAAATATTTCTATTGCGTTACAAATTTCTCATCGTTTCAAAAATCAGTATCCAGAATAATTTAATTTTACAAAAATAATATAAACGATGAGGTAGGTACTATATACAGGTTAATTACAGAGCCATGTCGAACAGTCCTCAACTTTGGCCTATACCTTTAATTCAAACATGAATTGATTATCAATTCTACCCATAAATTATATCTCGTGAACATCTACCTGTCAGCGACTTTATAGTTACAGTTTACAATACCATTGTTACTTGGATTATTCAGAAATAAATTCAAGAAAATATATCTAAAATATTTTATTTTTGGAATGATTTATAAAGCACATACCTACCACATGGCTCCCAAAACTAATTTCTGCGGTAAATGTCGAGGTAACGTTTCTATGAATTGAGAAATGAAAAAAAGCATTTATTGAATCAAAAATATTTTTTTAATAGAATTAAAAAACGTGAACTGATTTAACTGACTGTCTGAACAAAGACACGTAAACAGTGAAATATATGGGGTATTAATTGCTATTTAGACTTTGATTCAGATTTAAAAAAAAAAAATACATTTCGGCATATTGACTAATCCATTCCTAGTAGACAACAATACCTATGTAGCCTGAGAACTTGAATATAGAAAGTATCGAGTTGGAATCAGATTAACTTAAAAAATATTTATCCAAAAAGTTGTCTTTTTCTATTCCTATGCTTATTAAGTATGTGTCATCTGCATTTGAATGACACTCATTATGATTCAGATTTTTATTATGATACAGATTATGATTATGACTCAGATTTTCTTTTCATTATGATACATATTAATTTTATATCCAATTTATTGGTTTATAGTTTATTTTTTTAATTTTTATGAATAGTAGTAGAAAAAATAGTGTAAGCAACTCATGTATAATGACAATTAATACCTATCATTATAAACTCGTTGCATAATACACTATTATAGAGTGCACTTAAAGAAAACATTTGTCACTTTTTATAATGAATCAAGCAAAAAGCAAATTCAAAAAAATCATGCAAGCCTCTTTAAAATACTCTACACATCGCTAATAGCTCTACCAAACTTGATAGACGCATTAGTACCGAAAAAAACGGCTCAGCGTTTACATTATAAACGTTATGTACTTGTAAATACTAAATTCTATAAACGGCCCTTAACAAATTTTTATGAAGCGGAGGCCCAGAATATCTAATAAGTTGAATACTCATACTCTATCTACAGTTAATATCTATACTACATTAAGAATGAAGCACTGCAAAATATGGCTTAATATTACCCTGTCGTTGATTAGTTAAGTATCGAGACAAATTGTGTATTTACATATTTTTTTTTTAACCTCTCAACAGGATTAAAACCTAATTACAAAGTAGGTTCACATACACAAACATCCATGCCTTAGTGGGACTCGAACCCAGAACCCCGAGCGCACTCATGACTAAGAGGCGTTGCTCTAACCATTGAGCCACCGGAGTCGAAAGTGTATTTAACATATTAGGATTTTTATTTTTTAGCAGTGTAGTAAATCACGATCAAAAGGTCCCGAGTTTGAATCCCTGTTAAGGGAAGGATTTATGAGTATGTCCTTTCATAATTTCATACTCATTAGTAAAGGGTGATAAAATGTATAGTTACCTTGATACAAGGAATAACTGCCTCATACACAGAATGTATGACAAAAAGTGTAATAAAAAATAAATAAAAAAAAGCATAAATTACCATTTATGGCAGTGCTAATTAATACAGGTTTGAGTATCGTATTTAGGAATTATTTGGATGAGTAGAGTACCAACACCATTGGAAAAATTTCAGTAGTTCTTCATATTAATCAAATAATCCTTCACTCAATCAATTCACCTTGTAGCAAAGCCATGTTTTGTGGCGTTTTTGACATGAAACGCTTTCACTGTAGAATATTTGAGCTGTATTCAGTAATCAATCAGGTGTCGATTAGCGGATCGATCACGGTCGAATTTCCCTGTATGCACATATACACATACATACACCTGCAACAGTAGACGGCATGGCATAGCACACTCGAGTGTGCAGGTACACTGCCGTCAGCTATACGGAACTAAAATGCAAATTGTTCCTCACGTTTCGCTATTGTGATCATGTGCAAATTACACAAGCTGGCTAATAATACCACCCTGTCATTATGACGGCGGGAGAGGGAGCACAGGCCAGTTGATCACGGGAATGGATCGAGTAATCTGATCGTAGAGTGTCGGGAAACTTCGATCTTTATATTGTGCCTTTCGTTTAGCTAATGCACATTTAATAATAAATAATAGAGACTGAATTACGTTTTCGTCTTCTATATGCGTGATACATTTCATCGAAAATTCTCTATATAGTTCTAGTACAATGTAAAGGTTTACAGGATGTAGATGATATATATGCATTAGAAAGCTAATTGACGCGGTGTAAACAGTTTCCGTTATGACAATGAATTAATTTTAAAATTTTATTGTACCTACAAAATATATCACAATTTTTTTCTACAAAATATGCTCAAAATTATGTCCTTAAACTAGCACAAAAGCATGGCACCGCACACCACACCATCACAAATATGGTTGCAGCATAGCACTTGTTCCGGAAAAAATATCTAGATTAAAATAAAATTCGTCGTTCCAATTGGATAGTTGTCGCACCTCTCAAATTTTTTGGAGGGAAACAATAATTATACAAATAGTTTATGCAGAACTTAATAATAATACGCTACCACTAAGAATAAAAATAATTCAATTTTGCGTATTAAAAACACCGAAACAGTGTGCTCAACTATTCAGCATACGAGCTCTAATTTTAAATGGGAATTTTATTAGATGGGAACACCATAGAAAAGAGATTTTTTTATGTGAAACATCTATTTGGCGTGCCTATACTGGAGTAAAAACGGCTTCTATGACGCGACGCGACATGTCAATTGGCCAGCCTCGTGAGTTGTGAGATTTGAAGATTTCAATATACACAAATAAAATATAACTTACGTGAATATAAATGCTAATAAAATGGCTGGATTATTTGGACTTACCTGAAAAAAGAAAAAAAAATATTGGTAACAAAGAATATTTAATATTATGTATATTTATATTAGTAAAAATTTAAAAACACAAATTGTAAATGCTCATCTAGGATTGTATAAAATAGTAATCTTGCACAAGAAAATTGATATAAAAATATAAACATGCCTCTCTTCTCTCCACATATATTTGTTTACATACTATTTTATTTAACTTATTATTACAGAACGTGTAATATTTCATTAAAATTTATTAGCCAATTTTTATTCATATATTTATAAATATATGTATGTATAAAGTTTCACATTATCCTTGATACGAAAGTGTCTCGCATGTACTTGTTCTTAAATGGAGTTTTTTTTTCACGTTTTTAATATAAGCTTGACCTAAAGAATAACGACCAATTTATCCATAATGCATGCAATTTTGCTCACATGTAGTGCTCGTATATTCCAATTAAACCTCATCTTTATTAATTAACACTCCTGCAATATCTTTTTCCTTCACTGGAACTCAAAACAATATCCTAAGTTCGCGCCAGCGTTCTCGAGCTCATTTTTGCAACTAGCGCTTAATTAAAATAATAATTCATCCATTATTGAATTTGTTTGGGCGAACATTGGTTCTATTCCCTTTTCCGTTTTATTGAAAAAGTGCACGGGATTATGGGAAGTATCGTGCTAATTACGTTAATAATTTACACTGTTAACACGAGGGGAGAACGTCCAGATGAAAATGTGTTTTTTTGTTTTTTATTCTACTGCCTCTTCGATTTTGTGCGTCGTAATGTCTGCGTGTTATCCATATAATTCATGGTAATTGCCGACATTATACAAGGGATTTATGAGCTTGGTTGGCATACCAGTTACTGATATATATTATAAACTATATTCAATTTATGCTGAATTTAAATACACCATCGAATTGTAATGTATAGTGGTGATATCATATGCTACAGAAATTCTAATTTATTTGAATTATGGTCCACACTTCACATACAAAATTGGGTTTGTGATGAAAACTGTTATAGTGGCTATAACTTTCACAATAATTTACTAATTCAAATATATGGCAAGCATTTCCGAACATTAATTGCTTTAACCTCAACAAAATTACAGAAAAACTGTTATGCTCTGAAAAAAGGTCGAATTACGGACGGTTTCGTGACCAAATGTACTAGTGTATTTAAGCCTCTTTAATCAAAGCAATATATGTACCGGATACTTAAAGAAATTCAAAATCATTGTCAAACATTCCTTTTAAAAACTGCTTTTACACTGTAAATATGAAGCTTACTTTACATAAACTTCATATTTTGTTTTATCTAAATTATATTTGTATTGTAAAATAGTCAATAATGATAATTATTATTATCATTATCAATAATGTGTGCAACTTAGTGTTTTAAGAACTATATCGGAGATAAAATCGATTTACTTTAACACAAAAGTTGCTTATTTTTATGATTAAACGTAGCATAAACAAGAATGGAATCATTCCAAGAAAAAGTATTGATAATTTTTCATAAATTAAATATTTACCTCATATTAGGCATATACAGTACAATTTTTGAAAGAAGTCCGATCAAGGCCATCTAAGAATTGTATCTATGTATTAAGATTTTGTGCTGTCAAATTTAGTAGTGTCGTTTACATAGTTTTTATGAGGTACACAAGAAATTATGTACCCTCATAAAAACTAAGTAAAAGACACTACTAAATTTGACAGCACAAAATCTTAATTCATAGATACAATTCGTAGATGGTCTTGATCGGATTTCTTTCAAAAATTTTACTGTACATAATTATAAAAAATATTTAAAATTATACTTCATGATTTCAATCAAGGCTAAACATTGGCGGTTCTGATTCTGTGACGCCATGGTTTCATACATATATCCAATGATAGTCAAGTAGGTACACACACAACTTCCAATTTTCATAGTGACGATAAGCTTGTAATAAGTGGTTTTTGGTATAAAAAAAATGTATTCTCAATTAATAATAATACAATTAATTAAATACAATAAAAAACCCCATAAACAGTGGCAAATTTAATAGACAGAGAAAGGTAACGTCATAAAACTATAGCGTAAGTAAAAAAATTAAATTTTAAATAAATTTTAAAAAATATTTCGATAAAACTAAAAACGTATGTAATATATGACATGATTTAAGCATAGCATGTGGTGGGATGTCCTAATTTTGTATTTTCTTAGATAATTTAATGGAGTGGAAAAAGGTCACCGGGTTATTCTGATGTTGATAAAGATAAAAATTAAAACTCTTGATTTTGCTGATGCAGAATGTATTAATGTTAGTTTGCAGTTAAGTCCGAAAACGATCGCTACTTAACTGTAAATAAACAATACATTGTGCATCAGCAAAACCAAGAGTTTTAATTTTTATCCTTAGATAATTTAAATAAGTACATGTGTTTATAGCGTTCAAACTAAAAATCTCTATTTACCTAACAACTGAAAATCAATACGAATATCCTAAAAATAATAAAAGAGAAATTATTTAAGTACTGCTGCGATTTATAAATTAAAAAATACAAATATAATTTAATATATATATATATATATATATATATATATATATAAGCATCATCATTACCGATATCTGCGATAAAGAAGATTGTGGCACACTCAGAAATGGGTAATATGCCGTGATGATATATTTATTTTATTTATATAAGCAAAAACGAGAAGGGTAAAATTTTATTTTTATTTTCAGTAAAATAAGTAGGTAGGTACTTCACTAAACTGGTCTTGTCTAATGCAAACAAATTCGCACGTCTTACAGATTTCGAAATACCAATTTTGGAGACCTTATCCTGGACAACTCATATGTAAGATGGACATTCTGATCATTAGATCAGAATGTCGCGTCCTAGTGTGATTAGCGCTTGGTATACTAGCATTTTTACGTATCCAGTCGGCAATTTCTAGGAATCTCATACTCGATCAGAACATACACCGTCCCAGCGTTGTTATGCAAATGGCTATTTGCAGCATAAAAATGGTTGAGCTACGAAAAAGCTTTGAATTTAAAAATAATGGAATCTTTCATACTTCAAGTTTAAAAGGAAAGTAAAAGTTATACAATAAATTTAATTACCGAATGAAATAAAAATATAATATTTATCACACCGAGAAGTCGCTATAGATAAATATAAATTAAAAAGAAAACTCGTTAACACTTAAATGCATAATAAAGACTGTATAATTAGCTTTAAAACTAAAATTTTAATATTAAAACACAATGGGTCTTCCGTCTTCCGGTGTCCTTAACTTATGACTTTCTTTTTATTATCATCTTCTTTATTGCAGTCCGTAAACCAAATTAAGGAAAGAACGAGAATTCATTACAATGTTTCTACATAAAATTAATGCATTTATGTATTAGGATTAAGATAATTTGAAACGGTAGGACTATGGGACAATGACATATTCAAATAAGCCAAATGAATTCATTTACAAAAATTAATATAAAATCCGAATAGGTATTCAAAATACACGCGTTTGACATTAACGTAATACATTTTCCAATGTTTCGTACCGCAACTTAGGTACATACTTTGTACAATAAATATAAAATTTGCGCACTTGTTAAATAAATAACTACTAAATATATTTATTAAAAATACGCTAGAATTATTGAAAATAAGAAAATCAGGTAGGCCAAGGAAAACAAATTTACACTAACACTTTAAAGTTATTTTTTATTTCGATATGTAAAATTAACGATTTTCGTATTTTATTTACATTGCACATTACAAAGCTACCACTGCCAATACTCGTGTGGCGTTTAAGTATTTTTACTAAAATTTAGTTTCTTCTGTATATTCATGTTTGTAATATTGACTGCAGTGTTCAACTTCAGATCTTTTATCTGTCAAATGTGAACTCGGTATTTGTTGTGTTCAAATTATCATCTGCTAGTCTGTCAAATTTTTAATTTGTTTCCTGACTGTTATTTAAGGTACAAGCTTTGGACCAATAATTTTCTTGACCCGGCAAGCATTATCACGAAATATTTGACCTCATATCATAAAGCTTGTGTTTACACTCTCGTTGCATAAATAACAGGGCATTGAACCCGCCAAAAACTGGGTTCGGTTTAGGTTCAGATGAATTTGTTTTTTGAGAAATGGATTCGTGTGCGGTACTGACTGGTTCATGTATTAATAAAATTTACTGTTTTGTCCCGGATTCAGGTTCGATTGGACTTATTAGAAATTGAATTAATGTGTTTTGAATAACAGTTTTCATAAAGAAAAAAATTACAATGCGAGTCAGAATTTATAATTCAACGCAAGACAAAAATGCAACACAATTTACACGAATAGTTACACTGTTACACAGGCAGCATCGCAGACGCAGAAGGCGTCGATGATCAGCTGTAAATATTACAATTACATTTAAGTTTCGAACTGAAATTGAACCTGAACCGGAGCTGAACCCTGAACCCGAATTTTAATACCCAGTTCCGCTTCGATTCGGGTTCAATTAAAAAAATATATCTGAGATTCGGTTCTCGGTTTGGGTTCGCTAAAATGTTACGGCTTGGTTCCGGTTTTGGTTGGATTCAGGTTCGAGATCGATGCCTTGATAAATAACTATTAAAGTATTTTGTTTAAAAATGTGAAGTTAACCAGACAGCTTTGGCAGTTTCTAAATCAACCATAAATTAATTTGACAATTTTTAGGAATAAGTTTGACAGTTTTTAAGACACCATAAGTTATTTGACAGTTTTTAAGTCTCCCAGAAATTTAGTTTAAAAGCATTCTAAACGTATATGTGTTGGGGACTTTCAAGAAGTGAAAAGAAACAATAATGAAGTGAATTTTTGTTGAATCGAACTTTGAACTCGTAATTAAAATAAAATTCTAAATAATACGACCCATGTGTCTTACATTTCATCAGACGAATTCAGCAATCCGTACTATTGTTGTGATAATCTCTAGTAACTACTGCAATAGCTTGTATCTTTTTCTTATTAATGCATGGAAGTATATACGACTCTCTTTATTTTGTTACTTTTGGAAGTTAAAGAAGAGTGTTGAATTCGACTCAATGAGTCTAGCGTGACTCTTATAAGTTCAATTTAAAGCAATAATAATTTTAAAATGCATTCGTGTAGAAAATATCTAATTTATACATTATTTATTCAAGAATAATAAATAAGAAAATATTTTTAAAATAAGCTAAAATTTGAAACCATAATATTATATTCCAATATTTTATAAAGAGCGTAATATCATTTTTCACAATTTTCTAAATTTTCCTCATCGCAATTTTAGCAGATGTAATCCGGAAAATTGCATTTTCAGCAAATCTGGGGCACATTTCAGCCTTACCGAGCAGGTTCTATCTTGGTCGAAGAGAATCGAGCATAAACGAAAGCTGATAAGTATTGAAAATATATTAGGGCTACTAATAAATTCGTGTATCAATCATTCAATTTAGAGCCTACGTCGTATTTCTTCTCAGAAGAGTGAAGAATCAAAAGCCGATAATAATAGGCGGTAGTGAAATTTTCGCTTTATTAATATTCAAAAGATGAAGTCAAATTTTCATCAAGATATTTTTTTTCGCCGCGAAAATATTTTGAATTTAAATTATAGATTATTTATATTGTTAATTATTTTAAGCGTACGTTTTAATAAATTTAATGAAAATTTCTAGTTTGACATGATGATGGTATAATATCAGTAGCAAAACAATGTATTATAATGTATGTATTGTAGGTGTACTTGAATATATGAATATTTAATAACATCATTAAATTTTAATTGTATTTGGTATATGCTATAAACATGAAAATTAATGCAATATCACATGATTATCTATTACAATTATTGATCATTTCATTGATGAACTGCCGTATGATATTATTAAATAGTTGATAATCTAAAAGGCAGAGTCGTTGATTACAGTTTTGCACATATCGATAAATTAATAATCGTAAATTCATAGATGCAACTGTTTTAACTATAGTTGTTACCGGCTATCCCTTGTCAATAATAATAATAATAATTCTTTATTTAATGTTGGTACACCAAAAACATTATTCTACGTATTCTTATAATTACGGTCATAGAATTATGAGAAAAACAAAATCAGGTAGGCTGTTGAAGACAAAAGTTGCATAATCTTTAATCAGTTATTTATCTGCCAGTTGAGAAAGTTTAGTTTAAAATTATTTAAAGTATTATTGTGAGTGAAAATATGAAATTAACTAGAGGGTATTTTAGAATCAGTTTTTATAATTTGTTAGTTTTTAAGTCTCTCTGAAATTAATTTGAAAGTTCTTCAGTATTTAGTTTGACAGCTGTGACAGTTTTCAAGTCACAAGATATTAATTTGACAGCATTGCCTTTACAAATAGTTTGGAATCATTCAAAATAAGATTGGTTAGGAGCTTATAACGAGGAAGGAAAGAATGGCGAAGGGTATTATTATTGAAAGAGACAATGAACATAGTAAAATTCTACTACAGTATAAACCATGTACCTTGTTCCTCATACTAAAGAAAAAAATGAAATTATTAAAAAGAATGGTATTATTATAAAGTAAAATTACAATATAATGACAAAGTATGTAGTACAATTTTCATGCAATTTTCTTGCAACATTGTATATTTTGAACAACTGAAACAATTGGTAGTTTTACAGAATTAATTTTCTAGTATTGATATAATTCTATGTTATTTATAAATCGAAGTAAGCTTGTATGAAAACATTTGCGCATTACATCCATCATGCATGCTATTGATATTGCAGCAATCACGACAATGATTTGAAAATATCGCAGTGTTTAATACAATATCGAACGCTGAGCGAGCAGCTAGCCATCGGAATTCATAAAGGTCATAAACGGCTCATTTCGCGTATAAAAACACAGGGCCAATTTGGAGCCATTAGCGAGCGTAATGGATGCGTAACTCCCAAAAAATGTGCTATTAAGAATGTTATTTATGTGCATCGATCTAAATAAATACATACCCGATCGATGGCAGAGTTGAATCACGTTTAAAAAACACGTCATTCATTGTTAATCGTAGTATAATACAGCAAAGTGATACTCTGCTTTGGTTGATTTAGAAAATTTGAAACCAGCCTTTGTTACAAATAAAAACAATTAACAATTAACTGCGCATCAATAGTGTAGCTGATGCCTTACCAGGACACTCTTATAGGACCGAAACCTAGATACCCAACCGTATAAGTGTTTACTAGTCTAACTGAAACGACAATGAAAATGAAAATAATTTCATATTAGGTGTAACAATTATTCGAAATCTCAGTCTTATAGTTGGCATTTATTCTTACAAAACCGACGCGACGTTTCGATATACTCTTGTACTTTCATTTAGGGCCATTTCGAACCAAACTAGTCCAATCCAGTCACGTCCAGTCAATTAAGTCCAGTCAAATCACGTCATTAGGTTTCGCACTAAACACGTCGTGTGAAATAGTATCAATCTATGAAAGAATCGATTGGGAATAGACGCTCTTCTTCAGGAAATAATTTTATATAGAATTCAAAAAAGAAGAAGAATATGGCGTGGAAGAAAAAAGAAAAAATATTTTGGGTACATCCAATAATTACAAGTTGATATGTTTTCGGATCATTTAGTCATTTGTTTCCTGACTTATTGGACGATCTCGATATTTGGGATGCTTACGATTATACGATTGTATATGGATCTCTATCTTGTACAGAAAATATCAATGTTTCCACATGTAGAACTTGATGAACAGTGGAATTAAAGAATGATAAATAACAAACTGGATGAACACAAATTTTATTTACTTTATACAACTATAAGATTCTGTATGACAGTTCAAGATATTTATTTTGACATACTATTTACAATATTAATTGTTTCGAACTACTTGATTTTGTATTTCAACACTTCTCCTCAATTAATCATGTAAACAGCATTCTTCGCGTTAGGGCTAGGACTTCGAACTGGGTATTTAGTTATATGGGAAAGAACTATCCACCCGGACCAAATGGAATACGGGTCGGAACCGATTTTTCACCCAAAAGACCCGTAAGACCCATAAGAACCACAGACCCATATTACCCGTAAGAACCATAGACCCATATTACCCATAATGGTATCTGTCTTATAAATCGAGATATGTTTTATTTGTTTTATTATTGTACAAATTACTAACTTATCTTTTAAAACTAATTGTATTACCTATGTGAAGTGTTTAATCAAATAAATTAACTTAATTAAATAAAATTATTTTTCAACGGTACGATTATTTAAACAGATAGGAACGTAATAATACGTCGTACGGGTGATATGGTTCTTACGGGTAATATGGGTGTGGTTCTTACGGGTAATACGGTCTTATGGGTGAAGAATCGGTTCCGACCCGTATTCACTGAAATACGGGTGGGCGGGTGTTCATATGGATCCACTGGTATTCCGAGCACTACTTCGCGTAACTTCTTTAATCTTGTTTTTGGGAGCGGTTTAGTCAACATGTCGGCAGTCATTTCTTCTGTCTGACAATAAATACAAGTGACAATTCCTTTGTCAACATATTATTTTACATGATGAAATTTAACATCAATATGTTTAGATCTATTTGTTAATCGTTGCTGGTTATCAATTAAACGTAAACAGCTCTGATTATCTTCATATATAATGGTTGAACTCTTCTCTTTTTCATTAAAGTCTTCCAATAGTCGTCGTATCCAGTGTACTTCTTTACAGGCTTCTGATAAAGCTATAAATTCAGCTTCTGTTGATGAAAGAGCTACACATGTTTGTTTTTTGCAACTCCAACTTATACAACCATCATTAAGTTTAAAAACATATCCACTGTTTGATTTACGATCATTTTTGTCTTCTGCCCAATTTGCATCGGCGAATCCCACTTACTCTTTTGTTTACCTACAAGTAAATTAAAGTTAATTGTTCATTTCAAATATTTAAGTACTCTTTTAAGTTCATTCCAGTCTTCTGTATTTGAATTTGAAACTTTTGTAGCTAAAATTGATATACTGGCAGCAATATCAGGTCTGGTATTTATTGCAATATAAAGTAAACAGCCAATAAGTTTTCTATATTCATTATTAGGTAATAGATCTGTTTCTTCTCATTTTCCGTAACCAATACTTAAAGGTATATCTGATGTTTTAGAATTTTCCATTCCAAATTCCTTTAAAACTTTTTGTATATATGCTGATTGATCTATTGAAAAGTTACCTTGAGAACCTCTTGTTACCTTTATTCCCAAATAGTACCGTACTTCACCCAAATTGTTAATTTGAAATTTTGATTTTAATGTTTCTTCGCAGTGATTCATCAAATCAGTGCATTTACTTGCAATTAAAATATCGTCAACGTAAATTAAAACATAACAAATATTTTGTTTATCTTTTCGAATGTAGAAGCAGTTGTCATTCGTACTTTGTTTATATCCTGCTTCAATTAATACTTGATGAAGTGTTTGATTCCAACATCTTACTGCTTGCTTTAAACCGTATAAACTTCTCTTCAAAAGACAAACATGTTTTTCTTTATTTTCTTCTACAAATCCTAGTGGTTGACGCATATATATTTCTTCGTGTAAGTCCCCATTTAAGAATGCGTTTTTAGCATCAAAATGAATTACTTTCATCTTCTCCTTAGATGCTATAGACAATAAAATCCTAAGAGTAGTTTGTTTTATAACAGGAGAACATACCTCATCGTAATCTGTTCCAAATTTCTGTGAAAAGCCTTGTGCTACTAGACGGGCTTTATATCTAGTAATTTGATCATTTTCATCGGTTTTAATTTTGTAAAACCATTTACAGCCGATTGCTTTTCGATCTTCTGGTAACAGCACAAGTTCCCATGTGTTATTTTCTTTTAATGCCTTTATTTCTTCATTCATTGCTGAAATCCATTCATTTTTATTCTTACTTGAAACAGCATCATTATAAGTTTTTGGTTCTGATATTTCCTCTTCTAAAGTATTTACTTTATTAGGAAATTTTAATGGAGGAATCCCCCTGTTTCTTCGTGTTGATCTTCTAATTGTTACAAGCGTGTCATCTATTTCTCTTCGCATAGTTTCTTTTTCATTTTCATTAATTTCCACAACTTCATTTTCCTTTTCACTAATTTCCTCATTATTAGTTGAATTTTCATTAATTATTACTTAAAAATCGTCTTCTTTGTTCATTTTTGGAAACCAATTACTATTTTTCTTTATTAGTCGGACATCTCTACTTATCTTTACTTTTCCAGTAGATGGAATGTAACATCTATATGCTTTACAGGTTTCTTCATATCCAACAATCAAACCATAAGTAGCTTTCGGGTCTAATTTATGTCTTTTTTCTGCTGGTATTAGCACGTAACATGCTGAACCAAATTTTTTAAAATGTGAAATATTTGGTTTGTTTCCAAACCAACTTTCATATGGTGTTGTTTCTATTTCCCTACCAGGTAAACGGTTTTGAATATAATTTGCCATAGTTACTGCTTCTCCCCAAAATTTCTTTTCGAGTCCTGCATCTAGAAGCATGCAGCGAGCCATCTCTATAAGGGTGCGATTTTTTCTTTCTGCGACTCCGTTCTGTTGTGGTGTATACGGTGCAGTTCTTTGATACTGGATACCTTCTTTTCTTAAATATTGTAAAAATTATTTTCCTGTATACTCGCCCCCTCGATCAGAACGAATAATTCTTGGTTTACATCTGAACATTGTTTTGCGCATTTCGACAAATTCACGAAATTTATCAAGTGCTTCAGATTTCTCTTTTATTAAATAAATTTTCGAATATCGTGAATAGTTGTCAATAAAAGTTAACACATATCTTTTTCCTGACGATGTCATAGTCTGCATCGGACCACAAATATTTGTATGTATTAAATCAAGAATTTCTCTTGAACGACTTTGGGTCTTCTTTGGAAATTTAAGTCTTGAAATTTTACCTTCGAGACAAACATTACAGTTCTCATTATTATTACAGTCATTACCACATTCTGCAAATTTTATACCATTTACATAACCAGTTTTTAATAATGAACGTACTACTACTGTCACGATGACCAAGAACTTTATGCCATTCATGTACACAGTAATTCAAATCTTCATTATTAAGGAAAAACGTTGACTGTTTCTCTTTTAGTTTATATAAATTATTATGCACACGTCCTATCGCAATATTTGTCATATCATGATTGATTTCAAAACTGTCATTTTTAAAAGGCAAACTAAACTGTTTTTCACATAGTCTTTTTACAGATAAAAGATTACCACTAATATTTGGAATGTAAAGTACATCACTTAACGTAACTCTGTGCACTTTATTGTCTTTATTCACAAAGTCTATCTGAATTGTGCCTTTACCTTCAGCTATAATTTCTTGATTATTTGCCATACACACTTTTTCTCGATGATTGGGATTGAACTGAATAATTTTTTCTTTTGAGCCTACAATATGACATGTTGCTCCTGAATCCACAATCCAGCCATTGTTTATAAAAGACGTTGAAAAAATGGTAAACAAATGTTCTTCATTATAAATTTCTGCAAGCTGAATCTTTTGTTCTTTCTTCAAATTATTCTGTTTTTGTAGCCATGCTTTATACTTCGTACAACTTTTCTTCATATGTCCAGTCTTCTTACAAAAATAACAAGTTATAATATTTTTCTTGATATCTTTATTAATCTTTAATATTCTAGTATCTTCTTCATTCATATTGACTCTATCTTTACGCCGTTTGTATTCATCAATTATTTTCGAACGAACATAATTAGATGTCAATTCTTCTTCTGTGCGAGTTTCTAGTGCTGTTACTAAACTATCATAATTTTCTGGTAAAGAGCCAAGTAAAGTAGCACTCATAAAGAATTCTGGATTAATTGTATCTCCTAAAGCCAACATTTTCTGAAATAATCATCTTGCTGACATGTGCTTCCGCATCATTTCCTTCTTCTAGTCTTTGACGCATGATCTGCCGAAGTAAAAATACTCTGTTTGCTGGGGTGTTACGCTCATGAAAATCTCTAAGACCATTCCAGGCCGTTTTTGCTGACGTACAATTCCGTATGTGTTGTATTTGATCATCTTCTACTAATAACGCGATTATAGAATGTGCGAGTTCATCGTTTGTTGACCACTGTTCAGTTTTAGTTTCTGGTGGTTCATCTTTAATGGCACTCCAGGCGCCTTTCTGTTTTATTAACATTTCAACTTTGTAACGCCAGACAAAATAATTTTCTTCGTTTAACTTCGTAATCGTATATCTTAAATCTGTACCCATAATTGTATCCATATGCTTTAACTTAGAAAAAAAAAAAATGTGTTCGATTTATCAATTAAACTTTAACTTTAACTCCTGGGCCTCATAACCTTTAGAACTTGATGAACAGTGGAATTAAAGAATGATAAATAACAAACTGGATGAACACAAATTTTATTTACTTTATACAACTATAAGATTCTGTATGACAGTTTAAGATATTTATTTTGACATACTAGTTACAATATTAATTGTTTTGAACTACTTGATTTTGTATTTCAACACCACATTCATGTTTTTACTGTACTTGACGTAGCAAGTAAATATTCGACCGGCTGAGTCAATACCAGTCATGACTTGACGCGACGCGACTGGAATTGACGTGATGCGACCAAATTTTTGCATTTGCTTTATTTTAATAATAAACTACTCGGTTGAATTCAGCAGCGTCTGATGCGTCTGAACGAGACTGGATTGGACTGGCTTGGTGCGAAATGGTCCTTAGGTGAGTAAAATCTTATAGATGTTTTTTTAAGATCTGTCTCTGGTGAAAATTTATTTTAATTTTCATGTTTAAATTAAGTCAAAACAGTGTCAAATAATATCATTTTTCTGTCAGTTGTTTCCAAAAATTAAATGAATATAATGAAAGAAAATGATCTGAGGGTCATTAGCGATTTTTATTTAAAACATTAATGTCCATCAACAAGGTTTAAATTTTAAGTTAGGCAAATCGGAATTTGACAGCAATATATTATAATTCATTTGACATTTCATTTCGATGCAATATTGTCAATTTAAGCCGTTGGTGCAAACGGCCATAAAGGAAAAAGCTTTTACCAACAATTATTTTATTCAAATGGGAATACCACGGCAGACTACCTTATGTATGATGTAATTAAAAGAGTTAGAGGGGATAATTATTATTATAAAGATTCCAAAGTAGTGAAAGAAAACTTAGAAAAATGGATGAGAATAAGAAAAGGAAGGTTGAGACGGAATGTATTGAAAAATACGAGCAACTACTATAAATGTTCGACATGTCAAGTGTCCTATACCGAATGAGAAATTTCATTATACAATATAACACCTGTAGTCAACTTAGCTTCAAGTTTCCATTTTCAATAACAGCACAGGTACGTTTGAAAAGTGATTAACAGGATTGAAACTTTATATTAATTAATAGTTATTTCAATTATCATATTATATTAACTATATTATACTTTCATCCAAAAACATCCACTTGGAATAATTAATTTAATAATCAAAGGCGAACAACATTAGTATACCGCTATAATATTTATACGTATTGCAACTAACACATATTCCTACTAGCTTTTAAGTATGTATATAACTTGAATGTACGTAGATGTCTATATCACGTAGAGAGTACATGTTGGTGAAAGGTTAGCAAATAATATTCTGAAATAATACAAGTGACAAAATTGGGTCTCCCACTGTTTCTTTTTTCTGTAACTTCAGCTGAGTATAAAGAAAGCGATATTTAGTTTTAGCCAGTCATAATTGTTATCCGTTAACTTTTTAATATTATATAATTAAGGGTGTTATAAAGACAATAACGCCTGAGGTCAACACCAACAGTGTACTCTCCGAGGGCCTCTGGCCCGAGGTGGGTACGTTGACCGAAGGGGTTATTGTCAGTTTAACACCCGTGGTGCTTTCAACGTTTAACGTCCTACCGATATATTATTTTAATAAAGATTTTTATCGATTTATGTCTTGTCATTGTGATTTGTGTTAGAGATATTAATCTGCTTACTTAAACGCTGTAACTAGGAAACGCGATATTTTTATTTGTTGACAATACCGATTTCATAGCAACAATTTTATAACAACCCTAGGGTGTTATTTGGTATATAACATACCAGTAGGACGTTAATGTCTTAACTGCATTAAAAGTAAGCAGATTTTTTTTCTGAATTTTGTGTGTATTTAAATGTAAATATAAATTAAAAAACTGCATGATAATTAGAAGTATGTTGTCTGATTGGCACTTATGCCAAATGTTTCGTTTATGTGGTGTTTATGCCAAATTTATATGTCGGTTAAGACAATTACATTAACGTAAGTTTTGATCGCAAATGTTGCTTGCGCGAAGATATGCCATTTTAATTTTTGATAATTTAGACGGACAACGGCGTTTGTGACATGATCTGTAATAATTGTAATTATTAAAGAACTGTTAAAGGATTTATTTGAAATACATATTAGAATATATTTTATTTAATAAACTTTTTTTAAACATATCAGTATAAAAATATTGCGCTTATATAATTATACAAACATCAAAACTCAGACAAAATTAATAAAAATAAAAAGAACTATCACTCTGATGTTTTGTACTTTAGTTACTTTACCAGCAGGACTGGATATGAAATAAAATGACTATATCTAATAATCTTCCACGTCAGTTCATCTAGTTCATCAGAAACAGAAGACACATACTTCAAACACAAGTATTCTTGATGATATCTTGGTGGTATAACATTTAATTCACATAAACTTTTTAAGTATTCTACTATATAACACATCATTGTTCAGTGCTTCAATGATTTTCTGGCCTCGGGACAATGATTTAAGCGCTAATATTTTGAACGCGGAAAAACATAATAATTTGTCATATTCATTCCATGAACTTTAATTAATTACCAGTATTAAAGTATAAAATATTGAAAAAACTAAAATGTGAAAGCAACAAATAATGAATGACCTATTGTTGCCGATAGTATGAGACATGAATTTAACATGTAGATTGTCGGTTGTACTCGAACAGATTTTTTGCAGGTCGATGGCACAAGCGACAGAATGTTTAAACAAGTTTTGTGACAAATACTGAATCTGTATTATTATAAAAATATACTATGAGAAAACTTTACTAAAATGAATTATAGCAAACAATGATAACAATAATTTTTAAAACACTTACTTTGACATCAATAACTCGGGCCATTTCACTCTGCATTCACCCATAAGAAACTACGTAGAAATGGAGCTTATGCCATCTTACGCCTGCGTATTAAAATTGTGATTGTCGCGTGCGCAACTTCAAAGTGAAATATCTACTTAAATAATGTTTTCGTACTTATGCCACTGTGTTTAATAGATGGAGGTTGCGCCAATCTATCGAACCGTACCAAATTTGCAAATTACGATTTTTTGGCGCTTAGGCCGTTTTGCCTTGAACGCGACGATATGTTAAAAATATATATTATGGTCAATAATATAAATTATATAAAAAAACTACGAATATTATAATACAAATCTTCAAATTTTGATTGCTAATAGGGAGTTATTGCAACTTCTAAGATGAAAGAATGTAAACGTTAACCTTATGTAGAAAACACTTTATTTTAGAAATTAAGGACTTTCAATTTCAATGTTTACCGCATTGAATTAGTGTATTCACGCTAACGTTAACGCTAAAAGCAACACAAACGAGATTACATCTACACTTTTCACCGAAACATAACCTCAAAAGATACAGAACGTGTGACGTTAAACGCTCGCTATTCCATTGCACATAACGTGTCTCCTTATTCATATAACGTGAACCTTATTAGTAAGCATGCGCAGTCGGGCTGTCACGTGACTTTAAAGTGCACGTTATTTTTGCGTGGAAGCTGCAATAACTCTCTATTGACAACCTACGTTATTCAATATACCTTTTATTCAAACGTTTCTATCTGGAGTGGCATCATAAATTTAAACAAGTAAGTATTATTTGGTTTACTTTTAGTTGTTTCGTTATTTTATGCATGTATTTACTTTAAAATGGATTCCATATTTCAATTCCGCGCGTGTAAAGAAAAACATATCAGCTTAGTAGAAGTTGTACTACCAAACTTACAAATTTTGAATGTACAAATATCAATCGCAGTAATAAACAACAAAAATCGAAATCAATAAAACTAGAAGCATTTATTGCACTAATCAAAATTTCAATTACAAAAATTACATTTAAAAAAATACCTGTACGCTTCTCAGCCGGTATTTGTTAAGTTAAAACATTGTACTATCCCTACTTTCACAAGTTGAACTTGCCCGGACGAATTTTGCTTTCTGAGCATGTTTTATCTCTGGACTCTACGCATACACAACGTACGAGGGGTCATTTTTATATTCTTAGGTAGTTTTCAATTTGAATGTAATTTTTCATTATATTGTTTTTTTAATCACAAGCGTAACGTGTGTGACAATTTACAAAATATTTGCAACAATATAAGTTTTAATATCTGGCAGTTTGTGCGCAAGGCATCCTGTTGCTCCACGACAATGCACCAGCCCACAAGTCAAGATTTTGCAAAAGCTGCCGTTGCTGAATGTGCCTTCGTAGAAATTGACCATCCGCTTATAGTCCAGATATAGCCTCCTGTGACTACTAAAAAAAAACACTAAGCGGAAAAAAATTAGGGACGATAATGAACTTAAGCGGCTATTGAAAGGCATTTTATGGACAAAACAAAGGAATATTTTATAATGGATTAAAGATGTTATTGAAACGATGTAATACATGTATCCAAAAGCAAGGGGCCTATTTCAAAAATAACTTTTTTCCTGTTCTTATCTTTTTTTTCACGCCTAGTCCGGGAATATAAAAACGACCCCTCGAACACTAACACACATAATCTCACATACACCTACAGACATACTCGCGAAAATGTTAAAATCGGATTATAGTGACTTGAAAACGTGGTTATTTACCAAAAACTTGATATGCGTTTTTTAGCACGATCCCTAAACCTCTCAAGAAGGCTTGAAAGTGGTAAAACTTGAAATAGCGGAAATGTGTAATGTAGATGTTAATGATATTTAAAACTCTAATATTTTAAAAATGGACATCTTTATTTAAAGTTCTATAGTTTTAAAATAAATGACCCATTTTCTAATTTTTTTATTATAGTAGCGCACCCCAGTGTAGCAAAATCATGAAAACTTTTAAATTGAGGGAAACACCCAAAATTTACTGTCTACTCATCAGAATATTCCAAACAGCAAAAGTGTAAAAAACATCGAAAATTGCGCATCTAATTTCCAAGTCGAATTTCTGGCAAGTACAAAAACATTTAACAACATCCCGCAAAAAAAGAAATCCCACATTTAAATTTAAAATTACATCAGTACTCGTCGCATCATTGTTCGAAAACAAACCTTGCTATAAATTCTTTCACACAATTACGAATATAAGTTTCAGAATCAGAGATGGCGTTGAACAAAGCCGACAATTGAATCCGTGCGGAGTGGGGAGACGGCAGGCGCTGGGCGCAGGCAAACCTTCGTGGCTGTATGATGACAGTAAATACATTAAATTTTCGAATGCGCGATGCTTCCTGCGAATTCAATGGTGTCCAAGTAATTTAATTACGCCGGAGTTCACCAGGTGGCGCTACGCTCCGGGATCGTGACTTCCACCGCTTTTATTAAGCGGTGATTGTCAAACAGTGGCGCTGTTGTTATTGTATTGCCAACTTGAATTACAAAGGACTCGGGAAATTCTCTTCGTTGATTTTCCTTGACACTGCAATAATAGAATTATCACCTGGAAGTGTTGCTTGCCCCATTAAAACGAGCATTACAACCTTACATTTGATTTAGAAAATGTCTGATCTTATGTCAGTTCAATATCTCATCACTTATATTGCTCTCGACTAGAAACAAACTCGCCACTACGTAAATTAAATTTCAGAGTTACGCTGGTATGTGGGATTGGGACTAGTAGCTAGAACATTTACGACATAGCATCACAGATAAACAATTAAAGGCCTTCTATTTAAAATTAACATGTAGCATGCAGTTTAGTTGCATAATTATATTGTCATATGTATTTCACTTTATAGTTAATATGTTCAATTATTGGTCATTACTTTTAAATTAAATTATAGTGTACTTATGTCTATATAATCCTCTCCGCATTGTAATTCCTATCCACAAACAAAATATTTCAGTGATTCACGAGTAAAACTTTAAACAATACTTCTCAGGGGCGTAGAATCGCCGTGTCAGCCATATCAATAATATATGGCTCCAAGTTTATGGGGCCCCACCAGCCGACCGGAGAAAAAAATATATAATTTAAATTATTAATATTTAAATACAAAAATCATTTACAGAAGAAACATTATTTTAACAATCAGGCTGAAGACATGAAAATCTATATTATTTACTTGAATACGGAGAAGCACCGCTATGTCAACACACAAGAGTAAAAAAATAAAATATTTAAGTGGCTACTACTCATATATTATCAAATGAAAAAAAAAATTATAATCACTAAAATCGTCGAAAAAATATAGATAATTTAATTAACATTTTTCCCGAAAAGAGCTCGGAACGTCCCAATAATATAATATGTGATTTTTGCTTAGATTCAATTTATTATTTTTGTTGGATAGGGTATTGCTTATGTATTTTAATATCTTGTATTGTAAATTGAAAACTGAATTAAGTTTATATTTTTAATTTTTCCTGTACTCCTGTTTTCACGTATGTATTAAACACTAAACGTGGTCTTTATAATGTCCTAAATAATGGGGTCATGCAAAAAAAAATGTTGCTAATATTTTTATAAAAATAGAATCTATGACACTTATTATCCATATTGTAACATAAAACATCCCAAAATATAATACTTTTCATTCATAATTTACTTAACAGATATTCGCGCTACGATTTTCTGTGACGTCATGTATCGGCTACTCACACAACGACACTAGTCACACGTACATGAAGGTCACAATGTCACAAACTTCAAACGCAAAGTTAAACGTAAGATCAGAGTAAACTAACCAAATATTTTTAAAGCTGTCAGAGGAAAAGTGCGATCTATTCAATCTTTTTTGTTTCATAAAGATTTAATTACTTCATTAGAGAAATATTATTTTTAATTGCAGGTTTGTGTGCTTGATATATAATTTAATACATAAAAGTGTAATAATTGTATATTTATAATGATAATAATGATAAAACATGGTGAAGAAGAACTGTGCAGTTCCAACTTGTGGAAACAATTTATTAAAAAACCCAAAAAAACTATTTATAAAAAATCTTAATTTACATTTTGTCCGCCAGGGTGAACTGGAATCGTTCAGATAAATGACGTATGCGCTCACGTGACCTCATTGAGATTTGAAATTGACCCCTATTTTTAAAAAGTTATATCTACAAAACAATGCACACAAATGGCGTGAAAATATTATTTACATATACTGTGATCGGTAGACTTCCAGGAAAAAATAAAACAGAAAATGTGGCATGACCCCATTGTTAATTTATTTATTTCGTCCCAGCTTAGTTTTCATTTTATTCCTTTTAATTACTGTTAATAAATTAAAGTTAGATTGAGTATTTTTCAAATTGTATCCTTAAAATTTCAAATAAAAAATAAGTTTAATTATTTATATATTACATATACGAGTAGTATTAAATTTGGTCATCTAAAGTCACCATTCCCTTAATCCGACTATTTTTTTAAGGAGGGCGAGGGTTGGGTATGTTAACGTTTAAAACAAGAACCACCAAGCGCTTTCTATGCCACTAATACTTTTACTAACATTTGGGAGGTACCTACGCCATATGGGAATAGTCCCATTTTATATAAAGTTAGACAATATGTTGTCATTTCTATAAATTTTAAAAATATGTAATTATTCGTATTTATATTTGGCAAATGTTTGAAAGCTCTGGTTACCTAGCACGTACATAAAATCTGTCTAATAGCATGCAACACAAATGTCACTTATTAACCTTACCAACTATCCTTTAATTTGAATTTTATTTGCATCAATTCAAGACTTTACCGTCGTATTTAAGTAGTAAAACTAGGTAGCTTTACTGGAGTACCAGCAGTAAGAAACGAAATATTTTCATTGCAGATTTTATGAGCATTCAAATATTTATTTAATATATGTATAGGTAGGCAATACAATACGATTATTGTGAATAAGATATAAAGTAACAGATATTTAAAATTAAACTGAAATTAATTCAACTACTCCTTTAGTGGGACATGCGGAATCATTTGAACACAATATAAATATTGATAAACAAAATATTAGACACGTAACATAATTTACACAAGAGATTAAACCTTGAAATGCTACATATAAATAATGATAAAAACAATATAAACTTACAAACAGATGCTGCATACGTTAACAAAATTTATACAAATATCTTAAAATACAATGAAAACAAAAAAATTAATAAATTTTTGCTTTAAATTATAAAAATAGGTAGTTAATAACAAAAAAAAAGACAAACCTTACTAAAATAAAGGCGGTAATTTCTAAATTTGTCCTTTGGAATTCTACAAGTCATAACTATTATTGTTTGCGTAAAGTGCATAGGTTTTTCTTTATAATTTTCTACAAAATATCTACTTATAAACATCACTGTTTTTATTATTTATTTATTTAACTATTGACGACCATTGAGATGTGTTTAATAATACATTTATATTTAAATAAGTATGTACATAATTTCATGTAAGTGATCATTTGTTATTAGTACCTATTTGTTAAATTTGTAAATTTTAAAACAGCTCCTTGGTGCCGAAATCTGTCGAGGACGAAAATAAAGATTATTTGAATAAACATCGAGTAATTATTATATTTTTTTTATAAATTATGCTTCTATTATAAATTCATTTCTTCATAATTAATATTCATTCGTATCTCAACTACTACCAATAAAGTGTTGAGTTATAAGTTATAATTCACTGTTATCATAAACGTGGTAATATTTAAATCATGTCATATTTATTTTGAATAACCGAAATACATTAACAAAATTATTTCTCAATGTAGAAAAATACTTACTTTTAACAAAGTATTTTAATGAAAAAAGTGCTAACGGACGTAAAAATAGTTATGTATGCAACATGAGTAAAAATAATTGTCTTATTTCCCGAATAAGGAAATCAGTGAAATAAGACACTCTTTACTCCAGTTGCATACTACTTTGTTTTCGTCTACAATAAAAGCGGGAAAAAAGCGCTATAGCGTTTAACTTTTCACCCGTTTCTGTTAAAAAGGTGCATTTTTCTTTACGTTTTTATTGTGTACAAAAATACGTACTTTATTAACGGAAGTAAAATAAGAGTACATATATCACGTGTAACGGAAATAAGTTATTCAAACAAACTATAAAAATTTCCTAAATTATATGCGATAGCTACAATTTTTTTAAATACACGATATTAACATAACTTGGAATGATGAAGCGCAGGATACTTCGTGAAACATATTTAAAACAAGGGAACTAATTAAATAAGGCACTTGGATGTTTCAATTTTAATTAACATAAACGTTTTCTATTTAAATGGGGTAAAGGTGTTACGAAATATTTATTTACTATCTGAATATGAATAATTTACAACGAGACTTCAGTGACAGAATATAATTATCATTTACGTCAGCCACATTTAAAGTCCTCATTAATAGTAGCACAGCAGTGCGGAATTTAGACCATTATACGGCGACACAAAGTGCATGTAAAATTATTATTAGCCGATAATGACTTTAGTTGTAAATATGGTAATTGTTTTCATTTACGATACGTAAAAACTCTAATTAAAATTTGAAAGATGATATCGTGCATCGTTAATTACATGTTGTATATGCACGGTTTTTGCAGGTGCTTGATTATGATTTATGAATTTCTATTTTTTGATGAAGTGTTTATTAATTTAATATTATAATATGTAATTTGTTGGTAGGTAATTATGATGATGCGATAAATGACCAGGGTATAATTAATTTTTTATGGATACGGGCAATTTAGATTGATATGGAAAATTGAATATATAACTACTGTCAAATACAACATTAACATTGCATGAGATATCCTCGCTCTAGTTGGTATTAATTTTGTACTACAGAACACGAATATAAAATAATAAAAAAATGTATATGGTCGGTTTTATAAAAATTATATATTAGGTACGTACTTTTCAAGTTTACGAAATAATAATAATAATAATAATAATAATAATAATAATAATAATAATAATAACAATAGTATATCATGACTGCATATATACTTATTGCTGGATGTGCCAATTTACTTTGTACAGAAAGGAACGAATTCGGGTTCTTTATATGATAAACTTTTTATGCATGCAGCAGAAAATTGATGTAGGTCTTTATGGGCTAACTTTTTGAGACAACTTTAATAGGCACCACAGGGATTTTCGATCGTCTTTTGTTTTTGAACCAGCGGCTAAAACTTAATTTTTATTTATTTCAAATACTTCATATCTCGCGTAACCTAAAAAATTAAAAAATGTGTAATTTTTACCTCTCGCTAAGAGAGGTATTGGATTCATGCTAAAATTCGCATATCCAGATTTCAGTGAATAAGCACGATTTAAGGTCCCTAGAATCCGATTATAACATTTTTAAAATGATGTCTGTGTGTGTGTGTGTGTGTGTGGATGTGTGCATGTGTGTATGTGTGTATGTCTGGATGTTGTAGACACGATACCTAAAAAACCATAAGACTTAGGAATTGTTTAACTATGGATTCCTCAATCTGACATTCCTGGGAAGAGCTGAAAAGGTTTTGGTAACAATTGAACAACCGGAAGTACTAGTTTTTAAACGAAATTCTTGCAAATATCATTTTTTGAAAATTTTTGATAGTACTAATTTTGAAGAACAAAATTCTACACCTGATATATTTAAATTTTTTATTATATCTTCTATAAATTTAGAGATAAAGACGCTATAATATACAGAATATCGGGATATAACAAGTCGAGTAGGCGAAACCTTTGTGGGCGAAACTACACTAAGGAAACCAGTTGACAAATTCAAATGTTTATAATATAATTTGTAAATGACAGATTTCAGTGTCAAAAATTAACAGTTTTAATGACATTTTCATAGCTTTTTCTGGAAAGTACATTTAATCTTTCTTATTGTTTTATTAATTAAATATTTGAAATTATAGGTAATATGTATATATATATATATATCCATCAGAAATACCGCCAATCTGGTTAATGAAATGGAAGAATCTGCGACATTTAGGAACTTCCTCATACAATGAAAAATAGATATAATTTGAATTATCTGTGTGCAGAAGACATGTTAAATACAATAAAAAACAATATTTGGGTCAAGTTCTGTAATATTTTGTTATAAAACGACGGTTCGATAGCAAAGTGCAATACAATATTTATATAGCCTAATATAGAAATGGCGAGAGGTCTTGTGCTGGCCACAACAGATTTTTTTACACTGTTTTCTTATGTAGAATAACGTGGTGCACTTTTCAAAACTTAATAATTCTTGAGATTATATATTTTAAATGGGAACATATAGCTATTGAAAATATATTTTTACTTATTTTATAAGGTTTTCAATGATATACAAGTCTACATTCTTTTATTTTGAGTGAAAAATATGAAATTTATTAAGAAACAAATGAAAAAATTAATCATCATTTGTTTATTTTGATTCTAATAATTCATTAATAAATTTCTCAAAAATTATTTTGTCAATTATTTTCGGATTAATAAATTAATTTCTTATCGGCGTTGTAGTTGGCTTTGACATAATTCAAAAAATGTGGTTTAATATGCTATCTGAAATATATAAATTACAAAAATGTTGAATAGTAATTGATTTTTCATTTGTTTCTTAATAAATTTCTTTTTTTTTTTTCACCCCGAAAAATGATAATTCAGGTTCCACACTTGTTTAAAACAAAAGAATGTACACATGCTATACATCATTGAAACATTCCCATTTAAAAAATATTATGTTTTTGTTATCGCGATAACTATTAAGTTTTGAAAAAAATCTAAGTACAGTATTCTACGTAAAAAAAAACCGTATAAAAATTATTTAAACATTTTTTTCTATATCTTTTATAATAAGTGAGATATGAGGTATTTTCAAAATAAGTGAAAATTAAATTTAGCCTGTAGCTCGAAAACAAAAAAAAAAAATCTGTTGTGGCCAGCACAAGACCTTCCGTCAATTCCATGTATTTTGTACAAATCCCATACCAAAAGGTCCTTGGAACAGATTCTATATAATATCATGTAAAATCGAACACGAACACATACTATTTTTTACAAATTCCATACCAAAAGTTCATTTGAAAAGGTTCTATAAATCCAATAAAATTATAACATAAACTACACTAAGTAATGTCCTTCCATCTTCTCTTTGGCCTTTCCCTGCGTGTCACTTACGAGCAACACTATGACATACCAATTTTAGATCCTATACTTTTTTCCATATTTGGTTTTGCACTTGCAACTGACATCTGTCAATTAAATTTTTTTGAATAATTATGTCAGCTGTTTTCATGATAAATGGCAAAGCTGACTAATTTTTCAAAAATTAATTTCTTTATAATGCTTTAACTCTACATCTATTGAATATGAAGGAAAATGAATAATCAAACCATATAGAGAAGAGTATTTTCTTTAATAAATATAATAACAAAATGTCAAAAAATAATATTTAACTGCGTTTTTTTAAGAAAAACTGTTAAAAACTTCAAATAAGGGTACTTCCGGTGGATCAATTATAACCAAAATCTAATCAACTCTTCATATGAATGTACAGAAGAGGAATACGAAAGAATTATAATTTTTAGAATTATAGTATTGGAGTTATCGTCGGAGAAAAATTTGTCACACACGGACACACATACACACACACGGACACACACACACACACACATACATACATACATACAGACATCATCTTAAAAATAGTAAATTCGTATTGTAGGGACCCTAAAACGTGCTTATTCATTAAAAACTCACCACCGAATTTTTTGACCAAAGACAATACCTTCCTTACCTAAAGGTGACGGAAGGTAAAAATCGAAAATTCCTGAGGTGCCTATTAAAGTTGTCTCAAAAAGTTGGTCCATAAAGACCTACATCAATTTTCTGTAGGGTGCATAATAAGAAAATTTTTCATATAATGAACTCGAATTTGTTCCATTCTATACACAGATTTCGTACGAATTAATTTATACAAAATAAGTATGTATACCAAATATATTTTATCAATATACTTAAGCTCTTTACAAATTGGAAATACTGCTTTAGCGTATCATATTGGAAGCTTTATAATTCCTTATTGGCATGGATGCATGTTTGAAAAATAGCTTCATCATCAATTTTTTCTTCTGATCCCAAAACAAACGAAGTTCGGGAAGAGCAATATTCGGTCATTTGTCTGGAATTAATGTTTCTCAATTCATAACAATGTTTTAGGATTATTTACCTACAGAAGTTGTGGAATAGCTTTTAACAATTTTAATCGAAAAACCATTGTTTGGCAATTTACGTAATAATAAACATAGAATACTGTATTTCCTAAAATAATGTATTTTTTCTCAGTTCAATAGTACCTACCTACCTATTATTGACCAAAAAATTAACATTTCAAGATTGGTAACAATGACTGTTTCAACAAACATTTGAAATTTAATATATTTTGAAATTAGTTGTTTAGTTATTTAGAAAAGTTAGGTCTTAAGAGATAATGTATAATTAATATGTTATCAACTTATAATAAGAAATATATAGAATTTTAATAAAAAAAAGTGTTTTACAATTTGATGCAATTATATAAATAAAATATTAGTAAATAAATAAAATACATCATATTATCCATTGCTGGATGACCCAATCTGCATAGTATATAGATTTCGGTAATAATGACGACATATTATGTGTATCAAGCGAGCATTTACCTCACGAGCGCTTAATGTTGGTCTGAAAAGTGCACCCCAGGGGTTATTTTTGTGCCATTTAAAATTCGAAATATTTCTTTTTGGTGTCGGTAAGGATTGAACCCGGGTCCCCAGATTCGAGACCAGAGACTAAGGCACTAAAAATCTAATTACAGTTATTTTACATGAGCAATGAATGGCAATTAAAAAGATCAGTGTGTGACACTTGGACTATGTTATAAACTCCACAAATAAGAGAAATCTCTAAAAACAGTCTTATAAAGTTAAACTTTGTACCACTGTTTTTGAATAAAGTAGTATCATAAAATTGACTTTGTGAACGCGAAATAGCAAAAGAATGATTACATTCATAATTATATAACTGACAGATAAATCAATAATGTTACAAAGTGAACTGCGTTCATGATGTAATTTTAATGAAAATATACCTATTTATTGTGTGTATACAATTGTAATCAATTTTCTAGAGGAAGCTTTTTTTCTGCAGATAATTTATTTCTTTTAGTAAAGAGATCAGACGCCTAAAGAGTTTAAAGATACAGAAAAACCTACTTATTGAAAAAAATCGCTACCAATTTGAAAGAAGCAAATTATAATAATTATTTATACAAAAGGACACCGTGTTTAATAAACTCGTAGAAATAATACCTATAAGGGAGTTGAATTGAAGTGATTTTATCCTCGAAGCCAGCAGGTAAACCATTCCAACATAATTTGTATTTTTCATGGAAAGATTCCAGAATAAATTATAATGTTGTCGTATAAGGAAATACAAAAGAAAAGTCTGGGAAATAGGTCTGTGAGTGTTGAAGTTCCTCATTTGGTTATTCCAGCAGTTAGAGATTGAACTAGTCCTCAACTTGCACATTAAATAAGGCTGAAGAAGTTTCAGCCACTTTTAATTAAATTCACACTTAATATATGCAAATGCCAAGGTTATAAAAGGAAACTTCTTTAATGTGGCCACGGTTGGGGTCCCCAAGACACCAACAGTCGCAACAAGCGGCAGCGGCAGAGGGCTTATTTTTCGGGATAAATTTAGCAAATAATCCCAGGGTTCCGCACGCACTGACTTCTCCTTCTCCATGAACTTTCAACCAGAATAAATTAGCAGTAGCGGAGCAACTTCCACTTCCCTGCTTTCACTCCAGTGAGTTTGGTCAGTGACACTTGCCACTTGCTGCGCGTTTCTTATTAACCCTTAGTTTTTGGTTCCGCTATGCTCTTGTTCGCCGACATTGTCTTGCTCCTTGGTTTCCCGAGCAGGAACGCTCTCCGAGAATTATGGGAGTTAAGAGAGAAGAAAAACACCAGACTACGGAAATATTAAATTAGAGCTGGTTTGAGCAATTTAGAAATGAAGCGAATTCTTAAGGAAATTCTTAGGCACTTACTTAATTCGCTTCAAGATTCAGTTACGAGGCGCCTGGTTACTATTATCCATGTTTTATTCTCACTCACTGTTATACATATTACTCAATGACATAAGCGAAATTGGTCTATTTTATGACTCAAAGTCTTAGCACAGAGAGCAAGAGTGATAATGTTTGATGAATATAATATTTGTAAATTATGTGAGTCAAACAATATCACGTACCTATTCCGCTAAAATAATTTAAAAATACACAAAATTAAATGTTTTTCTATGACAGCTATAAAATACATATTTACCTAAGTATTGCCGTGAAAATACATAGATAAATTTATTTTTTTATTTAATGCTTATGTCAGTGCATGCGTATCATTACTGAAAATGAGTTCTGAAGTCGATGTAGATCTTCCTTCTGAGAGAGGAATTGATATTAAAAAAAAACATTATTGATATATTCTTTTTTCTTTCAAAACGTCATAAGGTTAGGTAAAAACTTTTTTACTGTTGAAAGAGAGAAATGAGTGGTGAGCTGTGTAGACGATCCTGTCACCTCCCTGAGGCAGTAAAATAGGTACCTGTCATGTATTGTACAATAATTTATTTGTTATTCACTTGTAAATCAAAATTTAAAATTATAACAAAAAACTGTCAGTTGCAATTAACACTTATTTTTAATATGTACGACAGCAACAAAATAGTTATTTGTATCACTAGGCCAGAAACTGAACATTTTGCGAGAGCGAGTTTATTTTGCAAATTATGAAATCTTGCAAAACAGTTTCTGGGTGTGTGATACACAAGATTTTTTGTGCCGATTTCTCCATTTCTCTACACTATTCTATTTTTCATAACCTAAAAAAATGAACATTGCAAGTTTAATTATAATTACTCATATTTGAGCTTAAAATGCGTAATTATTTTTATTTATTGAAAATATACCATACAAACATATTTTATATACTTTCGCATATTTTGAATGACGGATGGCGGAAACTCACGTTAAGTTAGTTGTAGTTTGTAGTCCTAAATTTGGAACTTATAATTAATTATTAATTTATACGAGATGAAAGCATATTATAATTTTTATGACAAAATTTAGTTATTCAAGTTACAATAATTAAAGATTTATCCCTAAAATTTGTAAACATTTTGCTAACTCTTTTGTTCAAAATAATCTTAAATTGACATATCACCAGAACAGTAATGCCAACTCCTTTTGCTAGCCTAGGTCAGCAACAGCGAATTTCTGGACGATTTTGAGTTCTGTAATACTAGTCAAATTGGACAGAGGTAAGAAAAACAATTTGCACCTGTCAACATGGGTACTAATGTGGTTATTGACTTTTTTTTTAACAACTTAGCTATCAATTTTACAAGTTAGTAACTAGTAAAGATTAATTTTCAAAGGTGGTGTTAATAAATGAAGTTTGCAAGTGAGTAACAAATAAAAGTTTTAAAATTAGTAGGTACTACATACAAGTACAAAAATTTTTTTGAATTAATTCAGGTTTACGCAATACTACATCCTACATCGCCACTTAGCGGCATTTCATCATAATAATATCAAATGTTGACGCCAATTTGCGGTGAACTTTAATTGTAATTTGATATTTATCACAAACATATTTTCATTATAGAATTAATATTTTTGTTAAAATTGTAAAATTAGATTTATCTGAAATATCCTATTATTGCAAAGTCGTTTCACTTACTTTTCATTATTGGATTGATGATTTTTATCCTATTCATATTAAAATAAGTATACATATTTTTGTTGAAGAGAAAGTTTCTAACAGTAAGAAATAGGAGAGCTTGTATGCGTATAACAGAAGCGCAAAATATACCTACAGTAAAATATTGAAAAGAAGTTCGCTCAAGGTCATCAACGAATTGTATGAAATAAAATTTAAGCTCCGCCCATTCTATCAAATTCATTAATGTCATTTACTTGGTAACATACGATACTACTGTTATTTTATTATTACAGTAAAAGCATTCAAAATTCAAAACTAAATCATCTGGTAAGTTTCTTAGCAAATGCAAAACAAAAATTTGAAACATAAGATACTGACCCAGTGTCAGCGTCCGTGACTGTCAGAAAATAATGTTATTCTTACGGCTATGTTTCAAGATAATATATTTGAATTAATAAGTAAACTTACGTTACAGCGAACATCGTTTTAAAATAGAATATCTAACTTAGTCGAAACGATATGAATTTTTGAAAGACAAACGTATTAGTTCCATTGTCGCACACACTTCTAGTGATTCCAAAAGAGAGAGAAAAATTAATGCCAATTTGTTAATTCATTCACGATAAATATGACCTTGATCTAACTTCTTTAAAAAAATACTGTATATTTATTTTTCTTCCTTGCTCTTAGCCCGCAGCAAACCCGAGAGCAAGCCACATTATAAGATAATGAAGAAGTTTATAAAAGCACCGAAAAGAGACCTATAAATGAATTGAGATAATTATCTCAAAATGTTGCATATAAAGTCGTTTAAATTGATTTAAATGTTCAATGTTATTGTACAGTAGTATTGTTCAATATTATTACAATTTAATAAATTTAATTGTACACTAAATCAGTTCATTCTTTCACAATCTACTCCAATTCTTAAAAATTCATATTTTTCTATTATCAAGCTTTCTACGTCAAAAGCTGTACCTTTTCAAATATCATAATAGGTAGTATCCAATAATCCTTGCGAAAAGAATAGATTTTAATTGGCAAAATGTATTACTCCTACACATGCAATATAACATTAAAATTTTAAGTAATATTGTTCAATACCAAATATTGTGCAAATTTATTGAAAGTCTACGAGTGCCCTCAACAATGTTTAAATAAATTTGAAATGTGTTATAAAATCATATAAAAATATATATAAAAGCATAGAGTTAAGAATATATAATATAGAAGGAGTGTAAGACTAAAATCTTGAAGCTGTGCGGGGAAATGGTCCGCCATCTTGTACTGTTCCATTTCTAATAATTCGTTGTTTGCTTTCACTTTCGTTGACGTGTGCTATTTGAAATTTGTTCTTAAACTTTTATGTTTAAATCAGTGGCGTATTAAGGTATTGACAGTTTTAAACAGCTTTTACGTCTCCCATAAATTAACATTCCAAAAGATTTTGTTGAGAGAATTTGACAGATTTAGCGGTTTTTAAGTCACAGAAATCAATTTGATAGTTTTAAAAAGCTTTTAAGTCTCCACAGAAATTAGTTTTAAAACATTCCAAAAGAAGATTTTGTTGAGAATTTGACAGCTGTGGCAGTTTTTGTCACCAGAAATCAATTTGACAGTTTTAAACAGTACGGCATTTTGTTTAGTTATGTAATATACCGACAGAGCAATCATAAGTCAGATTGACTTGTGGAGATACATTTTATAGTTCGAAATTCGGACAGCGAGCGTTTTTTCTAGTTTATCGCGCATGAGCAGCCAAGTGACATTTTCCGTGGACAAAAGCGTGCGCAATTGCCTACTTTGTATATAGACTGTAGAAAACTTTACGATGACAAAAGAGGGTACAAATATCAACTTTTCTTTGTGGTCGTAGAAAAAAAGAAGTTTTCGCTTCAAAAACACTGTTTTACGGCAAATATTATTTTCTACAATATTTTTTTGCACTATTCTCATTGTTTAATTACTCTCCACTTAACTTTATTTTAGAAATATGTACGAGTAAAATGAAAACTTTTGAATAACGCGCTACAAATGGAACAGTACAATATGGCTGACGTTTCATTCCCCTTCCGTCACTAGGCATCAAGGTCATTGTCTACAAGCACACTTTACGCTCCCTCTATTTATATATTCTTACCTATATGTATAAAAGATATTAAAATGTGCCTCTATATGTATGTAGGTACTATTTTTATGATTGTAGCCAAGTATAACCTAAAAGGTTCCGTGGGCATGTTTTGGACAGTTCGAAATTTGGTTAGTAAAAACTCATGTACGCAACTATTTTCCGAATATTAAATTATTTTGCGCTTCACATTTTTCGCGTCCAGAATACATTGTTTGTACTTGATACGCATTAAAGTACTTTCGACGCTATTGAATTTGAAGTGGCCATAGGCATCACTTTTACAAAAACCACAGATCAAATTTAATTGCCTAAATATTTACTTATTGGTACTACAATATAACTATATTATTTAAATAACATTTCAAAAAACAGACATTTGTTAATATTCAGACATTCTTTTTTTTTATTAATTGCGAGGAATGATACTCTATTTGATACAATTCTTGTTTTACCTTATTGTAAAATTCGCTTTTAGGTATTTTCATGTGATATTGAAATACTCGTATCTACAAGTTTACTACCTTCGAAATGAATATTTTTATTGTTTTCTTAGACAACTTTGTGCTATCTTCGGCTATAACAATGTTTGATAGCTCAGTTATTGAGTATGAAATGTAAACATAGTATTATTTGGAAATGCTGAGTCTACAAGCAATTCATAGGACATACTTAATGAATGACATATTATACGCAAGCGATATGTCAAGCTAGCTTGTTAGTATGCCACGTTCCACTCACAGAAGAGAACGCAGGAAGTTCCTGTCCCTGTCCCGACATCAATATGTCCGTTCTCCTTGTTCTTTATTCGAGTGATGCACAGCACAGCCACACTGCAGCTATAGCTACGAGATGCTGTGGCATCCAATTCATTTCAATACCCTCAAATTGCTTCGGTTTTTGCTTGTGAACTGTTTCAATTTAAATTGAAAATAAGTTGGAGATATATTTGAAATGGAAGATGCAATATTACTTCGTACTCAGACGTTCTTTGAATTCCGAAGCTTCCTTCTGTCGATGCTCTTTGATATCAATTTATTTCTACACTTTTTGTACGAATTAATGAATATTAAATTTGTGTAAATTGAGATAAAAAAATGAGATAATTATTCAGTTACCTTATAGATGCTAATTTAAATTTATAATGGGAATATTTAAATATGTATATATGAAAATTTAAATTCATATTTAATGCTGTGTTTCATCAACGTAAATATTTTATTTTACATAAAAACTAATTATTTAGCTTGGTTTCGATGCAAGTTGTAAAATCAATAAAATTCAGATAAAAAATTAGCTTTATCCCAGTTATCTACAATGGGTTTGAGTAAAGCAGGACTTGAAATATTCTAAAAATTAGGAGGGTTTAGATTGTTCTTGTACGAAAATGACAAATTTTATTAGGGCAGTAACGTTTTGCCATTAATTATTTAACAGTGGTTACAATTTTTGACAAATAGAATCAAACTTGACAAGTTATATTTCGATTTTTCTGTTAATGTCGACTGTTTTTATTATAACCAAATGTTTAAAATTTTACGAATTTTTATGAATATGGGCATTAGTCTAGTAAATCAAACGATCAACAGAAAAAGTACGGATTAAGTAACTTTTTTGGTAGAATACTCACCGTTTTGCAATATATGAAATAAATATCTTGATACATACATAGCGTTTCACAACTTTTAATTTCGGTAAATTCTTTCCTATTATTTATTTAATTCTAGATCAGTTACGTGATTAGATAATTCATTTTGTCAATGAAAATTTCATGTCGGCCAGTGGCAGTAAAAATAATAAGAAATAATTTTCAGAATTATGGAAAAATTCTTTTTGATTCGTGATCAGTAGGTACCCCGCCATTTAATTTTCATATTTAGGTTATAAACCTGTATAATAATTAATTTTAAAGGGTGAGATAAATAACGGCATATTAATTTATAAAATAAATAAATATATCATCACGGCGTATTACCCATTTCTGGGTGTGCCAATCTGCTTTATCACAGATATCGGTAATAATGATGACATATTTGTACCGTGCGGGCGCTTACCAGACGTCACCTCACGGGCACTCATTGCTGGCGTGGAGAGTGCACCACAGAGATCACTTTTGTCCAATTTAAAATTCGAAACATTTGGCGTCGGTCAGGATCGAACCCGGTTCCCCAGATTCCCGACCAGACACTCAGGCACGCGGTCACGGGACCCCATATACATATTAATTTATGTGTATAAATAAATGTATTTGTCAATAATTTGTTTTATTTGTGTATTTAGTGTTAATTATTTTCAAAATAAAACATATTTCATATATACGAGGTATGTTCAAAAAATATCGCGAATTTTGTGTTTTTTCAAAAATTATTTATTTATTCATGAATATCTATTTTGTCCCCTTCAAAGTAATCCCCATGAGATATTATACACTTGTGCCAACGGTTTTTCCAATCTTCAAAGCACTTCAAAAAATCATTTTTTTTTATCTTGTTCAGCTCCTCCTTCGATGCCGTCTTTATCTCGTCAAGCGTAGCGTAACGTCGTCCTTTCATGGGCCTCTTCAGTTTAGGGAACAAGAAAAAGTCACAGGGGGCCAGATCTGGGGAATACGGTGGCTGCGGCATCATTAGTGTGTTGTTTTTGGCTAAAAAGTCGCGCACAAGCAACGATGTGTGAGCAGGGGCGTTATCGTGGTGCAAAAGCCAATTTTTGTTCTTCCACAAATCCGGGCGTTTCTGGCGGATTGCTTCGCGCAAATTGCGCATAACTTGCAGGTAATATTCCTTATTGACCGTTCTACCCTGTGGCAAGAACTCATGATGCACCACGCCCCTGCAATCGAAGAAAACTGTCAGCAAAACTTTCACATTCGACCGAACTTGGCGCGCTTTTTTCGGTCTTGGTTCGTGCGGCAGCTTCCATTGAGATGATTGAACTTTGGTTTCCACGTCATAACCATAAACCCACGATTCGTCACCAGTTATGACCCTCTGGAGCAAATTTGGGTCGTCGCGGACAGAGTCCAACATCTCATTAGCAATGTTCATGCGATGCTGTTTTTGGTCGCAATTGAGCAATTTTGGTACAAATTTCGCGGCGACCCGTCTCATGCCCAAATCATTGATAAAAATCGAATGGCACGAGCCAATCGATATGTTTAGGTCCTCAGCAACTTCTCTAACGGTGATTCGACGATTGGCCAATATCATTTTCTCCACTTCATTAATTTTTTCGTCTGTTGTTGAAGTGCTCGGGCGTCCGGCACGCTTTTCGTCGTTCACATCTTCTCGGCCTTCTGAGAACATTTTGTACCACCGATAAACGTTGCTTTGGTCCAAGGTAGCTTCTCCGTATGCCACAGTCAACATTCGGAATGCATCCGCGCACTTAATTTCGTTTTTCACACAAAATTTGATACAGGTTCTTTGTTCCATTTTTTTGAATAGGTAAAAATCGAAGACGATCCAAAACACGTGCAAGCAAAGCAGCTGTCAACAATTAAGTGAACATTCAAAATGGCCGAGCTTGTCGACATAAGTGAGAGACATGAGTACCAACATAAAGCCACAAAAAGATCGAAATTCGAATATACGTAACCCGCGAAAATTCAAAATTCGCGATAGTTTTTGAACACACCTCGTATTTTCTCTGAAAAAATGAACTAAGATTATAGTGCAAACGGACTCAAAATTTTACTTAATAAGCGCAATAGGATTTTTAAAAAACTTTCCAAAAATATAAAATTTGGCGTGTGACGTTTCATATTCTCACTAATGGTAAAGCGCACGTCTCGTTATAAGTTAGGCAACCAATCAAATAACTCTAGTGCACAAAAAATATATACAATAAATTAGCTTTATACCAAATAAGATTTCGTTTTTATAAATTCAGTTATTATATGTCATGTGTTATTGTAATTTGTTGGGTTAATTTAGAGTCCTTAGAATTTATTTGTTTCTTTATTTAGAACAAATGTAGAGCGATTTTGATAATAAATCTACATTCCACCCTCGCCCTAGCTCAAACCCTTTCGTTCGAGCTTCCCTTCTAGAAAATAACAAAACACGAACAAATAAAAACAAATAACATCAGCGAAGAAGGTCCATTACTAGTGAACCCTAATACCGTGCGAGTGAGACAAACGGACGTGATGTAGAAATGCGCGGAACCGAGACAGAAACAAGATATCCGCTCATTAAATCCCGAAGGTCCATTTAAGAATAATGTAGTGCATGGCTCTCGATCTTATCCCGTGCGGAGCGAGGGATCCGCCCAGGCAACGCGAACGATGTTCAATAAATATGGGATACAGTTCCTTGGAATTAGATCTACCTATCCAGAATGATAAAGAGTGATTATAATACAAGATGGAAATGGAGTTCTCAGCACCTGCAAATGGAAATCAGGGGTTACATGCTTCAGGTGCAGCAGTATATGGCCCTTTTATAATTTTATCATTTTTCTTCAACTAAAAATTAATTCTAGTATTTTAGGTCATCATTATAGATATAGATTTTAAACTAACGCAAACTGAATATTCTAGTATTCCGATATTTTAATATTGGATTTTATAGATTTTATTAGCATTTTCAATTCTATTAGGAATAGTATCCCTAAGCCCTCCACATTTTTCTGTGAGTATTGTCCCATATATGTTTTGCAAAGGAAGTTTTACTGAACGCACTAGATTTTTATGAAGTTGTTTCTCATTGTGCCAAAAGTAAAGGGTCTCGGTAATTGCTGAATCTGAACTATAAGCTGACCCTTGAATTGCCCTTGAATTGCCAGTGGAACTATTATCACCAATCATTTGGCCCACATTATTTTAAGTTTTAAGTTTAAATTCAAAGTATCTGAAAGATTTTGTAAAAATTTTTAATCATTTGCTTATGGATTTTATAATTTGTTGCAAATGTAATCCGGCCGAATTATTATGAGTTTGGCCTCGTACACCAAAAATTGGGGCAATCCCAAAAATTTAAAAGTTCCAGTAGGTAGGCAATTTGAATTTAAACACAAATTATTATTTTTATGTATAAATTAATTTCAAATATTTAACAAGATAAATGAATTATTATATTTATTGTGAATGTGATAATGATTTTTTTCTGTAGCAGATGTAAAAGTTTGCTTTTTAAAAGCACTCTTTAAGTGCAAATTTAGATAAAGTATCATTTTAACAGCAAGGGTAGATAAAATACTTTAATTCTTAATTATTTACATAAAAATCCACAACAACCCCACATACATACTGGGATTTTAAAATTGTGCTTAATTAATAATAACATTTATAATTGGTAATTTTTGTTTTTTTCTCTACCATCTGCTGTAGAAAAAATAGAATTTTATACTCGACGTTAACATTAAATTATCGACTCTGGAAAAATAATTAAATATTTCATTTTCAAATGTTATAACAAACTATCAAAACTGTATAAAATTCAACCCTTCAAAATAAACACTATTCTACAATTTGTATCTATTTTGTAAACATATGTCACATAAAAACAATACACCATTCTGTAAAATCAAAACTTTACTACCATAAAAACCCTCTCATATATCTCCTTTCTTCTCCATGCCTTCCATCCGTTTCCATAGAGGTCACATTCCTTTGTTCTGTCATCCATCTCACGATGGCCGCTGGCAAATGAAAAACAAATAACTGTCCATTCATTCGGCGACGATAAGTGTCACGTGATTCAGTTGTCGTGCCGTTTCCCGCCCGGTTATGGATGCCCTGGAGAGTCGCATTCTACCCTATATTCCTGCTGGATATTACCCTTTCCGCAGACGTTCACTGAAGAGTCAATGTGTGGGTGATATTGCTTGTTAAATGCGATGTTTTTAGATATGAGGGCTCTTCACGGTGAATAGTTTTTAAATGGAGTGCAAAAAACAATAGTACATTGAAGTTAAACGGTTTCTTTTTTATTACATTCTATGAAGATTAATATTTCGTAGTTTTAACTCGTACGTAAATTATATGAATATTCAATTCCACATATGGACAATTCAAATGTTGATATCTGCAACACACGTTATATTGTCATTAGTAAAATATTGTTTTAGAATGGCTGATCTCATATTCACTAACTCTGCATCTGTATATTCAAATCGTATCTGAGCTAACTTTGGTTCGAATCTAGTCGACGGTGTATAAATTACCTTCTGTAAGAGTTAAGAGTGACAAGTGGAAACTCCTTATTTCGTGTGGACGATATGTAGTGACTCTCACCTTACATGTTGCGTCACCATAATGTGCTTTACCACAAAACATATTATCCTGGAACTAACATGATCAGTTAAATGTATTTTTTTAAAAGGACCTATGTCATACATAATGTGTGTTCAGGTTACAACCCCAAATATATTCGTACATTCGGCTTTATTGGCAATTATTTAATCGCACGTAAATTATAGTTATAATAGGCAATTAAATAAAATATAATTAACTTATTTACGTTGAATACACGCTAACGAAACGTAACGTTAAAATTTATTAGGATATAACGATAATTACCTATAGTTCGTAAATGATTTTTATATATATTCATAGTTTATTTTATAGGCGGTACAAAAGGAATGGGCTCGTACATCAGAGTTAGAAGTTACTTGCCAAAATAAAAATCTTCATAATGAATCCGAAAGCGGAACCGTTTTGCCCATCACTAGCACAAACACGCTAGCTTACTCCCCAACTTGTACTATTGGAGAAAGAGAACGGGAGAGAAGAACTGTGCGCGCACTATAATGTTCTAGTTGTGACGCCAGGGTTACCATTCGTGTAACTGATTCGCTGGTTTACACCTAATATATTCTAATATGATGCAGGCGTCTGCGCGCGCACGCTTCGTCTCTCCTTTTACATACTCTATCTTGCTCCCCATTTACGTTTGCTTCAAAGTGTTTCAACTTCCGTAACTTATGTTTAAACCTCCGCAACGCGATTTTTTAGTTTACACCCTTCGTAAAGTAGTTTCATTTCAAAAAAATTTCGAATAAAATGTTAGTAAACAATGAACCACCTCCACTCCTCAGCAAGTTATTTCGCTTGCTACTCGCTTCTACCCTTACGAGTACTCAGTCCTGCTGCAGCTAATCGCAATGCACGCTATCCCACCGGTTATTTATGCCCAGCAAAGCTATAAATCAGTCGCGGCAATGTCCGCCAATGTCCAGGACGGTGCATTCCACTACTGCCAACACTGCAAACCAAACTTCACTGCACTCAGATGCGCATTGTTGCTTACACTGCACTGAGGGTAGTACTCGGAATATAGGCTATACTAGGAGAAGTGAAATGATACTGGAATTCTGAGTATTTACTATAACTATATAAGTTATTTGCTATGAATTTCAACAAATCTCACCAGTAGGTATCACTATCATAGATTTCAATTTTGGATTTCATTTCTTCAAACAAACAAAATGGGAATCGTGTAATTAATTAAATCTTAACAATATTTATGAAATACAAAATGAACTAATCGTCATTAATTATCAGTTAAAACATAGTTCAAAAGCTAAAATATTCCAATTTTGTGCTGTTCATTAAAATATCACCAAAGGTTATCAGAGGTCCCCACTGGGGTCGATATGACATTGTTAGGGGTCATTTTGAACTCGGAAATCGATAAAAAAAAAAACTGGCACTACCTGAAGATTGCTACTTTTCAACAGTTCTGTACAATATGTATAAACTAAATATGTTTAAATATGAAATTCAACGCCGATTTTGTCATTAGATTCTCGTACATCCGACTTCAGATAAACATATCCAATTTTAAATATACTGTTATTTTCATTTAATAATTTCGCCTTATGTTCACTTTTGATATAATAGAAACAAATATAGATAAAATGTCCTTATTACTATATTTTACTTCATGTGTACTGTGGATGGAATTTATTTTCTCCCTTACATGTTAAATCACAAATAAGGTATACACCATTTGAGATTGACATCAAACTTTTTGACATCTTTATAAACAAATATCCAATAAAAAAATATATCAAATTCACTCATCTTGAAGACAACACATCATAGTTCATTTCTCCTAAAGACTTGACATCTTACCTAATTATACGATTCTTTTTAATTTGCAATTCTTAAAAACATCATCATAACAGATTTAATAAAAAAAAAATTGTTCATAAAGTCAACGAAATTCACCAACATCAAAATCCATGTTCTCATGTTCAAACTGACTGACGACGACGACTAAGTACGGGACAATTACGAACATGTGCAGCAGCAAATATATGTACTTCGTTCGAGAGAACGTACCTGTTTCGCGCAGGCAACTGTAAAATTTGGGCAGGAGAATTGATATCAGAATGGTACTGTTATTATTTTCAGATTTCTATAATTAAACTACCTACTGTAAATAAAATAGAAATAAAGAATATAATAATAGCAAGAATAAAATAATAATACAAATGAGGGATTCCACCTTTTTTTATAATTCCATCTGAAAATATAAGTAAAACTAAGACTATTGAAAATCGAGTGAGAAAATTCCTATTAATAAGCGAGTTATGTTCCCCCGAAGTTTGAAATAATTGATGTGTCGTGATGTATATATGTTTTTATATCATACTGTTTTCATCATAGAACTAAAAGTTCTTGAAATATATGAGTTTTAAATTATATATACAAAAAATAAATGAATATTGTAACACTGTACAAATCCACAAACTTTATAATTGCAAGTGGTTGTAAGACCCCCTCCTAACACGCTATTTGTTATGCATTTATAGGCGGTCATTCGGTGCCTAATCAAAATATTACCTACATATTGAATTCATGTTTGTTTGTCGAGTAATTATAACAACAAAAAATCTTATTTACGAAGTATTTAAATGATAAAGTATGTAGACTTATACAGTATTATAATATTCATTTATTTCCTCGTTGAACGAGGTATAATTTGATTATCCGCTTAAAAATATATATTTAAATATTATTAATTCAATAACGACTACAGAGATATATATTCTCCTTATAAAATGTGTTACATACTCTTTTATTGCATATTGCAATATTATATGAATACATAATGCAAATCTAAAAATATACACATATAAATAGCAATATACGAGTATATGAATTAGCAATGTACACATATATTATTTTTTTTTAGATTTTATAACTAGCAATTTTTTTTTACAATAATTATTATTTTCCATTGCCATTTTTATTTTGATAAACATCCTTCATGGTTAAAGTTTTTGGTAAGAAATACGTATTTCAAAGTAACCATAATTAATTAACTTGTTGGCACGAAAATGAACGACAGCAATTTTTCCAAAATCCCCCCTCTGTCTGAAATTTGTGAAGCTGCAAGTAATTCAATACCAAATTTATAACCTGAGTAAAAGTAAGACTATACGGTTGTCAATGGATACGTGAGGTGAAACAAAACAACCATTTATGTAACAGCCGCCTAAAAATATAATTAATAGCGATAGGCGATTTTCAGGTTTTTTCAAATTCGAGTATCGAATTCTAATATTAACTGAATCTCGAATATTCGAATATCTTGAATATTCGAATACCTCTAATATTTTTATTAAAAAAATCATTATTAATAAATAACTATAATATTTACTTCACACCGAGCCTTTCTATTTTACCATGTGCAAACTATAAAAAAAGAAAGAAAAAAGTACACAAAAATAAAAAGTAATCCTGTCTGCTGAACGCATCATTGACTATACAAGTAAAAAAAAAAAACATATTGCGTAATATTAGAGGTATTCGAATTTTATGTTTTGAGTTTTAATATTCGAAATCTCGATGTTCTCGGTATTCGAGTATTCGCGGCTATCTGTAATATTTAGACCTTTTGGCATGAATTAATAATTGTGTAAAGTTTCGGTTCACAAGTTATTACCAAAAAAATAATCAACTATTAGAGATAGAAAAAACTAGTGTTCAATATTTACAGCGTGAATACATACATGGACAGACACCATCCTAACAATTATTGTAAATCGTATTTTCATATCTTTAGATCTTTTTTTTTTTACAAAAGTGAAATTATTGTCCCAAATTCGGCAACAATATTTATGAAGAATTTTATGACTTACGATAGTAAAAGTTTGAGTCGTCTGAAATGGGCTATGTATCAACTGTTTCCTTTTTTTACCTTCCGTCAAAAGGAAGGTATTGTTTATGGTCAAAAAATTCGGTGGTGACTTTTTAATGAATAAGCACGTTTTAGGGTCCCTACAATACGAATGTACTATTTTTAAGATGATGTCTGTATGTGTGTGTGTGTGTGTGTGTGTGTGTGTGTGTGTGTGTGTGTGTGTGTGTGTGTGTGTGTGTGTCCCTGTGTGTGTGTCTGTGTCTGTGTGTGTGTCCGTGTGTGTGTGTGTGTGTGTGTGTGTGTGTGTGTGAGAAATTTTTCTCCGACGATAACTCCAAAACTACAATTCTAAAAATTATGATTCTTTCATATTCCTCTTCTTTACAACCATGTGAAGAGCTGATTAGATTTTGGTTATAATTGGTCAACCGGAAGTACCCTTATTTGAAGTTCTTAACAGTTTTTCTTGAAAAATCGCAGTTAAATATCATTTTCGACATTTTATGTGATTATCAATAGAAAGAATATCTTATTCTCTATACGGTTCGATTATACATTTTCCTTCATATTCAATAGATATAGAGTTATAGAGAGATTAAGAGAGATTAACTTTCGAAAATTAGTCAGCTTTGCAAAAATTATGAAAACAACAAATATATTCAAAAAAATCTAATTGACAGATGTCAGTGGCAAGTGCAAAACCAAAGTGGAAAGTATATGATCTGAAAGTGATACAAGTGACAGAGTGTCCCTCGCCAGTGACTTGCAAGTACAAGAAAGGCAAAAGAGAAGATGGAAGGACTGTATAGCAGAAGATTTGAGAGAGGAAGAACTGTGTCACGAAGGTGCTTTGGACAGGAATGAGTAGAAGAGAAGAATAAGAAACAGCGACTTCTAATAAAATAGGGCAAAGTTGAAGCAGGAGGAAGTGTTAAGTGCAATACATAATGTACGTTCGTATTCGTATTAAAATTTTATTATATTTTAGAATCTTTTCAAAGGAACTTTCAGTATGGATACGTAAAAATAGTGTGTTCTTGTTACAATTATACAGGATATATAGAATCTTTTTCAAGGAACTTTTGTTATTGGATATGTACAAAATACATCGAATTGACGGAAGGTTTTGTGCTGGCCACAACAGATTTTTTTTTCTTTAATGAAATTCTCGTTATACAAACATATATTTTCGTACTCGGACATGTTGCAGAATTAAAATTATACAGATACGAGCCACTACAGTGGTTAATATTTTTTGTATTATTGCGGCATTATGTGCATAGCTCAGAAGCTATAGAAGTTTTGATTGGGAAATAGAATGAAATCACATTTTACATATGCAAATTGATAGTGCGCTAGTTGGCTAGTGCACAGAAGAATCATCTTCACATAACATATCAGCAGCAGAACAATGAATCTGACACTGGATGATTGGCAATCATGCATAAATGACGAGCGCAAATTTTCAATCGGCGTATTGTGTTTCACAGGCGTATCAGTATCAGCGATTTCATCAATATTAATTCTCAGGCTGTGGGTCGTATGAAATATTCAAATGCGGCACCGATTTCGGTACAGTGACACAGAAACACGCGGCGAACAGCCGTGCCACCTTGCCGTGCAAGGGCTCACTAAACACAAGTACTGACACCCTGGACTCCTTGCAAGGGTGTGTATTTACCAACCCCACTGCGCTGCAGAATAACACAGGCCAACAGAAAAACTGACTCGGTCGTGTCTAGCAATGAAGCTATAGTATTCTTCTAAGAATGGTATTGTGCATTAAAAACATTTTGATACTTGACAACATACGTAATTGGAATAATTTATTTTTGCCACACTGAGCTAGAATAATAGTCTTGTCTGCTTGTGCATTTTTGATGCAGAAAAATATAGTTTACTGGTCGGTGTCAGCACATTATAGAGTGAATTGAACTATCTATAAACGAAACATTTTTGCCCAATGCCATTCTTACGTGAAGAACATATCGTAATTATGAAAAGGCGACACATGACTGTCAACTGCTTGCTTTTACATAGAATGACATTATTTGTGCTGCTGTGTTGAAATGAAGACATGCATTGAATGAATTCCTTGCCTACTCTATATAGTAAAATAATCTTACTGATCCTTCACAATATTCGCGATGCAAGTTTAGATGTCAGCGCCACTAGTGAACTTGGAGGGTATTGACATCTGTCAATCTCGTGTTTACTTTGTCATATTTTTGTGTAATTTCGCTTTATCTTTTAATTTTTATATAAACATAAACATAGGTTTATAATAATAATATAATAATAACTACAATGTTATTGAATATTCAATGAAACTGAAATGATATAATATCACAATGAAATCATTACATAACCTTGTAAATAATACCTACCATAAAAGTTCCAATATCAATACTAGATAGATGAAAACGACTCTTATATACAAAAGTATTGTATATACAAGCACTTAAATTTGTATAATAACACAAATATAAGAGAAATTACCAAAAATATATAAGTACACAAGAGATTGACAGAAGTCAATACCCTCCAAACAAGTTCACTAATGGCGCTGACGTCTAAACTTGCATCGCGAATACGTGCTATTTTTGTTTGAAATAATTTTTGAAACTGCAGTTTCAATCATAAGAAATTATTTCAAATAAAAATAGCATTTATGTTACAAGAACAATAGGAATTTTTACTATACGAGTAGAGAATAGGCAGGAATTCCATTCAATGCATGTCAGAGTAAATTTTTATGACTACTTATAGGTACTATATCTTTCCATACTATAATTTCACAAATTAATGCCGATAACATTTTTGGAGTTGCATGGCTATGTACATAAAGATCACCGGTTGTAATCCGAACGGCCGTGTTTTATACCAGCCAACGTTAAACTTGAAAACTAATTCCAATTCTCAAATAGTACAGATGTGATTCCTGTGGTGTACCGAAATCTGCTAATCAAATTATCAAAATCAAATTAATGCTTACCTACAATATATATTTTTTCAATAAGGAATAATTATAAAGGGTACAACAATATAAATTTGAGTATAAATTTTCATTGATTTCAATAAATTTTACCCGTTCGAGTGACTAACAAAAACCAAGTAAATTATTTAGTGGATCATTAATTATTTAACAAACTAACATTGCTTGTAATTAGGTTTATTAATTGTTTGGTTGCATTAAACATTAAATTGTATTGTATTGACACAGTGAGTATGTTATTCTCAATGAGAAAATTTATAATGCGGTTCAATAAAAAAATTATAGTTAATTATTTTTTTTTTTGTTTATTTAAAATTATACGTACTCATATTGAGGAAATTATAATTATTCGTCGGTCTACAATATTTTTACCAAATAAAAGTTATTATAGCAAGGAGAATAATAGTATATTATTTAATGAGCATAAATCATTCAAATGATTAATAGAGCCATTACATGCGAACAGAATACTATACTTTATCCACAACTGTCGTATGATAGCATATTAATGATATATATTTGTATTGAAAAATAAGTAGACATAGGCAAATCTAGTTATCGTTGTTGCAGCAATCTTGTTGTATCTAACAATTTTATGAAGTGATTTGACATTTGGCAGCAAATTTTAAAACCGGCTATTCAGCTACAGTTTACGCTTAAGAAGAAAATAAAAGTATGAAAGTGACAAAACTAATGTAAATTCAATATACCTTTTTTATTATTACTAAATATTCAATGAAAATATAAAGAATTTAATGTTTTTAAAAATTTTTATCTACATATCCATATCATATCAAAAAATATGTTCGCGTATTTTAAGAAAATCTGTTTACAACTTCAAATAAAGTATTACTTTCGGTTGTTTAATGGGGTATGTGACCATAATCGAATTTCAATATATATCATAATATATAAAAACAAACCTCTATAGCTTCTCATTATAATAATAAAAACTAAACATTAGTTTTTAATAATATTGTTATTAGCAATTTAATGTTTTGGAGAAGGGATCTGTGACGTCAGTAGGGTAGAATGGTAGAAGAAGACAGTTAGACTGAGATAGATATGTTGTGATAGGTTATGCAATGGCGAAAGTTACAGCTGCTGTCGCTTTCGCCTACTACAATATATCTATCTCAGTCTAACTGTCTTCTTCTATCATTCTACCCTACTGACGTCACAGATCCCTTCTCCAAAGTTTTAATAATTATTTTCTCGTAAACTACGAATAATTAATCAATTTAAAAAAATACGGGTATTTTATTTTTTTGGTCTAGTATCATATATGTAAAAATCAAAATTTAGTCACATACCCCATTGTTACCAAATCCATACACAAACGCGCACCCGCGTACGCAAACTCACACTTTGACGCACACGCCTATGCACGTACATAGATGACAATTTGCATTAAATTAGTATACGGGTGGTTGCTTTTTCATTGCCCAGCTTATATCTCCTGAAATATTAAAGATACAAAAAAAAGGTAAATACAAAAGTTGTTTAATACAACCTGATCTATAATTTAGCATAAACAATTTTTTTCCAAGGCGTACCAATTTTTTGGAAAAATGTTTAACTTTAATTTTTTAAATGGAACACCATGTATATTTTTACAGAATAAGATTCTTAATAAATTTCTCTTTACAATGATGTGTAACAAGTAAGGATTTACCTTTAAATTATTTCCTATAAAGCAAATAGAAATATGATAAAAGTAGGCTATGATATTCTATTGTTTATACCTGTAACTTCTGTCACACATGAACATTGGCTACGTATAATTATATTACCGGTCTGTCGCAGAGAATTTTCTAAATTTTGGAAAGTATTTAAGTCACGCTGTTTTCTATCAGGATATAAATTTTGATACAGGATAGCAGCCCGATGTTTATTATTATTTGATCTGTGAAAATAGCAAAGCATATCAACTTTTTCACTATTACTGTAACCGACGTTCATTTTTCTTAGTTAAATAAGATTCTTAACACCTTTCTCACTATTTTAATCAGTATTATTAAATCTGAGACAGATGTTACTGGTATAAACAATAGAATATCACAGCCTACTTTTATCGTATTTCTATTTGCTTTATTAGACATAATTTAAAGGTAAACCCTTACTTGTTATACATCATTGTAAAGAGAAATTTATTTAGAATTTTATTCCGTAAAAATATACAGGATATTCCATTTAAAAAATCAAAGTTAAATATTTCTCTAGAAAATTGGTAAGTAGGCCTTGGAAAAAAATTGTTTATGCTAAATTATAGACCAGGTTGTATCAAATAACTTTTCTATGTAACTTTTTCTTGTATCTTTAATATTTCAGAAGATATAAGCTGGACAATGAAAAATCAACCACCCTGTATATTTAAAATAATAAATCGAAAAATGTTGTTTACCTCAAGATCAATTTAAATTAATATCTTGCAAAATATAGGTAAGTTTACTAAACCTGATGAAGTTCGACGTTTATTTTGGTGTTCCAATTAGGAAAATGGAGTGAGCAGTGTCCAATGAAAGGCAGTGGCAACAAGATGCTATGTGTGTGGTATCGAGTTTCAACATGGTAAACTTGTACACGGTACCTACATAAAGTAAAACTAATCCTTCAAAGTATAGTTTGTCAACATGCAACCCTTGTAAGCAGCAGTAGCAGCATCACAGGTGACTAACCAGGCGTGAACGTCTCTCTTCATACGCTGTTTATGCGTTCAATGTCGCCATAACTCGCACCAGTTCCAAGTTATTACAATCGAACTGTCAACTCTGAAATTTGTTACCGGCATTTAGCCTGGCTTATAAAGCTGGCGTGATCTAGCACGCACGCAGCCTGGATGTGTTGCTTTGTTTCTCTTTCTCTCTCTGCAAACATGTGGACGTGCAGGTATATAAACAATGTCCGATATTCCAGCATGGAATAATTGAGATTTTGTTGAGTAAATGGCGTGAGAAGGATTATAGTGAAATAGGGTTATTGTTATGATGTGCTTGTGTGGCTTGAATTATTTTGTAATAGCAGGAGATATGATTTTAACAATTACTTTATTCCACAATAAGAATGCCAGAATTATATTTACGGTCACATTTTATTCCTGTTTTATCGATTCCCACTTTTCTATTTATTTATTTATTTGTCTCAAAATGATCATAACATTATTTACATAAATATGTATATATTTTATGTCACATAAGTTTAAATTTCTGCGAGATTATTTTTATGAATTTATAAAAAAAACTTCATTTTCGTCATTTGATGTTTGTACTCGTATATAGATAACTTACCGCTTGCAAATAGCAGAGTTTGATGATCGACTTATGTTTGAGTATGGGATGCAGAAAAATAATCGGACACGCAGTCAGTTAAAAACAATTTATTTCAACGCCGATGTTTTGACTTCACAGAAGTCTTCTTTAGGGCAAGAAATGGTTTCAGTTAAAAAGAGCAAAATTCACAGCATACATCAAACAGACATGGTCAAACGGATATGGTCAACAATTAAAATAAAACAATACTTCAATAAATAAATAATCTTGAAAACAATTGAAGTCAAAATTTAAAATGAATACGAGTAAATATGAGAAGACTGTTCTCCTACTTAAAAGATTACCTACACGTGGTTTTAAGATTATCATATTTATTCTACTTAAATTTTGACTTGACTTGTTTTAAGATTATTAATTTATTTATTGTTTTATTTTAATTTCTTGCCCTAGAGAAGACTTCCGTGAAGTTGAAACATCGGCGTTCAAATAAATTGGATTTAACTGACCGCGTGTCCGATTATTTTTAACATCCCTTACCTGTTTGTCTGCAAAAAATCCTCTATTTTAGTAATATGAGATGTTACACGACATATGAATTTTGAACTAAAAACTACAAATTACTGTTCTGCACCGTTCCAACACAACATACATAATTCTGGACCAGTTCAAAACTATTACTTCATTAGCGCATGTGTAGAAAATAGTGTATGAAACGCAATATGAACGACATGTAAGTTGTATTTTGGAACAAACCTAATTTTTGGACCATTAGAAAATAATATCTTTATCAATTACGCATACCCATAAATTATTTGAAACAAACAAAAAAGTAAGGTGAGGAATTAATTACTATCATATAAGAAATCAAACGACGATATTTTCGACTGCCATAGATAGATAACAATAAAAACTAATACACTATGTGTGTGTTAAATTATATTAAGTCTATAATATGATTGGTAATAATTGTTATTTACTTTAATGGAGATAAAAAATCTAAGTAATATTTTACATTACATTACAAATATAAAAAATCTTATCCAGTGTTAATTAATTTTATTCTCTACTGTTACGAGCCAAATTTATAGCAGAAGTAACCCGAATTATTTTATTATTTATACATCATACATTATTACTGTTTACTCTAACAATATAAAAGGACTTATTCTTTACACGTGCGTATACTTATCATATCACTTGCATAAAGTCTAGACAACATCGACATTGACACACCACTAGTATAGAACTGCAATTTAAAAAATATGATTTCTAAATTTTTATTATGCTTTCTACTGCTATTAGTCGTTATTTCAAGTAAGTTTTCTAATTTTTTATACATGTACATATTTTGTTGTGTTCATATAAATATTAATTAAGTTAATTAAAATAAGATCTATGTATCTGAGTCAATTTTAAGCCAATTAAACTGGAAATAGAGCAAGTACTATTTTTCATTCAATTTTTTTATGCTTGCTAGTAATTTTAATAATACACCAATATATCAATTTAATTATATGACTGTTACATGACAATGAAATTTAATATTTCAATATGAGAAAAAAATGATAAATGCTGGCCAGAAATTGGTACAATTTTATATTCAATGCCCAAATTCTTAAAATTCACGGAAAAATTGACAAATGTAAAACAGGCATAAGTATAACTATGCGATGGATTAGGTTATGTTAAGGTATGTTTCATAGAGTTTAGAATATGTAATATGAAGGGACCGTAAAGTATGATAATAGGCAATTACCTTGATGCCTATTTACGGAAGGGGAATGAAGCGTCGGCCATATTGTACTGCTACTACTGTTTCATTACCGCAGCCCAATATAGAGTATATAAAGATGTTTAAACTCAAAGTTAAAGGAACAAATTTGGCGGAATACCACACTTCAACACAAGCAAAAACAAATAACGAATCAGAAATGGAACAGTACAAAATGGCGGACCATTCCCCGCACGGGTTCAAGATTTCGGACTTGAGCTCCCTCTATTATATACATATATATTCTTAACTCTATGGTATGTTTAGACATTCTCAGGGCAATGTCAGCTATGATGTACATTTTTCTTTCGGACTTTATCGAAAACTTACATACTACTTTTAATGAAATATTAATAATAGCACATTAGAAAATGGGGTCCCGTGGCCTCGTGCCTGAGTGTCAGGTCGCGAACCCGGGAGTACCGGGTTCGATCCCGACCGACGCCAAATATTTCGAATTTTAAATGGCACAAAAGTGACCCCTGTGGTATCAAAACGAACAAATGCAACGCAATTTTTTGACAACAATTATTTAAATGTCATATGAGCAAGAAAACTGATTCGAATTTGTTCGTTTTGATGAACCGTTAATTCAACAAGGCGTTGATTAATTTTTTTGCAACCGGGCATTATAAGAACACCGAAATAGAAAAACGAATTTAAATGTATTCATTATTGTAGTAGAAATTATTAAGAATAAAATATGTAGATACCTAATAATTATTTAATGTTTTTAACTTAAAACAAACTTGTATTAATTTTTTAGTTCTGGGCTAAGTTCATAGACGTTATCCAAATTTATTTATTATTTACTCATGATATTCATAGTTGTTTTATTTTTACAATATAAAACGGGTTAGTCATTACATTTATTTAATAAATATAACAAACAGGACATCAGTAAAGCTTTATTTATTTTCTTGTCGACGTTTCGGAATATTTTATTCCTTCTTAAACACAACTATAAAAATAAAATAATGACTGAAGTCCTGTTTATTACATAGGTACTTGTAGTTTTTACAGTCGTTTATACAATCTTATTTTTACATTTATATTTCTTATCAGATCATTTGTATAAAAACGGGAAAACTTCATGAAATTGTAAAAAAAAAGTAAAATCAGTACTACATCATTGCAAGTTTTGCAACTTTCATATTGATAAATTGATAGTTATTAAGCAATATATTTATACACATATTTTGCCGTTTTTGTAAATGATTTTTAAGTTAACTAGTAAAAAGGTACGTAAAATACCCGATTAGTTGTAAAAGACCAATTTTACGAATTAGTCCCGTGTCCTGTGAAATATTTTCGGGTATTTTTCAGAATATTTCGGGAATCGCAATTTTTGGATTTGATACCTAGGTAATATACAACAAAGTAACAAACTCTTTTTTTGTGTATAGCGGCAAAGGCTGAAGATATACTGTGCGACGAAAATGAGCATTACGATAGTTGTGGACCTGCATGTCCGTTTACATGTCAGAGACCACGAGCTGAACCTGAAATTTGCGTTGAGGCCAGTGTCTCTGGCTGTTTCTGTAATTCCGGATATTTAAAAATTGGAAATCGATGCATCACTTTTAGGGAATGCATATGGCAAAGGTGGAAAATTCCGCCAATTATACAAATCAACAAGTGACCCATGTTAGGGCGACCATTTTTGTCTTAAACATTTTAGTAAAAGATAGCAAAAAAGATTCATATATATAATAATTGCACTATGTAAAGAATATAACGGTAAAAAATGGCATTTTTAATTATTTACCTTTAAAATCCAAACAAAACAATCTGTTATTTCATTTCCCACAGTTTAAATGTTTATCATTTCCCAATAAAATAGGTGTACAATAATCGGAGCAAAAATAAATTAAACATTTAATTGTACGATATTTATTGCGGAAATAAAGAACACTCTTAAATTTAATACATACGTAAAAAAAATGCAAAAAACCCATGACAGGTATAGGCCATCCAGCGAATCAAGCGGTTTACGTCATAAATACAATATCACTAGAAACAATGACGTCATATGTTACAAAGTTTACGTGAGTATGTAAAACGGATTAAAATATGATCTGTGGGTTGCCTTCATAAATCCAAATCTTTCTCAAAAAGGTAACACGTCTGGTATAATTTTTTTCCAGCGAAATCCAATTTTATTTAAAATATTCTGAACGATACTGCTTACGCCGTTATAAATACTTCATTCTTATAGTATATGGAACAAATACTGTAGTATTATGTGAGATCCTTAAAAAAATACAGAATACTGCATACCATACAATTTCGCACTGTTTCTGTACATTGCGTATAGCGTTTGCCACACGCTGTATATTATATTTTTAAATTATTACTAACAAACAGAACGAAATGTTACCTCAATATTACAATTCAGTGAAAGTAAGAGCCCACCAATCTATTTTTCAATTTCCAAATAAGTCAATTAATTAACTACAAGCTCTTGAATATGACATGACAGAGCATTTGACATTTTGTCAATGAACAACGAAACCAAAAACAAAATGAAATCACAATACAGGTTGAAAAGTATAATATAGACATATAATATTTAGTAATATACATGTTCAGAATTACCAATATTAAAAAAATTTAATCAAACGTCATTTTGCAAAAATTTACAAAATTTTACTTAATAATAATACATCCAAATATAATTATTTCTATTAAAGGTGTCAAATACATAATAATAATAAAAAAACCAATAAAATACCGTTAATAAAATATATTTTAAAAAATAAAGAAAATTTCAAAAATCCCTAAACGATGATGTAAACCGCTTGATTCGCTGGATGGCCTATAGTAAATTACACGTTCATATCAGTAATGTACAAACATCACGGAGCAACAAATTCAACAATAAAGAAATAATATACGAAAATGCAGCTAGGCAAATATTTTTAACAATAATATAAATATATTTCACATGGGAAGATTTTCTAAACTATTCTATGAATTTTCGTTAAATATATAGGAATATTGGCTCGTATTAAGAGCGTAATTTATAATAAAAGCGTTTTTGCCCACTCCTCACAAAAAAAATAATGTAAAAGCGTGTTCCATAAAAGCGCTTTTATTATAAAAGTGTGCTCGAAATCCGAGCCATTAACTTTTAATAATAAAAACAATTATCGTTTTTAGAAATTTTGTCCCACAGTATTTTTACGGTAAAACACTTGTACAAGTGAAAATTTATATATTGTGATTCGGTGAGTCTAATTAGAAAGGGTAGGCGAGGGAAGCTACAGATAGAGAGAGGATTTTTATAAGCTAAGTATTTTTGTACCTACGTCTGGGTACTTTCTACGACAATACATTTTGTAATCACGATGGATGTAATAAATTTTTAATATAAAGCCTTTTTATATATGTCCATTTTAAGTAGGTACTTAGCCAAGTTCAATAATATTAAAATTGTGGAATAAATTCACCAATCTCTAGCCAATGGTTTACATTTATCAATTTTTTTCTTATTGAAATATTAAAAGTCAATGTTATATAATTACATTAGCATGTTGGTTTGCTAATAAAATTACTAGAAAGCACTAAATTGGAAGAATAGTAGAACATGCGTATTCACAGGGTTACTATAAGAACTTAAAATTGACGCAAAAATGGACAAGTGTAATGAAAATGTTCTAAGCTCAGTTTCTAGAATTTGGCCAAATTCTTAAAATTGATAAAAATCTGACAAATGTAAAAGAGGTTTAATGTAATACATAAAACTCTGACCCTTCGTTATACTCGTTTTATAATTCAACTCAGTACAACTTTTTTGGAATGTAACTTTTGTAAACCTATAGTGCAACCTAATGCACAAAATTCGGGCTATTTTACACGCTACATAGTTCAAGAAAATCTTCGATTTTTATTTTTTTTATCTTATTTTATGTATGTAAATCACTGTAGTATACAAATTATTATCGTATAAAGTACACAGTCGTATGAATTTTTGACGTACAAATAGAATTAAAACATACATTATTAATGTTGTTCAAATAAAACATCATTGTTTTTCAATTGTATTTACTTGTAGATTGTTTTAAAAAATGGAAATAAGTAATTTTTATGTGTTTTCAATTTGTCATACATAATTATGTAAATGAATCAAAATACAATTTGTAAATACATGTGGTATCTTTCCAGTCATATCGTGTTGTTTGTAGGATAATGCGTGTATATGTAAATTGTATGAATAATTGAATAGTGTAATTAACAGTTTATAATTGAAAATATTATTGGATGAATTAAAATTCGCAGTATAGGTGTAGATTTACCGGAAAAGATTTTTACCGTATGCAGTTAATAATAGTACAAATCAATATTAATTTATTACAAACGACAAAAGTTTAATAGCGGATCTGTTTTATATCCAAAGCTTGTTAATATTATCTTGATGGATTGCATGTTGAGCGGAAGTAAGTCATGAAATAGCAATCGTATTTTTGAATTTTGATGGAACATCAACTTGAACATTGAATAATTACAAAATGCCTCACGCCTTTCTTCTTCACTGATATAAACTAAATTTTCTACATTTACATGCGAAATTATACTCGCCTAAATTTATTACTTCAAATATTACCAGAATAAATTTGCATTTGTCCTCAATTCCCTTTATGATGTATTAAAGACAGTGTTTTTGAGGTTGTTTATATTTTTATATATTTAATGATAGAACACGATCTGATTTATATTTGATAAGTAGCTCACTACAGGTACAAATTAAGGAAATCTTTTTTTACTAAATCAATAATACCATTCAGCAGCTCATTCCTGGCACGACCGAGTACCACCTAACGAAATTAACGAACGTAGTAAATATAAAATGGCCAGACACGCAAAACTTCTACCATTGCGGGTCGCTTTATTTTTAGCCCGAATATCACATATTATTTTCTTTCCGGTTTAAAAAGACGGCTTTGTTAACAACTAATGTTCTTCATTGCACACTTATCAAATATTAATTCTATTTAAAATTTATTAGCTGATTTGCAACAAAATATAAAATTTTCAAATAAATATACAAACATAAAAAAATGTTTCTTCCTATATGTTTACATTTATTTGTATTCTGGGTTAAACGTATAAAAGTTACCTGAATTAATTTATTATGTATAAAGCTTCATTTCCACTGATTGTCCTTATGCGTAAGAGCTATAATTAATGCTTAAGAATTAAGAGCAATGCGTAAGAACAAAAGATTGCAAACTTCTAACCTGAACTGTCAATCTATTTTATAATTATTAAATTTTTAATTTTTCGGTATGGATTACAGAAAATTATGTATATTACATATTTAAAGAAGAATTGCTGCCGCAATTGCAGTCTGCTAGACAACAAGTAATAAGGGAAAAAAATTATGACATTTCTGCTGAATTAGTCACTAAACAAAATAGCAGGAAATGGTAAATTGTCATAATGCCTTAAGTCTTATGCACTAATCATTATACATTAAGCAATAAAACATTCGGTGGAAATGAGACTTTAATCATATAATTTTTGTTGTTGCAACAATGAACATTTTATCTCATCACTTTTATAAAAACTTTAAAACATGAAAAGATCACTACAGTAGCAAACTTCACGTTAATCAAATTTTTGTCAAATTAAGCATTTTACTATTAATAGTGGTTATTTCTAGTAACTTTTCCAATATTTTTACATGAAAAGATCACTACAGTAGCAAACTTCACGTTAATCAAATGTTTGTCAAATTAAGCATTTTACTATTAATAGTGGTTATTTCTAGTAACTTTTCCAATATTTTTACAGTGATTCATCTGAGTAATATTTGTCTGGCACTTTTTACAATTTTATAAGTGTAAAGTAGTATTTTTTAGAGCTATTTTTCTTAATACTGAGTGTGAGTGTATAGGCATCTTTAAATATTGGTGCTATTTCTCAAAATATTCTACAAAAATTAACTTAAACATTCGAAAGAGCCTCAAAGATAGGTGGAATAGTCTTCTAGAATTGTACATTTAATATTAATATTAAAAATTAGGTTAGGTTATTGTGTCAAAAAACTATTATTGTTCTTAAGAATTAGGTTAGTACTCAGTCTGTTAATAAAAATGATTATTCCTGTTTCAATTGCAGTGTATAATAATATTTCTTAATACGTTTTGTTACTTTCATAGTTATTTAGTATCTACTTGACAGATAATTTAACTGAATGTGTACGTTGCAACGCCTATTTACATTTCACACTGTAAAGAGTGCGTAAAGTAGGTACTTTACGTTCGGTTGTAGGTAAAATATTATTTGTAACTTAGACATTTTTTTAATTTAGAAACGAAAGCTCAAGAATCAGATATAGATTGTGGAGAAAATGCGTACTACAACAGTTGTGGATCTGCCTGTGTCCCCAGATGTCGAACATCACGCCAAACATCTTTACGTTGTCCTACTGTTTGCGTCTCTAGCTGTTTCTGTAAGGAAGGTTATATAAAAAGCGGAGAAACCTGCATTTCTCGAGAAGAATGCAGACATCAAATGTGGCTAATTCCATCATTTTAATAAACATTAAACCTAATAGGTTCTATTCTATAGCGAATATAAAAAGTGATTTGTTTGTCTCGTTACAAACTTAGGTCCAATATTTTCATCTCTGTTTAAACTGTCTGCTACCTTAGAAAGTCACTAATAAGAAAAATTTAACCAGAGAAGAAAATACCGCGCCTTAGGAAATAGATGAAATTTAAAAAAATCATATAAACATAGATCCGAATTACAGAGGTTTGGAAAATATTAAACAAAATCTAGTAGCCAAGCTTGAGCACTACAGTTATTTATTAAAAACTTTGAAAATGAAATGAATACATTTTCTAATGAAAAATATGCTATTGTTTTTGTCTGTGGATTGTTCAATGGAAATGTTCGTCACAGAATAAGAGTTCCTGTAAACAATGCTCTGAGTTATGAATTCAAGTAGAGGGATTACCTTTATTATATTTATTGTAATATTATAATTTGAATTCTGTATCATTACAATAAATGTCTTATTATTAAATTAAGGTTACATCATTTTCAATGTTTAAAATTGTTAAAACCTCCATAATTTGTAAATAAAAGAAAGTCGGAAGCATGTTTATGACATTTTTTTCTTGAAATTACATATATTTTCTATTGCTTATTTTTCTAACAAGGCTAACAAATCACAATGTTTATATATGTCTAAAATATTTAAAATGAACTTTATATGTCTTGTTTAATGTAACCTAACCGTAAAAATAAACAAAGGTATCGGAATGTAATGCGTAAATTTTGTGTTGTACGTACCAGAAAATTATAAGATAATCTATTATGTTTAAGTATATGTTATATTTAGCATAGAAATAGATAATATAAAAATTATTTTAAAAATTAAAAATAAGTTACAATTACAATAATTATATATTATCATCCTTTTTATAAACCTGAAGTAGAAGAAAACAAAACAATCATACACAAAAGAGAAAACACATTGGTTCTATTAAGAAAATGTTCGCTAAATTTGTATTTCTTTTGTTAATAATAACGATCTTCGTTACAAGTAAGTTTTTTGAGATATTGTTTTTAACTTAATTTAAAATACTTATTAGTTTGTTGGTAGAAGAAATTTTCTGGATTTCAGTCAAAATAATAAGTTTATTTGCGGCGTCCACCGGTTTCGGTACCTCGGCACATTTTCCGTTGTTATTTACGAACCAGACTAACAGAACATCAACAAAGACAACACCGGAAATTGTGCTCTATTAGGGCATAATTTTAATTTTGATGCTGTTAAGATTATTGATACTGAAAGAAACTCACACAAACGTCTCACTTTAAAAATGTTAAACAATAGGCAGTTTGCGAACCTCAGTTACGTATAACGTAACGTGACGTTAAGTTGAAGTTATCACGTCACGTTAGAAAAAGTTTGTGAAGCTTATTTGGTTTCAAATCGTAACTTAAATAACTGGTAATACCGTAACGTTGAAAGATTACGTACCGCAGAAACGTAATTTTTTGTTGTACTGTAATGATTATTGTAGCTCTTGAAGAGGTGCCGAAAATAAATTTTTTTATACTGAAATCCAGAAATTTTCTTCCTCCAATTCAAATTTCCAGTCAAGAATTATTGATGCCACTTATTAGATATTTTCTTATATGGTACACAATAGCTTGTTTGAAATAATGAAAAAAAAAAGTTCTAATTGCTTAATTTTGTTTCAATTTTTAATTTTTATTATTATTTATAAATAGAAATAAAGATGCAAAGTGAAATAATAAATTGTGGCCCTAATGAAAACTACACTGATTGTGAGGCTTTCTGTGATCAAGAATGTGGTTCACCAAAACCTTATGGATGTCCCCCCGGTGTATATATTCTAATTTGCGAGCGTGGCTGTTTGTGCATAAAAGGATACATAAGAAATGGAACTGAATGTATTACATTAGCAGCATGCAGGCAATATCTACATGGGAAAAAATTAAAATTATTATAAAAAATTTCATTAACATGTACATTAAAATTATTATAAAAAATTTCATTAACATGTACATTAAATTTTTTTGAATATAATAAATATATCTGTCAAAGTTACTTACGATTTTCTTTTTCAATTTTCATACATTCTAGAAATAGTAAATGTTTATTTTCATGATATAGAACAAATCTGACTCTAAATTTATTTAAGTCAAATTTGAATCATTAAAATTATTTTAAGGTTACGGGTAATATTTAATTTTATTATTAATTATATTAGGCTTAGACTCCATAACACTATATTATTTGAATCATTGCTGTCAAAAATTCGCGTTGCATTTGTTCATTTAATTAAATTTACTATGGAACTAAATTTAATTGGGCGTTTATAACACCAGTCCTAAGACTTTAAAAATATTATACAAAGAATTTTGTAAATATTAATGTAAATTTAGTCTGATGAAACTCCCAAGGCCATCGTTGCGCATGCACTGAACGGTAGGCGAGATTACATATAATGTGTCATAGGCTCACACGTGACTGTTTGATTAGAATCATGGTTTGGAGTCTATCTGTCGAACTTTAGGTCAAAGTCGTGAAATAGATCATTCAGATAATGTAATATTCCTTGTATTTATTAAGAAGAATGTTTTTAAAGAGTTAAGTGATTCTGTGGAGCTCTTGCTTTCATCCCTTTTCTTATTATTTTCGGTTTTTTTTTTTCGGGTTTTTGCTAACCCACTAAGTGGGAAACGCGTGATTTTATGTATGTATGTATGTTATTTATTATTAATAATTAATTATATACCTATATAAATTTAAAAATTAAGCATCGTTATTCTTTACCTTATTTATATAATCTCTATTTAAAAAATCTAATGTGGCCAACACAATACCTCCCGTTATTTTATATTTATTAATTTAAATATTTACTAATGCCGCAAACTGTATTATGTTCCTTTGCATATAAATATTGCTTTATTTACTATTTACTTTTAAAATTGTTACTATTATTAATTTGAAGTGATTAGTTTTTTGAAAGTGACATTTTTATCTGTCAGTTACCATACATTTGAAATATGAACTCTGTAACAAAGGAAATGTGTTTACCAAAGGCTCTGAGATCTATAAAAAAATATATTTTTTGAATCAAATCAATAATCTTTAATTTTTATGACATAAAATGAGAAAAAATGGCATTTAATGGTATTTTTTGAAGAAAAGTACCATTTCTGGTTATCCGATTTATACCAAAATCTAACGATTTCTTTCCATATTAGAATAGAGTCGAAATACAATGTTCCAGAATTTTCTGAATGAGAGTATTTGACTTAGAGAGACAAAATCAAACACACACAGACATCATCGTAAAAATGTTAAAATTGGATTCTAGGGACCTTAAAAAGTGGTCATTTACTAAATTCTCGACATGCGATTTTTAGCATGATCCCTATATTTCCCTTACCTAGAGAGCGGGAGATAAAAATTATATTTAACAGAAGCAATCACTGTGCCCAAGAAAACTACCCATTTTGAAATAAAACATATCTTTATAATAGATCCTTAGAGAAATATATGCAAAACTACATTATTTCTTTTTAAGTGAAACACGAATACACATAGTTTCACCTTAATTAAACAGATTTCATAATAGTAATTTGACTTATCTTAACGTAGTTAATTAAAAATAAAAATGCTATTTACATTGCGTAGGTATTGTTTTTATCACTATTTGGTTAGAAATTCTCCTTGTTAACATAAAATAGGTTATAAGTACTTATTAAATGTACATATAATGATAAAATTGTACAAAAGATTGAATATATTATTACACCATGTATTTTTCGTGAAGAATGCAGAAATCAAATGTGGCCAATTCCACCGTTTAAACACTGGACCTATAATATTTTTTGGTTTGAGATTTCAAAGCTGGGCGGACCTTCATGAGACCATTTTACATCAATAATCAAGTGTTATTTTGATAAGATAATAATGTTACAATAGACTAACATCTTCAGGCACGAAATTTGGAGAAGGAATATCTTCAATATCACTCATATGAGAATCACTTTTATCAGATATACGAAACTGCATAAAATATACAATATTTTCTTAATACCTAATACCTTCTTTTCCCATATTTCTAGTTTAAGTATTAAGGAAAATATTCGTGGGTATAAAGGAAGGAGATTTAGTGGGACGAAGAGCGAATAAGGAAATAATGAACTTATATATGAATTATGCCTATAACGGGTATAATTAAAGCACAGAGGTTAAGATGCGTGGGACACACCGCGAATCTTGCTGTTCCATCATGTGCACACAGTTCTCAGATACACGACGGTTTTCTATAATATCCTGATATTTTTGAGTGTAAACAATTCCATCTATAAAACATAGGCTGCCAACTCCTTGGACAGACATACACCCCCAGATCATAATTAAATTTGATAGTTCTTTTAATACAATATTTATGATTTGCTTCACCAACAGTACGTAACACCCGTCTGCGAATATCGCCTGCGCAAACTTCTAGATAGAAGTTATACGTACTTCCTTGTTTATGTAGTGCTCTTCCAGAGAGCTAGGTTTTAGTTCTAACCAATTCCTCTTCTTCTTTCTGCATAGTTATTTAACAGTCTTCCTCTTTGCTTCGTACATTTCTTTATTTTTTTCAATCTGACATCTATACATTTCTAGTTTTGCTTGATTCCTCTCTTCTAGTACTTTCTGCATTTTTCGTCAAACCAGTCTTCTTTAGGTAGTTTCTTTTTAACTCCTAGATATTTTTACGCAGTATTGACTATCAGTGTTTGCATTTTCCCATTCCTCTTCATTACTCTCGCTCCCCAAGGAACACAGAGTTTTTATTAAGACATTATAACTAATAATGTTGTTACTGCAACTTACATTTAACGGAATTATAACACTTTTAAGTTATTTTGCCTTGTACAACTTTTTTCTAGTCTGCTAAACTACAATACAAAGTTATGATGTGTGGTACTTATTATTTGGTCACATAATAGTTATTAAAACGTTTTATATTTAAGTTTCATTGGCGTCGATTGTATTAGTTTTATTAACGTCTTTCGCACTAAATTAAAGGAAGTGTTAGAAACGTAATTGACAGTTATTTATAAACAGATTTTTTAAAGTTTTATTATACAGTTTAAAAATAATTGTTTAGTATAGATGCATTAAAGTTTACATATATTACATATATTAGTTAGTTTACCGTTTTACAAAAGTTTTATAAATTTATTTAAAACTTTTAAATAACTGCAAAAATAACAGTTTTATTTTAAACAGAAGAAAGTGGGAGTATGGTTTCTAATTAACTTAATGCATCAACTAAAAAACTGATGTAAAGTAGTTCTTAGGAAGTTATTAAAACTGAAATATCGAATTATAATATGTACGGCCATATTTATGCATTTAAACAGAAACTGGTTTAGAAGCCATTTTGTAAAATTTAGTATAAATTAATTTTATTGCGTTTTTAATTTAATATTCCGCAAGTAATTATTCTCCTATATGGTTTATTATAATATATTTTGTTCATTATAATATCGAATGATTTAAAAAAATATAAAAATGAGTTTTTCATAAAAAATTAATAAATTTTCCTTTATTTATATTAGGATATTATAATGTCCCTTGATTTTTTTCCAAGTATAATATAATATTTCACAGTAAAAATAAATTTGTTTATAAAATGAGTTCAACAGATATGTAAAAAATATGATCTTCATAAAGATGATCTCAGATTTAAAAAGTAGCAGAAGACATTACAAGTCTTGGTACATATAATTATACAACATAGTCATGCTTAGACTACTTATATGACTCGTGATATGATAAAATATGAATTTACGGTAGAAAATAGTTTGCTGAGAAATCAGTATTGTAGTTTGAACAGTAACCCATATTATAGTTTTATTAGTGAATATATCTCTTATGAATTAGCTTTAATGAAACCAACATATTATAGTCCATGCAAAAAACATATGCAACTATTGCATGTAAGTGTTACTTAAGTGATAATAGAAAGTTATATAGTAGTTAAAAAAACGTTGTAAATTAGTTGAATAGATTCCCCACCCGCCTGACATTAACGTCGTATAAACGTTAGAATCAGTAAATTATCGTTGCATAAAAGGTATAATACAAGTTAAAAAGTTTTAAGAAAAGTTTTTTTAAAGTTAATAGAACTAATAACAAACTAATTTGTGCTTCTTGGGATCTTTCTTGTTTTTCCAATTTCTCTGTTACCTCTCTAGCGAATTTGTCTTTAGTTCCTTCATTCTTTAGTTCAGAAATATTATATTTTCATAGCTTCTCCTGCCTTTCTTGGATTGTTGCTGGGAGTATTTATTTTATTTTCGCGACAATAAGAAAATGATCTGAATCCGGGTCTACGCCCCTGTAACTTCTGCAATCCTGAACACTTTTGGAGTGATTCTTTTTTTTTTCAATAACGAAGTGATCAATTTGGTTTTCAGTGACATTCCCTTCCGATTTTTGCATTAAAGTCCCCTAACGCTACTTTATATCTATCATATTTCCTAATTCGTCATAGATATTAATTTTAAGTTCCAATTTTTTTACTTCAGTTGAGATGTGTACATTCACCCTACTTATTTTCCTATATGTTCCTCTTAGTCTTAACAAACAAATTCTCTCTGATACTGGCTTGAAAAGGATTTGTCGGAATTTGAACAGGAGCGAAAAAAATTTAAATTCGAATGTCTCTAACGTTTCGGTTTATTTAAAACCATCCTCAGAGGATTTCAACCATATCTGATATTGGATTGAAGCGTATTACTAACCTCTTCATTTCTTCACTTGTTAAAAAATCAACCCCAACGTATCTAATTTCATTCTCACTATTAAAAAATGCGTAACCATTTATCTCCGTGAGACTAAACCCCTTCTGTTTAGTTTCTTGCAATGCCAGCACTTACAGCTTGCACTTGCTCCTGCTAGTTCTTCATATGACCGTCTTACATCCCATAGTCCTATCATGAGATGAATCTCAATCGGTTTGCCTTTAACCTTCCTTATTGTCACCCTTTTATCCGTATACGTAGACTGACCAACTTTTGTCAGTTTTTTTGCCTAGTATTATTTGTTTTCCCTTATCCATAATAAACTTTAAATTCATTTTTTGTATTTCCTCTCCATTCTTCGTAATTTATTATAATCTTCATTTTAACATTACCGCTTTTCTTCTCCGTTTGTGCCCTTTCTCTGATTAATTTTTGTATTTTCCTGTCGTTCTCAGAGAGATCATCAAATATAAATATTTTCGCTCTCCTGTAATTCTTCAGCATGCTTTTATTAATCATTATTTTATTCTTCTCTGCAGCATTTTCTAATTCCATTAAATAGGTCCCCTGTCCTAGTATCTTAATACCTCTTATATCCAATTCAGTTTGTAAACAACTCTTAATAAATTTTTTGTTTTTCCCATATAACCCCATAATACTACATTATTTCGTCTTTTTTTCATTCTCCATTCCTTCTATTGTACCGTTAATTTCGTTGATTGCATCTTTCATTTCACTATTTTCTTTTCTAATAGTTTCATTTTCCTATTTTATCTTTCTTACTTCCTCTCTGGACTCTCTGCTTTCAGCTCTTAGTTCCTGATCGTCTGTTGTTAAATTATAATAAAAAGATGTAGGCCAATTCTTTTGACGCAGGGCTCATATGTCTAAAATATTTAAAATGAATTCTATATGTTTAATGTAACCTAACTGTAAAAATAAACAAAGGTATGCATAAATTTTGTGATGTAGATATCTACAAGAAATTTATATTGTAATTCATTATGATTATATATTATATTTAGCACAGAAATAGAAATAGATAATAAAAAATTATTTAAAAAATTCAAAACAGGTTATAATAATTATGTATTATCATCCTTTTATATAAGTAGAAGAAAACAAAACGATCATACATAAAACAAAAAACATATTATTACTATTATTATTATTATTTTTATTATTATTATTATTATAGATATAGATAATAAAGAAATTATTTAAAAAATTCAAAACAGGTTAAAATAATTATGTCTTATCATCCTTTTATATATAGTAGAAGAAAACAAAACAATCATACACAAAACACATTGCTATTATTTTTATTAAGAAAATGTTTGCTAAATATATATTTCTTTTATTAATAATTCCTATCTTCGTTACAATTTTTTTTTTAAATATTGCTTCTAACTTAATTTAAAACACTTCTTAGATATTTTCTCAAATTGTATAAATTAAGAATTATTTCTATCTTAGACATTTTTTTTTTTTAATTTAGCGACGAAAGCTCAAGAATCAGATAAAGATTGTGGAGAAAATGTGTAATATGGTATTGGATCTGCCTATGCCCTGTGCTCCTAGATGTTGGACAATACCCCAAATATCTTTACGATGTATTACTATCGGCATTTTGGACTGTTTCTGCAAGGAAGGTTATAAAAAAAGAGGAAAAACTTGCATTTCTCTTGAAGAATGCAGAAAAAAAAATGTGGCCATTTCCACTGTTGTAATAAACATTGGATCCAAGAGGTTTTTATTATATCAATAGCGATAGAGTGATTTATTTACCTCATTACAAACTTGGGCCAAATATTTTCATCTCTGATTAGGATGATTCTATATTAGTCCTCAAAATGCTGTAACTCATGAGTTTAGAGCGAAACGCTACAAACCGCACTATTTAACTATCCATTACAAACTACACATATTATGCAAGAAGAAAATATGAACTAAAAATTAAACGTACACTTTTTCAAAATTATTATATTTGTAACTCACTTGTAATACTTTTGAAAATTCATATTTACTAGTTAGTATCTTGTAAAATTGGGTGCTAATGGGGTGTATTCTGTAAAAAAAAAAATGTAAATTTTAAGATGTCTTTAAAAAGTTACATTTTAACATGTCTGTCAATAATAAATTCGTTTTTTGCTGTTTTCTATGCGCAAATTTGACACTCCAGTTAAAATCATAAATTTTAACATACCTGCTAAACATCATAATGAAGTGATCAACAAGACATAAATAATTTGTAAACAAAAGAAACTCGGACTTATGACACATTTTTCTTCAAATTACTTATATTTTTCATTACCAAAGTTTCCAACAAGACTAACAAATCACATTGTTCCTAAACTCGTATGTCTAAAATATTCAAGATGAATTATATTTGTCATATATCGGGGAAATTAGGCTTGAAAATTATTGAAAATGTTTTTATTAAAAGTCCTTCCTCAGGGACATGTAAATTTAATGTAACGAAAATTAAATAAAATAAAAGGGTTACATTCGTATATCGTCTGAATTTAAAACCTTTCTTTATCCTACAGAAAAGAAGTTCTTTTCAACCCTTGTTCAGAAGATAATCTGAAACAGAAAAAGTAAGTGACAATAATAGAACTCGCCGAGAGCAACAATATTTCTTAGTAACATCTTCTTGAATTCTCATTTTTTAAAGGTATTTTTAGGCAGATAATGAATTTTTTTTACAAAACTGAAGATTTTTAATACAATGTCTAGAAGGTTTATAAAAAAAGTTACTAAGAAATACTGTTGACGAGTTCTATCACTGTACTTATTTTTATTACACCTTGTATAACGTAGAAGAAAACAAAACAACCACACGCGAAACACATTTATTATTTCTATTAAGAAATTATTTGCTAAATTTATATTTCAAATAATGCTTGTAAATTTAACGCTTATTAGATATTTCTCAAATGATATACAATAGCTTGTTTGAAATAATGACAAAATAGTTGTTCATAACTTTATTTTTATATTTAATTTTTATTGTCATTTATAATCAGAAGAAAAGTGCAAAGTGAAACAATAAAATGTGGCCCTCATGCATACTACACTGACTGTGGAATCAAACCCATATGAATATGAGCACAGACTAATTTGCTGGGATGGCTGTATATGCATACGAGGTTATATAAAACACAGAACAGAACATATTGCATTAGCAGCCAGCATGCAGACAACAACTTCTTGGAAAACTGTAAAAATTATTACTACAAATAAGGCTAACATTTTTCTGAACACTTAAAACAAATATATCAAGGTTTCTTCTGTTTGTTTCATGATATACACTACTCAGACTCTAAATTTCTTTGAGTCAAATATATGTATGTAGTTAGTATTTAGTTTGCAGCAAATGAAATTATTATCTACGATATTTCTCAATACATTATGTTATGTTCATGCAATATTTTTTACTTCTTTACATATGTAATTAGTAATTTATTAGAATTATAATTTAAAAATAATGTAAATGTAGCCCCGTTAATATCAGATGAAACTCCCAAGGCCATCGATGTGCATGCACCGAAAGGTAGACAAGAACTGTTTAGTCAATTATGGTTTGGTGTCTATTTGTCAAACATTAGGTCAAGGCAGATAATGAAAAATTTTGTCGTTTACACTTTTTTTAGTATTTAAAATTGAAAAATAAATATCATTATTCCTTATTATGTGTATATAATCTCAATTTAAAAAATTATATTTAACAGAAGCAATCACTGTGTCCAAGAAAATTAACCCATTTTGAAATAAAACATAACTTATCTTTATAACAGTTCCGTCGAGAAATATATGCAAAACTCCATGATTTTTTTTTTTTTAAGAGAAACAGACATCATTTCAATTTGTAATAAGGATTTCATAATACTAATTCAGCTTATCAGAATGATGTTATTTAAAAATAAAAATGGTATTTACATTTCACATTGTTTTATCAGATGTAAATTCTCCATATTAATATGAAATAGGTTATATTTATTAAATACATATAATAATAAAACTGTAAAACAGATTAAATTTATTATTGCACCGCGTATATAAGTATATAAGAAAGAGAGACTCGAGCAAAAACTATTCATAACACATAAGTAATATTATTTGTTAGGAGAAAATGAATATTAAACTTATTTTGTTTTCAGTACTAATAACTTATCTCGTTTCAAGTAAGTTATATTCAATTAATTATTATTTTGTGCTTCCGTCCGGCATATGTAAGTAGTTTTAGATTACTGTATATCGTCCAGAAACATAAAAAAGATAGACACTTTATAAGCTGGTATTATTGTGGTTAAATGTCTATTTTCAACATAAGAAATAGCAAACTATTTACAACTTTTAATACTGCTATTATTGTAAATTAAAGAACACATTTTAATGTATATATTTATTTATTCAACTTCCAATGCAAAACCGATATAAAAAATTTGCCGATTTTTCAGGTTAAGTTTGTATATCCATGTCATTTGAAATTATTTAAATCTTCTGATGCTACCATGTTACTAACATCAAAAATCTCTAGTATTGCATATTAGAGTAAAAAATCAAATTAATTTAATAATTTTTTTCTATTTCGGTCTTTGAGTATTTTAAACGCACTGAAAACACGTCGTTAAGAATATCTTTAAACGCATTATTTTTGAAGATTTTCGTTTTCTACAGGTGGTATGACTGTTTTCAAAACTGACAGATGAAGGACATACGAGGTTTGTTAAAAAAAGGTGACTTTTCAAATAAAGGTTAGACGTATTTTGGTATGCTTGGCGATATTTTTTTGCAATCGAAAAAAATGGATCAAAGAATTAGTGCTCCAACGCACCTGAAATGTTGACTGAGGCATTTGGCGAGTCTACTTTGAGCAAAAAAACTGTTTATAAGTGGTACAAGCTCTTCACGGCAGGCCGAGAAGATGTTAATGACGGTGCCCGCCCTGGACGCCCCAGCATGTCAACAACCGATGAAAACGTTGAAGCGGTGAAGAAAATTGTTATAGAGAATCGTCGAATCACTATTAGAGAAGTTACTAAGGATGTCGGCATATCGGTTGACTCATGCCATACAATTTTTTCGGATGTTTTGGGCATGAAACGTGTGGCAACGAAGTTTGTTCCGAAATTGCTAAATTTTGACCAAAAGATCCGTCAAATGAGCATCGCTCAGGAACTGTTGAATGACGTCAACGACGATCCAGATTTGCTCAAATGGGTCATAATTGGTGACGAAACATGGGTATATGGTTATGACGTCGAAACCAAAGCTCAATCATCTCAATGGAAGCAGCCAGTAGTGCTAAGACCGAAAAAAGCACGCCAAGTTCGGTCAAATGTGAAGGTTTTGCTCACTGTTTTCTTCGATTACAATGAGCTGGTGCATCGTGAGTTCTTGGCAGAAGGTCGTACGGTCAATAGGGAATATTACATTCAAGGTAAGCGCCGTTTGCGTGAAGAAATACGAAGAAAACGCCCGGATTTGTGGCAAAACAGTTTATGTCTTTTGATAATGCACCTGCTCACACATCGCTACTTGTTCGTGATTTTTTGGCCAAAAACAACACCGCAAACAAGCCTCAGCCCCCGTATTCACCGGACTTGGCCCCCTGCGACTTTTTCCTGTTCCCAAAACTTAAAAGGCCCATGAAAGGACGGCGTTTTGCCACGATTGAGGAGATAAAGACAGCATCGCTGAAAGAGCTTAAGGCCATACCAAAAAGCGCATATCAAAAGTGCTTCGAGGATTGAAAAACCGTTGGCACAAGTGTGTATATCTGAGGGGGGTTACTTTGAAGGGGACAGAAGAGATATTGATAAATAAATATTTTTCGACAAAAATAAAAAGTCACCTTTTTTCGAACAAAGCTCGTATGTATGTTGCTGTAAGTCAGGTCAGGTCGGAAGCCCTACGTAAATGCGAAAGTAATTTAGCAGAAAAGTGCATTGCAGTCTGTGCTTCTGGCTGTTTCTGTCATTTTGGCTACATAAAATACAAGAATGAATGCATTACACTGACGAAATGCAGAAGAATTCTTCAAGGTATAAATTAAAAAATAAAAATACTGTAAAATGGAAACAATGAAATGTACACTGAATATGTGAAAATAAATAGATATTTTAAGAATAATTATTTCAATTAAAATATTCATATTCGTATATAGTAAGGCAGACGAATGAAGAGCACAGGAAGAATGTTAGCACGAATCAAATATATGCGTTTAAGTTTAAATCATCAATAATTTCAGTTAATTTACGTTGCGCTTACCTAATGTGACAAATAACAGTGGCCCAAATAAATGTTTAAGCTCCGCAGGCTTTTTGAAATTGACAGTTAATATGTGCAATTGGTCGGCCCTATCTTGATTATACTCGGATTATGAGCGTCCTCAAATAAGTTTATTTATTTTGAGTTACTAATAATTATTTTTTGTCGGAGCCTATGGAATACATATTACAAAATAAGCATTTCTTTCCCTTGCTCCTTAGCTCAAGACTAGTTTCACGCACTGTAAAAACATTATAGAAACACGAAGGAAGTATATTGGTAACATTTTATTTACAGTAAACCTGCTAACAATTACTCGAAGTCTCAGTTATTCATTCTTACAAAACCGACGTTTCGACATGTACTTATACCTTCATCAGAATAAGTAAGATTTACAATTTCATAGACATAAATTAATGGACATATAAATATAAATACATTCATCAACATAGTTTTACGAACACCAAAAACAGATACGCATTTTGTTGTCGAATTTGAGAGCAACAGATGTGTATAGTATGGACGATATTACTTGGCGAGCTGAAGTAATAAAGGATTTCTCTGTGGTTACGGTAAAGGTATAAAAACAATAGGCGCGCCGAAAAAAAAATTAATTTAATAAATGTACAAACAGTACAGAAAATAATATTTTCTTTATTACGGGTATTGATATTATTCGTATAATAATTACATTGCATAATTTATACATGGGCTTTTCTTGTAATTTGTGTTTAAATCTTAGTCTTTAGGTTTAGATTATAATTACGAGCAGATTTTAGCTTATATTATAATGTACATTACAAGTTTACTACTAGCTACAAAATATAAATATTTGTCAATACGTTTACTTTAGTAATATGTTATATGTAGTATCTGAAATAAATATTCAAAAAATTGAATCATTTGTAGATTTCTTATTGCCAGTAAGAAAATGTATGCACGCCTATGTGCAAAAAGAACTGCTTGAATATAAGTGTCATAAATCGTGCGGTTCGGAATGTTTTTCTATTGTGTTAGGCCATAAAAGGTCGTAAAATCACTATTTTACTTCTAACGCAGTGCGGTATCTAAGAAAAAGTATATATTTAACATACCGCATCGTAGGAATTGTGAATCAACCTGCATTCCTAAGGCTTGCCAAGTAATATCGTCCAGACTATATGTATTTTTTCGAATTTTCACTGATTCATACGCAAAATCTTATGGTCCACAATTTTTATTTGAAGTATTTTTTATAATAATTTGAGAAGAAACGCGCAAGGAAAAACTATTTTCCAATGTTAAGCGCAGAATATTTTATTCCGAGTTAAAAATTCTTAAATATCGGTGATATTTCATAAAAATGTAAAAAAAAACTTCTACATAAGCAAGAAAAGCAAATAACGAAATGATATAGAAACATACTCATACGCGAAAGTATTGTTGATAAATTTCATATATAAATAGTCGGACATAATTCTCTTTCAGTATCTGACGCGGCGCAATTTCACATTTACGCTATCCTGGCGAATCGCATTTGATTTGTTGATGAAACGAGTTTCGGACTGACGTCAGGATTAATGACGTCACGGTTTGTTTAAAAGCTGGCGCGCGTTCACACAGCAGAAACAGAGCACCGGTGAGGCACGTTGCATTATGATATTTTAAACTAGATTATAACTCTTCGCTGCTTGGGTATAATGATACGGCTTTGTTTTACGTACAGAGATATCCGTAGCGTCTTTTATGAGATGTTTGCTCTCGCCGGGGATGTGTGTTTGTTCATATCTTCGTTTGTTTTGTACGCTTTGTCACTTGTTTTTGGTGTACAGCGCTGTAATTATTTCTGCATTTCATGTTGAATTAATGTCTTTGTTACAGCGTTAATTTAAGTTAAACATAATTCTAACTATTCAAGTTTAAACATTTATCAGGAATGACATTATGCCATTATGATATAAGTTTAAGCTAACATCTGCTTCTTACAATCACTGTTCATCTTGACGAGGTTTCCTTATTATAATGAAGGGAATTTGAGATCACTTTCTTTACAATTTGCATAGTTTGTTTATATTGAGCTGTAGGGTTTATAAGAAACTTATGTTCTCATTTTTAATTAGAGAAAGTATTTTTTTTCTTCTAAGACCAATGTTAAATTATACATATATAGGGTATACATATTTCCCAAATTTTAATTTGATCGCGTTAACAATTAATAATTATAAGAAACTATCATTTAAAAAGCTTATGTGGTCAACACAATACCTCCCGATATTTAATTTGATTAATTTAAATACATACCTACATATTTACTATTCCTGCAACTATATCAAGTTCTTTTGCATATAACTATTGCTTTACATGACCCATTTCGTTAATGTGTAATTGTAAACTAATATTTGACACTTTGATAACACGTGCTTATTGACAGCTGTTTGATTTACATTGCTGCAAACATAGCAAACTTTATGTATTATGGAAAATATATTATTTTTACAAACCTTAATTTCATTACAATCAATACAATCTCAATCTCCTTAACATGGTTTCATTATTAATTTTAATGTAATTGCTTCCTGACAGTAACATTTGTTTAAATACGTCAAAATTATTATTAAAATGTTTTTGTTTGACACACAGGCAAGATGTACAAAAATAAATTATTTTATAATTTTACATTTAAAGTTATTTACTAAATGCTATTACATACATTGAAGATTATATCATTATATTAAATTTTTATTAGTAAAAGTTGCTGAAAAATTATATTCAATGAAGTTTTTACAAGAAAAACTGTCAAAAGCTTATATAAGTGATACTTTTCTGATTGATAGTATTTGAGTAATCGTATAGAGACACACGAACACGCACATGCACACGCACTTACATATATATATACCCACAGACATCATTGTAAAACTGTTAAAATCGGATTCTGGGGACATCAAAACGTGCTTATTCACTAAAATCTCTAAATGCGATTTTTAGCACTAGCCCTCTACCTCCCTTAACTAGGGTAGCGGGAGGTAAAAAGGTACAAAATATATTTTTTATTCAGAATTTTTCCTATATACGTAGATAGATAGGAATTACAATTTTGCACAGTATTGTAATAAGTGCGAGAAATTAGTGTTTGTAATTTGCATGGAATTTCAGAATCATGCTTGTCGCATTTGTTGTAAACAATATATATTCTGCAGTCGATCCCAAAAAATAAAAGAATACGAAATATACGTACATATTCTAAATTGACATTAACTGTACATGGTGTTTTTCAACGAAATTTTTTGTTTTTTGTATTTCCCGCATACATTTTGAATTTGAGAACATTTATTTCCCGCAAGATTATAGAAAAAGGTATTGTTTATCAATTTCTTTAAAGTAAGAAAATATTTATTTTAAGCGGCCTCTAGACGTTCAATAATGTTTTGCATCTATATTGTTTCTTTTGCTATCTACTTATTTTAAGAATTTTCTTTTTAAATTTTTGGATATGTAACTCAAAAATCCATTGGCAAGAACCGTTATTCAAACACCTAAACTGAACTTGAATCAAATGATTAATGTAGAACATGTTGCTCATTTAACTCTTTCAATGCATGAGACACGAATTCTACCTAAAATACAAATACATTTTAATTGTAGGTGTCAACTAATAATATTGTTTACAGTAATACTTTTTTATTTAACCCGGCAGCGGGCAGGTGGGGTGTGGTACACCCCAGTCACTTTATAATTGCCGCCATTTTTGCAATAACGGCCGTACACAATCATCTAGCCATCTACCTTTCGCAAATATAATGGTCTGTCAATACGCAACAGGATTCAGTCTCAAGTAAACTGCGGAAACAGTATCATCAAATCAAAGTGACGTGGGGTGTATTAAACCCCACCTGTCCATAAACGTAACATAAATTCTCTGAAGTGTACTGATACGAATATACTTATTTTGAAATTTCAAGGTACATTTTATATATCTTTTATATATTACTGAATTTTATTTAGTTTTTCTAATGTATTTTGAAAAAGATCAGGTGCATTTTTTGGCCACATGGAAAGAAATAGATACTGAAGAGAAAGGCAATAAATAAAATTTGTGATGATGACAATGAATAACCACCGCTGAAAAAATTTAATTCAAAGCACTGAATTTCCTAGGGCGAGAGATAGAAAAAAGAAAATACGTCTGCAAGTCATGTCAAACATATTTATATATGTAGAGCACGCGATAATTTACTGTGAAAAGTGCAGCACATTTGAATCTTCATAACTTCTCTGTGTCTAAAAGCAACTTACTAAATGTTTTTTTAAATCATAGATTCACCTTTCAAGTTTAAGAATGTTATTTATTTTTGTTTGTAATATTTATATATTTCTTTGTTTTTATAATATAATGCCAAAGAATATTTTCAGTGAGCGTTTATAAGTTATATATTTTTTTTTAAATAAATAATAAAATAATTTTATTGTTTGTTATTTCCATTGAACCAGGAACATCTAAAACACCAACAAATATAATAATATCTAAAAAAAAATTACCGGATGTTTCATAAAATTAAAATTAAATTGGGGTTTGTCACACCCCACCTGCCCAAATTTGTAATTTTTGTTCCACCTGCCCGCTGCCGGGTTAAGTACTATTTTTATACTGCAATTAATCCCATGTCTTTTCACTTATTAGGCAAATACCACTAACAATAGTACACAAATTTTTTAATTTCTATTCTAAGCCACTATATAAAATTAACAAAAGTTTTTATATTCTTGCAAAAAAGTTAAAAGCAATAAAAGTAGTCAACCACGTTGGTGTAACCCTCTCTCTGTCTAAATAACAAAATTCCTCCAAAATCGACCGCGATTCCAGCCACAACAAGCCGAGAGAGGCACATTCACATTGCAACAAGAGCGCCACGCCGAGTAGAAAACCCACATCACTTTAAATCGTTCCCGTATAAAACGTTGATTATGCAGCCACTGTCAACTATTCGAGTTTAATTAAATTTGAGGCCGCTCTCTCGGCGCGGCGCTGGCGGCGGTGGCGGCGGCGCTAACAAGAAGACATAATGCGACAAAGATGACACTGCCGCCGCCTTGGGCTCAGCGACAATGAGGACGTTACGCCTAATGGGAATGGGAACAAGGGAATCACTCCCAGCAAAAGTTTTTTTAATGAGAAATGGTATAATAGCAGATAAAGTGTAGGAAATATCTTACCAATTTTGCGATTGACTCGAGAACGATGGCTTACCTGTAATAAAAATAATATATTAGGAGTAGTTTACATTATAAATTCTGTACGAATACAGGGTGTCTCAGGACGAGCTTACGCTATCTATATTTTAAATACCATTTAATATAATTTAACGAAATTTGGTATCTAGGGGTTATCCAACATGCCCGTTTTAACTAAAATATTTTCAAGGCAGTAGCACTTCCGGTTTGACCGGAAATTGACCTCAACTTTCTTATTTTAAATGGAATACGCTATATTTTATTTTACCATTGAATGCAGCGGAAAATTTTACATATGAAGCAATAAAAACATTTTACTCATGATCAACTACTTCCGGCGTTATTCAACTTTTTTTGATTTTTTGTCTTAAATTCGGCACATTTTCAAAACTCTGTATCTCGGGAACGAGATCGAATTTTTATAATCTGAAAAAAGCCATTTATAAAGGAGATTTTAAGCTACATTATCCATCTTTGATTATTTATAAAAATGTGACGGGTACGTTACACCAAAATTATAGTTGACAAACTTCGAAAAAGACATTTTTTTAAATGGAACCCCCCCCTTTTTTATTACACAAATATGTTCTACGGCAAAAAATAAGGGTACTTTATGTAACATGTCCTATGTTGAATTTCAGTAAATTAGAAAATATGTAATCTGGGTATAATTATTTTATTAATACGGATAAGTAAGCCATGGAAAAACAATGTTTTTACAAACTCATCTACTTGATGTCTTAGATAATTTACCGTTGGATCAAAGGAATTTAATATGGTACCAGTATGATGGCGCTCCACCTCACAATAGCCATAGAATAAATACTTTTATAATTATACCCAGATTACATGTTTTTCTAATTTACTGAAATTCTATCAACTTTCAACATAGGACATGTTACATAAAGTACCCTTATTTTTTGCCGTAAAATACATTTATATAATAAAAAAGGGGGGGTTCCATTTAAAAAAATTGTCTTTTTTGAAGTTTGTCAACTGTAATTTTGATGTAACGTACCCGTCACATTTTTATAAATAATCAAAGATTCTTCTATGGATAATGTAGCTTAAAGTCTCCTTTATAAAAGGCTTTTTCAGATTATAAAAATTTGATCTCGTTCCCGATATACAGAGTTTTGAAAATGTGCCGGATTTCAGACAAAAAATCAAAAAAAGTTGAATAACGCCGGAAGTAGTTGATCATGAGTAAAATGTTTTTATTGCTTCATATGTAAAATTTTCCGCTGCATTCAATGGTAAAATAAAATATAGCGTATTCCATTTAAAATAAGAAAGTTGAGGTCAATTTCCGGTCAAACCGGAAGTGCTACTGCCTTGAAAATATTTTAGTTAAAACGGGCATGTTGGATAACCCCTAGATACCAAATTTCGTTAAATTATATTAAATAGTATTTAAAATATATATAGCGTAAGCTCGTCCTGAGACACACTGTATATAGTAACAAACCAGATTTTTATAAGTATACCGTTTTAACAAAAATATTTGCGGTAATAGTAGATATTTCATTTCAGCATGAAATATCATTTTCATGCTGTATGTACCTATAGGCACGAAAATATATTCGAGAAACGAGAATATTCTTTATTACCAGTATTATTAATTTCCTGATGTAGATATCTGTATAAGAAAATAATGATATTGAGGAAAGAGAAAATATCTTTCAAAAAGGAAAGCCACCTCAAAAAATAACATCAACTTATCAAGTACCATTATCATTCTTTCTCCGAATATCAAGGTATATTTTTCCGAAAATAAAAATATGAATCAAGATAGCTGCGATAGCTGCAGAACAGAATTGCCCATCAATTTTTTCTCTTACATAAGCAAAGAACAAAAACCATCTATTCTCTAAACATAAAAACTTTACCGGCCTCTCGAATTTCACGGCAATCTAGATAACGCAAGCTCGACAACGATAGCTTCATCTGCCGAGTCTGTTAAACAAGCCCAGTTGCCGACTAAGCCAGTTGCCAGTAGGCTATAGAAACAAGCGAAGGACTCTGGAGAGAGAAATCCTTGCTAAATACATTTTTATAGGGGCTAAGAATTATTAAGCTAAAAAGTTTTTCGTTCATTAAGACAATATGTTTCCTTCCAATTAACCATCTGCTGTACAAAAATTCGTTTTTAAGCAGATTAGATAATGACAAAATATTTTCACATCTAATGTTTCTAATAATTAAATAATAATTCATTGCCATTCATCGAGAAGTGGTATAGAATATTTTGATGGTTTGGAATCTCATTAAATACAATTCACTGGCCAGCACGAAAAAAGAATTTTTTTTTAAAAGTAAAATGATAGTAACACCTTTGGATATTTACTACAATATATTATTATTGCTCTGTATTAAGTTTCTTGAAGTCACATCTCATTAACTCTTAAAATAGTATTTTACATTTCAAGCCCGGTAAAACGGTTTTGAAAGAAGGAAATGACTGGCGAGCAGAGCAGGCGAACCTGTCACCTCCATGAGGCAGTAAAATAGTTACCCTGGCGTGTATTGTTCAATATTTGTAAATTAAATTTAAAATTATAACCAACACTTGTCAGTTGCAATTGACATTTATTTTCAATATTTATGACAGTAATATAATACAATATTCACACCAACTTGTAAATTTTTATATGTTAGCTGTCAATTTACAAGTTAGTAACTAGTAAAGATTAAGTTTCAAAAGGAATAGGCGGTATAAATAAATTAAGTTTACAAGTGGGTAACAAATAAACATGATTAATTTGCTCCAATTAATATTAATTTTATTTGCCTATCGGAACGGCATATTGAAATTAATAAAATGTGTATCGCGTAACTTTCGTTCCTTTCAATCACTTGTATTATTTATTTGTCATTTAAATGCGTTCGACATATCACTAATGTACTTATTCTCTAAGTTTTCGAAAAAAAAAAAATTAAAAAAATATATCATCACGGCATATTACCCATTTCTTGGTGTGCCATTATCTACACATATGTAGACATCAGTAATGATGAAGATATATTTAACCGTGTGGGCGCTTACCAGGCGTCACCTCACGGGCACTCATAGCTGGTGTGGAGAGTGCACCACAGGGGTCACTTTTGTGCCGTTTAAAATTGGAAATATTTGGCGCCGGTCGGGATGGAACCCGGTTCCCCCAGGTTCGCGACCAGACACTCAGGCATGCGGCCACGGGACCCCATAAGTTTTCGTTCATGAACTAAATCGTTAACGACTAAATACTTTTGGACGAAATGTGCAACGTACGTTAGAAAAATCATATTCTGTAATTTTGACGTTTACACGATATCCATGCAATTTTGTTCAACGAAAACAGTCAATGTTTGCGAGATTTATGTACTACGCTTAACTCCGTAAACAACGACAAACTGAAGCCTGAGATATAGAGCAGTGGCGAGAGACGATATATTTCTGGCAACCGCATTGATAATAATAATAAAAAAAAAATGCATACAAGGATGAACTAAAATATAACAAAATTATTAATTGATTCAGATAAAAATTTTGAAAAAAAGTTAACTTGAACTACCGTGAGAATCCTTGTGACACGAACATCACTTTCTAAAAAAAATAATTTATATGCAAAAATACTCGTAAATTGTACGCAAGATATTTTGGAAAATAACGTAATTTTCTAAATAAATCATACGGTATGATAATAGAGGGACTACTAGTATTTCATTATCAGATTATTCTAATACCTGAAAAAATTCTAGAAAAGTGACCTACATTACCTATAATTTCAAAAAAATCTGTTGTGACCATCATTATGCCTCCCGCCAGTACTTCTGATAATGCCGTAACTGGCGAAATTGTACAATAAAGTAAAAATATACTTTTCTTCTGAAACCAAACCGAGGGTTATTATTATTGTTATTATAATTATTATTATTATTATTATTTTACCTTTTATTAATTTACATAATTACATATTTATTGATGCTGGAAATTATATTATGTTCCTTTGCATTGGTATAATATATCTAACCATACTATTGTTTTACTTGCTCTTACTATTTTCTTTTTAAAACGTTACAATTATTAATTTGAAATAGGTTTCTTGACAGTGACATTTATCTGTCGGTTACATACATTTGAAATCTTAACTGTGTAAATAAGGAATTATATTTATCTTTCTTTAAAAAATAGGCTCCGGGATATATAAAATAGATCTTTTATATATTTATTTATAAAAATATATAGATAAAGTATGAATACGTAGATATAGAATGTTTAATAATCTTTAATTTTCATAATAACATAAATCGCGAAAAAATTACATTTAAAGGTATTTTTCGGAGAAATACTATTTTGATATTATAAGTAAAGTACACTTCAAGCTTTATCATGCCGCGTACAGTCGTAATGTTTTCGTCAGTATCAACTGTTTTTGGACACCTCTAGGACGCTCATCTTAAGATGCTCGGCTAAAACGAAATTCATTATACCTACCAATGTTTACAGCAGCCAATGAATATAACTCACATCTAATCATCATCTTCGGATTATCAAAATATTTTTGGCGGCTTAACCCGTGCTTGAAATTGTAAAAAATTACATATCGAAAATATTCGTTTCTTCACTTCCAATAACTATATCAAAATGTCGCAATATATTTTTCATGAAACACAGTACGATTTTCTGTTATTAACAAACAGGCATCGACAACATAATAAAACGTATTGTTGAGGCTAAACAAGTTGATTTATTCAAAATTATTTTTCTAATAAAAACTTGCCTTACTTTCTTTGCGTAGCTGGGAATTAATGATTGTGTGAAGAGGTAGTTTTGCATTTGCAATTGGTTCTAAAATATCCAAATGTGTCTTGTTCTAGATTATTTCTTTTCTGATGCTAGTTTCTTCTACTTTCTATTTAATTTCGGATATTTTGACAACGACAACATGAAATTTATTTTTTTGCTGGGAATTTTATGAATAAAATAAAGAAATCTTGCACAAAACCTAGAACCTCATCCAATCTTGTGCTCAAAACCCACAAGCATACTCTAGTAGAAATGAGAAAAGATAATATGAAATATCAACATTAAAACCCTGGTATGGTATAAACGTGTCGTCTTGTGACATAAACGCAAACGCAACGCACAGAGCAACACCAACGCAATCTACTCCTGCTCATCTTCCGCAGAGTTTATGTTTATGGCAAGGGTGTCGCACTAAACACAAGCGATAGGGCTGTACAAAATGACGGAAATGGGAAGGAATTTGCGGAATGAAGCTTATTGTTCGCGACAAAGAATAATTAAACTTACCGGGAATTTCTGAATTGTGAGCAAGATGTGTGTGAGAGTACAGAAACGGGATTTGTGATTTATGGAGGAAAATAATTACAGAATGTAGAGAAAATGTTTGGAGAATGCAATACATATTTTTCATTACATGTAAAATCAATAACGTGTACCCAATAATAGCTTGTTGGAAATTAGACAAGACAATATTTTACTGAAGAATTCGAAACAAAATAACAGTAATAAAAATATAATTAAAATTAACAGAATATCGATTCTAGACGATGTATGTATTACGCCCGATATATCAATCTCCTAACTCATGTTCCTAACAATTTGATAAACAAATTTATTAGGTAGATTTATTAGAAAGATGACAGATTTCGGTATTTCAAATTTCAATGTAAACTTGCTGGGCAAATTCTTATTAGGATCTAAATGTAAAAAATAAAATAAATATGACATGACACTGTCACAAAAATATATATACAGGTGTCCCAGATTTAAACGGCATAACTTGAACCATGGATTAAACATTTAAAAATAAGGTGACAAGTTCATTTGAACAAATGTCCGAAAATGCTTTGTTTCAGAGATATTCATGTTTTCCCATTGGAGCAGCGCTACCTTAAAAATCAACTTTATAACGAGATATCAAATATTATCTTATTAAGTTATGACATAACAATTAAATTAATTATAGGTAAATGATTTGTCTATTACCTAATTTCGATACAAAATTTAGTTTGCTTGCCTAAGGTCAGGGCAAAAATGAAAATTATCAATGAATTCAAACAAATTTATTATTTATGTACAATAAAATAATAACGATTTTTCATAACATTTGTTAAAAATGTTCACCTGTAGCAAGCAAACAGGCACGACAACGATCTGCCACTGCATTGGTCGCTGCGTGACAGGGTGACATTGCTTGGGAGATATGGTTTCGCAAAATTGAATAATTTTTCTGCGTAGAGTGTCCAAATTATCTATCGGTTCATCATAACCTCTTTCTTTTATGGCACCCCAAGCAAAGAAATCTAAAGGTGTTAGATCAGACGAACGGGCTGGCCCTGGTACAGGTCCTCTGCGACCAATCCACCGTTGTGGATAGTGTAAATTTAACCACTCTCTTGATTGTCTCCCATAATGTGCAGGGCAGCCATCTAACTGTAGCCAAGAGTTTCTTCTTATTGCTAATGTAACTTCTTCCATTAAATCATTCAAATCATTATTTAGAAAATTGTACAACATCTTTGAATTTAAACAATGTGGTAAAAAGACAGTATTTTCAATAATACCTAGCCAAACATTACATTGAAATTTATAGTGGAAAATTTTCTCTTTAATTGCATGAGGATTTTCATGTAACCAAAGATGAAAATTTCTGACCTTAGGGAAGCAAACTAAATTTTGTATCGAAATTAGGTAATAGCCAAATCATTTACCTATAATTAATACAATTGTTGTCATAATTTAATAAGATAATATTTGATATCTCGTTATAAAGTTGAACTTGTCTTATTTTTACGTGTTTAATCCATGGTTCAAGTTATGCTGTTTAAATCTGGGACACCTATATATATATATATATATATATATATATATATATATATATATATATATATATATATATATATATATATAAAAGGTATATTTGTTTATCAGTCACATCGAAAAAAAATGTGGAACGAAAAGAACTGCAAGCTTTTCACGGCTGAAGTTCGGTTACTAACCGGATAGCCTCCATCGCCTAAAATTATTTCAGTGAGCATAACTCCAGCCTCAAATCACATTCGTACCCGAGATTTTAAAAAATATTACTATTATGGTTCGATCCCAGCCATCGTACGATTATATTTGTTATTTTCCAATCAGCATTGCAAAGACTTTGTACATTTAAAGAGAAAAATCCTTTTCTGTTTGTAAAATTCCCATTTTCTGCTCTTCCTTTTCGAAATGCTTATATTACCTATGTCAAATTTATAAAGAATTTGAATATACTATTTTTAATAATATCTCACCTAGTGGCTATTTTTATGTGCAGTCCGCACAGACGGACTGTCTAACGCAACCGATAACTCTTGAAAATCGGGAAATAAAATAAAAATGTTCTTTTGTAGGGGCTATTTTATTAACTGTCGTTCCGCAATAACAAGAGTATGATTCTTGACGACATATATAAATGAAGTAGTCTCTTTTCGATACACAGGTTATAGAATTAAGACCTGTGTAGCAAAAAAAGACTATTTCATTTACATATGTCGTCAAGAATCATACACTTTTTATTGCTCGACATTCTTACGTGAAGAATACTATACCTAACTAATATAGAAAACGCAGTGAAGAAAACGAGAATTTTTTTTATTAATTACAATTCTATTGGATGTTTATAAAAATAATGAGACAAGGACAAAATAAACAGAACGGAAAAATAAAAATAGGCGAATTTGAAGAAGCAGATAAAAATACAAGTACCTGGAAGTGATGTCGACAAGAAGAGGAGAGAGAGTAACAGAAATAAAAGAAAAAAATTGCAGCAAATAGAGCAAAATACTAACAAATTCAATAAAAACAAAAGTATATAAAACAATCATAAGACCAATATTAATGTATGACGCACAAACACTAACAATGACTAAAAAGGAAAAGGAACAACTGAGAATAGTAGAAATGAAAGTATTAAGAGCAATATAAGGAACAACCAAATTAATTAAAACGATTGCAGGACACGAATGACCAAGGAAATATTAAAAGAAATTGAAGGAAATGGATGGAACATATATGCAAAGCAGGCAAAGAAAAATTGATATATACAATAATAGAACGGGAACAGGAATAAAGGAAAGGGAAACCTCGATCAACGTGGATAATAGAAGAAATAGGGCTATATGGAGAAATATAGTCAATATAAAAAGGAAGAAATAGCGAAAGAGTGATCACCCTGCTAAGAAAAGGATTTGAAGAGTTTCGTAGAAGCGGCGTAACCCAACAACGGGGTGTTTAACCACTATATATTTACAGTCCTGTGCAATGAAATAGGTGCATGACACTTTTAGTTGATATACAAAACATATCTTCAGTCGTATTATGAATATAGAAGTAATATTCTGAATTTTTATTTTTTGTTGATAAATTAGTAAAATGAAATAATTCGTAGGAAGAAATGTAATAAAAGTTTACTACAAAAAAAGTGAAAAATACACTTTGCAAAATAATTGGTGTGTTTATTGAATTTATTCATTTATATATATTTATATTTTCTATATTAAACTATAGCATAGAATATTCCTAAAATTTATGATGTGATGTCCTGCTTTTAATACAACTGTGATTAAATAAAGCACACATATTCCTTATAAAAATAAATACTTCAAAATTGGACAGTTATCTTTCCTTTATTCCACGGTTTTATTTGTGCATACTGACGAATATTCTGATTTTTTTGAAGTTTTCGAACTATTTAATTTAACAGATTCATTAACGTACAAATGTATAGCATGAAATTATAAGGTAGATAACATTCAGATTTAGGAGCATTTACATTCGCATGAAGAATAGATACTCTCCATCTATATTAAATGCATAGTTTAATTTCAGATTGTAATAAATAGTACGATATATGATTGGAATAAATGATATGTATTCGTTAAAAATACCATTATTTGATTATATTTTTTTTTTCCTATGAAGTAAAGCGCGTTCTTACTGCTCCAATTTATTAACTTGATAACATCAAATAAAAATTGAGAATCTTACTTGCATAATACGTTTACAGATAAGTTTTGTATATGAATTGAGAATCTCTTGCACCTATTTATTGCACAGGACTATACAATGGAGGTTTATGGGAAAAGCCCCCATTGAAATCTCGGAAACTATAAGAAATTATACTTCGGTTAATTGGGAAGCTATCTTAGATTTGCTTTTGCCAAAAATTTTCATAGTCATAATGACAAAAAGCTGGTTTTGGTTGAAATATTCATTTTAAAAAAATAACACTTAAACTGTTGGTAATTTAGACAAATGATTCAGATAAAATAGTTATATATTTCTATTATCTATCCAACGACGTACGAAAGTAAAAGCACATTGAAAATGGCATCGCAAAACCGTTAAAGTCTAACAACACGCATTTGACCCTTTTCTGTAACACTCGTTGATTCATTTTTAACAAATCGTTAGAAATTTTAACCACAAAAACTCCAAATTTTATCTTTCAAATAAGTAAAAATTATAGCCTGCTACTAAAAAAAATTAGCTAATACGAACAGGAAGATAATCTTTAAATCATCATGGATAAAATATACAATATTTTTAATTGTATTATAATATTTACAATAATACATATATACATTATTATTTGATACAAATAATAGGGGAGTACAACAAATTTTGAAAATGTTATATATTACCTAATCTACATGAAAAAATAAGTATCACCTTTGATTATATAGTACCATGGAAGATAGGCAAGCGTTGTTCGAAAAATGAAACGCGTATTTTGTACAGAAAATAGCAGATCCATCTATCAGTCTAAACATGAATTACATTAAATTGATTTCTGTAATTGACAATAGATGGCAGTCACCGCGTTCTTTCTATCTCTCTCTTTTATACCGGCTTAATTTTAGGGTTTGTCTCTTGTAATAATTTCGGTCATTAAAAAAGAGCATATATGAATACGAATATGTAGGTATAATTAAATATAATGAGGAATTATAAAATAAGAATATTTTGCATACGGACTTTTTCGTGTTGTTCGTTTAACATTTTTAATTCCCCGGAAAACTAAGAAAATCTAAACATGTATATTTTTTTAACTATATACGTACAACGAATTTATTTTAAAATGGAACTTAAGGTCCATCATTTCCCAATATTGTTAAAAAATTACAGGAATGTAATAAATGTACATTTTAGAATGTAACATTACCAATTAAAATTATTCCTAATCAGAGCCAATATTACAATTTACAAAGATAATTCTTTTACAATGTACCGACTGGGATATTAATGACTCAGTGTGAATGGGGATATTTTTGAACAGTTATTACATTAAAATTATAAATTTTTCTAAGCTAAATTTTGTTAAGATATATTATATTAGTGTTTTGATTTTTTGTTAATCATGTGTAAGTTAAATTGTTAGAAATTAGTATTGATAATATATAACTACAATACTACAAATTTCGTATGTTCGTTTAAAATGGGCATTTATTACATTGATATAACCATGGAAGTGATTGACCTGATTGTGATGAACCTACAGATATATAAATTTATACAGAAATTAATTTGCGATTTCTTTACTGAAAATAGTCATTATAAATAACATGAAACAGAACTGATGGAAAACACGTTTCTACAATCTAATAGACGAAGGAATGTTATACCTAAAAGATGAAAATTTGTAAATAGATACAACAATACCCAAAAGAAAATAAATTTATTCACATTGTTTAACAAAAAATATTAATTTAAGAAATACATGTATATCAATTTCATAAACATAAAAAACAACTAAATATTTTTTTTTTAACATACATTACATTACATAATCCGGTCCTCTTCTACCGTTAGGTGTAGAGGTTATTCTGCTGCTTTGGATCCTTTACCTTGTACAAAGGTTTTCCAAACTTTCCTGTCTTTGGCTCTTTCTTTAGCTGAGTTCCAATCTTCTCCCGCTTCCGAAAGGATTTGTTTCACCGTGTTGTTCCATGTTTGTCTTGGCCTGCCTCTTCTATTTTTACCCTGTGCCTTGGTTTCCCATACGGTTTTGACTTGTCTTCCTTCTTCCATTCTTACAAGATGTCCAAACCATTGGAGTTTTCTTTCCTCTATTATTTTCTCAGCTGAGTTAACCTCCAGTTCTTTTCTTATGTCCTTGTTCCTCCTTTTTTCAATTTTTCTTACTCCTAGCACTCTCCTTAGGAATTTCATTTCAGCCGCTTGGATTCTTCCTTTTTGTCTTTCCGTTAATACCCAATTCTCTGCGCCGTATAACAATACAGGTAGATATATCGATTTGTATACTGATATTTTGGTCTTTTTTGTTATTTCTTTGTGGTCTAAAAATTTCTTTTGTAGTGCGTAGAATACCCTATTTGCTGCTTGTATTCTTTTGTTTAGTTCGTCGTTCAGGTTTCCTCTACTATTAATTGTACTACCTAAGTATTTATAGGTGTCTACTTGTTCAATGTTATCCTTTCCAGCAGTACACCGTACTTCTTCTTCCTCGTTACTAATAATCATGGTTTTTGTTTTATCTGTGTTCAGCAATAACTTCTGTTCTGCTAATACTTCTGTCCATACATCGATGTTTTTCTGTAAACTCTTCTCTGAGTTAGCAAATAGGATGACGTCGTCTGCAAATGCACAACTCTCTACAAATATTGGCTGGAGTTTTCTATAGCCTATCATAAATTTTTCCATTTTTAGTGAACATTTTTTAATAGCGCTGTCCATTGCGCAGATGAAGAGTAATGGGCTCAGGGCGCTGCCTTGTCTTACCCCCACCGTGGTTAGGAACTTTTCTGACAATCTGTTGCAGGTTCTTATTTGATTGTTTGTCTCTTTATATAGACTTTGGATTGTTAATATTAATTCCTCTTCAACTTTCATATTCTTGAGACTTTCTCAAATTTTAAGTCTGTCTACGGTATCGAATGCTTTTCTCAAATCAATGTAGCAAACATACACATTTTTATTTTTTGCTAATTTCTTCTCCATTATCTGTTGCACTGTGAATGTATGGTCTTGTACGCTATGATGCGGCCTAAAGCCACTTTGCACGTTTTTTTTATTAACATTACAATATACTTTATTTACTGGTTGTTTAACACGTACTTCGGGTGATGGTAATGAACTAGCTGATATAATTTCAAATTTAAAAGGTAAAGCGTGCTGTACAAGTCTTTTTTTCTTATTATTTGAAGAACCTAATATAAATTCAGGCTTAAAATGGCTTTCACATAGAATTTTTGTTGACAGTTCTTCATTAGTTAAATTATAAACATTTAAATTTCCACAATATTCCAGCCATTTTTGTAATCTTAATGGATTTGACACAGGAAACGTAAAAAATGACATATCTTTGTTATCACGTCTATTATTATTGCAGTTTATATATAAACATTTGTGACTAGCAGTTGACATTTTATTTTTTCTAAACACACAAGCACTGAATAGAAAAATGCTGAAACACTAGGCGAAACTCAGGTAATGTGCCGTGTTGCTGCCGAGATGACTGCGCGAACGCCAACAAATAGTTAAAGAGAGGAGAGCACAATCTCTCGACTCACGCTCTCTCTCTCTCTCCTCTCTTTACAGAGGGCAGCACTTGCTCGCATATCAATCGCGTAGAATTAACGTGTTTCATTTGTCTACATATAGTTGCATATCTTTTAGTAGTATATAATCAAAGGTATCACTTACTTCGAAGAAAAAAAAATATATGAAATAAATAGGCTACTAGAAGTAGGTATACGGCCCTAGGACATGCGTGAATGTAGCATGACAAGCGTTAGCGATTAAAGAGAAGTAGTAGAAAGAGACAAAATATAATAGGGTATCCCACTCATATCGAATTTTTATATAAATTATACCCATAGTTATCTTTTCCCATATAACTGCGTTATTGCCGCAAATTTTATTTCTATATGTTTTACCACTTTTCTTAAAAATGCTAAAATACGAGTATATTACACACTTTCAAAACGCGCATATTTTTCCGGGCTTGATGACGCGATCGAACCCGGCTCTCTTTTATTGGCCGACACTGTAAATCATATAATTTGTTTCAAACAATAATAATATACTTACTTTTGAATTATTCGTCCATTTTTACCCTTTTCAAATTTATGTATTATTTAAAAGTAATGTTGGAAAAAGGCAGTAATATATTTTTATTAAACGTACTTTGATTAAAATTCCTCGGAAGGCCTGAGGTTTCCCGCCTTGTTCCACACAGCAGGAGGGCACAAAATTCACATTTTTATATTCCCTTGCTGAGCCGCAGGACTGTCGCAGCTTAGGTTGCTAAACACACACCTTTCATATAAAATTTTAAATGTGAAACGCATTTTCTCATCCCGATATTTCTCTTGTGTATTCTAAAGGGTTTAATGAAGCTAATAAATTAATCCCGACTTTTTAAATAATATATGATTAATTTTTTCACTGGTATTAAATTTTAATACCTGTGACATTGTTTCATTCCCGTGTCGGCATAGGTTTAATAATGTGATAATCATATGTTAATACTGTTGTTAATTTTAATAATGCATGTTAATAAAATAAATGCTTTTGTTGACGTTATTTATGAATATTTATATTGTATTCCAAATATACTAATACTGTTCATCGCCTAATAGGGGAGTATGACCATGTGAAATTTAAATGTTTTGAAAATGTCTACTAAAATATACCAATAAGTAGCCTATTAACAAATATAAAAGTGAATTTTTTGTTATCTTGAAATTAAAAATCAAAATTAAAAGTATCACACGTTTAAAACGGTAGCCATGTAAAAAAAAATCTGGCCAAAAATGTAGCCAACACAAAATGTCCCGCTATTTAATTTTTATTAATTTAAATACATACCTACGTATTTACTAACGCTTCAAACTGTTCCATTGTAGAAAACTATTGCTTTATTTACTTACTATTTTCTTTTTAAAATGTCACTATTATTAATTTGAAGTGATTAGTTTTTTGACAGTGACATTTACTGTCAGTTACATTCATTTTAAATATGAACTGTGTGACAAAAGAATTGTGTTTATCTTAGGCTTCGGGACACCAAAATCTAATGGCATCTTTTCATATTAGATTAGAATAGGATATAAATACAAGGTATCAGAATTTTCTGAATGATAGTATTTGAGTTAGAGTGAAGACAAAATCCATACACATACACATACACACACACACACACACACACACACACATATATATATATATATATATATATATATATATATATATATATATATAATCATCGTGAAACTGTTAAAATTGGACCTTAAAACGTGGTCACTTACTAAACTCTCGATATGTGATTTTTAGCACGATCCCTGTACCTCCCTTACCAAGTAGCGGGAGGTAAAAATCCGGTTATCTGTCAAGATGAACACTGGGTAGTTTTACTTCACATGTGCCTGTTTTTAAAAGTAAAAATGGCATGTTTACACACTGGTAAAACAAATATGTCGAATTAAAGAATAATTGTGGAATGCACGTTTAATGATTCACAGTAAAATAAAACGTTATCTTAAATGACGAGTGATGGATCTCAATATATATATTTATATTAAGCGCTTCAATGAGGGATTCCACGATTTTTTGATTTTTTATATGTTATAGTATTTGGTTTCCGGCGTTCCCGCCTTACGACACGAGCGAACTCAGTGGTGGAGAGCAATTACATCGTGCTTTCTCTGTCAGCAGCTGCTGTCTTGGTTGCTGTTACCAGAGGTTCTAAACCAATTCTTTTTGTACTTATTTTCTTTTCTTTTACTTTTACTTTAACTATAGTTTATTAATATTTAAGTATTTGTAAAAATAATAGCGTGTATCCGTATTACCCTATAACCAAATGCTCCAACGGAACAATCACTGGTTTGTTTATGGGAACTTTTTAGTAAGTATGTTACATTTTTGTATTATGACCAAAATACAAAAATACTCGTTCTAAGCGCAGTAGATTTTAGTAGTACTGAGAAGTATCTAATCTTGGTATATTATCCAACAAATTTAATCGGGCCGTATCCAACAAATTCTGCTTCCTAGTGTCTCCCGAGCACATAATTTATCAGTTAGTCAGTATAAAACGTACCTAATTACTATTTATTTGCTACTATTTGTTTCCTACAATGTTTACTTTCGCCACCTCTAGGTAAGGAAGGTATTGTCTTTGATCACAAAATTCAGTAGTGAATTTTTAATGAATAAGCACGTTTAAATAAATAAATTAAAAAATAAATTCATTATGCATTTCATTTTTTATATTTTATGTAAAAATAGTTTGCTGTGGTACGGTCGTTCTCACGTAGCGCATCTAGCGAATTATTCAAGGAAACACGTATCAAGCGGACCATCAAAAGCAATAAAGAACATGACAAGTGGCATAACCCGTATATTTTAAATCGTGCGTTCTTCATAAGCTGACGTGTTAAAAAGTACAATGTACCTACGCCAGAGGAAATTCGCAGTGCCAGAAAAAAATCCTCTTGGCCGAGTGATATTTACAGTAATAATATCTCGATAACTCTCAACGGGGAATCAAATAAGAAATCTCAGTGATGTTGGTCTAGCAACATAGTCACTAAATAACCACGATCAATTCAAGACAATAACTGAAATTTTCCCTGAAAATAATTGTTAACAGGTTAGCTTAAGAGTTATGTGAAAATTAATCATTTTAGTCAAGAATTTACTAATTAAATTATTTTTGTAGTATAATTTTTTGATGATAATATGAAACAGATTATCATTAATAAATTATAATTTATTATACATTAAAACGAAATAATTTAGCTATCCTTAATTACAGTATATCAAATAAAATTCATTTTGCAATTTTAGCAAAAACTCATGGCTTGCAATTTATGAATAATTGAACAAGCATTAATTATGCATCCGATCATCAGTTTTCAAACATTAATATCACTTTTTCATTTCGACTTTTTAAATTTAAAATCCATGCTGAATTAACAATTAATGTATGAGAATTTTGCATAAAACCTGAATATTTACATCTATACTATCTATGTATCTATCCATAGGTGAGGAAGATAATGTAATCAAGCTACAAAACAAATAAAATGATTTATGTAAATATCTACAGTGACCTCTAGAAACCGATTTCATAATTTGTAGAGGACAAAAACAATAAATTTTGAAAAACTACGATTTATTTTTAATTTAAAATTATCACATATGCTTACATTTTATTGGTTACTGCACAGGAAGATAAGTCGACATATAAACATAAATATACAATTAACAGGGACAATCAAAAGGATGGTAATTAGATAAGTGAATATAAAAAAAACTGTAATAGATATACCCACTCTACTATACGGTTCTGAGACTTGGGCCTTAAATAATCAACAAAGAAAACGAATTGAAGCAGCGGAAATGAAGCTTCTCAGACCATCAACCGGATACACTTTGCTAAATCGACAAACAAACGAATCTGTTAAAGAAAAACGAAATACAGAAAATATAATACAGACTTAAGACATATTTTTAAATTAAAATTAAAGTTGTGCCCTCTCCACACAAACAATGAGTGCCCGTGATGTGACGCCTCGTAAATGCTCGCACGGTACAAATATGTCATCATCATTACCGAAATCTGTGTGCAAAGTAGATTGGCACACTCAGCAATGGGTAATAATGCCGTGATGATCAAAAAACTGCTAAAATATTTTATTTTGCTAAGTTTCTCTCTATATTAAATTATGGTATTTTATTTTGGGGATATTCATCGGCAGCCGTAAGAGTATTTAAATTACAGAAAACTGCAATAAGAAATATGTTTCATCTTGGTTATAATACTTCCTGTAGAGCTACCTTTATACGAGAGACTACTTACTTTACCATGTATGTATATACAGTGTGTCCCATTTAGAGGTGCCACCATTGGGATCTCGAGAACTATAAGAGATACGATGTCGGTTAAATGGAACTTTTTGTGCGCCTTTGGGAGGCCATCTCAGATGTGCTTTTGTTTTTCCAAAAATTCTCATAGGGCACTAGATAATGACGAAAAACTGAATATTGTTGATTTTTTCTTTTTCAAATAACTTCTAAACTATTAGTAATTGAAAAAACGTTTCAAATACAAAAGATAGATATTTTTATTAACTACCCAGTGGCGTACGAAATAAATTTTTATATCCGTAAATTTTCGAGATATAACACAAACTTATATTTTTTTAAATGGAACCCATATCTGATTTTAGTCTCAAAAAAATAATTATTTTTTTCTCTTTTCAACGATGTAAGGGTTATTATGTTTTGTATTTGTTTTGCCTTCAAAATTATTATTTTTTCCTTATTTTGTATTAAATTTATAATTATTTTGAAAATATTGGTAGATTTCTATTTAGAAATACTACTTGTATTTAAATAATTTATTTCGTTAGAAAAATTTGCTCAAAACTCGTATCAAATTAATTTTTATAATAATTTGTATCTGGTCGCCCTTGGCACATCATAGTGTAATTTGTAATTATGAGTGTAGAATGAAAATATTGAGTAATAAAGGCATAAAACAAATTATTTCGATCAAATACAATATAATTAATAAAAATAATAATGTTTTTTTGGGAAATAATAAGAAAGTTCAGGAAAATAAAGAGAAAAATTGAATTTTAGGAGCAAAACAAATATAAAACATAATAACCCTTACATCATTGAAAAGAGAAAAAAATAATGATTTTTTTGAGACTGAAATCAAATATGGGTTCCATTTAAAAAAATATAAGTTTGTGTTATATCTCGAAAATTTACGGATATAAAAATTTATTTCATACGCCACTGGTTAGTTAATAAAAATATCTATCTTTTGTATTTGGAACGTTTTTCTCAATTACTAATAGTTTAGAAGTTATTTGAAAAAGAAAAAATCAACAATATTCAGTTTTTCGTCATTATCTAGTGCTCTATGAGAATTTTTGGAAAAACAAAAACACATCTGAGATGGCCTCCCAAACGCGCACAAAAAGTTCCATTTAACCGTCATCGTATCTCTTATAGTTCTCGAGATCCCAATGGTGGCACCTCTAAATGGGACACACTGTATACTCAGTTTTACTGTTTATAAGAAGTAATCCACAAAATTTGATATATCATAAAGATTTGCACACTTACAATACAAGAAATAAAAATAAATTAGTTATACCTAAGCATAAATTAACATTAAGTCAAAATAATCCAAAAATAATTGGTGCAAAATTGTATAATAAATTGCCAAGTACTTTTAAAGAAATACAGTCGAATAATATTTTCAAAAATCGGCTAAAACTCTTTTTAATAGACAAATGCAGGTCTGTGAAGTTGGCACGTCATTGGAAGCACAAATAATCTTTTTTATATTAGTAATTAGTGCTTCGTTAGTGCTCTTTTGTGCTTCAATTTTTTTTGGAATTCATTAAACGGTTCATGAAATAATTAACATTATTTATTGACGTGTCAACTTCACACCTAGCACGTCATTAGTAAAATATCAAATTGTTTAATACGTCTTTTGTTAGTGCTTCGTTAGTGCTCTTTTGTGCTTTAAAATTTTTCGAAATTCATAAAACGGTTCATGAAATAATTAACATTATTTATTGACGTGTCAACTTCACACCTAGCACGTCATTAGTAAAATATCAAATTGTTTAATACGTCTTTTGTTAGTGCTTCGTTAGTGCTTTTTTGTGCTTTAAAATTTTTTGAAATTCATAGAACAGCTCAAGAGATTTTTAACATTATTTAAGGACGTGCCAACTTCACACCTAGCACGTCATTAGTAATATATGAAATTGTTTAATACAACTTTTGTTAGTGCTTCGTTAGTGCTCTTTAGTGCTTTACAAATTTTTGAAATTCATAGAACGTTTCACGAGATAATTAACATTATTTAATGACGTGCCAACTTCACACCTAGCACGTCATTAGTCAAATATCAAATTGTTTAATACATCTTTTGTTAGTACTTCGTTAGTGCTTTTTTGTGCTTTAAAATTTCCTAAATCCATAAACCCTTTAATGAAATAATTATTTATTGACGTGCGAACTTCACACCTAGCACGTTATTAATAAAATTGCAAATTACTTAATGCATTTTTTGTTATTGCTCCGTTAATGCTCTTTAGTGCTTATTTTTTTTTTTAGAAATTAATAAAACGGTTCACGAAATAATTAACATTATTAATTGACTTGCCAACTTCACACATAATACGTTATTAGTAAAATTTCAAATTATTTAATACATTATTATTAATTTTTTTGTAATTCATAGAATGTTTCATGAGATAATGAACCTTATTCAATTTCACACCAAGCCCGGCATTAAAAAAATATCAAATTATTTAAAATATCTTTATTTAACATCGATAGTAGATAATAGTTACTCACGGGTCTTAAAACCCTCGCTACGCTGACCAATTCCTGACTAAATACTAGCTTTACGTATTTGTATCGTACAATATTTCATCTAATGAAGCCTTGTTACTATACAACCGTTTTACAAACTTAAAACTAACAACTAATCCTCAATTTTACGCACTGTCGTAGATAAAGTAATTTTTATCTACAGTTTGACTTTTTAACTACAAGTTGTAAAAATAATAAAGCAAAAACATCGGGTACAAAATAAAATACAGGGTGTTATGTATGTAAGCTTACATTGCTTAAACGATAGTATAGCGAAAATAAATCTGGCAATAATATTTGTTTTACATACTTTCTATAAGAACTGGCGCCCCTTAGAACTGACCAATTAAGTCGTAGTTCAAAATTTTATAAAAAAATGTCCATTTGTCATAAGTGACATAACATCATTGTCATCGCGACAGAATATATATATATATATATATATATATATATATATATATATATATATAAATATATACAGGCTGTCCCAATAAGCTTGCCCATTGTTGGTAACTTTTTACCTCTTGCTAAGAGAGGTATTGGAATCATGCTAAAATTCGCATATCCAGATTTTAGCGGATAAGCACGTTTTATGGTCCCTACAATCCGATTGTAACATTTTTAAAATGATGTCTGTGTATGTATGTATGTGTGTGTGTGTGTGTGTGTGTGTATGTGTGTGTGTATGCGTGTGTGTGTGTGTGTGTGTGTGGATGCGTGTGTGTGTGTGTGTGTGAGTGGATGCGTGTATGTGTTTATGTATGTGTGTATGTATGTGTGTCTGGATGTTGGAAGGACGATTCCTCAAAAACAGGACAACCGGAATTAGTAGTTACTTAAAAAAATCTTCCAAATATTATTTTTTGGAAAATTGCTATTACAAATATTAAAGAATATAAAATTCTCTATCTAGTATTTTGAATTTTTTTATAATATCTTCTATAGATTTAGAGATAGAGACTTGTAAATATATAAAGTATCTCATTGTATCCATCAAATAGCCCATGGAAATCAGTTGAAAAATTAAAATGTTTATAAATGACATAAATGTCAGTGTCAAAAATCCAGAGACATTACTGAAGGCTTTTTCTGGGAAGTACATTTAATATTTCTTATTTTATCATTAATTAAATATTTAAAATTATAGATATAGCTGCCGTACGTTAAATTAACTCTCTTCATGAATGAGGAAAGCCTAAAATTCGTACTTGGACAAGTCGATGTGTAAAAGTAATTGTAATATGCTATTTTTATAACAAAGAAAAGACTCCGTCAACATCTAATGTTGGTATAAACAGAAACGGGAATCATTTCTAAGCCAAAGTATATTCAGTAACAGGTCAACTAAACACGCGCTTGCTATGCATATGTATATTTCATCATATACCTTTCAGAAATCCCGCCAATCTCGTCAATGAATTGGAAGAATCTCGAACATTTAGAAGAGTAGGAGGAAACTATCATAAAATGAATTGAAAAATAAAGAACATATGTATTTAAAATATTTTGTTTGTTCCAGACATGTTAAATACAATATTTATAGCCTAATATGAAATTGGCGAGAGGTATTGTGCTGGCCACAACAAATTTTTTTATTTGAAGAGATACGAGGTTAGTTAAATAAGCAAAATTGTGCCATTTTGTATTAGAAAATTTGTCATGTAAACAAAATAGAAATTGTGTCAGCGGTTCCCAAAATATAGGACAAAATATATATTTTTTAAATAGAACCATATATATTTTTTATTATCTTATTGCAAAGAATATTTTTTTCTCTTTCCCATAAGGTAATGTTGATTATGTACAATATTTTCAAATAAACGAGTTATTTACGGTTAAAAATTAAAATTTTGTAAACTGTTTTATTAGTTTATTTAGCCAAGTAAGCCATGTAAACAATTGAGTCTTTGTTTATTTGACGTTTAATAATTTTCCCTGTAAAGTTCTCTGTGTTTAATAATGTTTCATAACTTTACAAATGAAGAAAAGTTAGGTATGATCTTGCTATATGGCATCTGTTACGTAGAACGGTCGGCTCTCTTTCCAAAAGAGCTGAAATGTGCCTAAGAAATAATGGCTATCAATTTGAATATTTTCTTTAATTGTTTTGTTATTACTCTAAAATAAGTTAATAAAATAATAATTTTATAAAAGACAAATGTGTCCATGGTTTACTTGACTAAATAAACTAATAAAAGATCATTTTTATTTTTAAACGTAAATAACTCGTTTATTTGAAAAAAAATTACATGAATATTACCTTATTGGAAAGAGAAAAAAATACCCTTTCCAATAAGATAATAAAAAATATATAGTTCCATTCAAAAAATATATATTCTGTCCCAAATTTCGGGAACCGCTGACACAATTTTTATTTTGTCTGCACGACCAATTTTCTAATATAAAATGGCACAATTTTACTCATTTAACCAACCTCGTATCTCTTTAAATAAAAAAGTTACCAATAGTGAGCAAGCTTATTAAGACACCTGTATATACAGGGTGTTAATACTAAGTCGTTACACCTGAAAATGGTAGTTAGAACTCATTAATACAAACAACTTTTCTTAGTTCCAATTTTTGATTTGGTGCCCCGGTTCGTAGTTATTTGAGTTTTTTTGTTTTTCGAATAATCGTCATAACTCCCTTATTTTAAAGACTATTGAATTTGTTTCTTTCAAAGTTACCTTTAGGCTCTCTAAAACATTTGGCATGTACAATTATTTTTTATTTTTTTAAATGACAAAATGGCTATCGATCAAAAATTTCAAAACATGATTTTTTGATAACCACTCCATCGATTTTTGGAAGTAAAACACTTATAAAATCTTTAAACTATCTACTACAATATTTGTCCAAAACATTTTTTTCAATCTATTCCAAAAAAAGTTTTTATTCATTTAATTGACTTATAAATACAGTGTGTTCAAAAATAACCCTAATTTGGAGTAGACTATGAACAAAAAATGTATATCAATTTGAAAGTATTTAATTAAATGTCAATTTGATACGAGATATTATCAAAAATGTTATCTAAAGAAATATTCTTGTATGCTTATTTTAGAAATAGAAATAAATTAGAAAACGGTGAAGGGCAATAATCTGTATCCTCCTTTATCTTTTCTCCTTAAAATTACATTTCACGATCAATTGTGACAACTTGATTTTTGAATTGAATAATGATGAGACATACGTTTCTGTGTTCATAGCCTTCTCCGAATTAGGGTTTTTTCTGAATACACTGCACTTATGTAAGTCAAGTAAATAAATATTATAGATGCGCCGATTATGACTTTGGCCGACTAGCCGACTAGCCGAAGATAGTCGGTTGTAAAGAGGCCGATCACGGTTTCGGGGATTTCCGTGACGTAAATGTTATATATATGTTTTCTTTACAAGCAAGTAATTTTAGAAACTGATTACCAAAGGAAAGGATGCTTTGCTTTACATTTCAAAATGTGTAAGACTGATTGTAAAATAAAAATATTAATAAACAATCAAGGTTTTTATTTAAAGTAATTCCCCCTACATACGTTTTATTGAGAAATACATACAAAGTAAAAAGCCGGATAGTCGGCGCTCTTTGCCGAATAGTCGCTGACTACGATAACGGCCGGATAATCTGCTTTACCGACTAGTCGGCACATCTTTAGAATAAATACTTATTTTGGATAGATTGAAAAAAATGTTTATGACAAATATTGCACTAGATAATTTAAGGATTTTATAAATGTTTTACTTTCGAAAATCGATGGAGTAGTTATCAAAAAAACATGTATTGAAATTTTTGATCGATCGCCATTTTGTCATTTGAAAAAATGAAAAATAATTTTAAATATCAAATGTTTTAGAGAGCCTAAAAGAGCACCAAATCAAAAATTGGAACTAAGAAAAGTTGTTTGTTTTAATGAGTTCTAACTACCATTTTGAGTGTAACGACTTAGTATTAACACCCTGTATATATGTATATACGACTTTCACAATGAAAAACTACATGTTTATCAACACTGATTTTTAGAAAAATATAACTGCCTATAGTTAAGTAATAAATCGAATTTAAATTGTAAACCATTTCAAAAAAGTCAATTTTAACAAACAACATTGTTTTCAGAGAACATATTGATTTTTTTACAAATTTTTGAACCATGATGTAATTGGTCAATTTTAAGGGGCTGCAGTTCTAATTGAAAGTATGTAAAACAAAAATTATTGCCAGATTTATAATCTATAGGGTTAGAGCTCCTACCGGTTACGCATTGTACGCTTACTTACATAACATCCGGTATATTATACACGACAATAAACAAAGAGTCTTTATCGGTTAGTGAAAATAACACCTTTTGTCGATAAAGTATCTCTTTATCGGCTTGCATAATAAATAACTATTTATTAGTGCTTCTTTAGTGTTCTTTTTTTTAAATTGGTTTCGGCCTCATACTTTCGTACATTGGCCCGGAGCTATTTTTAATGGGATATTTTTGGAACACACACAACATCCAAGCCCCTGGTGGGAATCGAACCCACGACCCCAGAGCCGAGCGGTGAAGGTCGCTTGAACGCTGCCTTAACGCGCTCGGCCACCGAGGCGGCTCTTTAGTGTTCTTCTGTGCTTCAAAAATTTTTGAAATTCATAGAACAGTTCATAAAATAATTAATATTACCAACTTCACACCTAGCACATCATTAAAAAATATCAAATAATTTTTTTCGAAAACAGTCATGAAAAGTTAATATTTACATGGGTACTATGAATACGCAGAACGTAAAAGACTGTTTTCTACTCCCTTGCGTGAAGTGAATACTTCACGTATCAATTTTTATGTGTGAAGTTTGAGTTTTTGCACACTGTGCGTGAAGTAATATTTCACGCACCGTTTATTATTTTAAATATTACAAACTGAATTGTATTTTAATAAAATAAAGCTGTTAAACACCCGTAACGTTGGTAACCATAGTTACACAAGTCGATAATACAGAGGGTTTACGTTTAAAGAATGACAATGTGAAGAAAAAATATATTTTATTGCAAGGTCGTAGAAAAAGTATAGTATGTAAAACGTGTGTGAAGCCTATTTTACATTCGGGTGGTTTGCAATACTCGCCTTTGGCTCGTGTCGCAATCTCCACCCTCATGTAAAAATTTCAGCTTCACACACTTGCCACATAATATACTATTTTATACTCCGATGTGTAAAGTTGATACTTTACACACTGCAGACAGTGTTCTTTTTTGTTCCAAAAATTTTGAAAATCTCATATTCTTCCATGAAATAATTAAAATTATGTATTCAATGACGTGCAGGCCTAGTACACATGGACGCCGGTAGCATAGTGCAAGATGGCGCAATTGCATTACCTTTGAATTTCGAAATAAATTAATCCTTTACTAGTTATTCGTATAGGTATTTCAAGTTATAGCAATATCGATAAAATTCTATAAACATAATGTAACGACAATAATAATGGCCAAGCTTATAGCGTTCTTAGTAGATGGCTCTACATGTGGTTATTTACCTCTCATCTTCTTGGATGATTTGTCTTTCGTACACTCAATGTAGTCATTGTCTTCTAGAGGACACCACACTGATGAGCTCCATTAAGAGTAAAATGCGCCTTTTTGTCTGGTTGTGTGGACAATTTCTAATAAATGACCGAGAGATTGATTCAGACTGAAATCTTGTGAAACGTGTCAGGTATGATTTTTTTCAAAAATTGTAACATTGACGACCACATTTTTATCACAAATGTATATCTACGCATACAGTAATATGGACCACCTTTCAGAAATTCCTGCCGGTCGCCATGCTAGCCAATTAATAATATTAATAAAATAGTAAATTTATTTATGTATTTTAAAAATATCACTGTTATAATCATATTATTTTCTGTCATGTCAACTCTCGAATGTCAAAGTGACATTTTGATTAACGGCCGTTACTATGGCAGCGGCCGCGAAATTCAATCACACGGCCTATATTGTGGGCGCGAAGTGTTAACTTCACGTGCGGTTGCACAAAAATAGCTGTCACATTTCTAGCGGTAAATACGAAATGTGACAGCTATTCAAACTGATGCATGCGCACTGTGTTATGAAATTTAAGAATGAGTGTGCGTGTTGAGTCGAAATTGTTGCCATTTTGTATTTTCGTATTTACCGCTAGAAATGTGACAGCTATTCAAACTGACGCATGCGTACTGCTTTATAAAATATAGTCTAAAGGTGGTCTAAAGCTAGCATGAGACAGAGCTTAAGATCGAGTCCGAAGTGAAGAAGGGACAAAACATATGATCTTCCGTGCCCCATATTTACTACTAACGTCTATTCAGAGTTTAAAACAAAGTATCACTTCCAGTTAATCATTCGTAATCGTATACCTGCCAGTTTTCCCTTACATACGTGCGTAAAGGTATTAACATGTTAATATGAAAAGTTTTGAGTTATATTTTATTTTAATTTTTTTTTTTTTTTCATTAAAATCTATAAGGAGCTTTAAGTAAAGTAAAAGCCTTTATTACTAAATTTTAAAAGTTTTGATTAATATTTCACGGATCACTTTTTATTATTGCACTATTGGCAGGAAGTAAAACATCGGTAGTCTATCTAGTTTCAAAAAAAGAAGAAGGGTGCAAATGTTTATATTCACTTATACGAGAAATGGAACAATTTGTCTCCGAAACGTCCTATGTGACAACGAATTATAATAAAAATTTTGGAACCTAAAGGCCCATACTCGAGAAATTTTTCAATCATTTAGAATGCGTATTTTATTATTTGATTTCACTTAATTAAATTTAAACGAATATTTTTTATACAAACAAATATTTTACATCTCTGATTAAAATTTTAACTTCTAAACAATATTGGATCATTTTGTTCACAGCAATAATAAATCTGTCATTTGACATTTAATTTTGTTTATTTAACTCTTAGTTAAAATTTTAACCAGATATTGAAAAACCGGCCCTAAGTATGTCTTGTCCTGTATTAAAATAATAAAACAAAATCGTATCTAAACAGCCATTATATCATTTAACACGTAATTTTAATTATTTCGTGAAACGGTTTATGAATTTCTAAAAAAAAAAAAAAAAAATAGCACTAAAGAGCACTAACGGAGCAATAACAAAAATTTTATTAATAACGTGCTAGGTGTGAAGTTGGCATATCAATAAATAATATTAATTATTTCATTAACGGGTTTATGGATTTCGAAAAATTTTAAAGCACTGACAAAAGATGTGTTAAACAATTTGATATTTTACTAATGAGATGGTAGGTGTGAAGTTGGCACGTCATTAAATAATGTTAATTATATCGTGAACCGTTGTATGAATTTCAAAAATTTTTAAAGCACAAAAGAGCACTAACGAAGCACAAACAAAAGTTGTATTAAACAATTTCATATATTACTAATGACGTGCTAGGTGTGAAGTTGGCACGTCATTAAATAATGTTAATTATCTCGTGAACCGTTGTATGAATTTCAAAAATTTTTAAAGCACAAAAGAGCACTAACGAAGCACTAACAAAAGTTGTATTAAACAATTTCATATATTACTAATGACGTGCTAGGTGTGAAGTTGGCACGTCATTAAATACTTTTAATTTTCTCGTGAACCGTTCTATGAATTTCAAAAATATTTAAAGCACAAAAGAGCACTAACGAAGCACTAACAAAAGATGTATTAAACTATTTGATATTTTAATAATGACGTGCTGGGTGTGAAGTTGGCACGCCAATAAATAATGTTAATTATCTCATGAACCGTTGTATGAATTCCAAAAATATTAAAGCACAAAAGAGCACTAACGATGCACTAATTACTAATATAAAAAAGTATATTTGTGCTTCCAATGACGTGCCAACTTCACGGACCCGACAAATGCTACTATAGTGTAACTGAATACCTCAATGACAATTTATAACAATGCAAAATTTATATGTATGTATAGTCATATATTTATATTATTTTATGTATATATTCTTTTAAATTATTTCACTTTGTATTTCTGACGTGCCAAATATCTTGTAAGATCGACTGGTTAAATAAATATTATTATTATTATTATTATTTAATTAATTAATTGATTAATTATTGAAGTGAAATTTCCTTACGGAGGGTGTAAACTAAGAAATCGCTTAATGGAAATTGAAACACGCGTTACGGAAATTGAAACCCTCTGAGGCAATTGAAGTGAAACTTCTTTACAAAGGGCGTAAACTAAAAAATCGCGTTAGGAAAGTTGAAACACTCTGAGCGTGTTACACGAACGGTAACGCTGCCGTCACGTCTAGATCATTATAGAGCGCGCGCACTTCCTCTCTCCCGTTCTCTCTTTCTCCAATAGTACAAGTTGCGGAGTAAGCAAGCGTGTTTTAGCTAGTGATGGACAAAACGGTTCCACTTTCAGATTCATTTACTTCAGCTGTGCGGTCTAAGCACCTAAATTTTTTATTTATTTATGATGACATACGCTCCTAATTTTTTTATTTATTTATGATGACATACGCTAGAATAGTGTTTAAGGGTGCACATTCATTATATATCATACTGTGGTTGGGATGGCCTACTAGGATTTGAACCCAGGACTTCAAATCCCAGTGAGGTCCATGAATTTTTCACAAATCCTTCTTTTTGTACTTAATCGTTCACAACAACTGATTTTCATACAAAACAGTTGTTGAAAATCAGTCCCCAATGCAGGTAATTACAGAAGTAGTCAAAGTTTGTGATTCTTAAGTTTCAGAAAAATTAGATTGAAATTTGCCTGAACTTTGGTATTTACATCTTAGATAAATTATAATATTTTGGCACAGATATATGAAGACTTCATGCTTCATGCAAAGAGAAGATCAGGAAATCCATGAACACGTGCGCTATGCGACGGAAAACGGAACTAAAAAGGATAAACAAAAAATGTACATAAACACAGTTCGCAACTCTTGGTAATGTAGTAAAAATATACGCGCGCAAAGCCGACGGACAGAAATTTTATTAAAGTTTTTCTGCCACGCCAAATGTGGCAGTAAAATTTTCGCTTGTCTTATCGTCTGCAGTGTTGCCAAACTTGCTTTTTGTTCGCGGAAAAGAGAAGTAGAGATTTAGTAACACTGATGGAGGAGAATTGTATCAAGTTTCTTCTGAGAACGGGACAGTTATTATTTTTGTAACACAAAAATATCTGTGATTTATAGTTTTAGAAAAGTGTTTTGAACATTATACGCAAAATACGACTTCATGTTGAGATTTAAACTGTAAACAAAGTACGATTGCAAAATGAAAGAGATTTCTAGATGATCCTGAAAAGTTTCTTGTGAATTTGAAATTATTCAAACAAAGAATATTTTTATTTGTATTTTGCTGTTTCAATAATTAATAATGTTTTGACATGAAGAAACATATACAAAAATAAAAAAATTATCAAATTTAATAAATAATTTAGAGTGCTGAAGTCGGCCCATTGTAATTAAATTAAGGCCATGTTTAATGTACACACTGCAATACAAAACTCACAGTAGAACACCTTCTTACAGAATGCAGACAGTACACCTCACAACGAAGTACCCACAACACACCATCCACATTCAAAGAATGCCTCGGAAACGAAGACAATCTAAAGAAAGTATTTAAATATTTAAAAAGTATTAATGTGTTTAACAAACTATGAAATGATATAAATGTAAATAATAAATAATGTACTGTAAATTATACTTATTAACAAACTGTGCAATACTTGAAATGTAAATAACAAACAATACACTGTAAATTTTACCATTATTAAGCCGGAGCACTAATAATCTCTGTAATTGAAGTGCTCGATAATATTAATAAATAAAAAAAAAAAAAAATTATTAAGTATTTTATTAAAAACGTGAAATTATAAATGATTTAATATTGATGTGACGTCACGGCTCCAATACAGTTAAGTTAGAGCGGATGCTCTGTTATTTTTTACACGATCAACGAGGTAGCGAAACAAGTTAAATTTAAATATTTTGTTTATAATTTATTTAGAACATCAATCATCAAAGTTAATTTAATAAAAATAGTTATCTCTTGACTTGTAGCTATTTTGATACTATTTTCTTTCATAGTTCCATTTCATACTGAACACGCGCCACAGACAACTGTGTAAACAGATACTGTGGCAAGATATATCGCTTAGACATTGCCAATTTTTGAGTAATTTTCTGAATTCTTCAAAACTGAAGCGATTAAGTACATAAACAGTAAGTAAGTAATACTTTTTATTTAGTTTTCATCTGTGCTTTTCTGTATTAATATCGTAAATGCTATGGAATAAAAAGTCAAGAGCAATGGAAGTGAAGTGTACTACGAATGAATAAAAACTATGTAGTGAACTTTTATAAAAAATACTACAGGTTCAAATTGAATAATTTAATAAAAAATATAAGCTTGAAAAAAATCAATGAGAGAAACAACTGTAATTTCTATTATTTAGTTATTTACCTGTTGAAAGCCATAAAAGGGTTTAAAAATATACGGAAAATAGTAAAAAACTGAACTGAAAGCATATGTGTTAAATCTGATTCTACCATTTACGTTTACTAACTTGTTCCATGAAGTATCGTAGTTAAAGTGTGAAATTCGAGAGCATCAAAAAATAAATAAAAACATAACCAAATAAATTCGGAGCTGAAATCAGATAATCCGTTTTATGTTGAATCCTTAGAATAAATTATAACTTTACGAGCATCATAACACATATAGCCGAGAGCAACTTTCGATTCGACAAATAAAATAACTAATTTGCAAATTTCATCGGGCGTTTTATTATGAAATATCGTATTTTTACCGGCTCTTTTACGGCGTACTTCGTTTTATTGTTAGTTTAATTAAACACGAAATAATGCGATAAAATTTACAACCGGGATAATTACATCTACATTATTTCAATTAAATTTAATGAATGGCTTGCGTTAGTATTTTTATTGTTGCTGAGTTCGCTTTAGTCGGAATCCCAGTGCAGTATTTCAAAATTATTCTCGAATTACGAAACAGGAAAATTTGTTTTTAATGGTAGCACTGTGCGTAAAGACTAATGTAATTTTTGATTTGTTTTAGTTATTTTTTTTTTCATTTTATTTAAACTCTGGATTTCTGCAATTAGCCAACAAAATGAATCTAGAACGAGTGGATGGTTTATTACGAATTGTATCTCATTTACAGCAGTGCGAAATTTAATTGCGTGATATATCCATTCCTATTAGCAAGACAAACTGTGCTCACTAGTGTAATACTGAAATGTTTGTTCATAAATATACACATGATCTGAAACTCAAACTACAACTCACTACAATAATAAATACTTCAAATTATAAACGCAAACACTATACGCTTTCATGTTAGCTTAAATTTTACAAATTCATACTATGAAATGAATGTACCAATATTAGATCCTGTGTGGTGGTTTAATACAACGATTATAGTGCTTATCGTTTTTAAAAATCATGTGGTGTAAAATAAATACAAAGATCTCGATTTTGTGTTAATTTTTTTTTTTTGCAAAAGTATGAATTTAGAAAACAATGTGTAAAAAATATGAATTTCAACATATATTTATGTTTACAATTGTATATAACAACTGAAATATTACTTTTAAACGTTTAATATGTTAGCTTTTTAGTTAGTAAAGCGAGAAGTAAAGTCTTTTATACCTGTCAACACAACATGTATTTTAATAAAATTTTGGTGCAAAGTCATTTCGTATACAACATAATTTCACCGTAAAATATGACGATATTTCTTCCCCACATACTAGAATCATCCTTCAATAAATAATTTTTGATCATGTCCCTCTTTTGTCTAAAACTTTACAAGTAGGTATACTGTAGTTTCAGTTCAGTCCTGTATCAAACAATAAAATGGTGAAAAATTACAATTATAATAAAATATAAAATTTAATAACTTTTAAAATTTCAAGGTGTTAATACATGGCTGGATGAAAATGTTGACAAAATTTGCAGTTCTGTGATGTTCAAAAAATTAAATTTAAATAACAGTATACAGTTCGAAAGTGTAATGAGCTAATTAGTATATTCAATTTTGCAGTTAAAAATAAATAAATAAATATCGAAAAATGCCAATAATAAAGTTTACGACAATATTTGTATTCTATTCTACCCGTACTTGCCAACATTATTTATGTTATTACTACATTACTAATTTTATATACATATTATTTTCCCAAAGCAAACGTGAAGTAGAGACAAATGTTTTAAATTTCAATTATTTATATAGGTATTATCGAATCTTTTAAAGAAAACACTTCTGAAAGTGCATATGAATATGAAACGACAAATTTGTTATAATTAATAAAAAATTAAATGACTTGCATTTTATGTCAAAATTTGTCATGAATAATTCACTCTCATTTTATATTACTCATCTATATACATATAACGTAAAAGAATGCTATGGGAAAGTTCTTAGAATGGAGCAGTGATATTTAGATATGATTTCCATAATAACATATTAATAATCATGTACTTACTATAATAATTGTCGGTCAGGTTAAATATTTTGAAAATGAACTATTTGCGCACATGTACGAATAACTGATTATGTTAGTTTGAACTAATTTTTTTTAAAATACAAGTAGACTTGAAATTGAAAATCTCTTTCTTTACATTATGTACAAAAACTAAAAATTCAAACAAATATGTATTCATAATTATTTATTGACAAAACTGGAGGATTTATGGTATCAGAAAATTTGCAAACAACAATATAGATTATCGTTTTCCATCTATATGAATTTTTGACAGTAAAATAAATAAATAAATAAATATATCATCATGGCATATTACCCATTTCTGGGTGTGCCAATCTGCTTTATCGCAGATATCGGTAATGATGATGACATATTTGTACCGTGCGAGCGCTTACAAGGCATCACCTCACGGGCACTCATTGCTGGCGTGGAGAGTGCACCACAGGGGTCACTTTTGTGCCATTTAAAATTCGAAATATTTGGCGCCGGTCGGGATCAAACCCGGTTCCCCCAGGTTTGCGACCAGACACTCAGGCACGCGGCCACGGGACCAATTTTTGGCAGTGATTGGAAATATTTTTTTAATGAGAAAATAACACTTCCAATTTCTGGACTGATCAGATATTAGTTATTAATGCAACTTAAGTAAAAAGTATAGCTTATAAACATATGTAAATGGTTCTAAAGGATCAAGGATCCTTGATCTTTTAGGGTCGTTTATAAACTTCAGGTAGGATCATAATTAATTATTATAAAAAGTACAGCTCTTTTTCACGAATTAGGAGAGTGCATCAAATCCTATGAGTGAAATAAGAGAATTATTACTTTTTTCCACTAATTGCTTACAATTTTTTTTTTTTTTTCATCTATAATTAAAGCGAGGAAAATGTACCATAGCGTATCATTACTACACACTTTTTTCAATATTTTATTGAGCAAAGAAATGTATACTCTATGAACCAATTTTAATGTAAACCGTCCGATATTTTAACGAATGTAAAATAATATATATATATATATATATATATATATATATATATATATATATATATATATTGGTTATATGAATACCTTTAATTTCTATTAGTTCACATAACTGAGCGTATACTGTATGCAGAATCGTGACTCGATTGTCATAGCTTAAAGGTGTATTCCTTAGCCAATTCTAAGTCGGAATTAGTACTTTATACACTTATGTGAAAAACTAAATATTAGAGACATTATGAACGATAATATATTTAACAGAGCAAAGAAACCTACATAAACAAACTCTCCATATGTCTCGAAAGATAATAGCCAAAAGGCGTTAAGCCTGGTGACTTCGGTGGTCAAAGAACTGGACCTCCACTTCTAATCATGACCTGTTTTGTTAAATTTAATAAAGCTTTAACTTTTCTAATATTGATTTTCGGACGTATATAGAAGGTATCTTCGACTTAAAATTACCTAAGGATACACCCTTATGCTATAGCAATCGAGTCGCGGGACACCTGTATATTAAAGAAGAACAAATAAAATAGAATCATACATTTTTATGTAAATTTATAGATTCTGGTTAAAATATTTATATTTGTTGTTCAAAAAGTATATTGGATTGATGGAATATATTTTATAGCATAAATAAATAAATATATCATCACGGAATATTACCCATTTCTAGGTGAGTCAATCTGCTTAATCAGAGATAATCGGTACTGATGATGACATATTTGTATCGTGCCATTGTTTACCAGGCGTCACCTTACGGGCACTCATTGCTGGCGTGGAGAGTGTACCACAGAGGTTAGTTTTGTGTCATTTAAAATTCGAAATATTTGGCGTCGTTAAAATATTCTTAAACGTATAGCTGTAACAAATAATAATACCAACAAATATCTCCATCTTATTGAAGAAAAATTTCACGTTTGTAAACGTATATTCCATGAGGGCTTACAGCATGTACGTAGTCGAACATCTGCGTATTAGACGGACGAAGAAGCTGTCCAGAAGGGTTGTAATCCGCTTGGGAAATGGCCGCAACTACATGGCCGCCCAAATTAGCTCAGTCGTGCGATGTTAATTTGAAATAATTCGGACGAAACCCAACCAGTATATGTTATCATTAGCCACTCTGAGCCGGACTGAATGCATGAGTTAGTTTACTAAGTACGAGCTGTTGTGCTCAAGTTTGTTAATACTTATTGATGTGATTTGCAAGATGTGGGAGTTGGATAATCGATGGAGATAACAACACAAAGCTGCCGTAAATTTCAAACTCTAAACAGTTACACCCCGAGGAAATATCAACACAAATTTATAACAGTATGTTTAAATGTGCACAGACTTAATTTAACTTGAATTCAATTACCCATAAAAAAAGTTGATATTTAAAAAAAAATACCTTCTTATAGTTATTTATGCCACAAGAGAGGTAAATATTATTTAGTAATCGAGGACGTGCATGCCATCTGAGCGAAGCGAGGACGAAGGCTGACAATTATGTGAAACTGGTAATTGCATATAAGATTTTTTCCGATGATTAATTTTAACCTGCTCTTTTTTATTACCAGAAAAGTTAAGAAATGCTATTGAAAATTGATACATTGAAAGGATTTTAATACCTATTCTACAGAATATCTAGGGAATTAAATGCTAACATCTGTCCCATTTGACAAGTAACCTTTAAGAGAAAATATTTATTAAATGAGGACAATCTAAAAGAACTTAAATTCGAAATCATAAATTATAAGAAAAGCAGTTTCTTTATTGGATTGGATATCAGAAAAGTAAATTCTGGAATGCACACATATGTAATTATTTTATTGCCTTCAACGTGTCGGTCCCACCAAGCTCATGCGCAGGAAGAAATAATTTAACTTTTGATAGTTACAAATGTTGTACATTTATTGCCGTAAATAGCATTCATAATTTTAAATAATTTTATCACTGACATAATTATTTTACATTATAAATGCCTTTAACGGAAATAAATGTACAACATACGTAATTATCAAAAATTAATTTATTTCTTCCCTGAGGATGACTCCGGCAGGATCAAAACATTGAAGTTATAATAAAATAATTACACTACTGCATCCCAGAAATTATAAGAGTAAGCAAATATTTCACACAAGTGTAAAATATCTAATTGTACGTATTTTACAAAATAAAGAGGCAAGAGAGCTGCTTAGGGATGTAAGGAAGCTATTTATATCCCGTTTTTAATAAAAAAGAACCGATACCTTATCGGTAAAATGAACAACGTCCTAATAACCTACTTACGAAATGGGAAGTAGAAAATAGCATATTACTAATTGAGATGGAAAGTGTTTCATTACTGTCGAGGACGAAGATAGCTAACCACGACGCCAATTGGAAATTAATAATGTGTAATTGATATTTAAATAATAATAATAATCACCTAACAAATAAACGAATGGTTTGAGGGGTTTGAGCTTAGTCCTTTGTCACATAAAATGCCAGTTTGATTTGTAAACTTAAATTTTGATTTCTTCACTTTTATATATAATTATTATATTATTTACAATTTTATTTGTTTCTTTACATATAAAATGTAAAGAAGCTTTGTTAACATGTGAATACCCATCATTTATATGCATTCATCAATCAAGGCGCGAAATAGCTCTGCGTATTGTTTATACAGAATAAAAAAATTGGGTGACTACTCATACTCGTAGGTATAGGCAAAAAAGTAAATTTTGCAATTTTTTTTTTTTGCAATTAAATTCTGAAGTATAAATTTTGGTTTGCATTTTTTAGGGCACTTCTTTAAACTCTTTCAGATAGCAATACTAATTTTTTTTATGACTTGGGTTTCAAGTTATGATGTCAAAGTTACAATTATTTTATGTATGGACCTGATGGTAGAAATTTCCGTTATTGAAAAGAAGATTTTATGGCTTTCCAACAATGTACATATTTTGACTATTTCCATTTGTTTCAAACGGCAACAATACAACAATTATTAAATTTAGAAGGTGAAACTTCATCCTCAGGGGATATGAGCATCGTATCCACTTTTGTACAATATACTATTTTTATAATTTTTCGTACACGAAAAATAAATAATACTCTTTAAAGAGTACGGCTGAGGTATTTCGCTACCGATAAAGCGTCTCTGAGTTATACAGATCACTTCTCTTCCAGTTTTTGGGACGGTTTTTCCTCTGGCAAAAGGAGATTTTTTCCTGAGAAGATGCATGTTCGCCGTCCATGTTATTGCCGGGCATGCATATATTGTCTAGAAAATTGTATACATAAAAAGGCAACATTTACGAATATTTCTTGTTACCTTGGTTACTTGTTATTTTTGTTTTTTAACATATTTATGTCAATGTATCCCCTGAAGAAGGCACCAGTTCATGGTGCCCAAATGTTGGGTTTAAATTAATAAATACAGAACATAAACTAAAAAAAGATAGTATTTTTCCAATTAATAATATGAGTTCTGAAAGATATTTTAATAATAAATAATATTGTTAATAAAAATTTAAATGTCCACCAAATATTTCAAACCATATTTCCATGTTATTTTAAAAGTATAACTAGTGAATAAAGAAAAAAATTCTTTTTTGCTGATATTACCTGGGATATATTTACATAATAATTAAAACCTTGTGGTGTATTTATAATTTGGTCTACATTAAAATAATAATGGCCAAAATTCTCAGAATGATAATATTTTGTAACTTGTAAGTATGTAAAAATATCCACATTAATTGAAAAACAAACTTTTTGCGCAACATGTAACATAAAGCCGTTAATGTAATAAAATCTGTTTTCTGCACAACACATGCTAAGTAAAAAAGTATAAAAGCACACACGACATCAAATAGAATTTTCAATTTGTAAATAAGCCACGTTTGGAGTTTAATAAAATTTGGCGAGTACAGTAAAACATGAAAATTTAAAACTTTATATTTTCATCATACGGCAATATCGCTTTGAATGGGCGAGATGTAGTATCGAGTGATACACATACACATGCCGACAAACATGCGCTCTTATGTGGCATGAACGCCGGCAGGAGAGCCCGAATCCAAATTGCTTTCGTTTGCATCTGTTTTCTGTTTATTGCCGGCCGAACAACAGCGAACGAGCATAAAACACCGGGCGGCCGTCGCCTGCTGTCTGATTCCGCCATTGTCTCCATTCCAATTATTTTATTCTTCCCACTTATTTTATTATACACACACCACTCTTCCAAAAATATCATTCCCTCCCAAATCTTTCTGACAAACTAAATTACAAGCAGGTTATAAATTTGGGATAAATGATGTAAATTTACGTAAAGCAACCCTTGTAAAGCTAAATTATGAAATATATGAAAGTAGAGGTTTGTCAGGCAGATTTATGAATGCGGTTTGAGGAAAGAAATATAATTTCATATCTAGAAATTTAGAAATTCTAATATTCCCAACTTAAACTACAATGGATATTAATAATGGCGTTCCTGTTTACATAATTTTATTAAGTTCAATGGAGTATGGGACCAAAATCTTTTAAATTCATCATTTAACTCAGTTGGTAAAGCATCCTGCTATAGATATAAGAGAGTCAAGGGTTCAAATACTGGTCATAAAAATCGTTCTGCGGTATTTAAAAATGAGGTCCTCCACCATAACAAAAAATTATAAAATGTACACTTTGAACTTAAAGTACTACCCAATAAATAGGGATTAACATAAAAAATCATTTTTTTAATAATTATTTAACGAGATATTTGAAATTTTGTTGTCAGTGTCACTGTGACGTCACACTAGTGCTATCTTTCTCTCGCAGCCTAGTACAGACTGTGGTACGAAGCGAGAGAAATTCAGTTAAATTAATGACAATTAACAAATTTTAATACTACTAATTGTTTCAAAATTAAGCGAACTTTCATTTAAAATAAAAAAATTAGAGAATTGAACATGGTTCTGAATGTTACAAAAATAAGTATCTATTAGTATATTATAGAACGAGTTTTACAAGACCAGTGTTTTCGCACTTGTCATTTAGAAAACTCGCCAGAGCTCGGATTCCAAATTTTGACATCTTATTTTCTATTTTTTCAAATTTTATTACCCTATTTCTTATCAAAAATAATAATAGAGGAAACAGTACTGTATTTGTTCGTATTTTTCCAACCACTTGGTATACGTGTAAAATCAGATTTTCGTAATTCCCTAATTATGTTAGGTAAAAAAAAAATATAGATTTGTTAATTATTTTGCTTCAATTTCATGGCATCGCTACTTATGAGCTGATTTTTCATATTTTCATATCTAGTTGGAATGGAAAGTAACACTTTTAAATGAACTTACACAAAAAAATTGTTCAGCTTGATAATGGTCAGGATCTTGGCCGAAACGTCGTATTTTTATGAAAGGAAATGTACAATAAAGCCAGTAATACAACAAAAAGAAATTTTACTTTCCATTCCAATTCGGCTTAATGAACTTTCAAAAATATACATATCTAATTTCTGCCGTTACAAAGCAAGAAAAAATGCTTATTGATTCAAATGCAAAATTTTATGCTCTACAACTTTTAACTGAGCTTTTTTTAAATATAAAATAATTAGAGAAGCAGGAAATAACGAAACTCTGATTTCACATGTTAAAGTCCTATGTTCTGCTGTGCCGGTCACCATTTTGTATATGTATTATCTCATTTTTTTGTTCGGTAAGTGCACCCGACAAAAATTTTCGAAGTCGGCGCCTATGCTCTGATTGGAACGTAACTCAATTCCTACTTCGACAGGTTTGTCGACTGTAATGCCGAGAGTTGAAAGAATTTTTACACTTAACGAACGGCCAATTTTTTGAGTAGAAATAATGTTCGTCCCGCAGTCCAATTCCATTTGATTTGAAAGCTGTGACAGATAGAAATGTCACAGATATAAAGATAAAGATGAATACCGTCACATATTCGCACCCGCAGAATATCATGCGAATTTTAGGGAAGTAAATTAATGGCTGCTAGTAGGGTCCGTTTAATAGAAAGAGATATTCTTCTGCTTTGATTTTATAATAATTTCGTTGCAGGAGTACAACAAAAATTCAAGAAACAAATAAATATAAATACAAAATATATCATTATTGTATACCCATTGCTGGGGGTGCCAGTCTGCTTGGTAGACAGAGATCGGTGATGATGATGACCTATTCGTAATGTACGGGCACATACAAGGCGTCACCACACGAGCACTGATTGCAGGCGTGGGGAATGCACCACAGATGCCACTTTTGTGTCATTTAAAAGTCGAAAAATAATTTTGGCGTCGAATCGGGATTAGATGAGGAGGCCCAATTTTTTTCCAAATAAGATAAAGTTGATCGTTGGTCGAATACGAATGGAAAAGATATATGTAATATGTATATCACAAAACTCTAACTTTATAAATATATTAGCCTCTATTACGAACGCACTAGTATAATAATAGCGCTACTATAAAGCGTATTTTAACATTATATTCTCATGAGGTTAAACTTTTAACAAAAGAGCTCTATAAAAGAGGGTTCGAAATACGGGCCATTATGTCGGCTGTTTTACAGTGATATACAGGTGCAGCAAAATAACCTCTCCAGTTTTTAAGATTAATTTTAAAAAAAGCACCCGAGATACAAAAAAAATATTTTGACATGAAAACAATATCGGCCAAATGATGTTCACTATTGTCTAATCACTGCTGCAAGCGATTTACGAATTTTTTCATAACTCTTTTGAGCATTTCTTGAGGAATATGGCGAACTTCTGTGCGGATTGCTTCCTTTATGTCCATTTGCACCAATAAGGCTCAAATTTTAAGCTAGGCTTAAACAAAAATCGAAATTTTGACAGCAATATATTATAATTCACTTGATATTTCACTTCGATGCAATATTGCCAATTTAAGCCGAGTTTAATATTTAAGCTACGTTGGTGCAAACGGCCATTAGGGACTTCAGACGCAGTTTATAAATCTCAGCTTTAAGATAATTCCATAGAAAAAGTCGCACGGGGTCAAATCCAACGAACGCGAGGGCCACGGACTATCGTCTGTCAGGAAGAACACATACACAACAGTTTGCTATCAAAATCGACAACTGAATAAATCGGAAACAAGCCGGAAATATCTTGCGGAAGAATTTTTTGGTGACATCATTCATACGTACTCCTATTACTCGTCTGTACATCTTACACCAATGAATGCATTTCACGAAACATGCATTTGGAGTAATTTTGTTCTTCCAAAATCTTGAAACTTTGCAAATCAAAAGTATTTTTTAGTGTATTGTAATGCTCGGCCAGAGCTCATTTGTTCGCCGTGTTGTTTTGTATTGATATGAGATGTTCGCTCATCCACGGATCTTCGTGCACCTCTTAATGTTTCCTGCGTATGTAGACTTTCAGAAGAGCAATGAACTATATAAACCACGTTTGGTTTGTCGTTCTTGTCCATTGGATCTTTCAACTTGCTGTAAAGCATTCTACCTTTGTCATGGTGTAAATCTTTTCGCTGTCTTTGATGAAGGATTCAAAAGAACAAATTCAAAAATCGTCTGACATGTCGTACTAGGTCCCATAACAGATGCGCTTACAGGGCCGCCAACAATTACAATACAAGATTTTGAGTACATTATGCAAAAAAAATAACTTGCTGTAATACCTTGGTCGGAGGCTTCTCAATTCTTTAAGCAATAATGCCAGTTTGGTAGTACGATAAATTCTTTGTATCCTTTCCCGGGCGGATTGCGGCTTTGTAGACCACAAAGACAAAAAGCAGAGTGATCATTAATTAGAGTTTTAAACAGTTGGCACAACAGTGCACATAGCGGCGCACCCGCGTTAAAACTTCATCTCCAACCCAGCCGAAAAGTTGAAAAACGAATTTCCTACGCACCGCACCGCGCTGCGCTAACTCGGATGAAATATGTACACGTCAACGTAGAAATTCTTCGTTTCGGCATGCAACGCATTTTAAGGCATTCCATCAATTTTTTAAGAGTTTTAACATCCTGTAAGCAAAGTTTGCGTGAACCAAACTTCTTTAATCTTCATCCCAAGACGGTGGAGCCGGCGCTCAAGTGTTGACAACGAGTTTGCGTCCCGCGATAGACAGAGAACGAATAATCCAACTATGATGGGTGCAACAAGGCCAGCCTCAGTATTAAACATACATGAACAGCATACGTTGTATACTCGATAGAGAAAGTTTTCATGTTTTATAGTCTTGTATGCAAACTTTTTTCTTTGGGATTATGTTTCGTGACAATTTTAAAATAATAACTTGATAAATTTAACTTGCCCATGAAATTTGGGCAAAAACTTAATAAATAATCTTACAAAAAATACTGGCTGTCTTGTAAGGAGGAAAGTGTTTAAAATGTACATCAAATAATAAATCTCAATAACAAACAAAACTTATTGCATAAAATTTTCTGAAAATTATAAAAAAAAAAAACTTAATAAAATATTTAGAACAACATGTAAGAAATATGTTGTGTTTATATTTCGATATCTACTTATAATAACAATTTGTCCATAGACAAGTACGCGGTAGCGAGGAAGAAAAAATGTATTACTTAATTTATTTTACGATGTATAAACGTGCAATGGGATATTCTACATTTTTTATGTAATTCTTTCTCAAAATGGTGTTATTCATTAAATTTGAGCGAGATGTGCTTTTTAAAAATTACAAATTTGAATTTTAACAGAATAACGTACATCTTCTCAATGACATTTCGAATCGACAATAGCACTGCCTACTTCTGAAATGTAGAAACACTGTCGTTTGTTGAAATGGTTTGGTAAGCAGTGTGAGGAGTTTATTTACAATTTTTATTTTATTTTATTGATGTTCATGTAAGTTATCTACATTACTTATTATTATTTTATTACAAGGATATGTAAAAAGTAATAACATAAGCGATGTGCCAAACTGCCAAAGCATAAGAATCAGGTGACATCATCAATGGTGTATAAACCAACATGAAGCTTCAAAGGCTCATTCACATAAGTAATTAGTTTTAAGGTTTACGTTTAATATTTTATAAAATCATATAATCATATGAGAGCATTCACACTTCCCCACCATAGTATAGAGTTAAAACTAAGGTTTGAAGAACTCAAACTTTACGTTTATGTTTATGTTTATGTTTAGGAATGTACCAATAGCTACATGTGTAGAATAAAGGTATATAGTTATCTCTCCTTAACGAAATATCAACAGTATAGACATAACCACAAACACACCAACCGGCTAAATAAAATTATTTGTGCTAGTTGCTTAATATTATATTTAAGCCGGGTTTACATTGGTATAGTAATTGGGTTAGTTGCTTGTACCAGTAACTTGCAAGACAGTTACTAACCTAGTATAAACCCTATAGGACAGTACTTGTACCAGTACTTGCACAAGTAATCAAGACAGGTAAGTGGATAGTCTCCCAGGCTATCTACTTACCACTTGCAAAGCACAGTCCTTCCCCCACCAGCGTATTTGACACTAACCTACCGGCTTGTATGTCTACTATACCAAGGTAAATATTTGCTCGCTAATTATTTTTAAGCTAGTGCCAGTAAATTTCTGTTTTGTACAGAGTTAAAGTGTGTATAGTTGCCGGTGTTTTTGATTGAAAAATGAAAGGTGGTCTAAAGGGGAAACATTAAAGTTTGTGGACCTTTATTGGAATTTCCTGTCCCACACTCTTTTTGAATAACATTTTTCTTTCTCAATTTCTCTAATAAGTTCTTCAATCACAATTTGTGTAATTCGCACATATATTTCTTTTAACCTTTTGTTTCTAGTATGACGAAAAATTGTATATACCCTCTTGATGTGATAGCCTTACTAGTACAAGTGGACAATAATACTTTTTAAGTGTAGACTTCCACTGTCTTGTGTCGGAGACAGTAGGCTAACCAGGTTAGCTACTAGTGCAAGTAACTAAGCTTAGTTACTATACCAATGTAAACCCGCCTTTATACGTAAGAAATGTAAATAAAATAAAGTGTTATTCAGCCTATATATAATAGATTTTTAAGATTTTTCTCTAAAATGTATATAGATAGCAAGACTTACCAAATCTGATTAAGATTTCATTATGTGAACGCTATGTTGGTGTCTCTGGAAAATCTGCGTTACACGCTTTACGCACTAAACTATTTTTTTTTTAGCAAGAGAAACGTATTAAATAAAATAATTATATATATATATATATATATATATATATATATATATATATATATTATTTTCATTTTTTTTAGAGCAGATAAATAAAATAGTTTCAGCAAATTTTATTATAATGAAATATCTCAATGACGAATTTGATTCAATTTTTTATATGTTCATATACATAATTTGGCGACGAACATGTACATTTCGTACTACACACATTGGACGATCCAGATAGTGTAGTGGTAACGTTATCGCTTCACGACCCAAGGGTTCTGGGTTCGAATCCCGGGTAAGACATGGTTGTCATGTTTGCCTTTCATAATTTCATATTCATCAACGCAATGTGTAAAAATTATAAAAAAGGTACAAGAAATCTGTCTCATTCTCATATATATCGCCGATTATATACAGTGAAAAATGTATTACAAAGCGTGTAATAATAAATAAAATAAATAATACTACGCACATTAGTACCTACAGTACAAATTAAAAATACATTGTGAATAAATTTCTATAAAGTAACAAAAAAATATTATACATATTTTTAAAATGAAATCCTCATATAGCCTGCTTAAATAAATATTAAATATACTCGTAATTACAACAGTGTTAATAAAACATATTACATCAATATGAACATAATTCCACAGTATTTACAAACTATTTTTAAAACATAAACAAGCAAATAGATTACATAAAAATATCAAATAAAAATAACATGTCACGATAACATTTACAATGTTTATCGCAGAGAGCAGTAGACATCAATAATGCATGTAGCGCAATCAACGCGTTTATTTTTATTTACTAATAAATTTGTCATAATTACAGCAACATACAAGATTACATATGAATCTATAACCCTTCCCTGCACGCTATTTTCGATTAAATAATCATTTTTAATTATAAGTGTGCACACATTTCATGAGTGGAAAATGATTAACCCATAATATACATGACAGAGGCAAGCGCAATATTACCTAGTCGTATCAAAAGATCTGGTCGTTATCATCTCTGCTTCACAATTTAATGAATCTTACAAGACATTATGGAAATTACCGTAATTTACCTGGAGTTGAGTACTTTTCATTTAAGCGTCAATGATATTTAATGTAATAACGAAAACAATTTTCGAAGACAGGGTGCACGAAGCGGCTGGAAGTAAATACGAGAATTCAAGTTTATTATTTCATTAGCTCACGTACAAGCAGAGCGGGTTTGAATCTTCATTTTAAAATGAAACGTGCCAGAGATGGATGTAGAATTTCAAATCTAATATTTGCTATTTTTTCATTACTATTCTTCATAATATCTCAAGACGTTTTAAAATAACCATAAAGAAAAATTTCAAGTCAATTGCAAATAAAAATTTTAGTTAGCTTCAATATAAGAAGGTATGAAGATTTAATAAAAATGCATCCAATATCTTAGTAAATGCATTAAATAAATAGCAACATGATACTCCACTATTTTTTTATTTTATAAAAGTATAATATTTTTCGTTAGGTTAAGCCGATATATATATTTTTTAATATTCGATAACGTGGATGTTAATTTAATTTTCTCCTCAAACAAAGATCGTTAATAGTTGGAGTCAAACAAATTAATATTTTGCAGCACTTATAAAAGTATATACATATAAATATCTTAAAATAACTTTAGGCAGGGTTCTATGATTGAAAATATCTGTGGACAATAAGAAATTTAATAAAATAATGAATAACAAAACTACAGGGCATCGAACCCGCCAAAAACTGGGTTCGGTTTGGTTCAGGTTAATTTGTTTTTTGAGAGATAGTTTCGTGTGAGGTTCTGGTTCAAGCATTAATAAAATTTCCGGTTTCGTTCCGGGTTCAGGTTCGGCTCGACCTAATAAAAACTGAATTAATGTTTTTTGAATATCAATCTTTATAAAGAAATAATGCTAGTCGGAATTAATAATGCAACGCAATTTAACGAACAGTCAACACAGACAGGAACGCAGATCGGCTGTGTTACGATTATGCTTGCGTTTCGAACTGCAAATGAACCTTTCGTTATTTTCTGTATTAATTTATTCGAAAATGGATTCCGGAATTCAAAAAGGCGATGATTGAACGCTTGAAAGTAGTAAGAATTTGGAATATAACTAATGTATATGTTATTGTTAAAGGCATTATAAATTTCAATAATCTAAAAACTAATAACTTTTTTAAAATTTTTATTCCCTATAATACAATTTTAAACTAAACAACCATTGTTCGAGTTTGTTACCACATATGGTGAAAAACCCAATTATGATAAATACGAAAAAGAGCTCGTTGCTATTATCTGATATTTATTTTCAACCATCTTGAATCTAATTAAAATCAAAGGAAAGCTACTCGCAAATCTCTTAATTTCTCGCGCAAAGATATACAGATCGAAGCTCTGTGCCCAGCCAAACTGCGATTGCACTTGGTCGTGTATAATTGTCACCATTGCTGTAATCCCTTTTAAAACGCGTTCCGTTGGATGCAGCGCGGAAAGCTGGACAGGGTATCGCAGACCTGGACTTTGTCCATTCAATCAGCCGTTTCGTGTAAACAAGAATCCAATGGAGGAATTTAATCAGTTTACTTTGTTTGTTTTATCTAACAACATTCTTTCATTTCCTTTGAAATAATAAAAACGTTTCCAATTTCGTTTTCAAAAACATGGTGAAATAAATAAGAATAAATTCTTCACCAATTTAAACACACTATTCAATAACCATTTTACTTATATAGGTTTGTAACATATTAAATTGGAAATATTTTATAGCATAGAATCTGAAATTGTTCACGTTTAGATAATGATTATATAAATATCGGCAGACAGTATACTCGTATGTATTAAAAATTTGTGCATGTTTTAAAAGAGAAATATATTTTCGTGTATCCGGATAGGTATCTTGATTTATGTATGTGAGTATGTAGGTATAGAGATTTCTTCGTGAAAAGAAATACATAACCAAATAGCCCTAGTGATGAGTTAACTTTTGTTAATAATAATTTTCATATATCTTATGATTTTCGAAATACATGTGTCAGGCACGTTTTCCTGGGCATTCAGCAACAGGACTTTTCCGTAAACATTAGAATGTATTTTACTCGTATAATGAATTCAACTTAACGCAGTTAAATCTTTATTCGTGCTAGAATTTACGATTTCTATTGAAACCAGGGCAATATAAAACAACTTACCATGCAACTACATCTATTACAATTGACGAGAAATTAGTTCGTTTCAAGCATCTCACTATAGTTTAATTCTACGTTGTTACAAATGTTATTCGCAGCAAGCAAATTAGAACTGCAAAATCTGATGTAAAAAAAAATCTGTTGTGGCCAGCACAAGACCTCTCGCCATTTACATATTAGGCTATATAAATATTGTATTGCACTTCACTTTCGAACCGTCGTTTTATAACAAAATCTTACAGAAAATTATCCAAATATTGTTTCTTACTATATTTAGCATGTCTTCTGCATACATATAATTCAAATTATATCTATTTTTCATTGTATGAGGAAGTTTCTAAATGTCAAATATTGTTCCAATTCATTAACCAGATTGGAAGTATTTCTGATAGATATATGCATTTTACCACAATTTTACCTATAATTTCAAATATTTAATTAATAAAACAATAAGAAAAGTTAAATATACTTCCCAGAAAAAGCTATCAGAATGTCACTAAAACTGTTGATATTTGACAATGACATGTGTCATGTTATAAACATTGGAATATGTCAACTGGTTTCCTTAGTGCCTTGGCTTCTGCGATTAGTTTACTCTATAAATTATAGAGTCTTTATCTCTAAATCTATACAAGATATAATAAAATTTTTAAGTGTATTAGATGGAGAATTTTATGTTCTTCAATATTTAATAAAAAAAACTCCCAAAAAATTATATTTAGAAGATTTTTTCTAAGAAACTACTACTTCCGGTTGTTCAATTGTTACCAAAACCTTTTCAGCTCTTCCCAGGAATGTCAGATTGAGGAAACTGCAGTTAAATATTTTTTAAGTCTTATAGTTTTTGAGGAATCGTGACTACAACATCCAGACATACATACATACACACACACACACACACACACACACACACACACACATACACATCCACACACACACACACACACACAGGCATCATTTTAAAAATGTTATAATCGGATTGTAGGGACCTTAAATCGTGCTTATTCAATAAAATCTGGATATGCGAATTTTAGCATGAATCCAATACCTCTCTTAGCGAGAGGTAAAAATTAGTACAAATTCTGTTAGAGGACGTTTCTTTTAAGTGCATGTGTTTGCGAGAATCAAAGTAATTTCTAGACTCTTATTGCTTATAAAAGAATCTCTTTTAAACGGTCATTCCTCTTGAATGATCACCGATAAAAATTTATTTCTTGTTTTGATCTGAAAGTCATCTTACAGAAAACGGAATTCAAAAATACAGATACAAAATGTGATATCGAATATTTAGCGAATCTCGTATTTCTGAAAATAAATAAATAAATAATCACGGTTCATACGTTTATACCCATTTTTGAGTGTCAATATGCTTTTATTCGTAGATTTCGATATATAACCATAAATATTTTATAATTGTATAAAAAAGAAATTTTTAGAAATCAACACAAAACCTTGCATATTACACTAATTTGTCTCATTACACTGATTGTTGTTTGTTACAGTATCATTAGACGAAGTTTCACTTGCACAAAATTGTCCTGGCGTACGCGGAGGACTGGGCAAACAGAAATGAGCTTTGTTAGTGCTTGAATAGATGTTGACCGAGATGTCCACCTATATTACATGACGTTGTTTGCGAATGAAACTGTAATAATATAAGTGAACAAATACAATATCACCTAGAATATTCCAAATTATTATAGACCTGACCTCATTTCTAATTAGAATCAAATGACTCCACTGCTGTAACTGATAGGGAGTTAAACAAGGATAATTTAGGTAGAAAAGTTTAAAGAAGGAGAATTTAGGTAGATACCTAATTAGAGTACTTAGGTTTAAACCTGATTTTGGTTTTTCATTTTTTTACAAAGTGATATAAGATATTTACGTTTTTTAGTCTCGTAAATTTTATTCATAAGAAAACCAGATATTTTTTTTTTTTCATTAGGAATGAAGCACTGTGCAAGACAAAGTTGCGTTTGTGATTGGGTAATGAGGTATACTCTATTACCTTTCTTTTATTTTTCATCTTCGAAAATGTAAACTCGTAATTTTATGAGGTTTTCTTTAAATTTCAGAGAGATATGATTTCTCGTTATCCTGTTTCCGAGAAAGTGGTCATTTTGTAATAGAAGAGAAGAGAAACTAACAAAGATAGTGATCGAACAAAATTTTGTCTATGCGAATAGACTATAAAAATATAATAAAATTTAATATGAAACAATTATTATATGATTGTTTTTAGAAAACAAAAACATATTTAAGAGTACCTCTCAAAAGTAAACAATAAGTCATTTAATCAAAGTCCTTGTAGTTTTCGAGAGAGCAGATGTAAATCCCGTAAAAACACATTTTTCACTTCCTTATATCTCGGAAACTATTGAAGATCGGACCAATGTTCATTAACCTTTTTTTATTCATTTTAGTCAGTACTATATGCCCTTAAAGTTTGTGTACGAAATTGTGAATCAGCCTGTGTATTTCATTTATTTTAATGGTTTTTATTTTGTCCAGTCAATATTAAAATTCTCGCTATTAGACAGTGCAATCTTATATATAAAAGTGATAGTTTGATGTCCTTTACAAGTCTACACCATTGTGCATATTGACGCCAAATTTTGTAGAGATGTTCTTTCAGTATCCGGCCGTGTCGTAGTAGTTTGTTTACAAAATTTTGCATTGTTTTTTTTTATAATTAATTTTCAAAGTTTACATAAGAAAAGCATTGGCATAGGTTTCGAGTGCGACCAAGAGCGGCGCTAGTGTTGCTAATGACCGGCACTCGGGAGTATGCCCTTAAAATAAAAACAATGCTGCAGTTTACTATAAAATTTGTACAATACAATAATATCCAAGGTTCCTCATAAAAAATAGCCCTAATTGGTTCATTTATTATTAACAGTGTTGCGCAAATAATTAACCAGAATTCTCCCTATTTGTCATTGTGTCAAACAAAGCAGGGGTGGTTAAAAAGACAGTGCAGAAGAGTATAGGTACCTACCAAAAACTGAATATCCATAAAATTTAAAATATAATAACATTATCCCATACCTATTGTTAATGTTTACGTGCAAAAAAATTAAATATTTCTCTCTCTGAAAGATATCACTATATTTAAGGGCAAATGTTGCTTATCATAATGATGAATATTCGCAAATGTTTAGATCTTGTTAAAAGAATTTAAGGTTCTGAAAATCTGCTTTAGATATACGTTTACCGGCATATAAACCCTATATTTATTGTGAATTTTTTGCAGTTTATATTAGGGGAAACCTTCATAACCTATAAACACCTAGCGTCCCATTTTCCTGGCTTCCATTGCTGTGTGGGATAAGCAGTGAATTACGACATTCAGTAGCAGCGGTAGGTCTTTCTGTTGGTGCGGCAGGGTTAGGCAAAGCTCGCCTCGCACTCGCAGTAACCGGTTATTGCCGCAAACATATCAGCATCATGTCACACCGGACCGTCGGCCGGGCGATTCTCGTGCTTTATATGTACGGTAATCACACACTAAGCAGGAGATATGGACTCCCAGGAATAGAAAGTATTGTGGGAGGATTCTAGCTGTATTTATTATATCCAAAGCTACGTTGTACATTTAATTAAACCAAGATAATACTTGATAGGATTTACCGGTGAAATAGGTATACATTATGAATTCTAAATAAAAAATAATGAAAATAAAATGTGGCTATCTTATATGCAAAAATAAAATCCGATTAATTGAGCACTGTATTATATCATTTTCGGATCAGGAGTGGGATCACGTAACTGTCAAACGATATTGCGACTGTCGACAAGTGAAAATGTGATCACGTAAATAGTGAAAACCGAAAACGATATCGTTTTAGACTGAAAAAAATGTGAATTCTAGTCGACACTCTCAATGCATGTGTAAACAATAGTCGTTTCTTACATCTCTTTTTATTTCATTTGGGTATAGGTATATCCTTTTCTTATTTACTTGCATTTAGGTAAAAGAATGTAGTGAGCAGTGAGTTGAATTTGACGTTTTGGAAAGAATGAAAGAAATGTCATATTATAAATGATTTAAAAATAAATTAATATTTTAAATTTGAAAAGTATTTTTTATTTAGAAAGGCGAAAATGAAACAATTGTGATAAAATACGATAATTATAAAATGAAAATTGATTACAAGAATGAATCTAAGAAAAAAATTCATGAATATTTTAATAAGCATGTTGCGAAGAACCGAATGCTTATGATTTACCATATATATTTTTACTCTTTTGAAATCTATGACATTTTCCTGATTTACTATTAAAATTTAGTACTTGATTTAGTGAAAGAACTACCCAAAAGTAATATTTTCTGGCAATATTGATATTCCAATAACTGTAAAAGTGTTCATTACAACAAAGCATATTTTGATTGATTACAAAAATAAATCCAAGAAAGAAAAATTTATTAATATTTTAATAATATTGTATTCTGCGAAGCATCAAATATTACGATTCTAGCTTGTGTTTTGTGATTAATACTTTGTAGTTTTTGCACAAAATTAAAATTTATGAATTGATCATTTTCCGTAGCCCGTCGAAGGTTGTGCGCCGTTATTTAAATGTGGCCCATACTTTATTTACTTCAAATACAGAACTTAATAAAAACAAGATTACTTTAAAATAACAATCTTATATACTTGCAGTCTTAAAAGGTCTCTTGAAGTTTTAATTATGTATTTAGAAATATTTTAGTTTACTTCATAAATTTTTCTTCTGGAATATCAATTTTTGTGGCATTGATATTATGAACGAAATAAAAACGAATGGTGAAAATAATACGTTCTGACTGACTAAAAATTTTAATGACATTCATATAAATTTTCTGTCAAAACCACTAATTAAAACAAAAACTTAACGATATCGTTTTCACTTTGCGGAAATAACCGAAGTTGAAAACTTTTACGTGATCCCACTCCTGAACAGTGTCGTACTGCAACTACATCTCTGATGGAGCAGTGTCATGCTTGTCTACATAATTTTGAGCAAATATTGTACGAAAATGTTAATTGTGGTATTAAATTCTAAATAAAAAAAATTTAAAAATTCGTTCCTTTTTTCTGTTTACATCGCGACAGTTTACGTCTTCTTATGCGAATATCTCTAAAAACTGAAAAGAAGAATTTATGAGATTTTGTTTATATGAATTTGTCCTCATGTTTTTAAGTTCTGCATTTAAATTTTAAGTTTGGTTGTTTAATCTTGAAACATCCTGTATAGTTTATGAATCTGTAATAGATTATCAATATATGAAAGATTTTTATAAAATAATGTTGAGAAAAACCATTTCGTACTATTACATTTAAAAGATATTCTCCCAGAAAAATTGGCTACATATTTTTAAATGCTAATTAAGAAAAATACATATATAAATAAATGCGTACGTATATATCATAGGTATCATAACTTTGGCATCAATGGCATGCATATGCATACTTGTATAAAAGTAAGTAGTCTTAAATATTTGCAAGTTTATTAATTTCTATATCTATCAGGCTTTATATAAGTTTCGCCAATTACTCTTTTCAACCAGACTCACCGAACCAAAGGGTTTTACAACTTATTGCCGTTGTCGGTCAGCGGGATTCGAAAGCACGTTTGTAATTTTTAGGACCATAATATTAAGAATATGAAAATAGAAAGTACTTTAATAAGAAAGCATAAGAATTATAGAGAGCTAAAGCTTTTGTATGATTGACCTCGAAAATAATTAAATATATTGTCTTCTTCCTATTTACCTAAATACATCTAAATTTACTTTCCGCGAAATGTTGAAAATCAACTGCGAAGAGAAAGTCATTTTGAAGGGTCACAGCTAATATATTGTGATAAATGTCAGAAGCTGTGATAGTATTTTGAAAAGAATGGAGGAAAACGAGTCGTTTACGGTAAGTCAATAAACAGCAAATATTTGACAAATTACACTGTGTGGTATTGTCGCGTGGAAGCACGCAATTCTTTAAAGTGCGAGAGAAACAGAAAACATCCTAGCTGAAGAAGATCCTCCATAGGTCATCAATAAGGATAACGTCCATTTTTTCAGGAGTTAACATCGCAGAGTGCATTTCCGACACTCGGAGACCGGGAAAGCGACGCACAAACGAACGCGAAGCTTAACGAACATTAAGAAAATTACAGAAGAAACGATATTTACTTCTTCTTTTTCTTATTCCGATTGTATCCGGCTGCAATTTGCATAATCAATAATGCCATTACGAACCGTTACCTCAGCGACTTTGCAACAAAATGCCTTTACCGGTTCACAACGAAACGGTAACGATGACGAGTCTGAATTAACCGGAAAAAGTAAACCTGAATTGAATGTGTCTTAATTTGTTTTAAATACGCTTCTTTTTTAATCACAGCACCTCACACAATATTCAGTGCCCTACTTCCATCAGCGAGAATTGTAATTTAAATTTCTAATTTGCCACTTGGAGAAACAGTACAGGAAATACATAAACACTTAATGGCCAATGCAAAACAATTGTAATATACGGCTCCATTACCAAGGCTTATTTATACAACAAAGAAATCTGATAAAATTAAAACAAACATCTATATAGAAAAAATTCGAGACGTAAAAACTTACTGCAAAAGACATATTAGATAATTACTGCTTTTAATAATACAGTTAACTACTGAACTATAAATAAAATAATTCAGTATAGGCATTAGTAAATAATATTATTTTTAAAAATACAGAATTCCTGAAGAAAATTCAGACGTTAGCCATAATTTGGTTTTTCAAAAGCAATAATATTTGGAAAGTATGGGATAATACATTTTATAATATTAAAACACATAGAAAAATATATACCTACTGTCGAACGTGATTAATTCAATCATTAGTTCAAACTTTTATCATGGTGGTCAGTTGACATCATATATACTCATATAACGCAAGGTAAATGTCTTTTTTTTTGATAATGTCGAGAGTCATTTTTGATTATTTGATGAATATTGACAAGTAACAGTGCACAGTGGGATGATATGCACATAGCTCGGCAATACTTCAGTGCTTTGGATAATGTGAAATTAATGAGGGAAAAATGAATAAGTATAATAACAATAACCTCACCTAACGCACATAAACCACTCTTGGAAAACTCGGGGCGGCGAATTTATTGTTATTATATTTAGAGAAATTGCAAGTGAGATTAATAGCCATAACAACAATAACCACACTTAACGTACAAAACTCGCCCCGAGTTATTTTATACATAACCGCAATTATGGTTGCGTTCACACTTCACACGTTTGCCAACCAGCTACGTATAAAGTGAGTATAATGTAGTTCTTTCTAATTTTCAGTGGCTAATGTGTATTGAATGTACACACAAATGTACATTTGCCGGAAAATATATACATTATTCCGATAAGCACATTTACTGTAACAAATACATATTATGAGTGCCCGTGAGGTGACGCCTGGTAAGAGCCCACACGGTAAACTATATCGTCATCATTACCGATGTCTACTTGTGTTGTAGATACTGGCACACCCAGAAATTGGTAATATGCCGCGATGATATATTTATTTATTTAAATACATATTATTCTGAAAGAAATTGTCAAACACGATAATACGGATTGTTACATCACTAATGGATAAAAATTATTATTATACTCCGTAGAATTCTAAATTTAGTTAGGTGTCAACGTCAACATTCGTACGGAAATATAAACCTTGTACAAAAGCAAATACTTTTTATATGTAATTTATCTGGAAGGTATAAAATGTTGCATATTATACTTTTTATATTTGCCCCGCTGACATTTTCTCTCTAATTACAGCTGGCTGTTTTACTTTTTATTTAACGTAAAGGGCAAATAAAATACTAATCGCTAAAGGTAAATATAACTTCCGATTGCATCTAGCAAGCAGCAACTAGCTACCATACTTGACCGGAATAACAAAATCCTGCTCCTGCTCGTGCTGCTCTGTTGATGTCGATGCGTCCTCCACGCAATCAGGCCAGTAATTAATTGCTTTTAAGTGTGTCCTCAGCCACCCCCGCTTCAATGATGCGCTTTTTGCTCGTTAGAAACGATTTAAATGTCAGCTTTTTGCTTTTATTTCCGAAGCTTTGTCGATGAAAGTACGATAAAGGTGACAGGATAGTTTTAGATCATTTTAATTCAATAGATGAATGCAAACTAATGGAAGAGATAACGAATCACAACTTTTATTTACATTTCGTTAACTTTGTTTAATTTATAAAGAGTGTTTTTAATTCTATTTAAAATTTAACTAAATTATTTATTGCACTTCAATAAAAGATTTAATTATTGTACTCTTCAATAAAGACATTTTAAAACAATCGTATGCAATCATTTTAATAGTAATTGTTTTAAAACTATTTTATTCTCATATAATTAAAACTCATTAATGCCATAGTATCCGAGTAATAGCCGAGACAGATGACAAAAATTAATTATCATTAACGGTTAGATATAGTATGCGCACGTGAACTTGAAACTATTGACAGATGTCAAAATTGCGTCTATTAATAGGGCACCTGCACCCATGGTGCAAATATACAAGGTGATTTATTCCCGTGTATGCGTGCGCCCCTAAATGTTTAGTTCAAAATGTCGTTCGTTGTGTCAGCTGTGTCAGCGTGTTTGTTCGTTCTTCATTAAATATGTTCTAATAGAATAAACGCCTTATTTAAAAGGAAAATGAAATATTTTTATTTTCCGAAGGACGAAAATATGGTTGGAAGCATAAGCATAAAGTTGAAGTATAGGTTTTCAATGGGCGTGTTCACAATGCTGTTACGTATTTCTTATGCTTACGTAGCTACATAACAGTCCCGTAAGAAATACATAAACCATAAAGTGGAAATCATTCCAACTTTATGTTTTTCTCATGTAGAATGTGAACTGCGCATGTATGCATTGTATGTCAACTAGTGTGAAATGAAATAATATAAGCCGAAGTTGTAGGTTTTATTTATATTTCTTTTCATTATAAATTACAAGTTAATTTAATTAAATTGTATGAAAATTTGTATGATAAGAAGAAGTAGTTACTACAAAGATATGTAAATTAAAGAAAATGTAGAAATCACGGCCCTTACATGAAAATATTAATAAAATAAATAATTCAACCCGTTAATGTTAATATCAATTACTATCGCTCACTAATTAATAAAATAATGACACTTTATTACCAATTTACTTCGAAAAACATAATTTTTATGTTATGTACATTGTGAACACACGTAAGCAGTACGTAATTATCATACTTGATTTGAATTTAGCGCGAACATTTAGGGGCATTTCTTATTGGTAGCGGCGGACATTATGCGCAGTAAATCACCTTGTATATTTGCACCATGCCTGCACCTACGTCACAACATGGCGGATGATCAGCTGATCTCGGGCAACCAAGCTTCAGTTTAACATTGCGTCTTATGCAGCGAATGTGTTTTCTGTACAAGAAATTCAGTTTTTCCTAAATTTATACATGCTATTTTAAAATGTAATTAGCCATAATAAAAGATAAGTGTATGAATTATTTACTAGTAAAACAAAGCAGTCGTATTTATAAATATATTTTTAAAAATATTAAATTGAAATAAGTAGCATGTAGCATCAGGTTGTATTACAATCATTTGAGTTTGTATAAGTTTTTTTTATATGTATTGTTGAATGAAAACATGAATATTGAAATTAAAATAAATTGAATTATTAGATTTTTTTTAATTTATAAAGAAAATTAAATTTGAAATATATATATATATTTATCTTCGAGTTCATTTTTCTTATTGTCATATTGTGTATTTTTATTGTATATAAACGAGTTTATTGAGTTTATAAGTCAAAAATTAATCTTTGGATGCCAAAGTACGTTAAATCGATAAATTTAAGTGGATACATAATGTGGATCCTTACACATTGACATTTTCTTGACGAGGATTATAAATGCCTTTTAAAAATCTATACGAAATCAATAATTGATTACCTATCTAATTTTTAAACCTTTGCGAGAAACAGACACAAATATATATATATATATATATATATATATATATATATATATATATATATATATTCTGTTACTAAAAAAAACTTCATTAAAAATTTGTAATTCTGTCATTTAAAACATATTTTTTCATGTTTTTTATATATATTATTAAAGAAAATTACATATATTTAAACATTCATACAATATGTTCCTATCCGATTATGTTTAAATTATTTTATATACAATAAAAGTATACTCAAAAAAATAGGATTGGGTTAGTTTTAATTTAATAACCTGGAACTTATTAAATAGTAAGAATGTCCTGACTTATTTTTTACGGAAAACTCTCCTCATATATTCACTTTTACACACTCTAATCAGTTTTTCCCAAATAAAACAATAAGTGCCATAAAAACACAATAAAAGCTTACGGCACGATATTTCTCCGTAAAACACAATGCAAACTGAAGGTTTGGTTGACCAAGATCAGCTGGTGGCCGCCATGTTGAAACGTCACGTGCAGGTGCCCTATAAACCAGAAAATATTGAATGTAGTATACTCGTGCTACTTCTTGTATTGTACTCATATAGAACAAAACAATAAATAACACTTACTACAAACAATATTTTCTGGTTTGTTAATAGCCACAATTTTGACATCTGTCAAAAGTACCAAGTTCAAGTGAGCATACTATATCTAACTGTTAATGATCATTAATTTTTGTCATCTGTCTCGGGTATTACACTATTAAAACCATTACTAAAAGTAGGTAATTTTAAAATGCTCAGTTATCGATTTTAACATGTCTTTTCCGATCCTCGTCTTAAAGTAAGCGCTTTTAATACTGATATTAAAAATTACTTAGCAACTACAAAATATATGTAAATATAACTATGTACAACGAAAATTTTAAATTTTAAAAGAAGTCCGAACAAAGACATTACGAATTGTATGAATTAAGATTTTTTCTAAACCTGTCATGAAAAATAAACATTTACGTGACAATTATGAACACGCAAAATGATAGTTTTTTGTCTACAGAAAGTAAAAGACTTTTTTTTTAAACCGGTGAGAAAGTACTATTTTCGCTTATAAAATGCGGAGCGTAAATTGTATATCCCTGGCTAGTCACGAAAAAATTAAAACGCACAAATAATGAAGAACTGACAGTAAATTGTTAGTTTATTTACCAATTTTTTTCTGTCCCGTTAGTGCCGAGAGAAGAACAACTATATATTTACAGAAAATGAGATTTCATTATTAAATTTAAAATTATTTTTTATTATAATCAAAGGCTCCTCGACAGTAATACCATTTTCCTGACTCTTATGTAAATAACTATTATATTCAGGATGTAAAAATCTTTTACATCCTGCAATTTTTTTATTGAAGGGTGAAAATTTAATAAAATCAGCACTTTTAAATTTAATTTGCTTAGAAAAAATAATTCTATTTATATTTAATGACCCAATTGAGCAATTATTCGAAATAATGAAAGTAAAGATGTACTCAGGATTTCAGTCAGTGATAATAATTTTATTCTACAGCCAACGTAGAATAAAATTATTATCACTGACTGAAATCCTGAGTACATCTTTACTTTCATCCTTAGCACAGTCGTTTACTACTTCTTCATATTCGAAATAATCCCGCTCATACACATTACATTAGATACATTACGGTCACGGTAACATATTAGATGCCACGATCATCTTTTGAGATCACATTAATTAAACGTAACCGTCAAATTTTTTTCTTTACATTTATATTAATTTTGGTGCATAGTTTTCGAGAAACGTTTTTTGATACCAGATTGCGAAATGCTTTTGCATTCTAGAATGCAAAAGTTTCGCAATCTAGAATAAAAAATAACTATTCTCTGTTAAATTCAGAAGTGTCGTTTACAAGGGTACATAAGATGTTACATTAAAAGCATTAAAAATTCAAAACTAAACCAACTGGTAAGTTTATTAGAAAATGTAAAACCAAATTGTGTGAAAAATAAGATAATGACAGAAAATTATGTTATTCGTACAGGAACCAAGGTAATATATATCTGAATTAATTAATATATAGCGAAAGTATTGTCAACAATGAATATCGTTTTAAAATAGAATGTTCTAACCTAGTCGAAACAATACACATTTTTGAAAGACAAGCGTGTTATATCCATGCTTGTCGCATACGCATCTTGCCATTGCAAATGAGAGAGATAAATGTATGCCAATTTATTAAGTCGTTCACGATATAAATTACCTTGATCGGACTTCTTTCAAAATTTTTATTGTATTCAGTTTTTTATTTACTTTGGAAAACAAAAAATATTCCACTTTTAGTTCTTACAATTTACAAAACTAATAATATACTTACGAGTGCACTGCATTTTTACGGTATAGTCTCTCGCAATTATGTATTACAAATTTAAATAAATTTGGAAAAAAACTCTTTTAATTTAAATATCAAAAAATAATTTGAACAGTTTCTTTTCAAATATAAACATTCATCTGAGAAGTTCTTTAAGTTTGAATCTACAGGACTCATGCAATAGGTGTACTTGTAATTTGATAAACTGATTATAAATTATGTGTTTATTATACAATGATTTTTTCAAAATATACAAAAAAAATTGTTTATTTGAAGTGAACATTTTTTGTTTCCTTGAATTCCTATACTACATATCTCATAGAAATGAAACTAACGCCGATAGAAGTCTGGAACTTTCTACAATATATGCACGCCCAATTACCGATCTCGAATATTTCTTTTGTATTCGATCGGAAATTTCCGCCCCGCTTCGCTCAGATTCGGGCACGCTCAATATTCAATTATTAAATTTTGTAGAATAACTTATTCCCGTAATAATATCTACCATAAAATACATTACACATATTTTTGTAATAAATATCTGAAGAATTTTTTTATTTTCCTAACCATAAAGGGAATTCCTCTCTAATATTTTTGTTACCTGGTTACTAGAAGTAAAGAAAGCAGCCAAGTACAGGAGCATCACATGGGAGAAAACACAATTCTGTAAAGAACCAGTGTCCAGACTAGTATGATTCAACCCACCTTGACACCAAAAGGTAGATGAGGATCGATTATGTAGTTCTCGTCACCAAAAATCGAGGGATGGTCATACACAGCTTAACCGCCCATCACTTAAGTTCTCAAAGAAACCACCTAAAACTTCTGACCATCATAAATAAGACTGAATACTGACACTGTTTTGCACACTCGATTTTTGATGACGAGAACTTTATATATATATATATATATATATATATATATATATATATATATATATATATATATATATTTATTTGAAAGTAATACCTTCGTTCGCTATATAAGTACTACAGGGTCCGCCAAAGGAACCTGATGTTTTTAACATGTATAGTACGAAGTCATTGTATTACGTAGAATAGCGGTTAGTGGGGGAAAACCATCGTTAGTAGTTGCCATTTCAGTAATCATGGAAAATGGTATTGGAAATGCTGTCAAGGTCAATTCGCAACGATATGTGGAAATGTTGAACAACTTTTTGGAACCAGAACTTCGTCGACAAAACATTGATATGAATACTGTATGGTTTCAACAAGATGGAGAAACAGCTCACATAGCACGAGCGTCAATAGATCGACTGCAAGAAATGTTTCCAACAGCAGTAATTTCGCGAAATGGGAATATTCCTTGGCCGGCACGGTCTCCTGACCTGACCGTTTTGTGATTATTGGCTATGGGGTTATCTGAAGAGCAAGGTGTATTTAAATAGACCGCAAACAATTCAGGAATTAAAAGAAAACATTCGCAATGAAATTCGTGCAATTCATATGAATATGCTAGAGCGAGTAATGAACAATTTGCAAGACTGCTTGGAACAGTGTGTACGCGGTGAAGGACGTTATTTAAGCGACATTATTTTCTATAAATAAAATGGCATGTAATATACTATCGATTACTTGTATGTGAAAATAAATATCTTGTTACATAAATTTGTAGTTGAATACCAAAAATCGTCAGGTTCCTTTGGCGGACCCTGTATATGAAATTTTGTTATATTTTTACTAAGGCCAATATTCAGACAGGAATATGAAGAAACTAAGCTTTAACAGATAGTTAAAAACACAAATTTGCGATGAAAGTTTGTGTTAAAAAAATTAAGAATAATGTAAAATATAGTAGAAATAAGGTGGCTGTATCGTTAGCGCTTTATTTACCGCGAGGTAAGTGAACATCAAAGCAGTGGCAATAATGAAAGTTTGTATTCGGTGAGGAGGTCGCGTATAAATAAACCATATCGTATTTCATAAAGTTTTGCAGCAAGATAATTATGAAACTGGCACAAAGCATTCTCCACTACCGAATTCATATCAAACGCAATATATTTTACAAAGGCTCATATTAACAGCACTATACAAGTTTTTATGAAATGAAATTTAACATTCAGATTTGACATTTTTACATATTCATAACCTCGATACGAAAACAGGGTAGCTCTTTCACGAACATTTGCATAGCAAAGTAATAAATCTTTGACAAAAGAAACAGTGAAAAAGGCCACTACACACTAACGAAAATAAACAACGAAGGCGGGAATGAGCAGCCAAATACAACGACGTGTTAATTTCGCATACATGAATAGTGAATAACCTAATAAATACTCTGCAAACATTTCCTCTTCACAGTTGCATTTTGCAGTGCCAAGCACACCACTTGAATACACCGTTTCAATTACGACGTTTGCTCTCACATCTCAAACAATGAAAACTGTCATCGAATATGAAATTTATTTCATAAAGACCACGTAACTTTTAACGGTGTACAATAACTTCCAATATTACAAGTCAGCCAATTCTACTAATTCTAAATATCATCATTACTCATTATTATACTTTTAAATAAAAATAAATTAAGTTATTATTTCTTGCACATTGTAAATTTATGTATTTGTTTACAAACGGTACGCTGGTAGAAATATTAATACTGACTGACGAATGAAGCAAAAAAGACAAGTGCTTACGGCATATAATTCAGAAGAGCCCGATTTGACCCAGGAATTAGTTGAATACGTAAACACCCTCTCGGGATATTATATATGTCTACGATAATTTTCCTTTTTTTTGCTTATTAAATCGTATACTTATTTTTGGTAAATTTCTCCTCTTTTTGCTCCTCAGAAACCTATCTAGTCCGTCCGCCAAAAGCTTAATCCGGTACTGGAAACGGAGAAAAGTAGTCTGACATTTTACGTTTAAGAGTACTCGTACACAGAGGGTTCCATTTAGAATTGCCACCATTCTGATTTCGAGAAATGTATGAGATACGATGTCTTTGGGGATGCACCTCAGATGTGCTTTTGTTTTTCCAAAAATTCTCGTAGGGTACTAGATGATGACGAATAACTGAATTTTTATGATTTTTTCTTTTTCAAATAACTTCTATTGGTAATCGAGAAAAATGCTGGAAATATATAGGTATATTTTTTTTTTTTTCATTTCAATTCAAAGTTTCAAATCGCGTTATCGTATCTTTAATAAGATCAGAGTGGTGGATAAAAAAATAGAAATTTGCAGGAAAACGTTGACAATTATTATAAAAAAAAGTCATCAATAATTTACTTCTTTCAATGTCACGACGAATGTAAACTGTTATAAATAGTGAAACCTACTATACTAAGCATTAAATACGTAATATTGTTTGTTTTTTAAGTAATTTAAATATCTTTCATAATTGTTATGAGCAAATGGCCAAAAACATAAATATGCCGCCATTTTTCCCAATTGGCGGAAGGTTCTCGTGCTTCGATTTCCGGAAATTTTTGATATGTTATTCAGTGCATTTTAAAAATACGTTGGTATGACTCAAAATACAGCTGAATTTGTTACTTTAGTCATAGCTTAATCACTCCTAATTTAAAAGTAAATACTTAAAAAATATCTGAAGAATTTCTTTATTTTCCTAACCATAAAGGGAATTCCTCACTAATATTTTTGTTACCTGGTTAAATATTTAAATCGGCGACATTTCAATTTTATCAAACACAGAATATTGTTTTTGTATTAGCTTTTTTATTATTGACTAATAACACCGGACTACTTTCATGATCGAATACTGTTAGCGCAGTTTTGCTCAGATATACCAACAAGCCGTAAATTTTCAAGACCCTTAAGGCTGGTTTATGATGGATTTAATTTATAAATTTAAAATTACAAATTTAGATTTAAAATTTACAATTTACCTTATTAGTTTATAGTAAATTAAAAGATATGACATGCGTCCAATCAACTTCTTATATTGAGTCACGTGGTTAGACATAAATGGGATGACATTTACATATCTTCTTAAAGAATAAACCTCAAAGAATACAATCATGCAAACAAATCTTTATTTATAAATTCAACAAGAAATGAGCATGATAATGATATAATTGTCGTGGGATTATTTGTAAATTTATGTTATACATACTTCATAACAACAACTTTATCTTTATGATGTTTATCACTTTTTTCATATATCAATCTGTATTGTTCTACAAGTGATATTTTAAATGTAAATTCTAAATCATAAATTTCTTAAATTCATTATGAACCAGTAAAGGCAGATATGTATAATTTATATATATATACAGGGTGTTTCACGGATACTGGACACCCCGATTATTTTCTTTATTATTAGGAATAGAAGAAAATCATTCAAATAAAGTTGCAGTAGATCAAGGGGGACATTCACTTATTGAAAAAAAGAAAAAAAACAGTGGTTCTCAAGTTACAAACCAAAGTTATATTTTTTTAAATGGGATATTATACATTTTTTAGGCCCATTCGACAGAGTATTTTTTGCTGAATCCATCCATATAAATATTTTATGTGCTTACATAACAAAAATATTGAGAAAAAATTATTTGAAAATTAAATAAATTTTATTTAACATAACACAAAACAGTAGGCCATGATCAATAACAATAATGAATAATGTAGATATATTTATGATAAAAAAGACGTATCGCTTTTACAAAAATGACATTATCGGCCTGGTCTTATTGGATTGCCCTAAGAAGTACATGAACCGTACAACGTAATGTAAAGTTTAATGCAAAGTTTAATTCTAATGCTAAGGTATAGTCTTAAGTTTACGTTATATGTATAAACCAGCCTTCAACATCAATTTAGTTTGAAAGCGTCGCATTAGTTGATTAAAAAGGTCCTAAAGTCGGGTTGTTTGTATGTTCGCTAATTGAATGGTCCCCATATGATTTCTCCTCGTTCCTGCTTGATGAAGACAATCCCATCAGCAGGAAACACTGGCCCCGACTTGGTTTCAGCCCCGTTTGACAGTGTAATGCACTCAGCAGCTCCTGATCTATGTACACGTGCCATTATTACATCGGATTATTTGCTGATTCGGATTAAATTGTACCGAGAGTCTTACTATTCGCCAGGCCTGCTCTTGCTCCTGCTGGCGCGGCTGTTTGCGACATTGTGTACACTGTTACAAGATTGCTTTCTGTTCCTCGATCAAAATAAAATGCCCTACCGGCAGCTATTGTTTTCTATGATGTTTGTTATGTGCTTTGGGAATTTCTATCTTGATTGTGGAAGTACACGCTAGTGCACGATCATTATTGTTATTGTTTTATTAGTTATACTTATTTTAAACTAGTGTACTATTGTTATTTCCTGTTTCTGAATACTGAACATATAAGTTCATATTTACCGTATTATGCTATTAAACTTGTACACAATGACACATATTACATAAATGTTTATTCCATTACATCCTACATTAAAATTCTTGGCTACGTTTTCTCATGTTGCAGAATCCGTTTCGTCTGCTTAACGGGTGTTACATATTAATGCGATTGTAATACACTTATTTCACACCATGCTGTAGTTGAAAATGTAAAAAATATCATATGGTTTTTTAAAAAATCTTCATGTTAACAGTGATCAGGTTTCGTTTCGCCAGTTGTTGTCCAAAGATATCTAAATAAAATATCCCCCCAGGTTTTACAAAATTAAATGAGATAGAAACATTTGTAAAAACATATATATTTAACTCATATTATAATAAACAAACAACATTTAACAATGTACGAGTTCCTACCTATTTCTCATAGACACACACACAGAGAGAGAGAGAGAGAGAGAGAGAGAGAGAGAGAGAATTGACACATCAAGCAATGGATTATATGCCGTGATAATATATTATCAACATTACTTTTTACCTCACAACATATTGTAGTTAAGGGAGGTAATGTTTTCGGTCCCCACAACACGTTTTTACTATTTCTACAACGATGTACATATGTGTTATGTGTGTGTGTGTGTGTGTGTGTGTGTGTGTGTGTGTGTGTGTGTGTGTGTATGTGACAAATTTTTCTTCCACATAACTCTTATACCGAACTTCCAAAAATTTCTATTTTCTGTATTTAAGTTTCCTGCATTAATATAAAAACTGTCAGATTTTGGGTGAAATTGGATAATCGGAAATGGTACTTCACTTGAAGCCCATAACAGTTTTAATGAAAAACATATTAGATTTTGGCTAATATTGATAACTCGGAAGTGATACTTTACTTTAAGCTCTGAACAGATTTTCGTGAAATATATACTATGATATAATTAAAAACTTTTCAAATCTGGTATTTAAAGTTTTTGTATTAATGAGAACTACATATGGAGTCTGTACCGCGTGCCTGAGGGTCTGGTCGGGAATCTGAGGAACCAGATTCGATCCCGATCGACGCTAAATATTTCGAAATTTTAAATGGCACAAAAGTGACCTCTGTAGTGCACTCTCCACGCCAATAATGAGCGCCCGTGAAGTGAACCTGGTAAGCGCCAGCATGGTACAAATATGTCATCATTACCGATATCTGTGATAAAGCAGATTGGCATACACAGAAATTGGTAATTTGCTGTGATTATATGTTATTATTATTATTATTATTATTATTATTATTATTACATAATAGATTTTTTCTAAAATTGATAAACCGGAAGTGGTACTTCACTGGAAGCTCTGAACAGATTTTCTTGAAAAAATATGTTAAAATATGATCGAATATTTCTCAAAGTTGGTATTTAAAACTTGTATATAATTTGAAACAACATATTAGATATTGGCTATGTATGATAAAAGTAGTACTTAATAAGGGAATACATAATAAAATATAATCCAAAATTTCGTATTACGGACTTTTCTATTTACTAGAACAACAAATTAGATTTTGTTTATAAACGATCAATCAGAAGTGATACTTTACTTAAAGCTTGTTGCTATTTTAAACATGGAATTGGCGGGAGGTTATGTGGTAGCCATATCTTATTTTTTATACTCATTTCAATGGCAATACTAAATACTTTATCACTGATGGATTTCGAGTATGGTGTTAAAGTTTTAATTTTTAATTTGAGAAAAGAAAAGTTAAACCAGTGGAAAAAGATTTTTTTAACATTCCAACAATTTCATTTATCCACGTTGATACGTTTTATGAATTGTGTCTTTACTAAAACAAGAACGATCTGACCCTGCATAATAGTTCCCAACATTCTAACAATTCCTCTAGTTAAACCGTTTAATGAAAATATTTAAATAAATGTTTATGTGCAAAATTATCGTCACTATAGTGAACATGTTAAGCAGCCAGCTTAAAACTTCCAGATGTTTGATTAAATAAACAAGTATAAAAACAGTTTCTCATTTTAAAATCCCAGAATATTTTTAAAAATTTCTTTCAAATTGAATGTTATTTACTCTTTGCATTTTTATGACAATTACAGAATGTAATATACGGAAGTGAAGAGAGGATTGCAGTATTTGCTTATCCTCTTCATTTGATTACGATTACGAAGAAAATATATGTAAATGAATTAGAAAAGTTGAAAATAAATTTAAAAGTATTGGTTTAAATGAATGTATAATATAAAAACTATCAAAGCTTTCTTTAACAACAGGATTATTGTTAAAATCAGACAAAAGAGTGAAAAGAAGCACCTCTTTGAAGCAATCTTCACTAACAAGTTTCCATTCTAAGAGGAGAGAAAATTACGAGTTGTCGTAAATTTTTCATTAAAAAAAGAGCAAATGAATAGGTGCTCTTATAAAACAGTTTAAGGAGTACTGGTTAATGACGAAGTGAGATGCACCTTGTGTCCAGACGACATTCAACTTTTAATTGAAACAAACGCCAAGCGTGAAATGCCAACTAGATTCTTTTTAACGGTGAACTTATACAAACTTTATTAATATTATAAATTTAGACCTCATAAAAACAGTCTTTAATTACTCGGTGGAATAAAAAGGAGAGGTCGCAAACCGCAGAAGTCCGTTTTATGTCGCTTTTGATAGTCTTTTATTTTTTCCCTTTTTGCTTATAAACTTGGGAGGGTTTACACTTAAACATGCCAGACGTTTTACTTTCTTTTTATTAGTTAATCTGAGAATTTCATATTACAGTTTCTCCGGTTCAATCAAATATTTACTCTACTCCTTTTAATTCAAATATCAAGTTTTAAATTAATGAAAATTTTTATCTTGAAACATTACTGACAATTATTTATTCAACTTACTTTACCAAATTAAAAAAGAATATCGCGTCGAAACACTACGGTTATTTCTAAAAAAAAAAAAAGAAAACCTACGCAACATTCAGTTAATTTAACAGAAATAATTTAAATAAGCAACGATGATCCGTTACAGCATCAAAGCATCTTTCCATTCCCTTTCACACTTTTTCGCCTTTTTATTTATATTTGCTATCTATACCAAATTTATAAAAGTTCATGTGAAACAGTACTAATTTGTTTGTATAAATAAATATACACACTTTAGTTGCGATGTTTTTACAAATTTGTCAACAAGTACTTTGATGAATTTTTCAGAAATATGAATACTGCCAAATTCTATAACCACTTTTTATGTTTTGTTGAAATTATCCTTTCTATATAACATTCCAAAATCAAATAGCATTAAATAACTTTTTGTTTTCTATTACTTGCAATACGATTTTAATTCAAAAGAGAAATTTTGAAAAAAAATGAATTACTACTTAAACAAAAAAAGATGTGGTTAAAATAATGGGTGGGCCAATGAGATTAAAAAACACAATTACTGATCACAATTTCCTAATTTACCTCTAAAAATTTGACTATTTAAATTCATTTTTATAATAGGCAGTGATGAATTAAAACGACATGTTTCAGTGCTATGTACAAAATATGAATAAAACTTTTTTGCAAATACTTATCTGATGATTTTATTTGTTTCATTGTCAAAACTAGGTTTTTCGCATTATAAATTTAATTATTTATGAATTCTTGCCCGTTGAAACACATTAATATATAAATATAAATTATATCATTGTATAGTCTGGACGATATTACTTGGCGAGCTGAAGTAAGGTATAAAAACCATAGGTGCGCCGGAAAAAAATCAATTTAATAAATGTACAAACAGTACAGAAAATATTAATTTATTTATTACATTTAAAAAAAATAATACAACAATGTCAAGTACGAAATGCAAATAAAAAATAAAATAAAATAAATTACATAATATTTATATAAGGGTTTTTCTTGTAATTTGTGTTTTAATATTAGTCTTTAGGTTTAGATTATAATTACGAGCAGATTTTAGCTTATATTATAATGTACATTACAAGTTTACTACTAGCTTCAAAATATAAATATTTGTCAATACGTTTACTAACATGTTATATGTAATATCTGAAATAAATATTCAAAAAATTGAATCATTTGTAGATTTCTCATTGCCAGTAAGAAAATTTATGCACGCCTATGTGCAAAAAAAACTGCTTGAATATAAGTGTCATAAATCGTGCTGTTCGGAATGTTTTTCTATTGTGTTAGGCCATAAAAGGTAGGAAAATCACTATTTTACTTCTAACGCAGTGCGGTATCTAAGAAAAAGTATATATTTAACATACCACATCGTAGGAATTGTGAATTCAATCAACGTTATTCGAAAATTTAAAAAAGTATCCTAAAGAAGTGCAAGCCAAACTTCAATATTAATTCATAATTGGAAGTAGAGATGCATTCGATCCGGGCCGGGCCGGGCTTTGAGGTTTGGATCGACTCGACCCGAAAATAAAAATTACCGGCCCGACTCGAAGATCGACTCGACAAAAAAATTAGCTAGCCCGGCTCGAAAATTGACTCGAAATCGGGCCGGGCTTTGGGCCGGGCCGGGCTTTGGGCCGGGCCGGGCCAAAGCTCGAAATTGGGTGCATCCGGCATTCCTAATGTTGATTTTTATGTTAAGGCGAAATGTTTAACTTTTTTCGTGTCAAACTTATAAAACCCCTCTACATTCTTATAAATTTCAACATTAGATAACAAAAGTAATTAAAAAAGTGACCCTTCTAGTGTAAGTTTGTTATAAAAATTACAGACCTACGAGTATGTAACACTTTGTTTACCAATGAATTTAACAACTTTTTCACAAATCTTATATAAAAAAATATAATTTTGATTTACATAAGGATTTTTTATCTAACTTTGTTTCTGCTCAAAAATGGGACAAGAAATCATTATGGTAGGAATAAAAATCACTTTTATTTAAGTATACGAGTAATAATAATAATAATAGCAACATCACAATATAATTATTATGCTTTAATGAATAACCTTGAATTCTTGAAGTAAAATAATACATTTTTATTTATTAATATGTGAAGTGTGTTATTATTAAATCATTTTGATCCTTTTTAACTTCATACATTTTCATTAAAATATTAAGCAAACTGTGCATTTGATTGAACTACAAGATTTTTCGGGCCGGTCCGAAAAGCTCGAATTTTCGGCTGGGCCAAAATCAAAAGTCCGACTCGCCTCGATTTTTGAAAATGATTAGCCCGATTCGGCCCGATAAAAAATATCTTCGGCCCGGCTCGATGATCGACTCGAAATCGAGGCGGGCTTCAGGCCGGGCCGGGCCAAAGCTCGAAATCGAGTGCATCTCTAATTGGAAGTTATTTGTAAAAATAAAATATTACATATTCTCCTATATCTAGTGACCCATGTAGTTTTTTTTTAGAATAAATAAATCGCAAAAAATTACATCCTAATGGGGCATCTTTTATTTGAATTAATCTATTATAGTTCTCGAACCGTCATGTTAAACGTATATATGTAAATCATCCAAGAAACAATAATACGGCAGTATATTTCTTGATAAAAGCCACAATCTTGTAGATATTTCTCAAATAATCAGTTTTCGTTTCATCATAGCAATCCCCATTACCACCTTTTGCAATTTAGTTTCAATTCCCAATACCTCTCCACTCGTACTCGTCTTAGGTATACATCACAATCCTGAGCAGGATATCTTGTGTGGACGATCTGGAGGCGATCAGCTTTGCGTGGATCCGGTTAACCGCAGTTCGGATCCACACGGGCTACATGTTAGCGGATTACGCGCCAATGACAATCTATTGCTGCACTTGCGGTGGCTTAGCCAGGACCTGGATCTAGACCGGTCCTGGGCCCTCTTCCACCCGCCAAGATAAACATGACTAACACAAGCACCAGCTCAAGGGTAATGGGATTGTGGTAAGGTGAGATATTGCAACCTATATGACATAAGAATTGGATTTGGTATTGCTGGTGGTGAAAGTTTTGATTAAAATGGAATTTTATTTCGTTTCAGATAAAAATGGACCGCAGATTTAAATAGATACATGAATTTAGAGCTATTATTACTCAAAATGTAAACCCCGTTGACAATAGCGAAAAAATTGTCCCCGGGAAAGTTCGGCTGTAAAATATAATCGACATAAATTTTTTAAAAAATTAATATTTAGATTTTTAGAAACAATAACAGTACTTATTATGAATAAAGTATTTTTTCACGAATTTATAGTAAAAGTATATTAAAACATAAGTTACAGAAGTGAACCAATTGAAGTACGAGTTTGAAATTTGGAAACAAGCGAACGAAGGAGTGTGCTTGAACAGCCTTCTGTAACGAGTGTTGTTTTTTTTTTTTAAATAAAGAAACCTCTCAACAGGATTAAATCGCAATTACTGAGTAGGTTCACATACACAAACATCCATGCCTTAGTGTGATTCGAACCCAGAACCCCGAGCACATTCATGACTAAAAAGCTTTACTCTAACCATTGAGCCGCCGGATAATATTTTCTCTGTTTCGGCTTTCATTTAAAGTATTTCTTTATAAAAAACAGTCGATAATTTTTATTCAGGGAAATTTTTGACAGAATAATTAGCTTGATAACAGTGATTTGTGATTTTATTTTCTCCGTTGCCAGGATATTTTTTTTTTGGTGCAGTCATGCTAATCCGAAATAACAAGATGTCACCAACAATTACGCTCCCTTTTAGCATCAATAAGCGTGCTATAATATGTCGTCCTAATTCCAAAAAAGATAATTGTATATTTCATAACTAGTATGGAATAGAAAACTTCTACGCGAGCGAAAAGTTTGTAGGTCGAGCCGTAGGCGAGGTCTACGGTTTCGCGAGAGGGGGAAATATTATTCCTTACGAGTCTTAGACCATACTTTCTCTAACACTATTAAAAATAAATATTTTCCTCATCAGTTGAAATTTTTGCTAAAAATAATAAAATATTATTGGCATGTTGCAAACGCTATAATTTTTTATTTAACTTACCCTGTAAAAAACTTCAAAAAGGGTAAAACAAGACATATAATTAGTTTTGTGAAAACTTCTTTTACAATTTGACAGTTCAGATCACAAAATCAAAGTAATAGTGAAAACAACGTGCCAATCAAAGCCAGCTTGATTTTGAAAATAATAATTGTGTTTTCCTATGTATTTTAAATGGGTAAATTAAAAAACTAGTGGGCTGTGACTGCTTGTTACATAATAATATTCTGTAACAGAATGTGCTCATTCTATCTGTAACAGTTTTCATTTACAGAATGTGTGGTTTCCCTACAGGGGCGTAGGAACCGCTATATCACACACATGACAGACAACATTTGTAATGAGTATCATTTATTAATTTCGACCATCTAAACTCGTCACCCCTTACTCAAACCAATTTCTTTTATCAAAGGGGTGAAGCACCCAAGAAAACACTAACTACGCCAATGTTACCCTAATGGTTAGTGAAAATAGTGTTAATTATAACAATAAAATATGAATCAATTTTAAAATTTTATTATACTACATTAAATATCACAGTATTTTCTTACAAAATTTACTCAAAATGCCCTGAACCTTCATAGCTATTCGTATCGCCAAGTAATCTTTGAGGTTACATAAGCAGGTAATGACTTTGTTAGGTTATTTACATATACATATAACGCTGGTTTTTCTGACACGTAAGAGGTATTTGAAACATAAAGTAGGAATGCTTTTACTTTACAATATAAAATGGAGGAGAAGTAGCTCCTCTTCTATATTTAGTTGAAGAAAATTCATATTTCGGGGAAAATTAGAACAAGTTTGGATGAAACCATAACTGTTACACAAGAAATTAAAACGATATGGTGATAATCCATAAAACCATCAAAACAAAAACAAATTTAAACAAGTGTCTTTAGTGACTTTTACCCACTGAAATATATACTAACTGGAATGCGCGTACGTACCGTGACTGTGAAGGCACATTGAAAGGTGGCTGCTGGAGTAGTCGGCACACATCGGGACAGTTCGTGAGTAGACGGAAATTATTTCGTGTGGCGCAGGTTTAAATAAAATGTATGTGCGTAGCTTAAACATGAAAATAAAACGATGAGCTATGATACGAATTATTCGACTAGGTTCGGTTCGACACGAACGTGCGCGAACAGGACCAGCCATTATTGATCAATGGGGCTTCAGTGCAGCGTACGCTGATAGGTAGAGTATGCGAGTTCCAGTTAGTATATATTTCAGTGCTTTTACCCTCTACCGTGCATTCGTTGTTTGTACACGCTTACCCACAATTTGTCTACCCCTAATACAAAAATTCAGTTAAAAAACTGTTCCTGTCCAAACTAAGTTCAGAGTAAACAAAATATCATTGCTTAACATAACAATTATTGGATTCTTATCACATACTGCAAAAATCACAGAACTCGTTTTAAATTCTAATATACACATAGCTGTACAATATAATTAAAATACCTGTATCATCACAAAATAAACAATATTACGATTATAAAGTACGTCTAAAATTACCTACTGTAAATATCTTTGAAATTAAACAAACAAGACAATATTTACAAAGTTATAATGTTTCATATATTTTTTATATAGAATTGTTAACAAAAATTCTTCCCTCATAAAATACACAATGTGTAGGTAGCATAAAATAAAATTTGCCCAGAAACATAGAATAACAAACGAAATATAACGCTTAATTAAACTTGAAATAATATCAAAGGAATTTCAGATCCTCCCAAATTACTTTACGCGGCTACATCATTTATAAATTAGTAATTTGAGGCAAATTCATAATATTAAATTCATGTACAAACATGAAATAATTAATGTCCTTTCATTTTTTTTTTTCAAAATACATTGACATTTGAACTTTGCATTTTTTAATTAACATAAAATATTTCATTATGTTAAAATCAACAAAACAATTTCACATTGTAAAATATTTGGAATATACAGAATGGAGTATTCTACCATTGCAAAGATATGGTAAATTTCATTAATTATACGATGGTTTAAATTAAGAATTCTAATGAAAAGAAAATTATGAAATATTATTTTGTTCTATAAATGTTTAATTATTATAAAAGCAACGTCGCTAATCGATTATTAGGCAGTTTGCGAACCTTAGTTACGTATAACGTAACGTGACGTACTGTTGGATTTTGTCACGTTAGGTATGTTAGAAATAGTTTGCGAAGCTTATTTTGTTTCAAATAGTGACTTAAATAACTATTAATACTCTACCGTTGAAATGTAGATTACATACCGTACAAATGTCATTTTTCTCGTTGTATGTCACTGCCTATTATCGTAAAATTTCGGATGGATTTGGGCGAACTAGTCTTGGTATTCTTTGTTTTTGTTTGAATAAAAATATAGCACCCTAGCGACAATATCGCCATCCTTACATCATTGTTAAAATGTTTCATGAGATAGATCGAAATAATATTTATTTTAAATATGTATTATATACATTTTAATTCTGTATGCATTATCGAAATAATTTTTGAAAAGGGAAAAACATTTTAATAATAATAATAAAGAAAATGCATGACTAATGCAGATGATACCCCTGCTGTTTGAGAAGCACAACCAACTCTGGCCCGTGACGATGCAGATAATTCACAATCGAGTAGATTTTGAAGTTTTACACAATATGACGGATTGAAACGTTATTTTCGGAACATATGAATTAAAAATTAGAGTTATAATCATATCAAACGACATTTGAAATTTTTTGCAATATCTCATATGTAAATTTTTGGAGCAGTGATTTGACTAGCATGTAATTTTAATACCATTTTTATGACATTCCTCAAACTCGATGAGGTTTGAAAACCATGAATAGCAATAATTGATATTAATATGCAGACTGTCATTTCCTTTACGTCAGTATTTCCACCCTCGACACATTTCAAATATCTGACAGTATTGAAATTAGCAAAATCTTCGTTGTAATCACCGACACGGCTGGATGTTGAAAACAAAACAAGTGCAGCTGAAGCCGTCAGTAGAAGTACAAGTCCTGAGTCGGCACTTGGTGCACCCGCCCTGCCGGCTGCCAGCTTGTCATGGCCGCCTGTAATCTCTTTGTCTCATTAGAGGAGACACCGGCCGACGCATCGTCATCACGACACGAACGCTAACTAACGCGCGAATAAGGAAACCTGTAGCAAAAAGAAAATAGTTTTGTTGTTTAAGACAAAAATTTACTACTCATATGCCACTGTGATTTATTTATTCAAACAAACATTGAATTAAATGCATTGACGTCGTCAATAACTAATTTCTCTTGAAAGAGAAATAATTAATAACTCCTGATATATTTGGATTTTCAAAGGAAAAAAAAAATTATCCTACTTACGAATAAAATGAACACGTTGGTATTTGTGCACTCAACAAATATTTACAACTAAAGCATTAAAGTTAAAAGGGATCTAAGTGCCACATTTATGTTTAATAGTTAAATAAAGTAAAAGTATTTTGATATTTATGATGATGACATATTCGTACCATGCGGGCGTTTACCTGGCGACACCACAAGTGCATTCATTGTTGGCGCAGGAAGTGCACCACAGGGATCACTTTTGTGCCATTTAAAATTTAAAAACCCGCGTATTCGTGACCAGGCGCTCACAGGCACACGGCCACGAGATCACATAAATTAGCAAAAATACATTAATTTTTATATTCAGAATAATACGTAATTAAATATTTTCTTCATTAAAGTACTAACTGAAGTAGCGTAGTAGTAACGAAGGTCCCGAGTTCGAATCCCAGTAGAGTATGATTTTAGGTGTCTTTATTATCTCCATAAAAAAGAATTAAGAAAAATAATGTTAAAAAAAAACTGTCTTTCATCACTTTCAAATCGGAATGGGCCACAGTAAAAGGTAAATCCTTACCTTCCTCCTAGCAGCGAACAGTGCCTATTCCCAAAGTAGTGGTAAAGTACTATGGGCTTGGTGTGTCTACTGGGAACATTAATGGGCTAGTAATAATCACAAAAGCATTGCAGATACTTGATCTTCAACTTAAAAAGAAAAATAAAAACATAATATAATCATTAATATAATAATATTATTCGGCCGTACATTTGGTACATTTTTATATATTTATGTGTTGAAAAAGAAAATAAGTATAATAAATTATTATAAATATTAGTCAAGTAATAGATATTTACATACCAAGTGAGCTAATGTAAAGTTCATTCATGAGAAGAAAGTTTAGAGTTAAATTCTTCGAGTAAATAAACATTCTTAGCTCACGTGGTTTGTACAATATTTTATTTAATTTTGACAAAATAAAAAACTGATCAGTTAGTAGGCTGAGCATGACAATCGTCGATGACAGACGTCAAGTCATATATTTAAAATGCTTTATTGTCAAAAACAATAATAAACCTTTCTTTACAAATAATATTTTATTCAGAAAATGTACATTTCGATACATATCATCACGTTTACTCAAATAATTAATTGCTTTATTGTCCGTCATTTGTGCCGTGAAAAAAAATGACAAGGGCAGATAATGTCTGATACATAACGTAGTGAGTGTTATTTTCGTTCTTGATGTTATTTTTGAATGTATTTTTTGTTGCAGAGTTAAAATTTTGTGAAAGTGATTTAAATTTTTTTAATTCTCTTGTGAAAAAAGTGTTACATACAGTTGTTGCTATGGAGTTAATAATGACAGTTTAAAACGTCAAAATTGAATAAAAATAGAAATAGTACTCGTAACTTTTAACTTTTAATGGGGTCCCGTGGCCGCATTCCTGAGTGTCTGGTCGCGAATGGGGGAACCGGGTTCGATCCCGACTGACGCCAAATATTTCCAATATTAAATGGCACAAAAGTGACCCCTGTGGTGCACTCTCCACGCCAGTGAGTGCCCGTGAGGTGACGCCTGGTAAGCGCCCACACGGTAAAATATATCGTCATCATTACCGATGTCTGCATGTGTTGTAGATACTGGCACACCCAGAAATAGGTAATATGCCGTGATGATATATTTATTTATTTATTTATTTATAACTTTTAAGGACAAAATTATATTTGTTACTCCTGTTCCAAGCAGCGTTTAAAACATAAATATGAAATTTGATATAACGATATCTATTTTGCATCAGATTACACGTTACACATTAAAATGTATCACAAGATAAAAGGACTTGAAGCTTTGAGGCTAAGTGCCCCTACCATCCCTCTCCCAAAGTAGTGGCTGTATTTGCTTATGAAAACTAATCCTCGTTGCCAAGAACTGTTAGAAGCGTGTATAATTTATGTACACTACATCAACAGTCTGTATCAAATTAGACCCAAACCACTTTTGAAGTACGGGCCGCTGAAATCTTGGCAACATAAACATTTCAGCAACAATATCCAAACAGAGCATCAGCATCGCACAACAGCCGCACTTAACTTAGAATGCAATTTCCACAAGGTGGAGAAGTATGTGATTTATTATATCTTGGGAAAGTTTGGAATTGTTGGCTACCCTGCGCCGCGCGGGGAGGCGGCTCAACTCAAAGAGACGGCTGCAGGAAACAGTGCGCGTGGTGAGGCCTCTCCGGCTGTTTTATTCCGCAGTCTCGGCTACGCGAGGAATTCGGACACCCCAACTACTTGCGGGATGTAGCTAATACTAGACTTATTCAAATTCTTTGCATGGAACATGTAATAGCTTTCTATATGTCTCAAATTGCTTCATGTATATTTCAACAGCGAATGCCTCATAAAAACTCAGATGACCAATAATGACTTTTATGCCACTATCATTCTACAATTTTCTTTTATTACTTCGCAGATAGAAGTGTACGCCGTAAATACAAATGAACTAGTGCATGCATATGCAGAATATGAAATAAAATTTAATTATTCAGTATTTCAATTAAATTATATAGCAAAATAAAACAAATACCATAATAGAGGTAAAATACATTAGATAAAAATATAACGGCATGAGAAGTTGGTTTGTCTGCCCTCCTTGAAGAGATGCTAATAATGTTTAAAAAATAATAATAATTCAAATGACTAAGTAATCATTTAACAAAATATCATTACATTAAGCGTTTCTTAGACATTCATAGTATATTACATCCGAGGTGAGAGATGTTTCAATACAGTCGAGGGCTTATATACTTTACCGAGATGCGAAGCTTCGAGGTGAGATAAACCGTGAGGCTGTGAAACTCCCAGCGAGGTTATGTATACTATTTTATTCACAATCATCTTCATTTTAAATCAATAATTTTCATCATAAATCAGTGAGTTATATCCTTTGGTTTTATTAATATTTTTGACAGCTCTCTTAAAATTTGTTTAATTTACTTAATTATAGGGATCTATGGCAATGTTGCTAGGAAACCCCTACATAAACATTTCCATCCCAAGAGATGGAAGTGAAATCTGTTATTTCCAACCCAAGAGATGGAAGTGAAATCTGTTATTTCCAACCCAAGAGATTGTCATTAAAGTTAGGAATGGCGTATTTCCCATCCTCCAAAAGGTTAGGAATCAGTATAGTACTATAATGATTGTGATTTTTTTTTGCATAATATCTATTTATTATTAAACACATTATTGAATATCTGAACTTTTATGTAATATATTTTTTTTCTACAATCGTTATAAAATTAGTCCTTATTTGATTACGAAATGTGAATAATTACCAACCAAAGCTCTTTGCAGACCTTTGCTAATAGTAACGGTCTGTAAAGTAGGTCTTTGCAAAATCTGAAATTTAAAATTTTCGCTTACATATGGGTAAGTGAAAAATTATATAGAATATTTCAGAACGAGTATCGAAAGTGAAATATATCGTGCCTGTGCAAAAAACACACGAGCAATACGATATTACTTTCGAGCGAGTTATAAACATTATTATTTAGACGACCACAAAAAATAACATAAATATTTTCAATAATTTTAATTCAAATGACAATACCTAAGTTATGTTTTTTTTTTTTCAATTAATCATCCATAACAACAAACAAAGCAAACTGCCTGGCTATGTTGATTTTGACCCATTGCTATATATCTATATCGTGCTAGCACGTCAGAGATATCTATTACTTTCCGACATCGTAGTCTAGTTTTTTTTACTAATTATATTTAAAAATCCAATAATCTTCCTGATCTTAGAAAAAAATGTTGTGAACCTATACCTCTAGTTGAAAGTATCTTTGCAGACCTCAACTTATTGCAGCCCTAGCTATTTTCGAGCAGCAATATCTAGCCACGGTCTGTAAAGAGCTACTTTCAATACTTGGTATAAGTACAAAAAACTATTATCAATTAAAAATATTCTGCACAATAAAAGTAGGTGAAATATTGGTCTAACTGTAAGTGAACTGCAAAAAAATAATGCTTCACAGGCATTGATTAAAGCTCTCATCTCCATCATTAGTTTTAAAGTTCAAATATTTTACATATTCAATGAAATTTATTGAAACCCCATTTAACTTACGAATTTAACGAATAATTTAATGAATTTCAAATTTAAACCGCAAAAAATATATAATAGTATCTATCTACTCTGAGTAGTAATAAAAATTTCAGCAATAGTGAACGTTCTGGAGTTGTCACAAACAACAGTGTACTGGTAAATTACATGATAAATACAATAACAGTGCACAAAATTCTAAAAGAACTAAGCATTAGGCGTGTAAAAAGCTACCTCAATTGCAAAAAGCAAAAAAAAAAGTTTAACAGCAAACAAGTCCGCCATGAGTAAGAAACGTTCCCGCCATGCAAACAATAGCCAGGAAATGGAAGTAAAAACATCAGTCGTGCCGTTCCTTCCCGCTCAGGCAGATCGCGGAACTAACATATTGTTCGCCTCTTACGGAGACGGATTTCGCTTTTAAAAGGATGCATTATTTACGTAAATTACATCCGAGACGCGAGACGAGGACAGGAGACACCACCCTCCTGCCACCTTGTCCGCCCTGGTTAACTTCCTACCCCGTACAATAGATCGACCGAACGATTCCAATTCAGCCTGGCGATTTGATAATGGAAGTAAATACAGCGCGAGTGTTTGTGTATGTACGCCGAAAGAATGGAGTGCTTTATCGAAGTATTGCTTTCCCTTCCAACGCAAGAGATGTGGGGTGTTTCGGAGGCTCTGTGTGAAAGAATGTGCTACTTACCCGGCCTTTGTTGTACGGAAAAGGACTTACTCGACTAGGCATCAGGCTTACCTGAAAAGAAAGGAACAGTATTAGTACCAAATTACTTCTAATGATTAGTTTCGACAATATACAATCGCATTAATTATAAATCTAATGGTAAAATTTATTCATTCAATAAATATACGAGTACCCGCGGTAAGATGTATAGAGTTGACAATGCCCCGGCAATGCCAGTATTGTGAGGTTAAAAAGATTTTATTTACTATTTTATCAATATTGGGACATTTTTAGCTTACAGTTTTTCTAAACATACCTTAACCCAATGCACAAAACTCACCGTTGGAGTAAGTGTGTGCAGCGAGAAGAGAACTACTTTGAAGAAAATTGTAGTTGGCTGGAAATATAAACTTTTTTTTCGGTCCAGTCTCCTTTCTACATTAAAACTCACAGAATCTGTCGGCGGCGCTATAAGCGTATCTGTTATCCGGGAGAGCCACATCCTAGAGATGGCAGCACTAATGACCGACTTATAGGGAAAACATTATATTTTACGTTTGTACTAGTTGTATTTTGAGGCTTTGTTTTGAGGATATTTTGTTATTTTTAATTGAAATCAAATATATTTATCATAATGTCAGATATATACATTTATTTAAATGATGCTGTGCGGCCTATGGTCGAAGGAGAAGCAGTATATAAGGGTAAAATAAGATTCAAAATTGAGGTTATCTGCATGTTAACTACTTATTTAATTATTTTTAGCTGGACATTTTATCTTGTGCGGATATAAGACAAACCCGCGGTAAGATGTATAGAGTTGACAATGCCCCGGCAATGCCAGTATTGTGAGGTTAAAAAGATTTTATTTACTATTTTATCAATATTGGGACATTTTTAGCTTACAGTTTTTCTAAACATACCTTAACCCAATGCACAAAACTCACCGTTGGAGTAAGTGTGTGCAGCGAGAAGAGAACTACTTTGAAGAAAATTGTAGTTGGCTGGAAATATAAACTTTTTTTTCGGTCCAGTCTCCTTTCTACATTAAAACTCACAGAATCTGTCGGCGGCGCTATAAGCGTATCTGTTATCCGGGAGAGCCACATCCTAGAGATGGCAGCACTAATGACCGACTTATAGGGAAAACATTATATTTTACGTTTGTACTAGTTGTATTTTGAGGCTTTGTTTTGAGGATATTTTGTTATTTTTAATTGAAATCAAATATATTTATCATAATGTCAGATATATACATTTATTTAAATGATGCTGTGCGGCCTATGGTCGAAGGAGAAGCAGTATATAAGGGTAAAATAAGATTCAAAATTGAGGTTATCTGCATGTTAACTACTTATTTAATTATTTTTAGCTGGACATTTTATCTTGTGCGGATATAAGACAAACAGAATAATACAGAAATAAATTAACTGTGTGTTCAAACATCTAATTTGAAGGGGCTAACCACTCAATCGTAATAACACTAAATACAAATGCACATCAAGTTCTTTGTTTTGCACGTCTCCCTCTTGCTCAATTTCTGATATTTTTGTAGTTTCTTCTTCTTCCCTGTCTTTCCTATAAACAATTTAAAATAAATATATAATATTAAAGATTAATAGTTACTACTTACAGGTAACGTCTCTCTATTTTTCTTCTCTGTACAGGGGTTTTGTCGAATTTTCTTTGCTGTAATTTTTAGCTTGCTATATCATTTTTTTTTAAATATTTTTCTTTTATTGACTACAAAAACAATCTAATAATGTTTTGAAGCATAAATTTTTATAAATACTTTTTTCACTTATTTTTTAATATTTCTCTTTTTGGGAAATAATGAACGGCTATGCCAGCACTTGCATAATTATTGCACTGCGGTACAGAACAATATCTCTTCGATTTGCTGGTCATGTTTACTTATAACCCTGAATGACAGCACAATGTTTTCCCTACAACTCATATGTTTTATTTTGCCACCAGATGTCAGACACTTTGTTGGCTCTTACCAATAGCGCCTAGTATGATGAAGAGCTGTCAGTTTTGTGTATTTGAATAATGGCCGATTGCATCGCTGATGCTTAAATTTTAAGTAGGTATTCCTTAACATGCTGACTGTTCCCATAAGAATTTTTTTTGGTCCCACCACGTCCAACTGCTTTTTTGTAGTATTTTTGTTTTATCTATATGAAATATAATATTTTACCTAATAAAAATAAAAAAAAAATAAAAAAAAATTAACTATTGTTCTTGTACGTGTTCATATATGACTCATGGGCGTATGAAGAAGAATGAAAATCATTAATGTATTGTTCTCTGCATTTTCTATAGTTATATATTATGTTGTATTATATGAATAATATTTAAATTTCGAAATAACTGTGCCTTTTAAGCATTATATGAGAGTCGTAAAAAACTTACACCTCACAGAGTCCCATGAATCACATTCACATATGATGCAGCCGAGTAAAAGGTCAGTCTGTACTTCCTTTAGACGTCCATACACCACACAGTACCGGGAATGCAGCGTGTAACACACACAACCAAGTAGTGTACGGGTATAGGCAAATGAATCATATATGTCTCAGGGACGTGTATGGAAAACTTGTTATGAATCATATGTGTCTCATGGGACAGTCAACGTGATAAATTAACAATATAGAAACGAAATATCTAATGATAAAGTGAATATTACTGTCAAAATATTAATATGCATTTGTTTGTTTAAACCTAGCTTAAAATTTAAGTGTCAGCGGTGCATATGGGTATAAGTACTTTCTGCACAGACAAAAAAAAAAAAAATATCAATACGATTTTTAAGTTCGTTCAACCGAATTATGCACCAGCATATATATGGTTGAAGGGCAACCAAGACATAAAATCAAGGTTAATTACTACTTGTAGAGTAAATTAACTTACGATGATTTTCACTTGAAAATAATAATAATTGTTTCACACATGTATAGTCCGCACAATATTAAAAGTACATAAGTACCTGCAAAACTATGTTATTATTATTATTGGTGAATATTAAAAAAAAAATTAAATTTCTTTAATCAATTTTGCCTTATCAAATCATGTTTATTTCCTTGGATACGGACCATTAAAGTTGTTGTTTTATAAACAATTTTATTCCGTTAGCGTTTTAATAGTATATTATTCAATGAGCACGTAATGTACGATATTACTCGTGAGAATGAACTATTCAGGTACAGTTTAAGTTTAAAAGAAAATAAAGGTATGAAAAATACAAAACTAGTGTAACTTTGGCTTTTTATGTGCAAAAAAGTAATTTTGTTTGTACTCTCTGCTCTGAAAGGTAGGGATAATTTAAAATTGACATGACGAAAATAGGTTGAATTATGCGTATATTATTCAACAATTGTGGATAAAATTATAGAATCAATTGCATGAGAATTTCTTTTTCTGTTGAACAAAACGTTGGTTTGCGATGTTTACATATTTGACAATGACAAGTCTCTCTAGATGCTATTAATTTAGTTCTTTAAAATTCTGCCTGTGTAGCATACTATTCTGGAGGTCTTAATTCCTTAATTCCAGACGTGAATAATAATTAGCTTGTAGTATGACTTCAATTTAAAAATATCTTATGTGGACAGCACATGACTTCCTTGTACGCCTGTTACACTGTACATATTTTGTTAATAATTAAAATATGTATTATAACAGACCCAATCATAAAATTGCACGTATTTGACATAATTTGACATCAACATTTTATTTAATTAATTTAATAATAATTGATGTTTTCGACGCAGAATTCAATTCTCTAAAACTTTTATTTGAAGCATTTATTACGAAAATCAAAATAACACCATTTTTTCAAGAAAAACTGATAACATTTTCAGGTAAAGTATCACTTCCGGATAGACTATTTTAACCAAAATCTATTATGTTATTTCCATTGATATAAAAGTATTATATACCAAATTTGAAAAGTTTTGGATTATATTTTAATATAGTTTTTCATTAAAATCTATTATAGGCTTCAAGTAAAGTACCACTTCCGGGTAGATCATTTTAACTAAAATCTATTATGTTATTCCCATTGACATAAAAGTCTTATATATCAAATTTGAAAAGTTTTGGTTTATATTTTAATATAGTTTTTCATTAAAATCTCTTACAGGCTTTAAGTAAAGTACCACTTCCGGGTAGACCATTTTAACTAAAATCTATTATGTTATTCCCATTGACATAAAAGTCTTATATATCAAATTTGAAAAGTTTTGGTTTATATTTTAATATAGTTTTTCATTAAAATCTATTACACGCTTCAAGTAAAGTACCACTTCCGCAAGGTATGTAATGACCAAAAAGGGAGGTGCACAACTAGATATTATAACAGTTCTAAATACAAAATTTTAACTTTCTACGGCTTCCCGTTTTTCAGTTATGCGAGATACGTACAGACGTCACGACGAAATTAGTCAAAATGGATTCAGGGATGCTCAAAATGGATATTTCCGTTGAAATCTGGAAACCGAAATTTTTCGCGATTACAATACTTCCTTTACTTCGTACAAGGAAGTAAAAAAACAAATCTTGTCTTACGTATAGTGCGAAAATATTTCATGACTTCTTGATGAAGCAGTCGCTACTAATGAAGTTATCACATTGTTATCTTTTTTCAGAATTTATTCAATCATACGTCAGAAGCATAATTGCAAAATACCTAAGTTATTTGTACAATATCAACATATAGTGTAACGACTTCACTGTTTTGCAATATGCAGATTTACATATTTTCCACAAATGGCATTGTTTGTTGTAAATATAGCGAGTCATTCATTTATGGAAAGATATGAAAATTAAATTTTTTAACCAATATGTAAGAATATCCATCAGCAATTTAAATATCCCTTGATTAATTCAAGCATTTTATCGATTAAGCTATCAATTAAATTGTGCCTAACTGTACTACAAATTTAAGATGAAATCAATAAAGTAATAGAAATAATTCTGTCTCATCTCCTTCGATTGAATCTGAAAGCAAAAGTATTTCTTGAATACGTTGAAATTACAAAATAGCTGTGAGTGCTTTGCTTCCTGAAGTCAAATAAGAAACAACTCAATCAGGCACTTGTTGTCCTGTATATCAGTACACAAAGCATCGCATTATCGGTCCGGGAAAGAAGTTCACAGGTCGACCGCAACCGGAAGTGAATCATCGGCAGGAGCTGTACTCTGCACTGCACTTGCACTCCGCTCGCCGTGATCAGATCGAGCGATTCCACCTAAGCAAGCACAATCTCCATTGCAATCAAACTGCATTATGCAGTCTTCCGTGCCGACGTGGCGCACGGAGCGAATACGCGAACTGAGCTTGAGGTTAGGATAGCGTGCATGTTTCAGTGGAGAGGTTAACTTCATGTACATAGCCAATATCTTACTGCAAATACGAAGGCCTATTCGGAAGATTCATCGATATGGTATATTAGGAGCATATCATTAGCAAATACAAATGTATTTTATTATAACTGAATAGTCTAAGTATTCACCCAAATAAAACCACCATCCCTCAAAGAGGACGCTACATGTTCGAGATTTTTCCAATTCATTGATGAGATTGGCGGTATTTCTGAAGGGTATTATGTAATATATGTATCTATAATTTATTATAAATATTTAATTAATAATAAAATAAGAAATATTAAATGTACTTCCCAGAAAATGTCTTCAGTAATGTCTCTGGCTTTTTGACACTAACATTTATTAGTCAATTACAAACATTTTAATTTTTCCACTTGTTTTCCACGGGCTGCAAGATTCATTTATAACTTATTATTTCATATATTTATCTTTAACTCTATAGAAGATATAATAAAAATTTTAAATGTATCGGATAGAGATATTCATATTCTTTAAAATTAGTAGGAAAAAAGAAAATATTCGGAACTGCAGTCTTGAAGATTTTATTGATTTCCAGACTGCAGTGCCGAATATTCTATTTTTTCCTACATCAATCTCCAGTCGATCATCGTTACTCCGACAATTTAATATTAGTAATAACATAAATTTTCAAAGTATAATATTTAGGATATTTTAGAAAACTAGTACCTACTTCCGGTTGTCCAATTGTTACCAAAATCTAATCAACTGTTCCCAGGAATGTCAGATTGAGGAAACTGCAGTTAAATATTTTTTAAGTCTTATATTTGAGAAACCGTGGTTCCAACTTCCACACAAACACACGGACTTCATCATAAAAATGTTATAATCGGATTATAGAGACCTTAAAACGTCCTTATCCACTAAAATCTGGATATGCGATTTTTAGCATGATTCCAATACCTCTCTTAGCGAGAGGTAAAAAGTATGTTCTCTTCATGGCGACAACAGAAACTCTACTTCTGTAACTATACTATTCTTGAATACTTAAATTATAAAAAAGAAACATCTAAATTTTACCCATTATTATACTTTCGTATTTAAATTTTATATTTTCTTTTTACATAATTATTTCATTAGTAATCAACAAAACAGCAAAATATGCTATGTTTAGTCTTTCACACTTTCATTCCATTTTTAACTTTAACCTTTAGCATGATTCAAGAACTAATCTAGCTGAGTCAGTGTCCAACAAAATTAGACTTATATGTAGCGTGAAAGTCATACCGAATATAAAGAATTATTAATCCAATTTCAAATATGGTATAGTTATAAATTGTAAAATTACTAATACAAAATCAAAAAAATCTTGTTATTATTTATATACTGGATGCTGGCCACCGATTTGTGCTAGTTTATTTAGCGTTACCCAGGGTGCACTACGAGGAATCGAACTAGCTCTATATTCTTGAGAATCTCATTGTCATAACACTTATCACAATGGATGATACACGGTGGTAGTGACACGACAGTATCTCTAGAACCTAACGGCGATCCGGAGAATGGGACAGACAGGACGCAGGACTGCACCGTAAAAGATAAATTCTTTGAAGAAATAAATGTGAAATGTATTAAATAAATGATTGTCTCCTTGAACAGAGGAATTACTTGAAACAGATCGGGCAAGAGAAGCAACAAAACCAGAATGGTAGAGAACACATAAGTCTATCTTCGTCTTGCGAATAAATGAACAGATTGATGAATAGTAAGATTGCTGAGAAAAGTGTTAGAGTGAATTCTCACCAAATACATCCCGAAGCGTTCGTATGAATGATTTCTGCTGCTGCAATTCACATTTATAATGTGAAGTGTCTAAAAATACATCACTTTAAAATGGAATCGATATTTCAAACTGACACGTTTTATATCATTACCCCACATATCGTGTTTTCATGTGCTATAATTATAGTCAAAATATTCTCACAAATTTCAAGAAATATATTGCCATGTCATTTTTAAAGACTTATTTCCCTAAGAAATGAAACAAAATACATAGAGCATGTCATTCAAATAATAATCTAATAAAGTAGAAATATTCCTTCCTACATTATTCATGTCCACAAATATAACAACTAATAAAACAAAAATGAAGCTACGAGCAAATAAAATATGAGAAATAATTTGTAAATACAGTACTGTTTAATAATTAAGTATTTCCACATGCAAATACAAACAAAATTTGTTTCAAAGCATTCAAAATTATAATACAGGATGTTTCAACAAAATAGACCCAATTTTATAGCACTCCAGACCATAATTTTAATACAGCTGTATTTTAAGAAATCTAAAGTATGTTTTTCAACCAAATTGAACATAGTATATGCAGACAGCTACAATGTAGTGTTTAGTGCACGACTCGACTTAACTCAATACACAAAAAAATGAGTACCTTACCTAAAAAAAAAAAAATTAATACCTTGACACCTTTCAACTTGAAGCTACCGTTTTAATTATTACTGAAGATTGAACAATAAACTAAAATACTCGACTACAGAATATATTATGTATTACATTCCGGTGGTCAGTTAAACTTAGTCAAGTAAAAAATAAATGGAAATGTATTAACACAATATTACTAGTATCATAAGAAAAAATATTTCAAATATTATTCTGAAGAGGTAATAAATTGTTCTGGATTGCAGTCATGAATTTTATTTCTTATATTCTCGTGTCGACCGGTTTTGAGCTCCACATGAGCCTTCCTCGGGAGCTGAACAATATTTACACTGAGAAAAAGGATTATTAGTAGGAACAAAATATGTTGTTTTGGGTATGATTTATTTGTTATAAAACTGCTTTATTCACTATAAATACGCTTTCCGCGCTGCAAATAAATTGTGTTATTTGCAATAAGCATAAACTTTATTTGGAGCATATTTATTTTCACTTAACAAATATATACTATTAAGAAATAAAACAATATCTTTACGGTATTTCAATAAACATTTGTTTTGCTATAAATATAATTATATTTTCAGAAAATATATACGTTGTTTTTTTATAATAAATATCATTTGTTTCAAAGAAAATAATCTTATTTAAATATAATAGCACATTAATTAATACAAAATAAAGTTTCTTTTTAATGAAATAAGAATTATTTATTTGTCAGAAAGAAATCTTTAACGAACAAGAACGAACAAGTCCGTTGAAGAAACAGTCGTTCAGTGTTTCATTTACGATATGTGAAGTACTTCTGTTGTTACTTGCGGTAGTACGATATATATGTACATTGAATATAATATGTAAGTGATTGTGAAATGGCAGATAGTAAAGTAAAAGAACTGTTAGTGTTGTGGGAAATGCCGAAATTAACTGATAAATTTACAGGTAAACAAATTATTATAAGCTTATTAATACACATACACATATGTAATTTTTATTTAGAAGAGGGAATAACATACGATACCTGACGGCAATGAAGTACTGGCGAAATTAATTCCCGGATTAGGGCAACAAATAAAATTTAGATCATTCTTAAAATCGCGTATTGCAAATACTTCAATAGAAAAAACCTCTACGCCAACTGCCTACATTCCATCATGTTAAATATATGTACTCGTATATGTAAGTCCTTTTTCATATTTGTAGAAATACTGTCTTTTTTATATTTATATTTTTAACACTAGAAAATATACAGTTATATTATATATCTATATGTTATAAGGTAAGAAATACGTTATATTTTTTATATCGAATAAATATTTATTTATGTAAAACAATACATTCTTTTCCTTTAACCTTTTCTATATTTTAAAGAACAAAATAATAGCTTTCAAAAAAACGGATAAATATTTGTAGATATAAAACATTTATTTGTGACAAATATTAAGAATTTTATGGAACCATGTTGCTCTTTTTAAAATAATAAATATTTATTTACAATAAATAAATTTGTTTGAAATATTAATGGAAACTATTTAAACAACATTTATTTCCGTCAAACAAATTACCTCAAAAAAATAATATATTTCGGTACAAGAAACATTTAATCCGCTGAATTCAAAAGACATATTAGTTTATATGAAATGAAATTGATTTATATGAAACGATCCTTTTTCTCAGTGTACAATAAAAAATTATAATTCAACAGTGAGAACTAACAAAGATATAAATTACGTACATGAGAATTATGATAATATTAGTAACATGGCATAACAAAATATATGAAAAAGTAAGTGCAACATAAAGCACATGGATTTCGTCAAAAAGTGAAAAGAAAAAATTATATAAAACTTTTTTTATAAAAACTGAACAAATGTTCTACGTGAACCACACCCATGGAACTACTTAAGTAATGTATTTGCGGGTTAAGACACTTAATAAATTCAAGGTTATTTTATAAAATTAATTAAGTATAATATTTTAATTTATTTGTAGTGCAATTTGTTTTTTAATATTTTTTAAAGATAAGAAAAATTGTATTTTGTAATTAAGTTTTATCTTTATTTTTTAAGCTATGTTTTAAGACGTTAGTGTATATTTTACTTTTGTACATAGTATCAGTCCTAAAATTAACATTATTTTTATTTTGCTGGACGTGTAGCATTTCAAGTGTCAATCGTTTATTAAGATTATTTTCTTTGTCAAGTATTTTTGTTTCGTTAAATTTAAACATGTGATTATTCTTTATAGCATGGTCTACCAGAGCGCATTTCCCTGTTGATTGTTTTGTTCTCTGCGAAGAACAATTTCTTCTGCGCTCATCCAGTCAGTTGTCTGGATGAGCACACTTACTTTTTCATATTATTTTGTTATGCCATGTTACTAATATTATCATAATTCTCATGTAAGTAATTTATATCTTTGTTAGTTCTGACTGTTGAATTGTAATTTTTTATTGTAAATATTGTTCAGCTCCTGAGGAAGGTTCACGTGGAGCTCGAAATCGGTCGACCCGAGAATTTAAGAAATAATTTATGACAGCAATCCAGAAACAATTTATTACCTCATTAATACATCCAGTCAAGCAGCCTTTTATATTATTATTCTGAAGGATATTGTGCCACTAATCGGACACATAAACTAAGCAGGTGTTCACTCTCGTAAAATAAAGAACATAACATAAAAAATCTGTTGTGGCCAGCACAAAACCTCTCGCCATTTCCATATTAGGCTATATAAGAATTGTATTGCACTTCGTTTTCGAACCGTCATTTTATAACAAAATCTTACAGAACATTACCCAAATATTGTTTTTTACTATATTTAACATGTCTTCTGCACACATATAATTCTAATTATATCTATTTTTCATTGTATGAGGAAGTTTCTAAATGCCAAAGATTGTTCCAATTCATTAACCAGATTGGCGGTATATCTGATGGATTTATGCATTTTACCACAATTTTACCTATAATTTCAAATATTTAATTAATAAAACAATAAGAAAAGTTAAATATACTTCCCAGAAAAAGCTATCAGAATGTCACTAAAACTGTTGATATTTGACAATGACATGTGTCATGTTATAAACATTTGAATTTGTCAACTGGTTTCCTTAGTGCCTTGGCCTCTGCGATTAGTTTACTCTATAAATTATAGAGTCTTTATCTCTAAATCTATACAAGATATAATAAAATTTTTAAGTGTATTAGATGGAGCATTGTATGTTCTTCAATATTTAATAAAAAAAACTCCCAAAAAATTATATTTAGAAGATTTTTTCTAAGAAACTACTACTTCCGGTTGTTCAATTGTTACCAAAACCTTTTCAGCTCTTCCCAGGATTGTCAGATTGAGGAAAATGCAGTTAAATATTTTTTAAGTCTTATAGTTTTTGAGGAATCGTGACTACAACATCCAGACATACATACATACACACACACACACACACACACATACACACGTCCACACACACACACACACACACACACGTCCACACACACACACACACACACACACACACACACACACACACACACACACACACACACACACAGACATCATTTTAAAAATGTTATAGTCGGATTGTAGGGACCTTAAATCGTGCTTATTCAATAAAATCTGGATATGCGAATTTTAGCATGAATCCAATACCTCTCTTAGCGAGAGGTAAAAATGATGTAAGCAATTTGATTGTGATTACAAATCTACTATAAATGAACAATTTTTATTAGGCAAGGTAACATAAAAGTGCATGTTGTCTTGATATTTTTAGTAAAACAAAATTCGATAATAATATCATTATACAGAAGAGATTTTGTATTAAAATCTCTACAAATTAAATGCTCGGTATTTTTTATCATGATTACTGGCGAGATTTTTTTTATTATTACTGTAAAGCGATTTACACAAATGTAACAAGTTCAACTCTGCAGTTGGTAAGGGTTATCTTGTTTTATATATTTCCATCTAACGGTATGGAAAATGATTAGAGGAACGGTTTGAAGATTGGAAACTATTATACACGTTCACGTTCGGATATTTATTTAGTGTCACCAGGAGAGTTCAGGTCCTTTACCACATACATTAAATATATGTTTTTATATTTAACGCCTCTTCTATATCAGAATCTTTTTCGTGTTTACTCAATACATTACTTCGTTAATAATACTTTTATTTTTATAATTTCTTAACTCATAATAATATTCACACAGAAAAATTTTCTATTTTGAAGCACGTTGCTTGAAACTTTCCCTCATTTTGCATTCTTTTTCAAATCCGCATAAAAATGTCTAACGACCTAAATAGGGAGTCTCATTAAGACATTTACAAGTTAGCATTGTGAACAATGGCGGTCTTAATAAAGTCGGTTAACCGCAGCGCCACTCAAACTGTATGATACGGGGAAGTTAACACGTGGTTCCAGCAGCATGTTAATAAATTATCAACCGCTGAGAATTCGCGCGGTTATGACCGCTACGCTACCGCCCTAGTGGTTTGGTTACCGTTTCTACCGTTAGGCGCGTGCCTGTAATTGTGCGGCTGCCTTATTTGAATACGCGGAATTCAATTACACGCTCTCGAATTGAATTATTAAATTCACTTGTTGTATCGCTGATAATTTTAATTATAACATGATAGCGATGGATCTGTATCAATATTTGTAGCGAAATGTTGTTTATTTTGATTACACTGGAATGCATCGTGTAACTGAATTATAAAATGTTGTGAAAATAGACTGATTAGATTAAACTAGTTATTGATTTGAGGATATTGGATGCAAGCTTAAATATATTATTTAATCAAATTATTCACAATAAATATGAATATTTACTAGTTCTGTGTTCTGTTTATATTTATTCAGGAAATCGATAATTTATCAGTTTTACTTTATAGGTACAAATACCTATTTGTGAAATCATATAAAGGATTATTTATTCACTTATACAAAATTTAACACATTTTCAAAACGATATTTATACTGGTTATTCATTGCTAATGGGATTTATAAATCATCAGTGTAATTTTTGTGTAAAAAGAGATTACAGAAGATTTAAAAACATATTTCAATAGAAGTACAACAAAATAATAGCATTAACCTACATAGGTAATTAAATAACAAAAAAGCAATAGCATTAGCCTAAATATTAATTAACAAAAAAGCAATAAGCCTATACCATAACTCCATTTTATTCACGTTTCGCGTATACAATTCATTCAAAATTAAAACGTAAGGTTTTCTTCAACTACTAAATCTTTATGCTAGTAGACAGTGGTTCAAAATATAGACACTTGAAAATTCTTTATTCCATAAATTAAAAAATCTGATGTGGTCAACACAAAACCTCCAGCTATTTAATTTTTATTAATTTAAATACATACCTCCGTATTTACTAATGCTGCAAACTGTTAAATTGCATAAAACTATTGATTTATTTATTATTTTCTTTTCAAAATGTCACTATTATTAATTTGAAGTGATTAGTTTTTTGACAGTGACATTTACTGTCAGTTACATTCATTTGAAATATGAACTGTGTAACAAAGGAATTGTGTTTATCTTAGGCTTCGGGACTTACAAAAAAAAATATTTTTAAATTTATCTGTATAATATACAGAAAAAGTATTAATTTATTCCTGTACAAAATTCAATAGTTTTTAATTTTCATAATGACAAAATGCGAAAAAATGGCATTTAATGGTATTTTTTGAAGAAAAACCATTATGAGCTTCAGGTAAAGTGCCATTTCCGGTTATCGGATTTACACCAAAATCAAATGGCGTCTTTTCATATTAGAATAGGGTATAAATACAAGGTTTCAGAATTTTCTGAATGATAGTATTTGAGTTAGAGCGAAGACAAAATCCATACACATACACACATACATACATACACACACACACACACACACACACACACACACACACACACACACACACATAAACACACACATAAACACATACATACACACATACAGACATCATCGTGAAAATGTTAAAATTGGATTCTAGGGACCTTAAAACATGGTCATTTACTAAAATCTCGATATGTGATTTTTACCACGATCCCTGTACCTCCCTTACCAAGGGTAGTGGGAGGTAAAAACAAGCATCATAAGGTAATCTGTTAAAGTACAAGTCCATGTTTGGAAAACGCGCCGCGAGGAGACTTTTACAAAGGACGAGTGTCTTATGAAACATGTTTTTATATTGTCTTTTCCATTAAGGTAATTTTATAATGAGAATTTTAGAAAATGCAAATGACATGGTGTTCTTTTGTTAGTTATGTTGATAGCGCTTCCCGCTAACAATTGAAATTTCATATTTTGACAGTTTGTGTATTCTATGTTGTGAACTTTGACTGATTGTATACGTTAATATATTGTATCAAACAGTGTTTATAGATCTTCTCAACGACATGCTAACAGTAGTAACAGTGCTTTTATAGGCTTATAAGAACACCGAAATAGTAAAATGAATGTAGAAATTTGTTTTGTTCTGTGAGTGATGTGATAAGTATGTATATTATACGTTGGTAACATTAGAAAATTTGAATTTCAAATGACATGGATTCATAAACATAACCTGGAAAGTTCACAAGTTTTTTTTTTTTTTTTGTTCGGTTTTGCATTACAAGTTCAGAAAAAATATCATACTTATATTTAGATTTTAGATGAAAATAATAAAATATGTTCATATATTTTTCTAATTCTTGTGTTAAAAATACTGAAAACTTCACAATTAACACCAACATTAATTCCAAATTATAATTATAAAAGTCCTTATAGTTTTTTGAGCCAATATCGCTGTGTTTCCAGATGAGTTAGAGCTATGTGAAAATATAAAAATATCTATAATTCTATTTAGTCCAGTCATTTGGTAGAAAAATAAGGGTTTATTCCACAAAAGGTCGGGTATTTTTGATTTTTGGATATATTGTATATTTAGGGGTCCTAATAAAAAATGCAAGTTTTCCCCCTCGGGGGCCTTCGGGAAGCACCGCCAACTTGAGAAAAAAGGCGCAAAAAAGCGGTTTTTTCTAAATATCTCTTCACTGATTTGCATTAGGCAAAAATAGTTATTATCTAATTTATTGACTATAAAATTCTCTACAACTTTTATCTAAAATATTTTTTTCTTAATTAATAGATAGCGAGCTACAGTGCTTCAAACCGAGCAAATTTTTTGAAAATTACATGAATGCTTCATTTAAATCATATTTTATTATATTTTTTTACGTTTTTTTACAAATTACTTTTTGACAATCATTAATTATTATTATTTAACTAATATATATAAATATTAATTATTGTTTATAGTTTTTTTTTTCATTCTAAAGATTTTTTTTATTCCAGCAAATTTATGATTTTACCTTAAAGTAATTACAACAAAAGCTTTTTAACGGAATCCAGTCCCAGAAAAGTGCGCTGAATAACATATCAATATTTTCCCAAAATCGGAGCATGGGAACCTCCCGCCAATTTGAACAAATGGCGGCATATTCAGGTTTATGGCCATTTGCTTAAAACAATTATGAAAATATTTAAATTATTCAAAAAAACAAACAATATTACGTACTTGATACTTAGTCTAATAGGTTTCACTATTTACAACAGTTTACATGCGACGTGACATCGAAAGAAGTAAGTTATCGATAACTGTTTTATAAAAATTGTTAACGTTTTCCTGCAATTTTTTAGTTTTTCATCCACCACTCTGATCTTGTTAAAGATACGATGATGCGGTTTTAAAATTTGAATTTAGCATAAAATTCTCTTTCGTATCGTGTATTATACTATTTTTGCCGATGAACGATTGGCGAGTTAATGCCAACTAAAACTCATATGAAATCCCTCTAAAATTTTAAACATCTGAAAATCGGCTCTTTTTTCATTTTCTCATTCAAAATTTCAATAGGCTTACAGATAACCAATATTAAGTATTTAATAGGTGTCAAAGTGGTTGATGAAAAATTGAGAAAAGAGCCGATTTTCAGATGTTTAAAATTTTAGAGGAATTTTATGTGAGTTTTAGTTGTTAGTAACTCGCCAATTGTTCATCGGCAATAATCATGTAATACATTATATTAAAGAGAATTTCATACTGAATTCAAATTTTAAAACTGCGTCATCATATCTTTAATAAGATCAGAGTGGTGGATGAAAAACTAAAAAATTGCAGGAAAACGTTAACAATTTTTATAAAACAGTTATCGATAACTTACTTCTTTCGATGCCACGTCGAATATAAACTATTGCAAATAGTGAAACCTATTAGACTAAGTATCAAGTACGTAATATTGTTTGATTTTTTGAATAATTTAAATATTTTCATAATTGTTTTAACCAAATGGCCATAAACCTGAATATGCCGCCATTTGTTCAAATTGGCGGGAGGTTCCCATGCTCCGATTTTGGGAAAATATTGATATGTTATTCAGCGCACTTTTCTGGGACTTTTGTTGTAATTACTTTAAGGTAAAATCATAAATTTGCTGGTCTATAAAAAATCTTTAGAATGAAAAAAAAACTATAAACAATAATTAATATTTATATGTATTAGTTAAATAATAATAATTAATGATTGTCAAAAAGTAATTTGTAAAAAAACGTAAAAAAATATAATAAAATATGATTTAAATGAAGAATTCATGTAATTTTCAAAAAATTTGCTCGGTTTGAAGCACTGTAGCTCGCTATCTATTAATTATAGAAAAAAATGTTTTAGATACAAGTTGTAGAGAATTTTATAGTTAACAAATTAGATAATAACTATTTTTGCCTAATGCAAATAAGTGAAGAGATATTTAGAAAAAACCGCTTTTTTGTGCCTTTTTTCTCAAGTTGGCGGTGCTTCCCGAAGGCCCCCGAGGGGGAAAACTTGCATTTTTTGTTGAGACCTCTAAATATATAACATATCCAAAAATCAAAAATACCCGACCTTTTGCAGGGTAAATCTACCTAATGACTGGACTAATTTTGAACAATTTTCATATTTTCAAAACCTCAATATCATTTTGTGCAAAACAAAATATTTTCATCATTAAATTCGTGTTTTATTTCCAAAGGGAACCTGTACATAAAAAAAACCAAACTAGCTATTTTAGAGGATGAAATATTTGTTATGAATTACAACTTTTTTGAAAATTATTTTTATTCGCGAAAATGCAATCAACTGAGCTTGTATCCTGCTTAATATTAAATTGGTAGAGTTGATATGATGAAAATGTATAAATTCTTTTAATTTCAACATTGTTTAATCATAATAGATTGCAATTTGTCCTTAGATAAGTTTTCTAGTTTAATTTAGAAGATACTTCATCATGCCTCATTGCTAGCAGACAAACGTCTGCACTTACTGTAGATTTGGATGTCTTGAGAGAGTAAGAACAACTTAACTGACGCACACTTGTTAGTAAGATCACGCTCAGAGTTAAAAAAGGGGTAACTCCCTCTCATTCGATTGGAAGTCTTGCAGTTGATGCGGCAGTCTAACTCTTCTGACAGTTGGCTCTCGACATTCGGAAAATAAATTTCCGTCGTGCAGTAATCCAGGGTCGCGACAAGATGTTGCAGATAACAAAACTTGTTCTTCTATTTTCTCCTTTTCACGTCCTTCGCAGCGGTTGCGGCGAGGAGGAGCCAGGCCTCCCCTGCCCAGTCGGTTTGTCTTCTTCACGCTGTGGTCCTTGCTCGAGGTCGGGCAGCATCCACAAGCCGTGTACTCAGAGGCGGCGAAACACATAAAGGACTCAAATGGAAACCACAAGGTCATATTTAAAGCAAAAGAGACACAAAATGTTATTACAAATATTTTAAGATGTGCTAAAATCATGATATTACATTGCCCATGAATTTATAGTAGTAATAATAGCTATTATTAGTACAAGTGAGCAAAGTATGTTTTTTTCCTCCATCCAGAAATTGGTAAAACGAGCGGGAGCGGACAAGTGAGAAAAAGACATGCTCACGTGTGCTAAACATGATTTTTTCCATGATCTTGATATATAATATTATTATATATTATAATAATAATAATAAACGAAACAATGTACTTTTTATTAATGAAAAACTCAACAGTATATAAGTTTATAACTGAATTTAATGTAAAGTTAACTATAAAAAAAATATTGTTCCTTCATGTAGAATGGGAGATATTTATTGTATAATTTGTACCTACATCAAAATTTATGACTCCTGACGTAGATTATTATAGGCTTGTGTATTTTGCTCACTTGTGAAAGAAGTTATTTACTTTGCTCACTTGTGAAGAAAGTTATTTACTTTGCTCACTTGTGTTTCAACATGCTACTTTGCTCACTATTTTAAGTAGAATAATAATGATTTTTGCTGACGATTGTGAAAAAATTAATTTATTATAAAATTCTACTATCAGAGAAATAATTATAGTCAGTTGAGTTTGAAACTCAATAACTTGTTTATAAAAATTCAAAAATTATGAAACACACTTTCGTTTATAGAATATACATTTGCACATAATTACACTAATTTTCATATTTTTATATACAAAATGACCCATTTTTAGAGCTAAACTCATTGATGTCTAATATGAATACGTACGAATGGAAAAAAATTAAATTTTAATACATTGACACCATAAATTTGTGAATAATTATATACAGGGTGTAAATTTTAAAACGGGTCATAGGGCTATAACATAGAAAAACAGTTTTTTAGACGCCAAAAGTTTCTATATAAATTTATTGAAAAAGGAATTAGTGCATATTATAAAGAAAAAAATTACGAATTTTTTAATACCAAACACATTATATTTATGTTTCATACACAGCCAGAAAATAAATTTTAAAATATGTACAATTACGAAAGAATATCATTAGCCATGAAACTGACAATAACAAAACATTGTCATTTTTTTCTAACATGACAGAGGACAATTAAATATTAAAGTTATTAATTTATTAACTAATAAAAAATTGCCCCAAAATAAAAAAACACTAGAATATTTATTTAAGAAACAATCATTATTTATTGTAATAGGTATTTACAAATTAAAGATGATCTACATGGAAATAAGTTATAAGAAACGAGAAAAACAGCAAACTACAAGGAAACAATTAAAACCATTTAATAATTTGTAATTTTTCTTCATGAGACAAATTATCCATGATTTCTCCTGAATAAGACGGAAATAATAATAATTTAACAAATAATGTGCAAAAAACGCTTATTAATGACAGTCTTAAGTCAACAATTGTTTTGTTTTGTTTCTGTCAGTTTCACGGCTAATGATTTTTTTCTTAATTGTGCAAATTTTTAAATTTATTTTCTGGCTTTATATGAAACAGAAATGTTATGTGTTTGGTATCAAAAAATTCGTAATTTTTTTCTTTATAATATGCACTAATTCTTTTTTCAATAAATTAATATAGAAACTTTTGGCGTCTAAAAAACTGTTTTTCTATGTTATAGCCCTATGACCCGTTTTAAAATTTACACCCTGGGGTGTAAATTTGAAAAATTAATAAACGCTTTTTGCATATTATTTGTTAAATCATTATTTTCGTTTTATTAAGAAGAAATCATAGATAATTTGTCTCATGAAGAAAAATTACAAATTATTAAATAGTTTTAATTGTTCCCTTGTAGTTTGCAGTTTTTCCCGTTTCTTTTAACTTATTTCTTATTACATGTAGACCATCTTTAATTTGTAAATACCTATTACAATAAATAATAATTGTTTCTTAAAGAAATATCCTAATGTTTTCTTTATTTTGTATTAGTTCATAAATTAATAACTTTAATCTTTAATTGTCCCCTATCAGGTTAGTAAAAAATGACAATGTTTTGTTCCTGTCAGTTTCATGGCTAATGATATTTTTTCTTAATTGTACAGAAATGTAATGTGTTTGGTATTAAAAAATTCGTAATTTTTTTCTTTATAATAGGAACCAATTATTTATTCAATAAATTAATATAGAAACTTTTAGCGTCTAAAAAACTGTTTTTCTATGTTATAGCCCTATGTACACCCTGTACATATATATTGTGTATAACAATTAAAGAAATAAATGTTAGATCTCAGTTTCTATTAATAATTAAAAATTAAAATTTGGCATGTTGATTCAAAATGCACATGCAGTTTTTGTATAAAATATTAATACATTTTTATTTGAAATTGATTAGATTAATTTTAATATTTTTTGCTGATAATGCACGTGAACGCATGGTGTGCTTTTACAATCAAAAAATTATTAAAATCACAGATTAATTTCAAATAAAAATTTATTATTTTATATTAAAATTGCATTTTAAATGAACATTCCAAATTACAATTCTTAATTATTAATAAAAGGCGAGTTCTAACACTTACTTTTTTAATTGTTATAAAGAAAATATAAACATATTTAAAAAATTAGCGTTTAAATTATGTATTCATAAAGCCTATGGTTACAACATGCATATTGTACTTGGCATCAATAAAATTGTGCATATCTTTAAAAGTGCTAAAAATGGGGTCATTTTATATACAATATATTGTCATTATTTTCATATTAATTAATTTAAAAATATGAAAAGTAGTGTAATTGCGTAGAAATATATACAGTGTTCAATTTAAATGGACCACCATTGTTACCTCAAGAGTTATAAAAATGATTAAATGGACAAATAATTTCTATTATACAAGACAAATTTAGAGAACAAAAAAAAAATTCGGACCTAACTTTATCATTTTAAATGCGAACATATTTTTTTATTTGGTATTCGGTAGAGAATTTAATTCTGAACTCATTGACATAATATTATCATATCCTCACATAACGATTTTTTTGAGAAAATAGATAGTTTTATATTAATTTGATCAAAATATGTCATTAATAAGAGTGCCACAAATGGAAAAACTGAATACAAATAATTTTTAATCTGGAATAAGAGTACTATGAATGAAATAAGTGAATAAAAATATAATGAACGAAAAAACTGTTTACAATTTTTATTTTAATAATTGCTATAATGACGAAATATGTATTTATAAAAATAAAATAAACTTTTACTCCTATAAATTTCTGTATTGTTCAAAATTGCCTCTATTTTCATTTATACATAACTGTACTCTATGAAATAAACTATTTCTAACTAATCTTAATTTTCTTCCGTCAATATTGTTCAAAATATTTTCAATGTTATTTTTTACTTGTCGTAGCTTCTGATGCACAGTATCGTAGACTTTAAATAACCCCATAAGAAAAAGTGTAAAGGGCTTAAATTGGGTGATCTTCCAGGCCACGCAATGAGTCCTTTTATACCAATCCATTGATTTGGAAATGTTTCATTCGGTACGCGGTTACTTGACGAGAATTATGGACCGGTGTTCCATCCTGTTGAAAGTATAGATCTCAAACAACATTTAATGGCAGATCATCCAATATATCAACAGTTTCTTAAAAATTTTAAGTAACGATCGCCAGTTAGTGTACCTTCATACATGTGAAAAAATCTTGTATCGTGCAAAAACAGCACACCTTACATTTATATTAAATTTTCCATGAAAACTTATTTCACGTACCATAATAGGATTATCGGAACTCCAATAATGTTTATATTTTACACTAAACACTCCATTATTGGAAAAATTTGATTCATCCGTTCAAATTATAGATATTAAAATATCAATTCCTTCATTAAAAATTAAATGGCAAAATTCAAGTCTATGCGGTCATAATCACCAGGTTGCAAGTCTTAAACTTTATGAACTTTATATGGCTTACCTATAATTTTAAAATAATCTGTGTGATAGTTACTTCATTCTGATTCAATCTGATATTAAATCCGGTATCCGCCAAATTCATTACACGTTGCAACACTACTTACACATTCTTTAGAAATAAATCTGTCTTTGTCACTTCTCATCGATTTATTTTATTATTAAAAATTAAAAAGTAGGTAGGCAATACTCTGTCAAATATTCAAAACTTTTTTTATTCGTAATTTTTAATCTTTACTATAGTTATTTGTAGTTCCATATGTATTGTACTCATCCAAGACAAGTTTTACATTTTTTGACGATTTTCTCTCTGTGATATGTTGGTTTTAACTATTTATTTATTTATTCATATTTATTTATTTATTTTTTTAATTGTCCGTGCTGTATGTTCTGTTATCCACATGTGGTCTCCTTTTTTCGACTAGACCATTCTAGCCCTGAAGAAGACTATTGTATAGTCGAAACGTCGGCGTGAATAAATTTTATTAATTGACTGCAAGTCCGAAGAATTCTTACTTTCCTGTATGTACTTTTTTTATAAGATTCATGAACAAAAAGATGAATAATTATAAAATAACATGTATTCAGTAATTAGGGGTAAATATTTCGACTGTTATGTAAATTAGGTGTAAACAATTACTTGAAATCTCATTCTATAGTAAACAGCATTTATTCTAAGAAAACCAATATAGATAAGTATTCACTTTCATCAAGGTTAGAAAATGGATTCAATAATTTTGCTTGGTGTAACAGTCGAAATATATGTACATATATTTTCACACATTTTTCTAATTTTGTTAACATTGAATTTCCAAGTGTGTCATTTCAAATAGATACACTGAATTTTTTCTTCAAAATTTGAAAAATAATTTTTAATATTATTAACCCCCTATTTTATAAAGGGCAGGCAAACTAACAAATTCCAATCAATTTTATTCATTTTATGACATTTATAACATTACTGTCAAAAATTAGAAGGAATAAATTTTATTTACTTTGGAAGTAAATTTATCTGTCGTTTATAAAACCGGGCATAAGAGGATAAAAAATACTTGAGATGCATATTTGGTACAGTTCTAGTTTTTTTTAATGTATAACTTCCTTGTAGAAAAAATATAAATTATGGAGAATTTGACAAAGTGAAAAATTCTCCCGGCGTCTCTGGACTGGACTGCAAACGCTTACGTAGTCTGCGGCAACAGAATATGGCAAAGAACACTCGCCGCCCCTAACCGCCGCCCGAATTGTGTATTTTGAGAAACGCATTTGGAAAATAAGTTTATTTGGCTTTTTTAAGAGGGAACGACGATTTTTTACAGTTGTAAGTTTGAAGGGCTGATAAAGCAACTACATTGCAGATGATTTTGTTGATATTTCGTCGCTATATATTACTTCACGTATGTGGAAATGTGCTTGTGAGATATTTTTCACATTCATGAGAAAAGGGTTGATATTCAATGTGTTACAAGCAAACACGTGCTGAGGACATGAAAGAAATAAAATGCAAGCAATTTTGCATACAATATAACGTACATACTTTAAATATTTATTCGAAATTTGTACTACATCCATTCTATATTTTAAAAGAAAATCAATTATTCATCAGCAGTAGTACTCTCACACATATAATATCAACTTAGTGAAAATGTCATTAATTGAAAAAATAATCTATTAATAGTACTTTACGGTGCACGTGTCTTACAAAACGCCTCGCACTAATTTCCGCTAGTGTATTATACCTTGGGTGACAAATATTTCTCCAACGTACCATAAAGGCCGTTGTAAACTAAAATATTTATGGGTAATATTTAACAAATAAACACAATTACGTTTGATTTGATTATTGCACCAACGGACAATGGTTTAAATTTTATTATTTTGTTGAATACTTGAATTTAGCATTTTAATATTTTTTTCTTACAGTGAAAAAAAATGTACTGTACTATATGATAAGACTGTTTTTATGAATGAATAGTTATTTACATTCGAGTGCGTGTAAGTTGTATTTTACAGCGCGACAGTTTTGTTTAAGGCACGAGCCCTTAAGGCGAGTGCCTTATTAGCTGGAGCGCTATAAAATACTTCACGCACGAGAATTGTATCAAATTTTTTGGCTGATGATAATGAAAATCACTTTTTTTAATGAGATAGGTTGTACTTCTGAAAAGGATTAGTTTAAAATACTGGGGTTAAGTCAATTTCCAAATTTGATTTTACTTACCTTCATTAGAGTACTTCTTCTAGCGAAAATTTATCTGTAATAATAGACGTTGTTTATGACTGATAATATATTTATTTGCTCATGTTTTCTTCGTAATAAATAATAGGTAGGTGTCGATATTTGACATTTCAGCAATGTTCGCCTCGTGTATTTGACAGGTATATCGATCGGTGACTATGTCGGTAACGGCGGATTTTTACAATAATGACAGATGTTGCTGCCGTGATTGTGGTTTATATAAAATAGGTAGTACTTTTTTACATGAACTTTATTATAGTAAAGATGATTTCTTTTCTAAATGCCCATAAACGTCTAGTGTATTTTGATTATTTTACCGCATAGTTAGACAAGTTCCAACACAGTAAACGTAAAATGTGGGTTACACTTGCTGTGTATACAATTGTAAAGTTCCCATTACACTTCAGGAGGGCAAAAATAAATTTACGTGTTTTTTTTTATTATTTCCTTTACGGTTTCAAATAAATATTTGACATTTATGGTAGGTACAACCTCATATAGACATAATTTTTATTCTATTAAAAATATAATACCTTAAAGTTGAAGATTATTGGCTAAAAATAGCAATTTATACATACATTTCTGTACATCTTATTATTACACATTTTTTAGTATGTTTTTAGCAAATATTTCATTATATGATAAATTATGATTATTTTCAACAATATTATCAATTACATAGGTACCTACCTACGCATTTAATCATTGAACCATTTATCTTATTCAATTCATAATTATATTAAATTTTACAAATATGTATTTTCCTAGAAAATATTTCATTGCGATTCATTTTTCTTCTGGCAAAAAGGTGTTATTGAAATTCAAGTCCGTTAGACATACATAATTCACTTGATAATAGCAAACTATCGATATCTTGTAAAATTAATCAAGAAATCCATAAACTTCACAGAAATCGTCAATCTTGTTGAAGTGAGAGCATAAAGCAGAATCACCGCAGCATTATCGACTCGGTTTCTTTGAGTTGCACCGACACCAACCGACATTACTGTAACATTCATTGAACGTCGGCGATACTTTACTCGTTGCTGGCAAGATTACATCTCGGCTCATTCTTTTCGAGTGTCCGGGCCGTTTTCCAAACCATTCAGCGATTACCTAAATTACACGCGACAAAGCCCCTGGTACGGGAATGTGCCCGGAAATCGCCGCGTCCACCAGGACCAGGCACACAGAATCGGACTCAATCAAATCTGCGATTCAGGAAATTGGGGACTGAACCATATCGATGGCAAGATTTTATCCAAATGACTTGTTTGTAAGATTGATGCTTCTAAATAAAATTAAACTGCTCGCACACAAGATTTCTATATTAAAGTCTGATTTTTAACTTGGAATAGTAAATAAAATATTTGTCTACAAGCCACGGAAGCCAGGACACCCTTATTAACTTATTTATAAAGGTATCTAATTGAAAATTTGTATCCGTAAACTTTACATACGTGGTATAATTTTTAAGTATAAATGTTAAAAATATCACTTTTTATTTAACCGGAAATGGCATCAACTTTCTTATTTTAATAATATGTAATAATAATAATAATTTCTTAATACAATGATATAACACATGTCAAATGTTGCAGCAAAAAATAATACAAAAAAATCTGATGTGGCCCGGTATTTAATTTTTACTAATCTATAATACCTACATATTTACTAATGCTGCAAACTATATTATGTTCCTTTGCATATAACTATTGCTTTATTTACTATTTTCTTTTTAAAATGACAACATTATTAATTTGAAATGATTAGATTTGTTGACAGTGACATTTATCTGTCAGTTACATACATCTGAAATATGAACTGTGTAACAAAGGAATCTTTAAATCATAGGCTCTGAGAATTATAAAACATTATTTTTTAAATTTATCTGTAAAATATATAGAAAAAGTATTAATATGTACCTGTAGAAAATTCAATAATCTTTAATTTTTATAATGACATAAAATGCGAAAAAATGACATGTAATGGTATACTATTATGAGCCTCAAGGAAAGTGTCATTTTCGGTTATCCGATTTACACCAAAATCTAATGGTTTCTTTCCATATTAGAATATGATCTAAATAAAGTTTCAGAATTTTCTGGATGATAGTATTTGAGTTAGAGCGTAGATAAACTCCATACGCATATACACACATACAGACATATCGCGAAAATGTCAAAATTAGATTCTAGGGACCTTAAGTCGTCATTTACTAAAATCTCGATATGCGATTTTTAGCACGATCCCTATACCTCCCTTACCAAGGGTAGCGAGAGGTAAAAATTCAAATTAATACTACAAAAGTTGGCTGCGGCTTTATTTAAAACAATTGAATCATCATGGAAACTGAAAGCTTCTATATTTGTTGAAATTGTTTATTTATGCAACAATCTTTCTAATTTAATAAGAATGTTTAATGCAATGCAGTACTTTTTAATTAGGTTAGTGTTTACTTTGCACAAAAATTAAAGGATATTGTTCTTAAGTTTTTTGTTGCAAAATTTGCTGTAGCATATCACTGTATTCAGAATTCAACGTAGAATTCAAAAATATAAACAAATAAAGGTATTCCATTTAAAATAAGAAAGTTGGTGCCACTTCCGGTTATAATTGAAATCTTTATTAATAAGGAGGTTAATAGAGGCGCCCCGATTTCGACGGACAGCCGTTATAATCGTGTGGCTCTTCGTTATGTGACAAGTTTGCGGTTCTGAGTACCCGTTTTCGAATCCAACCGGGGTCAATTTCAAATTATTTCCAATTTCTGCAACAGCTTTGTATACAGATAAACATGCCTATGCTTTGAGAGCTCGCGAAGTAACGCCTAAAAACCGTCCTCAATGATACTCATATACACACAAAACAGTGTGGACCTTAGATAGTTACCTGGTCCCCGGTATTTTTTTATTATTGTTAAAAATAACTCTAAGTTTATTTGAGTGTTTCACAATGTTAGGCCTGTTTAACCATATCATAAATTATTATCAAATTGGTTTCATTGGAAACGAATGTATTTGACACGTAGGATGTTTTACTCCATCACAAATTTCATTAGAATCTGTTTGCCACGATCACAATATTTTGTGAAAATTTTGGGAAGAAATAAAATTATAATCGTATAATTAAAAATTTAACCAAGGCGAAATTTTTATTTCACCTCAATTCACGATAAGATAACAAATGCTACAAATTAAATGCTCGAGATTTTATTAAAATATTAAAAAAAAATGCTTATCAATAAGATTAGATAAGTATTTAATATTTTTTCTAATCCCATATCAGTAAATTACCTTTTACACACTATCTGTCAAACAAGTAAATGCATTCTTACGCAGAGTGTTACGTAATGAAAGTCACTAATATTACGTAACATATATATATATATATATATATATATATATATATATATATATATATATATATATATATATACTTAACAGTTATAGGGGAATTTCCGTTTATCCCCAGAATCATGTTGGCAACATTACTTACAAAACAATTAATTTAACGTTTCACAGACAATTAACTTTCAATCATTAACTGTCCTAACGGTGATATAACCTCTTTCTGCAAAAATAAAATCAAATACAAATTCATAAATTTCAGTAAAATCATGGTCGAAGAAAAAGTACAGTACATTGCTCGAATTGTATAGCAATTACGTGCGAATGTAATTCGCACGTAATAAGCTTGTTACATCTCTCGCAATGTAATATGCTATTTTACTGGAAATTTAGTATTTCTCACTGAGCTTAATGTCTTTCTGTCAAAAACTAGCTGATATGTAATTTAATGTGCTTTTATATAAAAAAAATACTTGCAATATACTACTTAAAATATTCATATTACATCCTCAAGAAACGTACATAACCCTCTTAAGAATATTTTAACTATCAACTAAAATATTAATGCTAGAAAGTGCAAAAGTTTTCCTTTTAAATAATTAAGTCGTATTACATACAAAATGTACAAGCATGAGTAGAGTTAAATATTTAACCAAACTGTTAAAAGTAAATACTTACGGTAAATATATTATAATGTATTTTGAAGGTATAAACCACTAGAAATGCCATAACATTGTAATGTATAAGCACAACAAACAACTATAACATGAATAAATGCATACATGAAATTAAATTAAACTTCTAATGTAAATAGAGTTTGGTTAAGTTTTATTATACCTAGGTATATGAATTTATGAATTACTTATTGTATGAAGGCGTTTAGATGCAGCATAATGAAAATCATGTTCGGAACTAAGGTCCCGTATTCATATTTAGTGACCACCTAAGTGAACAAGTCTTAAAATATAGACTATCTACTTACAATCACATGAGTATTGAGTTAATGAGTCATTTGGCTAAATAATATCCTAAATTTAGTTCACCCTACATTCGAATTCGTGCACATATATCCAGCTTTTCAATACGCCCGGGGATCTTCGAATGGATTATTATGAAAATACACCCGCTATTAGAATTAGATCGATGTTTTTTAATTAATAAATTAGGTCATCATGACAATATGAAAAAATATTTTTTTGGAGAAAAAAAAACAATTAATTAAAAAAATAATATGCATTCGTTCCATTTAAAAATTATAAGTTTCGTGTTATATATCGCAAATTAAAAGTCTAAAAATTATTTCGGGTCATAATTTTTTTTTCTTACTCAACAAGAGAGACTATATAAATATCTAATTCTTTTGTTTGAAACATGTAAGAATTAAGTATAAAAATTGATCATTGTGACTACCTATTATAATAATAAAAACTATATATTATCTTATAATATCCCTGAAATTAGCATTTGAAATTAAAATGTATGTAACGGCGCCATATGTCTGACGTCACGTATAGGCGAAGCTAAAAGCCACAATTTGATGAACCGATTTCGAATAAATGTTTTTAATGATAAATTAGTCTTAATTATTAATGAAACAATATATAACACATAGGCAATTAATAGAATAAAATAAAAACATTTTGATATTACAGAATAAATTGTTTTGGTGTATATTTGGTATCAGACACGTGCTATTTAATTTCCAAAAAAACTTGCATATGTTTGATGATTGGTTAGAAAAAAAATATGGTCATATAGCTCATACTAATATTTCTAATAATTTAGAATTTATCAGAAAAAGAAAAAATCGACCAAAATCAGGTTTCATGTTTCATCACTCTCTAGTAGCTTATGAGAAATTTTCGGAAAACAAAAGCACATCTGTTGGCTCAAAAAAAAATCTATTACCATGATCAGATAAGTGTATTTTCACCGTTTCACCTAAATTCAAAAAATATGTAGGTACGGATCAAAATTTCAATGTGTTCTCATTTTTGTTTTCTACGCTTGAACGTTATACTACAAATTAATTCGTATATTAAAAAAAAAAAACATTTTTATAGTTCACATTATATCTTTTTTATTTACGCAGTTCTTAATGGGATGCACTGTATATTCACTTTGTTATATTAGAATAAAAATGTGTCATATTTCTTTTTGCCCTCCTGAAGTGTAATGGGAACTTTACAATTGTATACACAGCAAGTGTAACCTACATTTTACGGTTACTGTGTTGTAACTTGTCTAACTATGCGGTAAAATAATCAAAATACGCTGGACGTTTATGGGCATTTAGAAAAGAAATCATCTTTACTATAATAAAGTTCATGTAAAAAAGTACTACCTACTTAAGTTATTTTTTTACTTTAACATTTCCTGTATTTAAAATTAATTTATATGAACCAAACTCACGGTAGTGACATCTGTCATTATTGTAAAAATCCGCCGTTACCGACATAGTCACCGATTGATATACCTGTCAAATACGCGAGGCGAACATTGCTGAAATGTCAAATATCGACACCTACCTATTATTTATTACGAAGAAAACATGAGCAAATAAATATATTATCAGTCATAAACAACGTCTATTATTACAAATAAATTTTTGCTAGAAGAAGTACTCTAATGAAGGTAAGTAAAATCAAATTTGGAAATTGACTTAATCCCAGTATTTTAAACTAACCCTTTTCATTATCGTCGGCCAAAAAATTTGATACAATTCTCGTGCGTGAAGTATTTTACAGCGCTCCAGCTAATAAGGCACTCGCCTTAAAGCTGTCGCGCTGTAAAATACAACTTACACGCACTCGAATGTAAATAACTATTTTCAAACAGTGTGCTGGTTCCACTAGAATTTTCCATGGTAAGTAGGTACTAGTTACATTCATTTATTGTATTGTAGTTATAATTTAAATAAAGATAAATAAATATTTTTAGTTATTAGAAATGTCACTTTTAAACAAAGTTTCTAAAAAACAATTGTTCAAATAACAATCTTTTATAACGTTTAGAAAAATACATGTTAAAAGCAATCTTATGCATATTAAATATGAAAATATATTTTTCTTGTCACCTTATATCAAAACTAAAGCTGCGTGTTACATTAATGCAAATTTCTTAAAATTATCATTCAGGTCAGAGTATGCAGCAGCACATATGCACATGTAGACTGAGACTCGGCACTGAAATTATTGTGCAAGTGAGTGCACTGTGCAGTCCCAGCATGGAGCATGACTGTAACGATATTTCACGGAGAGTAAGTAAAATAGTCCAAACTCATTTCCAGCGAGGCGCGCATGTTAACAACTCCCATTTATCTCACTAAAACACTATTCAACTTTTATACCATCGCCAACTATTTTCATTACTCATATTCTTTTAATATAACAAGAAATAATTTAAAAATTTTCCGCTCCACTTCGAGATAGTTTATTTCTGCACGAGGTATGTTGCTCATCTTCACTACCATAAAATGCATCCATATCCTTGAATACACAATACAGTATGGAAATACCCAAGGGTATATGCAACAATATCTCAAAGGATTTCTAACGACCAAATGTGAAGTTTTATAGCAACATACTGAATTCATTATTATAATCCTAAATATTACAAAAAAATGAGATCAACTTAAAAATCTTGACGATGTAACCGGCATATTAGAGCTTTTCAATATTATTTTTACCTTATATTAGGTACCTACAGAGGATTTCGAAAAGTTCAGTGACAGGAGTTATAATTGCTAATTATTTTTGTCAAGTTTTGCGTTTCTCAAAAAATAATAAAATCAATTGTCACCCAGTGATAAAATACATTATTTTGAAAGGCTTAACTGAAATAAAAATCGAGCTGGATTCTACTTTGGAAAACTCTTCATCATCGTTTTCAACAGTAAAGATATAGACTGCTAAATTCAAACGGGTTCGATCGGTTATACTCGTATTTCAAATGCAATGATCGACGAATGAAAGTGTGTGAGCTTGCTGGCATTACAAACTTCTCAACAAATCGGTTTCAAAATATCTTAACGAAGATTTGCATATGAAAAAGCTTGCATCTCAATCTGTGCCGTATTTGTTATATGTCCATGAGAAAAGAATTCGAATGAACATTACTCAAAATTGTATGGACCCTGGCTTGCGGACACCTATATTTTTATTGTATTTCAATACTTACCAAGAGGGCTGCTCTTTTTTCAGGAATATATCAGGAAAATATCAAAAATATTAATTTAATATATTTGCAATTTATTAGTAAATTAAACATACCAAGAACTTGCTCCACAATAGAAAAAAACAGTGACAGATAGTGATAACTGTCAGTTGATACAACCAATTTAAAAAAAAGGTAGTATTTACATAGTTGAAAAAACGTAAAAACTCGGTTACTTGTTTTTAAGGTACCTACACCCAATTTTTTTTTTTTTGCAAGCCAGCGGACATGTTTAACCTTTCGTAAGTCGCATGTATCTGCCAGATACATGGAGAGTTAGTATTTCGCGCCACCAGCTAGTCTAAGCTCCCACAATAGACACTTACAAAATTGCAATTTGCACGAGCGTCTCTAACGGCGAAGCATAGAAATCAAGGTTGCTATGGTTACCCCGTACTTGCGCTAAAAATAGGAAAGAAAGGGGCACGATATATGAATGTGTGTCCTGCTCATTTTCTGCCTTCGGATTATTATTAAAGTAAACCGTATCTGTTTCAAATTTTTTTTTAATAATATAAAAAATATTTACAGGAAAAAATTCAAATAAAAGATCTCTTTTGAAAGAATGCCTGTCCTACTAAAAAAAATTATTTCTTTTTAAATTAAAGACGAATAATACACTTAAGTTAATAAATGCCATTTTTAATTAATCATATTAAACTGCTAGAAGATATTTTTGGGAAATGTTAGAAATACTTTATACAATTTTAAAACCAATTATTTTCATACCTGATAAGAGAACAACACATTTTAAATATTCCGAAATATTTTTAAAAAATCAGAAATGTCAGAGTAGTGCTAGAGTGCACTGAAATTGATATTCAGAAAGAAAAGTGTTTGAGTTGCAGGATAAGATCATATTTTAATTATAAAAAAGACATACTGTAAAATATCTAAATGGAGTTACACCGGCAGGTGTTATATGTTTTGTAAGTTCTGCTTTTGGTGGCAGAACTTCTGATAAGGCAATCGTTAGAGATGAAATTTTTTGGATCTCCTAGAACCATACATGGATGCAGTTATATAATACATAATGATTTTAAAACCAATAAATTAAAAATATTTTTCCAAATACAACATAAGTGCAACAATATGTTTGCACTTAGCACCTTGTCCTGCTTTACAGCTGCACATACATTTCCACACCCACTGTTGTACATTGTTTTCAAGGCAAATGCGGATATTATGTGGAATCCCTTTTAAATTAAATGTTGGTAAACAAAGACCATGAATTTCCACATTGTTTTCTTTATTAAATTGGAAACCACACATTATTATATGACCAGCTAAAACATTAAAAAATTTCAATGTATAACCTTACAAACTTTTCTACTAACTACTTTATCTTTAAATGTTGCTTCTTCTTCCACTATTGGCCTTACTGCACCATTTAAATATATGTAGATATCTCCGAGTGAGATAAACATCTTATTTTAATTAATTATTTCACGTAAATAAAAAGAACTAAATCAAAAATTCGAGATTACTCTTATACCACCAATGTACAAAATACAATGTTTTCCCCACTACGAAGATGTCAATGCTGCCATCTATTGACGGTAGTTACCGCAGATTCCGTACGACTCAGTACCTTCCTCGTTCACGGGACTAGTTCTAATAGTGCACCAACCAAGTTTGTACAGGAAAGTACTTTTGAAATATGAATGTTTTGTATCTCACAGATACACGCGACTCTTGCGTTAAATTTTGCAAAAAAAATGTTTTTTTTTTCACTCGCTTTTGCTATTTTGGAATGTGAGTTCAATAATTATTAGCTGTGTAAAATAGTACCTTCCATTGCATTGGCTAATATTAGAAAAGATGATATGTATCTAGGATATACATGCAACCATCGATGTATTTTCCATTATTTTAGACAATAAAATGGATTTCAGACGCAAAATGTATTTAAAAAAAGGCAAAACCATCAACGGACAGTATTATGCAACAATGCTACTAAACCCAAATGTTTGAATTTTGACAAAAAAAAAAAATGTGCTTTATCACCCGGTCATATATCTTCAATTGCAATCGCTAAGCATTTCGATTCACTTGAAATATAGAGGTCATCGCTGATGCAATCACTTATTTTGAAGTGTTGGAGAAATTTTATTATAATGAAGGTACAATATTGTTGATCTCAGTGGATTGGGTAGAAAGAAAACTACATATATTGGAAAATAAAAGAAATTGTCAAAATTCATATGTTTTCGAACTATCATCGTAAACAACACTTCATATAAATATTTACAAATAAATTATAAGCACCAAGAATATTTTTTTCCAGCGATAAAATTAAGGGCGTTAAACAGGTTTTCTACAAAGTTTCATTTTCTAATTTCTTGAAGGATTCCAACATCTCGCTTACCTTAACAATAACTAAGTAATAAAACATAAATTTTGTAATCTATTTTAATGGTATAATTTTCTAAATCTAATGTTCAAGTACGTATACATTTTCATTTATAACTTTTAATATTAAAAAGTCTTTTAATAGTAGAAAAATAAAAAGTATATCAGCATGAATATATAGTTTTTGAATGTGAAAAACATAAATCATGTACGAGTAATATGAAGTACGTCAAGAAGTGAGTGCAACATGAGCAATAAGTCTCGACTGTGATGTACAGTAAGAAACCGTGATTTCTTCCACGACATGCCATCCATCTGAAGAATTTTACTGAAATTTTATGCATAACACGGATTTTCAGCTACACATGCTGCAACGATGCATCAAAAACACGTGATGCAATGTCGCAGGCGCATGCCAGGCTCATGCGTACGTGCTAAGCTCAGCTCAGCAGCCTACAACTTACAGCCTCTTTGTGACCTGAGAAATATACAAGTTGGTTGCTTTTATTTTTAACTGAAAATTTAAATGTCAGGGCTGACAGTAATTTTTAAAATTAAAATTCTGGGCGTGAAATGTTTTTTGTGAGTCCTTATCCTATTTAACTCGTTTCATTTTAATTTAAAGATACGAGGCGGTGTTTTTGTCACGAACTGCAAAGACATGGAAAGAATTTTGTCATGGAAACATGTAACATTTCATTTTATATTTAAACAGACTGAGTTACTATGATTATGAAAATTATTTTATAGAGTGTAAATTACATTGTACGAATACAAACGCTAGATAAGCTGCTTGAATATGTAACAAAGTAAAATACGGTATTAGGGTATTAAATTGTGAGGCAAAAATTAATTAGAAACTCTGAATTTGACTTTTCAGCGCATGGAAATTCCAAAACCAACAAAAAGTACCTACAGCTAGAAAATTCAAACATTTTATAAGTACAACGGACTAACGAACGTTTAGATGTAAAAAGTTAATGAGTTTCAAGTGATGAACTTATAATTAACAAGTGTTGCAAGACTAATTACTGAAGTACTTTCCACCAATACTTCTTACAGTTCTGCAACTTGGTTAATAACACTTTTTGTACTTTCAATCATTAATATCTTTATTGACGTTTTACTAATGGTGCTCTGGAGAAAAAAATTTAATGAATTTTAACATTGGGGGAGAAAAACCAGAAAATTAATTATATTATTCTCCAAAATTAAATCACCGAATTCGAACTTTTTGCGAAGATAAGCTAAAGATATTTTATTTAGTTAGAAGATAATAAAATCTCATTTTAAAAAATGCCAAATTATCATATCCGCTTACAAGAAACTAAACTTTCTTAATCTTAAATCGTTCGATAAAAATTGCGTTGCTAGGCAATTCAATTAGGACTGAAATCCACGGGATGGCGCAATTTATGCATTTTTTTTACATTACTCAAAAGCAATCATCTAAAGCATTTCAATCACTCGAAATCCTATTAGCTGTCAGGCCCCTGCTCTGACATAACCTTTTTGTATTTATGGTCAAAATGACATATCAAATAGTATTTCCGCTTTAACCTAGTGTTGTGTAAATCAAAAAATTCCCAAAATTATATTGCCACAACAACATTTCTTTTTGATTACTCTGCAGTATAATATTATATTAAAGAACTTATGTTATAATAGTCAGTTTATTTGGTGAGAAGGAACCTTTCTAACAAAATAATCGATAATATTATGAAATGAGTTCTTTATACTATTTTTTTCTATTTTGCGCTTTCTATGCATTTTTTAAATAAAAAATAGTAATGCCAAAATTTACGGAATTTTGTCAGTTCGTGGTATTAATGTGACGTGAGAAAATTCATTTAGCAACAACCTTATTTTTCTAACACCGTACGATATTTTCTTTTTCTTTCTAACTATACTACTATATTTCTTCTCTTCTTCTTATTCAGTTTTAAATTCAAAATCGTGTAAAAATAAAATTCTTAGCAATCGTTTGTGTTCGTTTATTTAATGAGATTTGACATTTGATAGTTTTGAAAACCTTATTCACCAAGCTTATAAAAATAAATTTTACTAGTCTATTACATAATCCGAATGAACTATTACCGAACTATTTTGAGTGCTGTAACAGCTTTGTTACAGATGGAAAATAGAAGAAAATATTATATGTATAGATTGGGAAACTTATGAACATTAGAGTAACACACTACTGTCATTAAACAGGGTAGATACTCTCAAAACAATGTGAAACTGATAGTGCACTAGCAAGTTTGCCAACATTATTTTTACTTTTAAAAATAACACCATTTATTTTAATGTTACACTTTGTCAAATTAATGAATATATTATTGTCACTACATGTAAACGTTGTGCGCTAATATTTTAACTCGGGTGTAATTTTTTGCTGTGTACATATCGAATGAAATCATTTAAAAAAGATTTCAATTTTATGGTGTCACTAATAACATTTATGTCACTACTAGAAATAGTCCAGTCAATGGAGACCAAAAAAGACCTTTGCCTTGCAAAAGGTGGGGAAAAAACGATTTTAACATATGTTGTTTGGGTCGAGACGGGAATGAAAAATTCAAATTTATGACCTTGGGAAGGCTCGGCATGAGCCGCCATCTTGGATCAAAAGTGCATAAAATGAGTTTTTCGCTATTATCTCAAAAACAGTGGCCCATATCAAAATTTTACAAGAACATAAAATTAAAGCTCGTTACTTTTTGTCCAAAAAGGATTATTACATTTTTTACCAAGAATGAACTCTCAAAGAGTTATGTTCAAAAATAGATAACCAGAACAGCAATTTATGAAAGAATATTTAATCAGTCAAAATATACACAATATTAAGTTTTTAATACTTAGTCTAATAGATTTTGTTATTTGTAACAGTTTACATTTGTCGTGGCATCAAAAGAAGTAAATTATCGATGATTTTTAAATAATTTTTGTCAACTCTTTTCCACAAATTCATCAACCACTCTGACCCGGTTGAAGATACGGTAACCCGGTTTAAAAATTTTAATTCAGCTTGGAATTCCCCTTCACGTCATATTAAACGATTTTTACTCCGATGAGCGGTTAACGAATTATGAACAATTTAAACTTGTATGAAATTTCACTAAAATTTGAAACATCTGAAAATCGGCTTAGTTTTCATTTTTCCTTCTCAAATTTGGACACGATTAAAGATAAACATTATTGTGCATTTAATACGTGTCGAAATTTCAGAAGACAAAATGAAAACTAATCCGATTTACAGATGTTTCAAATTTTAGTGAAATTTCATACAAATTTAAAATGTTAATAATTCGTAAACAGCTCATCGGAGCAAAAATTGGTTAACATGACATGAAGGAAAATTCCAAGTTGAATTAAAATTTTGAAACCGCGGTTTCGTATCTTGAACCGGGTCAGAGTGGTTGATGAATTTGTGGGAAAGCGTTAACAATATTATTTAAAAATCATCGATAATTTACTTCCTTTGATGCCACGACTAATGTAAACTGTTACAAATAACAAAATCTATTAGACTAAGTATTAAAAACTTATTATTGTGCATATTTTGAGTGATTAAATATTCTTTCATAAACTGTTGTTCTGGTTACCTATTTTTGAACATACCTCTTTGAGGGTTCATCCTAGGTAAAAAATGCAACAACACTGTTGGTATAAAAAGTAACGAGCTTTAATTTTGTATTCTTGTAAAATTTTAATACGGACCACTGTTTTCGAGATAATAGCAAAAAACTCATTTTTTGCACCTTTGATCCAAGATAGCGGCTCACGCCGAGCCTCTCCAAAATCAGAAATTTGAATTTTTCACCCCGTCTCGACCCAAACAACATATGTTAAAATCGTTTTTTCCTCACCTTTTGTAGAGTAAAAACCCCTCTATTGACTGGACTAAAAAGAACTTTCAAATATTTTAAAAATAATAATATAAACATAACGAATGGTAGCATAAATGGTTATTAGGAGATGACTAGCAGTGTTTGACTCTGTCAATCTTTTATGGTTCATCTTAGAAAAAAAAAAAAATACTTGAAATATAAGTTCAGTAATTAAATTCATTTATTTTCAAGGCAACTCTTTGGTAAATTGATTTTGAAATATGTATATTGAGCTGTCATAGAAAAACCTAGAATTTTGTGTATTTTTATATTATTTTAGTGGAATTAGATAAAATTTTGTTCATAATACGTTGTTATGAAAACGTGATAGAACTCTTTTCATAACTGGTTATGTAAATAACTGTTTTCTGTAACTGTTTTTTGAAGTTTTTTTTTTTTCTCTATTTAAACCATAAACAATTAGCATAGTTAAATCACTGATAATCATCTCCTGTCTAGACATCTCCTCCCTAGTTATCTCCTAATCACCATTCATGCTACCACCCTATGTTTTTAAAAGAAAAGTAACAATAAAATTATTGTTTATATGATCTGGTTGTAGAATGAATATGTCTCCACTTAGTTCAAACAATGGAATGAATAGTATCTTTGCTGCGCTTTATATGAAACGTTACAAAAATGATTTTTCTTTTATTATGTTACAACTACAAGACTGTAATATGGCATATACAGAAGTTATTCCAAATAAATGTTAATCATCTATAATTTGTTTGTAATGTCACTTTGATATAATTCAACACTACAATTATATTGTATTAATACAAGTTAAATATATTCTGGCTAAAAAGTTATAGGCAAAATTATCAATAAATCATATACTCGTAAATAGTATCATTATGATACATATCATTTTCGTAATATTCCTACGCTATATCTCTTATTTACAACCAAGTTTGTACAAACACAAAAACATACCTCAGAGTTTGTGGATTGTGTAAACATACTAGTCCACAATTTAGCATTTCATTGGATAAGCGCAAGCGTTACACATACTGACATATGGAAGGAGTTAACCGCATTTGAATTTCCAACTGTACCGCAGCGAAGTCGAAGCATTTCATCATTGTTTTTCAGGGCGAACGGCTGGCTACGATCTGCAATCTGCAGTGGGTTTAATTGCTTTGTGCATTACGGTGATATAGCGCTGGTTTCTTATGAATGCGGGATAACTTGACATTTGCCATGAGGCAATTATCCAGAAAGGAGAACCTAAGATGACTAAGGTTTTATATATTCCAACGATGAAAGAATTCCACTAATTAGGAATTTCTTATTGGGAAGAAATATGGATTGAAAGAAAACTAGAACTTTAACGAGTTTCAATATTATTTAACTTAGATGACTTGCACAGGCAAAATAAATGAATATTGCAGTAGAAAAGTTTTGCTCATTTAAGTAATAGTTATTTTTTTTTCCTAATATAAAAAACTCTAGTACTCATTCAATGGGGAAGTTTAGCATGGTAAAAATTCTATATAACATACTATTTTCTCACAAATATAACACAAATGACTGCTGAAATTGAAATTAAAAATTAAAATTACTGCTCCATTTATTTATAATTAATATTTTTTGGGTAAACTGTAGTACTTACAGTTTAGTTATGCGCACTCAGACAGAACGGTGAAATCGAACCACTTGAACGTAGGTCGTAACAATACCTCAGTCTCAAGTGACTGGTAACCGCAACCGCGTGCGTCAGTGTATAAGTCGACATACGTTGCGCCAAGCCTCTACCGACGTCACCACAGCTTAAAATCGGCTTTTCCGGAAAATCTGGGCATTTTTGAAAAAAATAAAACATGTTACATCATTTTTCAAGTCATTTCCCATGGAATAAAAAATTTTTTAAAAATCGCTAAACTTCCCCATTGAACCTATTCTGCAACAAAGTGGTTAAATTTTAGCAATTATTTGCTATATCTAATTGCTAGAATGTATATGGCACGTCACAATGTATACATCACATAAGGATTCTAACAGGAAATATTACTTTCATCCATATAAAAAGATATTATTGTTATGATCTGTTGTAGTAACACATTGAAAAATATATATTGACGCTGATTATATATTGAAAATTTTATTTAAATTATACAATGTACTCTCCATTTATTCTTAACACTAATAAAAGTGGATTCCATTTTTTTGTTATTTGTTTATCAACATACTTTATTGGTAAAATTATTCGGCGCCTTGTTAATGATTAACCACTGAGTAACGGAATAGGGAATAGGCCTCTAAGGAGTGTATAAAGTTATCAATTTTATTACAGTCATCTGGTGCGGCCAGCACAATACTTCCCGCCAATTCCAATTATTTCATACACGACTATCGTATAAAAATATTAAGAAAAGAAAAAAAAAGAAAAAACTTTTTTTGAATTAATTAAATGCAAACATTTAAAACTCAATGGGTGGAATTCAGTGGGTTGTATTAAGGTCTGTATTAAAGGTTGTATTAAGTATATGGCAACATTTTAATATTTTCCACATGGATCAATGAGATTCAATTGTGATTCAGAAATTTTACCACAGGGAAAAGTAATTCAGATATCCTTTAGTCAAATGAGGAAGTATTATTGTAAATGGAAGGTATAAATGGAAACTCATTATTGCAAAATTAGGTTAGAAATATGTCAAATTTTATGTGTCAAATATTTCATACCTGTATGTTAATGAATTTTAAAATATCTCAAACCCCGTTTTGAGCAGTTTTGACATTTGTCCTTTTTTTCTTACTTCTGTTAATAATATTTTTTTCTTTATTTGATCCTTTGGTCTCTCACTTTTTTCTGACAGGTATTACAAAGTTGCCAAAATATTTTTGACAAAGGACTGTTTTAGCTTAAAACACGCTAATATAACCCACTGAATCGCACCCAATGATTCTGAAATAGGCGGACATGGCTTAACTACTGATTCCTGGGCCCAAAATAAGACGGTTTAACTAAACTTACCTATATGCGAAAATGCACTCTTTAGGTATTGTACTTCAAACTTCTTATATTAAAAAAAAATGCTTGTAATAACGGAACGCTTTGTTCGATTTGAATGAAATTTGGCGTGACAATCTACATGAATATGGTTCATTTTTATTTGTTATTGTTAGCGAACTACTAGTGCAAGAAACTTGGGTGTCACGACCATGATTAGACCATAATCTACTCAAGATGCTTAGATTTACAGAATAGTGTGCATGTACAAAAAATATTAGAAATTTTATTTATTTTCTTCAACTTTGTTTAAAAATGTTTTAAAAAAAACTTATTTCTTGTACCTTTGATCCAGAATAGCGGCTCGCGCCTCTCCTCCTCATTATCGAAAACTTGAATTTTTCATAAGAGTATTGACCTAAACAACATATATTAAAATCATTTCTACTCCCCCTTTAGTAAGTCAAAGGTCTTTTTTGGTCTCCATTAACTGGGTTATATGCGTCAGTATTTCAATATAAAATCCAAACTTAAAATTTAAATAAACGACCGTGGAAATTTCAAGTAAGGAAAATTTTACAAATGCTTCATTTCAAAGATATTTGTAGTAGGTAGTAGTCTAACTGGTGTCGTGCAAATATATCTATGATATATGAACAAATTGCAAAATTTTATTGTACAAATTAAAGATATTTCAACACTGGTAAAAAAATAAGTCAGGCTCGCCAAGTAATAACACCGAAACAGTACCGTGCTTCAACTTCATGTGTGATAACGCAGTGCCATGCTTGTTATAGGTCTAAGGACCTTATTTTGCATAATTTTTTCAAGAAAAGATTGTGATATTGAATTTCGAACAGTGTAACATTTTACAATTGATTCATATTTCATTACGTAAAAAAATTATTTGCACCCTGTCAGTTACACCTTGCGCGAATATAATTATCAATACATTTTTGAAATACGAATTACATTAGCTAAAACTTTAGTAATTTTAGAATAAAATAATAGTTCTGATTATCAATATGTTGCCAGGCTTAAGTTAAATAGTATGGAAAGATACGCAGTATAGTTTAACATAAAATACAAAAGGTTTCCACCAGTTTCCAGTCTGTGAAAAATTGCAATAATTAAAACACAGAAGTTGAAAAATGACAAGTAAAATTGAATTTTATCTCCGTTGCATATAAAAAATTAAATCCCTGTAACAATTACTTCCAATTACTAAAACCCAACAAAATGTATTCTGCATAAATCATATGATTCTGACAAAAATAGCTGTCAAATTCCAGCAGTCAGCGCTTCCAACAACATATGTCCGGGTTAGCCAGTGCTCCAGATCAGCCGCAAATAAATCGTTGCTTTTTGTCCGGGCTAATATATTTGCATTTTCCATTTCAACATGTTTTAATAAAAATACACCGTGCATTAATATTCATAAATACACATTTCGCTGTGCTGTGCGGAGCTGAGCTGCGTAAATATTCATGGACAAACTGAGTTCGAGGGGTGAAGAGAACGAGATATTAGTGTTATTATAAAGGGTCGTTTGTCTCTGTCGCTCTACTTGCAATGAACGAGCGTGCGAGAGGAACAGAGTAAGTTAACCCGAGGTGTTTGCTAGTATGTTTGATCCTGCTTTAACCGGAAGCGATTATAATCCTTTGAAAACAGCGTATGTTGCGCCACATCCTGACGATGATTTTACATGTGTTACCCGGAAGTCCCGTGAATTAGATTTAAACTCGTGTTGTTCCCAGAAAATTGTGTTCCGCGGTTCTCCTCTCCTGGTTACAAATATTTTCTTTGAGGTGGTCAAATTAAATGTTGCTTACGTTCTCTGATGTGAACTTTCCGTTCTAAAAGGATTTGCGAAATTTACTACTTCACACTATTTATAGCACTTAATTAAACAGATACTCTTAACTGATTAAATTTATACTGCACAATTTCTAAAATTAGCTTAAACTTAAACTTGGCATAGGCATACTTGCATTTAGCAATATTTTAGCATAGACACATTTTATACACTTCTAATAAATTAACCGAACAAAACAGTGAAACATTTAACTAAGAAACAGTCTTCCTGAAATATTTCTACGTGTTTCCAATATGCCCACATTTATAGTAGATCCTGTACTTTTATTTCTACAATATCACATTAGCCTTTAATATGAAGTAACAAAAATCCTGTTTGTACTATATTTTATTTTAAGTAACCAAATGTCAGATAATTAAACTTGTGTAACAGAGGGGTAAATTTTTAGGTAGTATTTAAAAATTATTTTTAGCAAGCATTTAAAAATTATGTCAGTCAAGTTTGAATTGTTGTTGTCAAATTTACATCTATGGGATTAAAATCAATAGAGTTTAGTGAAAAATTGTTACTAGTATACTTACCTAGTTACAAAATAGGCACGGCTATGTACATACGGTACTAAATTTTAGTAGACCGATAATTTCAATAATCCAGAGATTCTTTAGAATTTCCCTTATTCTTTCAATAAAGAAATTAGTTGTTCTCACAAACACATTTTTCAAAGATTGTGTAAAACAAAATAGGAGTTTTGAACTTAGGTATATATTTTCGTGATAAAAAAAAACATTTTTCTATGCTAGTAAAAAAAATTATTTTCACATTCACATAAAATTAATGTCTTGTATTTATTTTATTATTATTTTTTTAAATATGATCCAGAATTCGAAAATAAATCATATGTTCTGTGAATGATTCCTTGAGTTCTAGGGTTGCACCTTTTAAAACTTTATCATGTATAAATATATTTATTAAGCTATATTGTTTCTTATGTGCATGTAAGCTACAGTGATTAATTTTGAGTCTCCAAGTATTTTTTTAGATTGACCAAATCGGCAATGAAATTGAGTAATATAGAAGTATTGCAATCACTAAAATTTATTTATATATTTGCTTCACAATTAGGATATGATCATAGAGTAAACAGTGCAAAATCTCATATTGTCGAAGAAGTTCCACTCTTTGCACTTGCTGCGTAAATTACTATTTTCCTATTAAAGCACTGGTTATAGTTATCTAAAGTCATAATAAATAAATTATAATATTAAATTAAAAAGTGGCATCATAACATACTCGTATATAGGAATATGATATTATAAAGACATTAATTTATTTAAAATGTAACACATTTTCTTAAAATCATTACATGCTCATTTTAGAAAGTGCCGTAGAAATTAATTTACTTTAAAGCATTTTAAATGTATTCATTACACCTCGTCTGGTCGTATATGTCTGTAGGTGTTCTGTATATTACAAATAATATTATCATACGAAATGTGGAGAATTTGCTATATATTACACTTTGTCCTCATATACGTAGCAGGATACATATCGCTGGAAAGCTGCCTGGAGCGAGCGAAGCACCGCCCCTCTAATTTTCATCCATAAACCGAGCTTATTATCATAATAAAAGTTATACGATCTCCTCAACGTCATACCGCCTCTCCGGTTGCTCTCTGTGCACACAGCAGACTTCTGATCTACATTAGGTAATATATTCTCACTACCATCACACTAGTTATTAATCAAATATTATTAAAATATGTAGTTTAATACGAATGACTTATAGTTTGAATTAATTTTTAAGTGTTCTTACAAATAGCGTATGTTAGATAAACATGAAAATAACCATAATAAAAGCATTTTTTAGAACAATACGTAAGAAGTAATAGCAAATCAGCAATGGATTAAAACACTGGAACCTGAAAGATTATTAAACTACAACCAATAAAGTTCAGGGACAATATTATAATAAAGAAAATCAATTTTAAAATTAGTAGTTCCTGAAAATTAACATATTTTAGCTCCATATTTGTTCCCATTGCTGGGTATGCCAAATTGCTTTGTACAGGGTGGAATAAATTCGAGTTCCTTATATGAAAAACTTAAATTGTTTTTCGCCCGTAAGGGCGAGTGAGTTAATTTCTTCGAGTGAATAAACATTCTTAGCTCACGTGGTTTGTACAATATTTTATTCAATTTTGACGAAATAGTAATAAAAACCATTATAATATTTAATTTTGACAAAACAAAAAACTAATCAGTTAGAAGACTGTGCATGACAATCGTCGATGATAGATGTCAAGTCATCTATTTGGGTGATAATGTCTGATAAATACTATGGTAAGTGTTAATTTCGTGCCTGATGTTATTTTAAATGCATTATTTGTTGCAGAGTGAGTTAAAAAAAATGTGAGAGTGATTTAATAATGGCAGTTTTAAACGTCAAAATTGAATAAAAATTATTAGTACCTACATTTTGTAAACAGAAGCCAAAAATTTTCATTTAGCTACTACATAGTTAATACATTTTTTATTAACAGACATACAAGATAAATAGAATATATTTCCTTTAAATATTTTCCGACTGTACAAGAACAAGAATAGAGATTTCGAAAGTATCTATTACCTGTATTCGTTCCTAAATAGTTTGTATATAAGAAATCGTATAGTGAATGAAAACGTGTAGCAAAGCACAAAGATATCAACAATTTACGGCGAGCTTCTTACAGCGAGTTCACTCGCAGATAATCTTCCTGGATCACAAGCTTACAGAGCGATTCCGTTCGTGTTTCTGCATCTCGCATCCTCGTTCGTTGCTGCTTGCTGCACTCGGCTCTCAGCTCCCGTAAGCCCACAAGGACTGCAGGGTGACTCGCAAGCGGAATCGTAAAGTGAGATTTAAAAAACTGTTTCAGAACTTGTATTGGAAACCTAGAGAAAATCTACGATGTAATGTAAAGGATACAGCCAGTAAAAGATAAATATTTAAAGGCAAATTACTTTCCATACATAACATCAGCGGTTTCGAAATAGAATACTGGTCATACTTATTGTAACAAAATGGTAGCTGTTTTACATATATTAATTTAATTTAATGTTTTTCATATTTACGGACATTGTATCTACTTTTTTCCATTATTAAAGGTAAAATACATACGTACATCTTGCACCTGTTTCAATATCTTAATTGGTTTTACCAATTCTATTTAAATCACAAAATTATTAAAAATTATTCTGTGGCGGCCAAAAGTGGTTACTCATCATGAATGAGTAGGATGACCAATGTCCAGATTTCTATGGAGATGCTGTAGTTTCTCGTTAGGGACATACTTTTGTAACAAATCCGGGATTTTTATTAGGAATACGATGATATATTTTCCAATCAAAATATTACTGGAAGATGACTTTCTTCGTCCCCTATTTTTACCTACTACATCAATGATTAGAATGCGCATACTTACCATGATATGATAGTGAAGACCTAAGGAAAGGAATGCCAGCTACTGGGCGAATCGACAAATATTGGGACAATTCGTGAGTTGACGAATATTACTTGATCTAGTGCGAAGCGTTCAGTTGGATATGGCGCAGGTTTTAAATAAATCTATGCGAGTAGCAGGGAGAAGTGTATATGACTATTCGGCTATGTTCGGTAGCAATACGGACATGCGGGAACAGCACAGTCATTGTTATTCAATAGGCTTATTTCTTAAATGACAAAATAGGAATATACGTACTTTTTTTTTTGCTTATTCGTTCGATAATGATTTTGATTTCAATGATATATTATTTCATGCCCTCACATAATGATTATTTTGAGAAAAATGAATATAAAGTTTTACAATCACATAACGCATAGTTTATATATTATGGGGTCTCGAAGCCATGTGCTTGAGTGTGTCGTCGCGAATCTGGGGACCCGGGTTCAATCCCGACCGACGCCAAATATTGTTTCGAATTTAAATACCTAGAACAAAATTGATCTCTGTGGCTCTTATTCATGTCAGCAATGAGTGTCCGCGAAGTGACGCCTGGTAAACGCCTGAACGGTACAAATATTGCATCATTACCGATATCTGTGTACAAAGCAGATTGGCACACCCAGTAATGGGTAATATGCCATGATGATATATTTATTTATTTTATTTATTTATATTTAAATATAACTATAAATAGTAAGAATGCCATGAATGGAATAAAGGAATACATGTTATTTTTACAACGAATTATAATTAGTTTATTATAATTACATAAAATATTCTATCTGATTACCGTGTAAAAGCTCCTGCCAGAATCAATAACGAATTCAGCATCCATTATGGAATCACAGAAACACCAACCAAAACAATTCCTTTCAATCCTTACAAATATCCCATAACTCATTCATTTGCCGCCCCCAAACAGTGCAGATACTCGACTGATCCTGCGACAAAGAGATGAAAGTGCAGCAGGATTCGCAGGACATAGTGTGGGGCAGGATTAGTGCGGGCACGTGGTGATTGAATGTAATGTGAAGGGCGATGGATCGACGCGCTGCTCGGAAAGGATTCCAACTGGCGTTGAAGAAACGATGCAGTAATGTGATAGATTCTCTCGGCGGACAGACCATGAGTGTAATGGCCGAGAGATTGAGATTCTCTTCGTTTACAGGGTCATTCATTATGACTTTTTAGATGTTTCATTCGAAAAGAATGCTTCATAGACAAATAATTAATCTGTTACATAATGTATCGATATGTTTTAAAACCTTTGTTTCAAAATATAGCTGTAGTATAATGATATTTGAATAAAAGCAGATTGGCACCCTCAGCAATAATTGGTAACAAACTTGGAACATATACAAGGTACCCATTTTATATGTTCTCGCTTGAAAATTCATGAATAGGCAACTCATGTTAATTTTCATAAGTGTCTTGGTGTTTTCAATGTTTTCTTACATACCGGGATTATTTAATTAAGGCCCGATTTTCTCATCTCATCTGGATAAAGTGTAAGTTAACTGCCAGATAAAATGAAAATATAGACAAAATTTTACACAAATCAATTATATGATGCGATATTTTTCTTTCATCTGACAGTTCAGTTAACTGGCACTTTATCCACAGATGGAAAAACCGGGCCTTAAAAAACTAATAATAAACGAAGTGGCTACTAAAATGTATTGTGGTTGCTTATTCTTAAATTTTTAGGCGAGAACAAATAAAATGGGTAGCCTGTATTTATACAAGGTGTTTTTCAACTTAGGGTAAAAACTTTAACTGCCCAAATTAGTAAGAACAGCTTAATCAACATAGGTGCCTGAGTGTCTGGTCGCGAACCTGGGGGAACCGGGTTCGATCCCGACTGATGCCAAATATTTCCAATTTTAAATGGCACAAAAGTGACCCCTGTGGTGCACTCTCCACGCCAGCTATGAGTGCCCGTGAGGTGACGCCTGGTAAGCGCCCACACGGAAAAATATATCGTCATCATTACCGATGACTACATGTGTTGTACATAATGACACACCCAGAAATGGGTAATATGCCGTGATGATATATTTATTTTATTTATTTAGGTCTGATATTCAACAGTTTCCGAGAAAGAGGCCATTTTATACTAGAATTGAAGAAAGTTTGAGAAAATAGTAATCGATCAAAATTTTGTCGATGGCAGTAATTAGCTTATAAAAACAGAATAAATGAACAATTTATCTCAATTTCTAATCGTTAGGAAGTTATTTATAAATTAAATATTGGTCAAGGTCGCCATAACATTTTACTTAATAGTCATAACTCTTCTAGTTTCCGAGATAACAGAGGTAAACCCCATAAAAACCCATTTTTCACTGCCTTATATCTCGGAAACTATTGAAGCTCGGATCCATATTGACTAGGCTTTTTTACTCAGTTGGTCAATACATATCCTTAAAGTTTAAACCCGAAGTTGAAAAATACCCTGTACATTTATAAACATACATGGATATGCATTTATCTTGTTCAGCCTGACCGAGTCAGGACGCAACCATCAATACATATTCTAGAAATTTCGTGCATTCATTTTATAATTAAAAATAAGCATGAATCATGTTGACTAGAAAACCAATTAAAACTTTCAATTTTGGGAGAGTTGTCATTCATTTTTGTCAAAAAATAAATGTGTAACTGGATCAACGTATTATGAGTTGTATACCTTGATCCTTGACGGATCAGTATGGACATGATAAATGACGAACCCTGAATAAATATATTAGCTCCTTTCATTATTTTGGGGGATAAAACTACAATGTCATAAACGTATTTCATAGTATTTGCATGCATTTAGTTAAACTGAGATTCTCATTCTTTACAACTTCCTTAAGGTAGTTCATCCCTGACATCCCTAATGAAGTGGGTAATTATATTTATTCTCATTAAAAATTATATTATTACTTTAAAAATTGATATCATTTTTAGTTTCAATTGATGAAAACCAAATGTATAGTTTACCCTTTTATAAATGATTTTTACCTCCCGCTACCCTTGGTAAGGGAGGTATAGGGATCGTGCTAAAAATCACATATCAAGATTTTAGTAAATGGCCACGTTTTAAGGTCCCTAGAATCCAATTTTAACATTTTTCATGATGATGTCCGTATGTGTATGTGTATGTGTATGTGTGTGTGTGTGTGTGTGTGTGCGTGTGTGTGTAAGGATTTTGTTGGCGCTCTAACTCAAATACTATCATTCAGAAAATTCTGAAACCTTGTATTTCTACCCTATTCTAATATGGAAAGATCTCATTAGATTTTGGTGTAAATCGGATAACCGGAAATGCCATTTTTTCGCATTTGGTCATTATAAAAATTAAAGATTATTGAATTTTCTACAGGAATACATTAATACTTTTTCTATATATTTTACAGATAAATTTAAAAATATTTTTTTTTTGTAAATCCAGAAGCCTATGATAAACATAATTCCTTTGTTACACAGTTCATAATTCAAATGAATGTAACTGACAGGTAAATATCACTGTCAAAAAAAAATAATCCTTCAAATTAATAACAGTTACATTTTAAAAAGAAAATAGTAAATAAAGCAATAGTTATATACAATAGAACATAACATAGTGTGCAGCATTAGTAAAAACGTAGGTATGTATTTAAAATAATAAAAATTAATTAGCGGGAGGTTTTGTATTGGCCACATCAGATTTTTTTATTATAAGTTCTATGTATGATTTCAATAGTATCGAAATGGAAAATCCAGCCGAGTGATAAGGCAACATTGGTTTTTATATAAAAAAAACTTTAATTTTCTACTATTTTATCTTACACCTTTTTTTCTTACATAATGTACCATATTTCGAGTTAAATAAATTAGTAATTATTTTTCTGATCATGCCTGAATTAAATCACATGCTGAATACACCGTTGCCAGTTCACTTAATACTATTGCGCAATTTGCATAAAAGCGTCAAAAATATAATTTTTCTTAGAACTACAACCTTTTACGTCCAATTCCTCAACAATGATGGTGGTGTATCATTTCTTCAATAAATATCTCAAACATCAAATGTGTTGGAGTGTTGTCATATTAATATTTTCTTATCACTTGTGAAATCTACTGTTAACCTTAATATACCAATATACGCAATATATTCCAGTGTCAACTTTAAATTCAATATTATCTTCATTATTTCCATGGTAACTTATAATTTCTAATATTTACATCCAAATTCCAAGACTTGTAATGACTATTACATATTTATTTGAGTCACATTTTGGAGTATAATCATCAACGAATGAACTACCTTAAGTAATATTTTTGCCTATTTTTTTTATTATTATTATTGTTAAGTAATACTTCTCACAATAATCATAATATAATGAATAAAATAAATAGCTCTCTCTGAAATGGTTAATTTTTGGACCCATATTGGTTTAGCTTTTTTCAGTCATTTCAGTCTGTACGTACTATTTTGAAGTCCTTAAAATTTCTGACCACATTCACTGAATATTCTGTATAAGAAAATAAAATTAATATTTTATACCATTACGATTTATAAAAATGATATTTGTGCATATTAAAATTAAGACAAAACTAAATAAAGTTACAAAAATTTCAAATTTCGAAATTTCTTAACTGATAGAATGTGCAAATAAACAGGCTAATTTGATTCGAAATTCTAGTGGGTCACAGTACAGAGAGATACATACCACATAACATGCGTGAGAACTTGACAAACATCTACCAAGACAAGGACTAAGATTGATTAGGGTTGACATGATAAGTAGGTATTCCAACACCTGGCACGTAGGTACCATGTACGCATCTCATTGGCAATAATATTCTCGGCACATCTGTCACTTTTAAACACAGAAGCAAAGAATCCAAAGATTAAATAAATAAAATTTACTATTTGTAAAATTTGTAATACAGAACTTGTATATAAATAATTTCGTTATTAATTTGCATATGCACACATTCACTCGATCAAAACTTACGATAAATTTGAAAAGGTGTTGAACATATTAAATTTGTTTGCCACAATTTAGATATAACAAAAGTTAAATGAAAATCTGACCTCAATAAACTTCGTCAATGTATACAAGTTTTAATTAACAATTAATATTAAAATTAATGCATTTTTTTTCAAAATTTAATTTTGTGTGTAATATCATCTGCTTTAAATTTCAACTGTAAATAACAACATTCAAACTACATATTTTTTTGCCAAAAATTAACACAAAAATTAGTTCCATGTAGAAAAAATATTTTGAATTGTTGTTTAGAACGTTTCACTAGATATGAAAAGATTCACTGTAAAATTTCTTTATTCATTAAGGCCCATTTCTACAGTTTAAATATATGTGTATCATTTACGTTTATAATGCATGGCAAAATATACCACAGTGTGTTAAAATAAATGCACATTGACTTCGATTTCTTAAGCTTGTCCAATCCATCACCCCGGGATATTTCCTTACGTCAGAAGGCAAGGAACGGATTACCAAATTTACAGTACAAACCGGGAAATATTCAGTTAAAATCTTTTAATGTATTTCGTCTATATAAATTTCGCAAAACTTTGTTTCACCTTATCCTTGTTTCAAGTGTTCATTTGGAAACAACAAAATATAAACATATTATTGAATAATAAATTGTAGTAACTTTATTATGAATTTTAATACCAAATTTGTGCTTACTGTTTTAAATTTGGTATTACTCTTACAAATCGCTTAAGCAAATACATGCTGAGATGGGCGGAAAAGTCAATGTGACACAAACTAAACTCGTTCCTTGACAATTTTTTATTTCCCAATCATTAATAAATGATGCTGTAACCAAGTTGTTAAGAACATAATTATATGCAACTTGATGTATTATTTAAGCTGCTCAGATTGTCGCGCCCGAGTGTGATTAATACATCATATACTGATATTTCCACGACTTCACATTTAAAGTAAGTAAGATATTTATTAAAATTTAAAGTTAAAATTGCAATTTAATAATAATCAGGTCAACTCCCAACCTAAGCTAGCTTGTATTTACTGATACGAGGAGTCACGCTGGAAGTATTAAGGAATAAAAAAAAATCAGATAGGTCGTGGGAAATAGAATTTCCACTACGAGTACCATTTTAAATAGTTATTACTCTCTCACTTGAAATAAACTTAGGTAAAATTCAGTTAATACATTTTTCATCTGAAGAAGCGATTAGTACTGCAATTCATGATTATTTTGAAAGCATTCCAAAAAAAAAAAAAAAAAAAATTGGTTTGGAGCTTTTAAGAAATGAAAGGAAAAAATGGCGAAGTCAATTATTGTTAAAGAGAACTACTTTGTGTCATAATCTCAATAATTTTAATGTGACGACCTTTATATTTTGCCTAAATTAGAATACAGTATGCCACAACAACAAGACAAGAATTTACAGAATTAAATTATGCCACAAGGTCCGTTTCATTAAAGTCAATGTATTCTCCTCAAATATTTTTACAAATTTCGTACGAGTACAAGTACACTCTCCAAAACGGAGTAGTTGATACTCTGCGCGAACAATGCGCTATAAACAATTTTTATTAAAGTGAACTTTCCGCCGTCACAAATACAATGATATTAATTAATGGCGATCCTACCTATAGGTTTTAATGTATAGAAATGGGCTTAAAGGATCAGGGAGAATTTAAATATACGAAATAACTAGAATTGAATTATAGTTAAGAACCAGAGATTAAAAACAGCTAGCGTGGTATAGACACCTAATAAAAATGCCAAAAGAGACGAACAAAATTAGTAATAACAATAACGGGGAAACGACTAAGGTCTTCAAAAACATGGTAGAATAATACCAACATAAAAAATATGAATCAGGAACATTATTAGCTCTCAAGAAGCACAGAAGAAAGCGAAGAACAGAGAAGAAATGAAAAACGTTATTAATGAAGTACGCAACAAAATATAGTAATATATATAACGAGATAAAAAAGTAATATTAAAAATATCTGCTTCAATATCTTAAATAATCTGCTTCTTTTCATACATTTCGGTAATGTCGACATTTCAGTACCGTAGAGGCCGTTTACCAGGCTCTCTCAAAAATAGTGGAGAGAGCACCGCAGGGATCACTGTTGTACTATTTGAAAATTGAAAATAAAGTTTCAAGGTTGACATCGGTCAGAATCGAACCCAGGCCGTCCGAATTATAACCGGTCGCCTAACACACACAGCTATTTATTTATTTAATTAACCAAGACCAACAGGATACTAAGATCCCAATTACAGGTCGGTTTTAAATATACACAATTATAACAAAAATTGTCACAAGCACGAAAGAACACTTAATGTAAACATACAAATAATACAAATAATAAAGAAGTATGTTGTTTCAAATTACAAAATACATAATAATTGCTTAAATGAAACAGTATTTAAACAGAAGACACCATTTATTGCATTAATAATAATTGCTGAATTAAGCCACTTTTAAATTTAGCCATGCAGTCACCAAAGATGTCAAGAGTACTAGAGACAGTATTGAAAGTAGAACACATAGTTTTTATGGGAGATTTTTGTTCATAATTTGTACGTGATGTACTACAGTAAAATGTACGGGTGTTCCTAGAAGTTATTCTAGGTACAAATATAGAAATTGAAGCGAGAGTGACTGGGTCATTGATGCTGTTGTGCAGTAGTTTGTACAGATAAATACAGGAATGAATTTTTCTACGAGTAACTAAAGGTAAAAGACGCTGTTCACGAAGTAAGACGTTGTGATCAAAATCAAAAGTAGGATACTGTTTATTAAGTTTCAAATATAAAAATCTTGCGAATTTACGTTGGATAGATTCAATTAAATCAACATATTTGTTATAAATTGGATTCCAAACTTGAATACAATATTCTAATTTCGATCGTACATAAGTAAAATACAACTTTTTTATTGTACATATTTTAGTAAACGACTGCGAACAACGCATTATAAATCCCAAGTTTTTATATGCAGATCTTACTACAGTACATATGTGCTCGTTAAACTTCAGTTTTGTATCGAATAGAACTCCTAAGTCTTTAAACTGGTCGACTCTTTCAAGAACATAATCTCCAATTTTATACTGAGCAGTGTAAACAAATTTTCAAACAAAATAACTCATTAATTTACACTTACTGAAGTTAAAAAATAATTTAGAGGATAAAGACCAAGCGTAGATATTATCGATATCTTTCTGTAATAATAAAGTATCTTCAAATGACCTAATGGACTTGAAGATTTTCAGATCATCTGCATAAAGTAGTACTTTAGAGTTCTGCACTGAGTTAACTATGTCATTAATGAAAAGAATAAACAATAGTGGACCAAGGTTAGAACCTTGAGGAACTCCGGAGGTAGCAATATACGGTTTAGATTTGAAATTTTTGTAAAATACAGACATGTCCCGATTAGAAAGATAGGAAGAAAGGAATTCTATGCGATCAGAAGAAAAATTAAAATGAGTATTCAGCTTATGTAATAATATATTGTGGTTCACACGATCAAATGCCTTTGAGAATGTAACCCGATAATTTATTAAATTTTCAAGTAGAAAACACTTTACTAATTAGTAAGTTACACTTACTCTTTCGTTCACTAACGTAAAACTTCTCTTTGGAACCCCTGCCTATATTCATCTTGAGGGACGACACTGGGGCATACATCACAATGTTCATATTCGTAACGGAAGTAAGATTTATGTAGGTGTTATTACGTGGTCTGGAGTTTTTCTGGGGAAGCAATTCAGAGTTCACGGCGCTGGAGCCGCGTCTCTTCCCTCGCAGCGACGGCCGCCGTCCCGACGCTCGAGATAAAGCGTCACACATATTTATTCATAGGTCAACCAGGTGCGGTGCCAACGAATTGTGAATTGCGAATGGAATTGTTCCAGATAAAAGAAAGATGTTTATTGAGGAAGTGTGGCTGAGTATGGGGTGAATGACTTCCGCGTCATTGCATAAAAGTTACTCTTGTGTAGAGTTGTACTATAATATAAATATTTCAAATGTTTGATAAAATAGAATTAATTTTTAATAAGTATGTCAAATATACCTATATTTCAAATACTTTTACTTTTAATTATTTAAAAATTAATAGGATATGTTTACTGTATTGTAAAAATGTTTTTCGCATTCAACTTCTATGCGTATTTTTATTTATATTAAAAAGAAATTCCTGCATTAACACAAACTCTTTGTTTTTTTAAAAAAAAATAATAATAATAATAATAATAATAATAATAAATTTTTCCATTTTATATTACCAACAAACCACACATGGAACATACATAGATGTAATTGAAAAACTTATATATTTCATATAATAAATGTATTTTAAATATTGAAAATCAGTAGTTCATAGAAATAATAGTAATTTAATGCATTAAAATACGGTAGAACCTCGATTATTCGTGCGCTGTTTTAACGTGCCGCGGATTATTAGTGCATCCAAAAAATGTGTCAATCGTGCGACCGATTATCCGTTATGAATAAAAATTGTTAGTGATGGTCTGTCGTGAATCCGTTAGAGTATTTAGTTATTTTACCAATACGTTCCACACTGTTCTATATGATTTTTATAATTTTATATGATGTATTACGTACTAGGAATGACAAATTCTGATAATTTTGGTACCCGAGTACCCGAAACAACCACCCGGATAGTACCCTTTACCCGTTAATTACCCGATACCGTTTAATTACCCGTTATCCTTTAAGTACATATACATATTTCTTTAATTTGTTCATTACCAGTTACCCTTACATTAGCTGTTTACTTTTTAATAAAATTCATTATTATTGTTTACATATATTTATTAAATAAAAAGTAATAAAATAAATAATATACCTACCGTATCTCTATAAAAAAAAACAACATAAATTATATTAATTATGGTATGGTAGTAAAAAAAAACTCTTCTTTTAGATACAATTTTTCCGGCAGCTGAAAACCGGTCGGGTAATTAAAGGGTATCGGGTAATTAACGGGCAGTGGATATTTTTCGGGTAATCGGGTAAGAAATTTTATACCCGGGTACATTATTATCGGGTAGGTTCCGAGTACCCGGGTACCCATCGTCATTCCTATTATGTACTATGTACGTATTTTTATTTTCATCTATGTAATATTTTTAAGAAAAAAGCCTAGAATATATGTAGCCATGTATTCTGAGGATTAAATGTAAATGTTATTATTATTAAAATCTGACGAAGACAGCACCTTGCTGTCAAAACATTGTTAATTTTAATAAATAAATTTACAGAACTAAACCCAAATATTGTTTAATTTTATTTAAATGATTTTTATTCATTATTTTTAACATTTTTATTATCTTTGTACTTTTGAAAAGTGTTTGAACTAGAAATACAAAATACTTTTATTTTTTAAGTATTTCAAACAATTACTTAAAGTACTCAATCTATTCAAATACGTGTACTTATTTCAAATAAATATATGTCAACAAATACTATAAAACATTGCTCTTGTGTATTTTAGTATTTTCCACATATTAGAAATACATTAAAATAAGTATCGATAATATCAAAATATAAGTAAAGCAGCATTGAGTATCCAACAGAGCAGGCGACATCTATAAAAAACTAAATTTTGCAATAGAATATTTAATTTTACTTGAAGAATATTTTTTAATAATTATAATTATAATAATCTTTATCCTAATAATAAATGTAGAATTGTCAATCTACTAAAATCATATCGAATTATTCTCTTTTGCTTTTAATCCTTCTACTTTTTTGACAAGATAAATGGAATAAAGCTCTGAAATTTAAACAGGCACATAGTGCCACTAAATGATTCTAATTTAGAACATTTAAGTTCAAAGAAATATCACTAACTCGAGTGACATTTGCTAGCTATGACATTTTCATTTCAAAAATCATAATGAGCTGTGTCATTACTAAAAGAACATGATGTTATTAGAGTACCTTCATTGTTTTCAAAATGTTGTGTGTTAATAATATTAGAAAAGGTGAACCAGAGAGAGCATTAATCAAATTTGCTGCCCGGATAATGTAACCCCGATAGAAACTATGCATAAAATTTATTTTACTCTCAGATTTCATGACACAAATCAAAGTTGTCAGATAAATCTTTTCCAACAAATAACATATCACAGGTACACTCGGGGTGGGAAAGTGTTTACCCTAAAAAGGTTTCCATTTCCAGTATTACTTGTCAACATATCACATATGAGCACGCTTTGATGTAATCTTCCAAAATATAAAATCTATGTTTTCATTTTTGCAGTGGTTGTCCCAAGCACGTCCTGGTCCGTGTCCCTGGGTTGATATACATCGACGTGTATATTTCATCACAAGTTCGGAACAAAATGGCGCCCACTATATCTTCCGCGTAACTAGAAACGTCAAGTCTTCAAGTGTTAGTTTTTACGTTTTAAAGTTTCGTTTTGAATGTAAAAGTTTCCTGTCGTTCTAAAAAGTTTCTCTTTAAGGGACCCATTTGGAGCGTGACAGCTGAAGCAAGACGAATGGATTGTTTGAACTATACTGCGTTCGTTCTTATTGAACGCGTACTTTTTTCTCTGATTGCCTCTGCTGAATACGCAAAGAAATTTCATAGATTTCAAATGCTTTGTCTGTCTTATTTCTCTCGCAATCAGTAACACTTTTAATAATGACGCAGAATCGATTGACAAATTTCAATGCATTTGTATTTACTCACGGAAATCAAACAGAAATTTCTCATAGAAGTAAAATGACAATTTAAATTGAAAATTGGAATAACGAATTGAGCATCTTGTACTGGCACCCGATTTAAATGTGAGATAAAATTAAATTTCTAAAAAAGACAGCTAGTATATATAAATAGTAACTAAAAGAATAAAATGTATACTTGTATGTGCAAAAGCTGTTTATATAATAAAAAGTATTATTCATATTATGAATTATGAATCATGTATTATACAGGGTGTTATGTAAGTAAGGGTTCAACGCTTAACCCATGTTAGAACTGACCTCAAAGATAGTAAATCTGGCAATAATTTTTGTTTAACATTTATTCTACAAGAACTAGAGGCCTTTAAAACTGACCACTCACGTCATAGTTCAAAACTTTATAAAAAAGTAAAAATCAATGTGTTCTCTGGATTCAATCTATTTTAGGGAAAATAGCAGTCTAAAGTCCAATAAATTTAGTTTTCTTTTAATCCAAAATGAAAAACATTATGTTACTTTATTATAAATAAAAATAAACAAATAATATAGTCATTTTATTTATTTTATGGACTAAACATTAAAAGTATTCATAATTTCATGTCTCTGTACGATATCCAAAACATTTAAATAAAAAACCATTTATTTATGTTCCATGACGAAATATAATATTTGTATGGGTTTTCTTTGGTTTTTCTACTAGTAACTGAGCGATGAGCCACTGAATCTACCAAATTTTTGTTCACCGATGGCATTATATTCTGCCATTTTTCTTCTAATTAATTTTAAGTGCTTTTTGGTTTATATTCTTATTTGTTTTAAGAATTTTCCAAACTTCCTCAGTCTGAAATTAACTACAAGAAAAATGGCAGAATATATTGCTATCGGTGACAAATAATTTGGTAGATTCAATGGCTCATAGCTTAGTTACTACTGGGAAAACCAAAGGAAACCCATCCAAATATTATATGTCTTTATGAAATATAAATAAATGGTTTAGTATCTAAATGTTAATATATTAAAATACACGGCTTTTAGTTTAAAATGAATAATACGTTTCCCCAAGTAAGAGCTGAAATAATTAAATTAGTATTTAAATATTTTGGTTGTCGTACAGAGACTTTTTTGTCATGAAATTATGAATACTTTCAATGTTTACCGCGTAAACTAAATAACATAAATATATTCTTTGTTTATTTTTTATTTATACAAACGTAACAAAATGCGTTTTATTTTGGGTAACAGAAAATTAAATATATTGGGTCGTAACATTTTTCCTAAAATAGATTAATGCTCATAGTCATAAACACTCATAAAATTTTAAACGGTTCGTTATAATTTTTATCCAGTAAAAACAGTCGACACTGACAGAAAAATCGAAATGTAACTTGTCAAATCTAATTCTATTTGTCAAAAATTATTACGAGCCGTTTTGAAATATAACGAGTGTTTATGAATATGGGCATAAAACTATAGGGCTGTTGCAAGAATTTTTATATGACTTCTAAGTATTAAATTTTAAAAGATATTGTTTTTCAAAGAGCCTCAAATTTGAAAATATCACGAAATATCCTTTAGATATTTTACAATTAATTTTTGAAATTTGGATAAAATTATGAATAAGTCACGTGATCTGAAACAGAATGTGACGTCAGAGTGCATACATCTTCAGCGGTTCTAAGGTGTCAAGTGTATTGTAAAAGTTGTCAAACAAGTGAAATTTTTAGATTGGTTCAAGTTGTATAATATGTAGGTAATAAAAAGTTCAAAATAAAATGAGTAATTTACGATATTGTATTGTGTCTTTTTACAAAAATACTGTTAGGAACAAACCTGCTATAGAGTTTATAAATTTTACAAAAGATAATAATAATAATAATAATAATAATAAATTTATTACTTTAAAAGGTTTACAACCCATGATAAGTAAATGAACAAATTACAGTAGTAGAGTTTACAAAAAGAAAATATCTAGTTCATCAGAAACAGAATTATAATAGTGGAGTGCCGTAAGACAAAAAAATGTAAAAACCTCGGAACCCGGTTCCACTGAATGGATTTTCGTGAAACCTTTTCTATTGCATTGTTAAAAGTTTAAATAAAAAAGTTTACCTATCAAAATTTGCCGATCTCAATTACAACAATTTTTAACAACAATTAATTGAAGAATAAGAAGAATATGAGTAAAACAAATTTTTTAGTAAAGATTTCTGTTTTATATACAATAAATTATATTTTTATAGTAACTTTAAAAGGTATTTATAATATTTCAGCAAAAAAAAAATTTACATAAACAAAATTATACTAAGGCGAGTTGTTCAAAATCGTATATATATCGGACCGAAGATACAAAAAAAGCTAAAATATACTGCATTAATAAAAAAAAGACGAGATTTTTAGAAAAAAAATAAATATTTTTTATGTCACTGTATTATATAAAAATTGAAAAATTTTCAGTCAATTATCTACTTTATCGTCGTCATCAACCTCATCAATTTGGATGATAGGTGATGGATTAGTGCAACTGTTGCCATTGTATTCTAAGCAAGGTACACTGCAATTCAATTTACTTTTCATGCACCCACAAGATGCTTCACATTGTTTCCGGTGTCAGTAATCCGCTTTCATATTTCCAAACCCATTCCTCTGGTAATATGTCCCTTCCGAGCCATATTTAAATTTGAAGGTATACTCGTTTGAAGTGTCCAAAAGCGGCGTCTGCAGTAGGTACCAAAGATGGTAATTTAACGCATCTATTTTTATCGGTTGTTTTTACGAAAGAGTTGTTCCTTAATGTATTTAGCGTATAAAGCAAGCGTACATGTGACACCAGCGTTAAAAATGTCATTGGCGTCTTTACATTCATTTTCAAAAACTGTTGCAGCATTTTGTGAGTCCGATCGTTTCTCGAAATTTTTAAAAAAACATTTTTTCCCCGTTGGAAAAGCCGACGCCGTATCACACCCAGTAAAAGAATGTAAAAAAGGATATGCTGTTTACACTTTGCTAATACTGTTTCCAAACTTTTAGATGAGTACACTTTTTGTAGAATTTTGCCTTTTGCTAGTTTTTGAAAGTAAATTTCTCGATTTGTTGGTGAGAACGCAGTCAGTAAAACTAGAACATCCATAGCCTCGGAAACTACAACAATATTTTCGGATTGTAAATTAATTGCTGTTTCAATTATTAATCTATCGGCATCAGCTTCCGCTTGACGAGAAAATATTTGATTTTCTGCAAGTGTGTTTCATAGCATATCTATGGCATTCACTAAAAATTTCTCTTGTTCCATTTTGAGAGGCATTTTTTTTGCCAAATATGATGTCATTACATGCATTTCTTTTAGAGCGACGAGTTCTTTCGATCGATTTTGTGCTGTTTATTTGGTAACCATCAAATACTAAATAAATGTTGTGTCCGTAATTGTTACGTAAATATCTTATGAAGTGTTCACAAATAGTGCCGATATTTTCATCCAATTGCCATTTGCAACGGTGTAGTAACATCCCTCCATCAATTACGTAGGAAAATTTTTGTACATCGTTCACATTCACCGTCATTTCTGGGAATAGGTCATATATTGCAGATTTTTTTGTTTTGCGCATTTCGCCATCTTCAGAAAGAGCCAGAGGGTAAGGGGCTAATTCAAAAGTCATACAGGTTTTTAGTTCTTCGTCTGATTTTTTTAAAACGCAAATACGTTGAAATAAAAGTATTGGGTCAATTGGAATGATATCATCATCCACTTTTATTTTGCTTGAGGAAGCCAATAACAGCCTCAAGGACAGGTATGTATTAGTTATCCTATGTAAAATCTAACGTGAATCGAAAAAAAATTAAAGGTATAACAGAAAATGAATGAAAATTCCAAAAAAATAATAATTATTTATTTTAATAATTAAAAAATTGAGATCGGCAAAAATAGATGGGTAAACATTTTAGTATTTAGTGTTAAAAACACTTTCCAAAAAGTTTTACAAAAATCCGTTCAGTGGACCCGGGTTCCGAGGTATAAACCTTACGGCACTCCACTAATAACATAAATTGGTGATTTGCACAGTACATTTGAATTATATGAAGAAAGATAAAAGCTTTCAGAACAGCGTGAAGATAATCTCGGTACACGAAAATAAAGTTTCTCTAGTAAATCTGAACAATCAACCTTGTAGTGAATTATTTTGAATAAATAATCTATTTTGATATCATTAAATCTTGATCTAATTGAGTCAATATTGAATGTTCTAAATAGGGTATCAGCAGGCGTATTTTGATCAGGATAATAGTGAAAACATTTAAACCAAAAATACTTTAACATTTTACGTTGTAACTTTTCTAGTCTCGCTATATGAGTTTCATAAACGGGATACCAAATGATTATAGCATATTCCATCTTGGACTGTATGAAAGCATAATATAAAACTTGCAGTGCATTAATATTAGAAAAATCCGTACAACTTCTAATGATGAAACCTATCATTCTATTGACTGATGCAATTAAATTGACAATATGGAATGTAAACGTAAGTTCTGGATCGAAATAGACTCCTAGGTCTTTAATTTGCGAGGAACGAGATAAGTTGACAGTGTCTATATTATAGTTATATAAAATTGGTGATTTCCGACGAGTAAATGACATAACTTCACATTTACTGATGTTAAGTTCAAGTTTGTTAGTATTACACCAATTTGCAATACTATTTAAGTTATTTTGTAGCTTATTACAATCCCGTACATTTTGGATCTCAGTAAAAATTTTCACATCATCAGCGTAGATTAACACGTTACAAGTCAAATTTTCCACAATGTCATTTACAACAAGGAGAAATAAAAGCGGTCCTAAGTTTGACCCTTGTGGTACACCCGACTTAGCAATATAATACTTGGAACGGTAGTTATTGTAACATACAAACTGTCGACGGTTACATAAGTACGATGCAAAGAAATGAATTAGATCATCATGGAATCCGAAGTTGCGAATTTTATGCAATAACATCTTATGATTTATTTTATCAAAGGCTTTTGACATGTCTGTATAGATAACATCTACCTGGCCTTTTTTATCCAAAACTTCGGAAACATACTGTGTAAAAACGCAAAGATTAGTTGTAGTTGATCTTTTAGGCATAAAACCATGTTGGTATTGCGAGATGTACTGCCTTACTTGCGGAAAAATCTGATTATATATGACAATTTCAAATAATTTTGCGAAGTTAGACAATATGGATATCGGTCTATAATTTTGAATAACTGATGGATCTCCCGATTTCAGTACAGGACAAACTTTAGTTAATTTCCAAGCGTCCGGAAATTGTTTGGTTGAAATTGATTTATTAAAAATAAAAAGTAGCGGAACTATCAAAGCCACAACACAATCTTTTACTACGAAACTAGGAATCTGATCATGTCCAGCAGTTAAAGTATTTTTAAGTTTTTCTCTAGCTTTCAGTAAATCAGATTCTGTTATGCTAAGGTCTACATTATGTGACATAATTAAACTGTTTGACACTAATTGTTGACTGTTACTAAAGACAGATAAATCTGAATAAACACTACAAAAATATTCACTAAAAAGATCTAAGATTGAATGTGGAGTGTCGCTGATTGTATTATGTGATTTCATAATGTTAGGTATCCTTGATGTGCCTTTCTTGTTCTGTACAAATGACCAAAATTGTTTAGGATTTGATGTCACAGAGTTTTCAACATCCGAAATATAGCTATTATACGATGATTTTATTGCATTTTTCACAGAACATTTAGTTTCTTTGTATTTGTTTAAGAAGTAAATAGAATTTGTTTTCTTGTACTTCGCATAGTATTTGGATTTAAGTTTGATATTATGAATAATGTCGCGAGTAAACCATGGCGGATAGCTATTTTTCTTATGTTTATATGTAGGTACATACATGTCAAAAATAGAGTACAACAATTCATAAAATTTAGTACAAGCATCATTAACATTGGAACATTGAAGTACTGAAGACCAATCACAGTACAATAAATCATGATAGAGTGCAGTAAAATTAGCTTTTTTAAAGTTGTAAGTTTTGACAAAATTATTTGTGCGAAATTTGTTATGTACATTGTGTGTTATTATTAAATCAATCGCTAAGGGTGGATGATGCACATCAACTTTAACCATAGGTAAATCATCACGAGATAAAGTGGCTTTTAAGTTAGTAAAAACTAGGTCTAACAATCTGTTATTACAATTTAAGATGTTATTGCACTGCTCCAGGTCATTAAATGTTTCAAAATTAAGCAAATGATCACGCAGGATGTCATTATGATGAGGAGAGTTATAATTTGGTACATTAAAATCGCCCATTATAATAACATACTGATCCTTAATACAGTATTGTTCTATGTAAGATGTAAGTTTTTCTAAATCAGCTATTTTGGGTGTCTCGGGAATGTAGCAAATAAAAATGTAAAGAATATTTCGTTGCAAAAAGCATTTACATCCTAATATATCAAATTAAATTAGTTCAGGTTGTAAATCAGACAAATCAATTTGTTCAATTTTAAAAGTATTTTTACAAGCAAGTAATACGCCGCCACCTCTAGAGATATTCAACGCACTAAAATTTCTATCTTTCCTGAGAACAGTGTAGGACTCAGGGGGAAATAATTCTGAATTATGAATATCTGAGCTCAACCATGTTTCAGTGAGTCCTATAACATCATACTCAAATTGTGAGACTGAACAGTAGAAATCGTGAGATTTATTTTTAATGCTACGTACATTTTGATAATAACATCGTATACTTGTATGAGAAATTTTTGAAGAGTTTACTTTTGTGCTGGCTGTCCTAAAAAAGCACTATCTTGGTTGATGCGTTTACGGGGGAACCAAAATTTTTTAATTAGGATGCCACTGGGCCACAAACTTGAATTTAAGAAAGAGGAGAATTCGTCATGGGGTACACGTAGTTTGAAAGACGCGAAGTCACCATCGTGTTCGATTTTCTCACACTGGTACTCCGATTTCTTCTCTTTGGATCGTAGATAATCGATAATATCGTCAGAAGTTACCTGTTTGTTGGCAATTCGACTAAGATGCAGGTAGGAGTAACGCGGAGCACCTGTCAATTTGCAGTCAGTACCACCCTGTGCGGTTCCAAAGGTACGTTGCCGGTAGTGAGAGCCGCCCGACTCTTGGACATCACTTGTAGTTTGTAACTGAGATTTGACGTGTTTAGTTTCGTTGCGATTGTTCGTATTCTTCCTTGAGGCCAATGAACTTTTGAGAGATTCAGCTGATTTTTTAGTTTTAGGATTTACACTAGGCAAACCAATTGCAGTTATTTGATCAGCACTCTGTTTAACTTTAGCAGCAAATGTAGCCTTATCAATAGAATCAGTGTTTAAGCCTTTAGTATTTATTAACACGTTTTGTTCCGCAACAATAGTTTTATAATTTGAAAGTTCATCTTTAAGACACTGGATCTCGAGCTTCAAATCTTCAATAATCGATTCAAATTTGGTTTGAAAATCACTTAAAGCACTATTTAACACACTTTTCACAGTAGCACTAATCTCTGCTACGATTTCAGATTCAGAACTTTTTGGTTTAGTCGGCATTTTAAACGCAGGAGTAAAGAGGTACACGTCTGCACAGAACGACAGATACTCATATATATGCGAAGAAAAGAAAATTGTGGCTAGAAGCAGTAGGTCGAAGAGCTGATAATTTGTCAGAAAAATCGTGTCTTCATGTTTGTGAAGATCATTTAAACTTTCATCCACCTTCAAGATAACAGTATATTATTGTTGCTTCACTTTATGTTCAGGCCAATCTTTACATCTGACTATACAGATATGCTAAAATGTGTCGCCCTCTATCCCTTACAAAATATCCTAATCACTTTTTTACCTCTCGCTAAGAGAGGTATTGGATTCATGCTAAAATTCGCAAACCCAGATTTTATTGAATAAGCACGATTTCAGGTCCCTAGAATCCGATTATAACATTTTTAAAATGATGTCTGTGTGTGTGTGTGGATGTGTGTATGTGTGTGTGTATGTATGGATGTTGGAGGGACGATTCCTCAAAAACTATAATACTTAAAAAATATATAACTGCAGTTTCCTCAATCTGACATTCCTGGGAAGAGCTGAAAAGGTTTTGGTAACAATTGAACAACCGGAAGTAGTAGTTTCTTGAAAACATTCTTCTCAATATAATTTTTTGGGAGTTTTTTTTTATTAAATATTGAAGAACATAAAATTCTTCATCTAAAACACTTAAAATTTTTATTATATCTTGAGAGCGTTTACCAAGCGTCTACTGACGGGCTCTTAAAATTGTTTCAAAAAGAGCTCCACTGGGGCCACTTTTGTACTACATATTTGAAAATTGAAAATAATATTCAAGTTTCAAGTTTTGATGAAGAATGGAATGGAATCCAGAAAGTCGGAAATACAACCGGTCACGAATCGCGCACAGTAACATGACTCCAAATTTTTAAAAAATAGTAACAAAATTCTATATTATACTATATTATGTATGATTTTATATAACTATATGTAATTAATTTTCTACTCAGTGTTGAAAAGACAGTCTGTTTTATGCAAATTTATGAGTAAGACATTATTACATAATGCACATGTTTATCAGGTGTTATTTTATTAAGATTTGTTGTATTTAACAATTAAAAATTTTCAATTATTTGGTTATCTAAATATTTAACACAAATCTTTGCAAGAATGTGCAAGAAAAATAATGGGGTCCTATACCATTTTTCTTTTATTTTTTTTTCTGTAAGAACAAGATAAAATAAGAACTTCAGTGCAAACGCGACTTAAAAATTTTACGTAATAAACGAGATATGAATTTTTAAAGTTTAAGAATTTGTGCGTGACGTAGCAGATACTAACAAGTGCTCGACAAACAATGGGACAAACTGTTAGTTATACTGGAAACAATTTTTTTCATGTTTGCATAGTTGAAATGTTTTTATATAAAAACTTATACGTTATATTTACGAATAAATTATTATTAAGTATAAATAACATAAATAATAAGCATTTAACAAGGATTTCTTCCTAATAAATTACAGAACATTGAAACAGTTTGACAATATTATTACACAAAGTATAACGACGGATGGCGCTAATGTTTGCCTGTTTTGAAGTTTCAATATTAATTTAATTAATATTATTATTAATTTAATTCATATTACAAATTGATTTATTTATAAATACATGATTATTATTAATATTACTAGATGTTATAATTAAACAAATTCATCAAACACAAAATTGTTAAATGCTTTGTTAGGTTATAGAACATCATGGCATTTCATATTCTTTCAAAGGTGACCGCTACAGACGCGCGAATCTTCTTTTTAAAATCAGGCGACCAATCAAATTCATAGTACCTAACACGTCATACCCAATTAGTAATCAGGTTCAATCGCTTGTAGTTTGTGACCTAGTTAATATTTAAAGAAATTTTTTTCACTAATACTCATTAATTTATGTATATTTTCGTCTTCCTATTTAAGATAGTTAAAATATGACTATGGTATAGGACCCTATTGTTCTGATAATACATAATTATTTTTTATCATTTTATTTAAAAATAAAAATTTCATAATTTCATAGTTCAGTTTAATTTTTTTTTTTGCCAGACTATCCACAGTAAAGCTACACTTTCAATTTTGTTTAGCCTCAATTTTATCGTAGTTCTGTTTAGAACCATTTCTTCCTATCCCAACCGTTCCTACCCTGTGAGTACATTGTGTAAGAAATTTGTACTTGCGGTTATTTTTTGGTAATTCGATCGGGTTACGACTAGGACTTTGTTCCTCTTTGTATAGTCGGATTGTTTTCTATGCCTATCTTTTCGTGAGACAAATCTTTTTTTGAGGTGGACCCATATTATCTTTTGATTTGTTTGATCGTTGCTACATTTTATTGTGTTTTTTTGCGCTTTAATTTATTTTTTCTTCGGACTGCAGTCAATCTATTTTGAAATAATCTGCGTAGTAACCTCGCTCTTCAAGTGAGCGTATTAAGTACAGTGGCTTTGGTGGCTGTGTGGTGGCCCTCGGTCCTTGATGAACGTTACCAGACCAGCCGACGTAGACCGATAGAAGAACGAGGCACGCGACTTGCCCAAAGACCTCTGTAGTAGTAACCAGTCACGTGTTTCCTCGAAGACTCGGTTCAGCTCTCGAGCCGTTACCGCCGGAGGTTTCTGCACCTGCGTCAGGGCCGAGGACTCGGTCACGTCACCTCAGTGTGTCCCCAGCGTTAGCTACACGACGTCTCGGTACTGCCACCAATTTTGGTATACACATTTTTTGTAGAACTTCTAGTCTAAATTAAACTTTTTTTATTTGTTTTTTGTTCCTTCCTTGAGTACACCTTCTCAAGGGTCACCCCCTTTTCAAGGTGTTGGCGCACGAATAATAATTTTGTGGTAGTAGATTTTGCCCAGGCATTGGCATGTCAGTTTTACTTTAGTTGGGCTAAATCCACCACGAGTTTATAATTTCAACCCCGACCTTTGCTTCCGCTTGAACCAGTGACTAGCCAGTGCCCTTTGTGTGCTACACAGGTAGGTAGCCCTTAGTTTGTCACAATATCTTGAAAGTCAAACGAATTTTGAAACGTCACATATTAGTACTACCAACTGACACAAAATTCCCTAAACTTTGAAACTACGATTTTTTATTGAAAAAGGTCATAAAAGGTGCAAAATAGAAAATATAGTATTAAGAGCAGAAGTCATTTCATAATTATTAAAATATCTTTCAGAACTCATATTAATAATTGGAATAATACTACCTTTTTAGTTTAAGTTCTGTATTTTATTATTAATTCTAATTAATTGTCAATTATTAATGACAATTATGGCATTCGTTTTTTAATATATGTACTATAATTTTATTTTTCTGCAATGCACAGTTATGTCATTCGCTACTTTCATAAATCTCTATCACTACTCATTTCAGAGTTCGGCACTGGGAACATAAACAAAAAAGTAAAAGTAAAATTTCCCCGAACAATCATCAGCGGTGAATGGGCGTCCCATCGCGTATGATGCATTTATTATACCTGGAAGATATGTTGTCATATAATATGTAAATCTCGCATGATTTTCATGCAATCTGGTCCGAGTGTCTCCTTACGGCTCCCTGGTGGCCCAGCGGAGCGCAGAACTCACAACTCAAATAAAATCGCTTTGTTCTGTCCGATTACTCGGCCCGGAGATAGAATTGCGCTGCTGCTGCTGCTGTTCCACCCTCACTGCTAACGAACTGATCTTATCGGGAGAAATTACATTTATACCGAGCACTATCAACGATTTTTTACTCCAAATAATTAATTCAAAATCATGAAAATTAAAACAATACAGGGTAATAAAACCAAAATTATACTTTTGTGTTATTTTTAAATTAAAATATGTAGAAACTCTGGCCTAGATAATATGTGGAATAACGGTTGCGTATTAATTTAGAAAATAAAGATAAATTGCAATATATAAAATCAATAATATAAGATATCCAAATTTCATTCTGAAATTCTCATGACACAATAAATAAAATAAAAATAAAAGATGACTAAAGTATTGGTAATTTTTTATCTAAATTAAAAAATACGTATATTTTGCGATGACATGAATAAAGTTAATGAGGTGTTTTACACGTATTTTTTATTTGTGCTGATATTTTTTAACAATGACCCGTAAACCAGCATTTCATAATTACATAGGCTTATGAAATAGAACTGGTATCAGCACTAGATACATAGCAACAGAGTAGTAAATATAGAATTGATAATGCTTGTGAAGTTTACATTTCTAAGCATTTCTAGATTTTATGTTTGGAGGTAATAATAGAATATCATTATAATTATGTTTTAATAAAAGCTCTAATCGTTCAAAATATTGTCTCACTATAGTAATGTCAAATGCGATGTCACTTTGCGGTAACCTTATACAGACAGTTTGAAAACAAAATTTACCACAATTATAATATTTATTACAGAATTCATTTTTTGTTTCCAAGTTTTATTTATGTGAGATGAAATATGCAAATTCTTTTTATTATAATTTGAAAATAGTATACTTTAACATTGTTAATGTAAATTTATTTTGCTTTAAATTCATTCACCTACATACTAGTTGTAAGATCTAACTGAATATAAATCTGATTTTAAAAAATTCTAATGATTATTGCGTGTTATCTGCTGTAGATTTAAATTTTAAATTTAAATAAATATATCATAACGGCATAGGGTTATTATCTCAGAATGAGACAAGATGTTTTTATTCAGAGATTTCGGTAATGGCAATACCCTGTACTATAGGGAGCGCTTACCGGCTTTACCTTTCTTATGGTATCTCAAAGCTATCATATTTTGTGTTTTATGTGATAGCAAAATTAGATATAATTTTTCAATTGGTCAACCTTACTATTAAAAACACAGATTATACACTATAGATGTGCAAATGGATCTTGCTCTGCATAATCAATCGATTAATTATTACACAGAAATTAAAACTTTGTCTCTAAAAGAATTGTCTGACTCTGTAAAGCCAAATCCTATTCATTCGTAGTAATAACAGTTAAAATAAATTCTAGTTAAAAAGCTATCATCAAGTATCCGGGTTATATTCAGATTTGAATAGCAATGGCAGTACAACAGAAATAAACTCGGCAATCCCAACGATTCAAAAATGCAGATTGTCTCATCAACCAGGAACGATTGAAACTGTGCTACGTGAAGTTTCAATACAAACACTATTATGTGAAGTTTTATGCTTTTTTAATATTCACCATGAAATGGCTCGCAGAGTACTTCAACTTTTATTTTACGATTAAATACTTGTAAAGGGAATCGTAGAGATTTATAGGCGAAAAATTGTTGTTTAATTGTAGTTTTCAATAATAATGACTACATAAAATGTATTTCAAATATATTCTGTCATAGGTAATATCAAATCTTTATAATCGTAAATGCTAATAATTGAAATCATATTTGAATTGCATTTCAAAAATTATTCAGAGACATTCAGATTCAGATTCCTCTTAACAGAACTGTTCACTACGTCAAACTAAATCCTGGATACGCCAGACCCAGCCTGTAAGAGTATAGAGCACAAAACACTAACAGTCGGCCTATGCACCTTGATACGGCGCGGACTAGAGACGTCTTGCTAACACACTCTAGTCAACAACCACAACACAAATATAAAAATTTGTTTAACGTCCAATGGATTCCCCAACATTTTAATGGAAATCTGGGTTGGTTGACTTTTTTAACGTGGGATTCTACCACTTATTTTATGTCGATAGCGAGTCAATAGTCAATGAGGTCTGGATAATCTTTGTTCCAGCTAGCAAGGTGCAGTTCTTCATTAATTTTATTTTGTTTGATGGGGGTTTGCTTAGTTGTTGTTTCTTTCTTGATGATGCTATCATAGAGGTTTTTTGAATTTCCATTTATTGATCTATAGAGAATTCTGACTGTCTTATTCCTGTGTTTGGGGGTAAATGTAATCGTGTTACCATTTTCTTGATAGACTTCTATAGTAGTTTTGTAGTGTTCCGCCGCAGCTGCTATAGATTCGAAACACCCCCAAAAGCCTGGAGTATTTAAATCTATCAGGTATTGGTGTAGTCCGTAGCACTTCGAGGGAACTAGTAAAATGAGAATTATTAGTGTTTTGTTGCGTAGTAGTTATCTCCTTAATTTACGTTACGTTGGTTGTGTCATACAACAGCAATTAAGTCACGTTGTTGATATGTCAATAGTAGTCTGAAAGAGAAATTTAACCTGGAAATGAAAATATGAGGGTTTTGACATCCCTGGATGGAAGCTTGGGGGCAGCCCTGAGAAGGGCTGTGATATTGGGGGGGGGGGGGGGTAACTTGTTAATTATAACTATATTGTAGGTATGATCTATCGTAAGACGTATGGTGTTACCTATTTCCGTCCCTCTTATATTTACTTAGTTTTACCATTTATCATAGGGATGTATTTCCGAAGTGCATGTATTATCATTGTGCATCCGTCCCTTCCTTCTTCCTTTGTGTGTGGTGTTAAGCTGCATTTTGTCCTGTTGCTTAAATTGTTCCCTTTTACACTTGGTTTGCACTTTATTCCACTATTTACTTTTCACTTCACTTTTCCATTCTTATTCACTTTTCACTTTGTTTTATTCACTTCACTTTATGCCTTCACTGTATGCTTCGGTGTTTTTACGTAACTACTAAAGCAACTATATTTCTTAGTAACATTTTTTTTAAATTTTTCATTTTTTTAGTAATTATAGGCAGGTAATGAATTTTTTTAAAAAACTTTGAAGATTTTTAATATAATATCTAGAAGGTTTTCAAAAAAAAGTTACTAAGAAATATTATTGCTCTCGATAAGTTGTCACTACCTGTGTGAAGTTCGCACCCCCATGTAGGAATTTCGAGAAAAAATATATTGCATAATTCTGCTAAAGTTATGCCCAGTTTTGCCCAATACTTAATTTATTTTGCCCCCACGGGCATTTTGAGTGAGCATGTTGCGTGAGCAGTTTGGGTGGGCAGGTTGAGTGGGCATGTTACGTGTTATGATAACTAATCACTGTCCACCTAAAGTCGAGTGTGCGTTTAGGTCATGTTTGGGAGGGTATGGTTATAAAAGTTAATCGCCCAGAGTATTGTGTAGGCAGTTTGGGTGGGCATGTTGCGTGGGTAGTTTGGGTGGGCAATTTTGGTGGGCAGGTTGCATGGGCAAAATAAATTAAGTATTGGGCAAAATTATGCAATAATTTTTTTCTTAAAATTCCTTCTTGGGGGTGCCAACTTCACGCACCTTCTATCACTGGTTAATTTAATGTACTTATTTCTGTTACACCGTGTATATTTTGAAATTTTACATTTTTACTGAATAATAAATTATAATAAATTCGAAAAAATATTTTGTGAAAAATTCATTTTCAATTCTATTTACATTAATGTAAACAACTATTATACATTCAAATATACTGCCATATTTCAAAGCAACTTCCATTATTTGTTTGGAGTAATTAAGAGAAAGAAGGGTTTAGTTTGCAACAAATAATTGCAAAGGTAATGCAAACATCAAAATATGTATGCTTAGCAGTTGTCAAAGCTTGATTACTTGCATATGAACGAAGCGTAGAAACTCTATTGTAGAATGTATCTTAGAACTTCATATAAAAGCAGTGATGAAACTTTGTATCCATGTATATAGAAATGATTGCAACGAAGATTGGTTCTGTTTCAAATTTGTTGCTCAAAATTGTGTTTAAGTTTTTGAATTCACATTCATATTGTACCTATACATTTAGTACTACGTTAGAAATATTAATCGTATTCATACCTATATAATATTAATAAAAAATAATAATATTAATAAACAGACTTGTCATGTACATTCATATTTGCTTTAGCCGCAGCGGAACATGGCGGAACTATACAAAATATAATAAATAGTCATAGACAATAAATTATGAAATATTAGTAACTAGAAATATGCATTACAAATTAGTAAAAAATAAATCTATTCTGTTCGGATGACGAATAAACATGCGTGTACATATACAAGCAGACGATTTCATGGCATGCATGTTTGGATTTCATTTTACAAAACCAAATCTTCAACCTTCTTTTTCTCTACTACTCTTTTATTTTAAACCAAAAGTGGCAATAAGTCAGCAAAAAAAAAAAATAATTGAAAGTATCACTTCTTATTTCTACGAATGGAATATTAAACGCTAGATACTTTGTACGCAAATCAAGTTCGTCTTTGTACCTACTTACTTTATATGATAAACGTTTTGTAAATAATAAAATAACATAAAAAATGAAAATGATCTTATAAATGCTATTCATTTTAACATCCAGTCAATAGGAAAAATAGTTAAAAGTGGCGCTCTAACATTTTTAATAATAGTACCTAATCTAACGCATAAAATTCACGTTCGCAAAACTCGAGGCTAAAGAAGTGGTAGCGTTGAAGATTATTTTGAACCCAATATCAACTAAATGGAATACTTATTCTGCAAAAGCATAGTTATTCGTTTCTTTGGCTAATACACATTTGTGTATCTGATTTTGATTCATTGTAAATAAGAATAATTTTAAGAAAATATAAAATTTATATTTTATTCTCGGTAAATAACTGCGACAAAAAAAAAGTTACTTATGTAACAAGTGTGTAAAGTAGTACTTTTTTTGACCGAGTGCGATGTTTTGTGCATGAGGCACAGTCGAATGCGTAAATTAGCAAGAGATAAAAAATATTATTTACACACGAGTTGCATACAATATTTTTCCTGCAATCGAAATGCTAATGATATTTCTCATAAAACTGAGTACGAGTGTACTGGCATCTTCAAATATTGTTAGTGTTAGTTGATAAGTCAATTAAGCGTTGCAACGTATTTACTTTTCACGCATTAATGTTTGAAAAGTTCTTTTCATGTTTTAGTGTTTGAAAAGTTACACTTTACACACTGTACAGAGTGCGTGAAGTATGTACTTTACGCACGGTTGTAGGATAAATATTTAATGTGTACAGACGTACAAAATCTTGACGTACCGTGTAAACTATATACTATAAAGTATTTAAAGTATAAACTTCCCCTCGTAGAAAAACTTTCTCATATACATGCTAGCGTATAAATTTCCATCGTACAAATATTGGCGTACAAAATTCCGCACGGATCGGTTGTACCTAACGAGCATAGCTTTTACAAAAAATAACTGGAACAAAAATAACTGGCGCAATGTAAGACAGACTCTTCATTTGGGCAATTATTTTGGCTGAAAAGAAGAATTATTATTGTCATATATTGTATAATAGAGAATGATCATGTGTAGTTCTGCAGTCAGTAATAAAGGGAAGTACAAGTTGTAGATCACGTCTTCCATTTCCGTGCGTATTTGTGGCTTTCAGCTAACATCCTCGAGTTTTTCGCGTCCTAGTGCGTGACTGATGTCGCCTCTTTAGATAAGTAGATTGCTTTCGCTCTCTTTCAGTCGTATCAGCCACGCCCGCCTAAGATATATCGCCAACAACCCACTCATAAAATTCTACAGCTCTAGCTCTAGGCTAGCGACTATTTCATCTTTACTACCATAAATATCACAGGAAATTAATTGTTTCATCACAATAATATTTTTATGTAGACAGTGATTATTTAACTTTTTGTTTTCCAAAAATTATTAATCGATATCTGCCTTTAAGGAGTATAGTTACATTTCTAAAGAATAAATTACAGGAGTTTTAGTTGGTATGAACCATATTTACAGTCTCGGGAGAAAGTATTCAATTTGCAAAATTAATTATAAGAATTACTGATAGGTAATAGACATTAGCTTAAATTTTTAATAATATAATAAAATTTATTTATTTTTTTAAGTAAATTTAATGAATTTTCCAACACAAAATAAGTGTAGTATACATTTCCCATTTCTTCTAATTTTTGACCGATTCCTGAAAAAATACTGTTTGAGATATATGAGGAAACTCCAAGAAATTGTAAAACTCGTTACGTTCTGTTCGAAAACTTGTATTAGTTTCAGGATCACAAATTCACCACACTTGTTAAAAAAATCTCTGTTACATAAGAAGAATTAAATATTCTACAACGCTTAAAGATGCTAGAACGAGATTCATTCGTAAACATTTTTGGTGGCATTTTGTTATGTATGTATGAAACCAGGTTTGTTGAAATATTTCATTTTAACAAAATTATTTGCAAATTTGTGTCAATTTAATGTTATCAATCTTTTTGGCTATACGCAAGGATACTGCACTTATCATTCAGAAAAATTATTGCAATCTTGCATTCTATTTATTTGATATAAATAGAATGGTAAATATAATTACTGGGAGAGTCATCGAAAGTTAACAACAGTCGACGACAGTCAAGAACTGTCAAGTCTTCGATTCGATCAAACCGGCTGAAGATTATACTCTAGATCTTCAGGGGTAGTCTACCCCTAGGTATTAGAAATACATTGCTAAATATCGTTCGTTAATTGTAATATCATATAAATATATTTGTATTCATTTTGTTTATTATTTAACTTGTTTTTATCAATACAAATCTTATTTATTTTTGTATTTAACTATATTATAACCTACGGCCGCAATTCTGTCTTTTGTTTTATTATTATTAAAGATTTTCTAAATTATTATTTATTAATAATTGTGCCACCAACCCAGTGCAGAGATCATACCCGCTGACGCAACAGACAGTAAGGTAAGTATAATCGTTAACGTCGCTAATTCTGTTGCAGCCCAGGCGCGATTGCTACATGTAGTATGAAATACTCCTTACCTATGGCTATTAAAGCACGTTTGTTCACCCATTCGCCGTTACCCTGCTTGTATTCGGATTTCTAATTCATGCGAGAATTGGTTGCCTTCTATAAATTATGTTTTAATATACTATTAATAAATATGGTGGCTGAACATATTAATGGATTATATTATATTCCTGTAATACCTCTGAAATATCTACTTTTTTAAAAATGATATATTCCTGATAATACTGATAAGTTTGTATTTTGTTGAAACGTTTGAAATAAACCTTTTATTTTTGCTACATTTGCCAAATAGGTCAGTAGAAAAGAAGTAGAAAAATACCAGAATGAATTGGAGCAGAATATTGTACTTCAATACTTGATACAGAATTCATACAGTGCGTTTGCACATGGAAGGTAATTTGGAACATTAAATAATATCCGGAATTATACATAAATTGATACGTATATGTTTAGATGGATAACAATCTAAATCAACACAAATGAAGATTCATATGCACTTTGATTCAATTCAAATGTAATTTCTACGATAGTAATTCAAGTAAATGATGTGTAGTTGTACAATGTGAAATTTACCCCATTATGTAGTAATTCAGTTCATAATCGAAATAGCGCGACATCCGAGTTGTAGATTACCGTCCCACACATAACAGCTATTTGCGATTATTTATGCTTGCAGAGACAAAATTGCAAACTACATCAAGACACACGCCATTAAATTTAATCACTTATAGCATTCTAAACAACAAGTTTGAGTGAAGTGCTCGTACATTCTCCACAAATCGTGCGGACCTGTTTACGTTTAAAACACAATTCCGTCGACGGGCGCTATTCCATAAAGCACGCATCGAGATCGGAACCAAACCGTTAGTATCAATAGTCGAAACGGCAAAGCGCAGAAAACTCCATTAACCGGTTACCGGAGAGAAAACAAGATAAGCAATGGTGGGGCGCGAAGCAACGGGGACGCAGACCCTTGTAAAGTGAAAAGTTTGCGTATATATCGGGGCAGGCGACGCCGAGACAAATGGAACGCAATAAATCGCAGATTTAAGACAGCGCGACAGACGTGCAAACAAACAAACTGTAAGTCATACTTGAAACGAGTTTCTTCTCACCAATGAGACATCCGCCAAACTAACAAATCACTACTCGATATTTCACATTCTTATTTTTACAACAGTTTATAGGCATATTTGTGATATATGAAAGATAAACAAGAGAAGGTTTCTCTGAGAACTTAATTTTTAAAACAATAGTTATTTCATACCAAGGGTTGAAAGTAGTTCTTTGCAGACCGAAATTGAGAAATGCAATAATATAATTATATCCGAGGTGGGAGATGTTTCTTTAGAGCCGAAGGTTTATGTAGATCCGAGCCATGTCCCATAAGTGTTGGCCCAGTCATAAAAAAAATGAATTTCTTATACTTGTGCACTGGAGAAGCTGCATCCAATTGCATTAGTTAGTGTAGATCAGTTATTTCCAATATTTAAGGCATTAAGTTATAATTCAATGAAAATAAATTAGTAGGTGTTTTGATTTTTTGCTTAAATAAGTCATTTCAATGATTTTATGCAACTGGGCCAACACTTATGGGACAGGGCTCGTACAAATACAGCGCGAAGCTATGATGAAACTGAAAGAATGTGTATTATTTTTCGGGTAGCAATAAAAAATTGACCGAGTTGACTGCAAACTATAGCTGACCTCAGAACCACTGTCTACCAATTATGAGACGTCAGTTATTGTAATAAATTATATGATATGTATATATATAAACTTTAACAATACCTAACTGACAATTTCTAATTGGTAGACAGAGGTTTTTAGTCAGCCTTGGTCAGCAGTCAACTCTTTATTCCTATTCAACCATTTTTTCTACAAAGAAAGATTAATGAAAATTTTGTATGTAACTAGGGAAACAATACCCTGATCCGTAAAGTACATACTTTGTGTGTCTTTCGATCGTAAAAAAAAAAATAGTATATCAAAGTTTAAGTTATTCTGTTGGGAAGATACCTTAAAAGAAGATTTTTTTAACGTATACAGTGTGTCCCATTTAGAAGTGCCACCATTGGGATCTTGACAACTATAAGAGATACGATGACGGTTAAATGGAACTTTTTGTGCGCCTTTGGGAGGCCATCTCAGATGTGCTTTTGTTTTTCAAAAAATTCTCATAGGGCACTAGATAATGACGAAAAACTGAATATTGTTGATTTTTTCTTTTTCAAATAACTTCTAAACTATTAGAAATTAAGAAAAACGTTTCAAATATAAAAGTTAGATGTTTTTATTAACTAACCAGTGGCGTACGAAATAAATTTTTATATCAAAAAAATTCATTACTTTTTTCTCTTTTCAATGATGTAAGGGTTATTATGTTTTATATTTGTTTTGCTCCTAAAATTTAATTTTTTTCTTTATTTTTGTGAATTTTCTTATTTCGCAAAAAAATATTATTTTTATTAATTATATTGTATTTGATCGATATAATTTATTTTATGCCTTTATTATTTAATATTTTTATTCTAGACTTATAATTACAAATTACAATATAATGTGCCAAGGGCGACCTGACACAAAATATTATAAAAATTAATTTGATACGAGTTTTGAGCAAATTCTTCTAACGAAATAAATTATTTAAATACAAGGAGTATTTCTAAATAGAAATCCACCAATATACAATAATACAAAATAAAAAAAAAATAATATTGAAAGCAAAACAAATATAAAACATAATAACCCTTACAACATTGAAAAGAGAAAAAAATAGTTATTTTTTTGAGACTAAAATCAGATATGGGTTCCATTTAAAAAAATATAAGTTTGTGTTATATCTCGAAAATTTACTGATATAAAAATTTGTTTCGTACGCCACTGGTTAGTTAATAAAAATATCTATCTTTTATATTTGAAACGTTTTTCTCAATTACCAATAGTTTAGAAGTTATTTGAAAAAGAAAAAATCAACAATAATCAGTTTTTCGTCATTATCTAGTGCCCTATGAGAATTTTTGGAAAAACAAAAGCACATCTGAGATGGCCTCCCAAAGGCGCACAAAAAGTTCCATTTAACCGACATCGTATCTCTTATAGTTCTCGAGATCCCAATGGTGGCACTTCTAAATGGGACATACTGTATACGTAACAAAACTTATAGCTGAAATTTATTTTTGAAATAAAATGTGTCAAAATATAAAAATATATCGAACATGTCATAGACAAGACAATTTTACAGAGAACTCAATTGTTGCAGAATAATATTAATATAAAGTAAAAATAAATAACTTTCTTTCAGTAGGAGGTAACATATATTTGAAAAATTGATCTGTAGGCTTCCGTGGCTCTTGTCGTAATCTTGATGGTTGCCGAGCTGATTGCCACGTTGTCGGTTTACCAAAATTGAAATTTCGGGAGTCATATCGCCCTGTTCAGTTTTTTTTTTTTTTAAAAAAAAAAGGAGGGAGCGATATAACTCCCGAAACGATAAATGTGTTAAACCGACAATATGGCAATCAGCCCGGTAACCATTAAGACTATATTCAAAAATATTTTTTGGCAACCATTGTAAAAATATATTGTTTACGAATATTCGCCTGTATCTCAATCGATAACTTTTATCGATCGACAATAAATTGTAATCAATAATTACTGAATAGAAAATTAAAATAACAGATGATTATTTTCTTCTATTTTCAAAATTTATTATCGATGGATAACTATTATTGATTGAGTTACAGAATAGGGGGTGATTATTAGTTTTTAATATATATATATATATATATATATATATATATATATATATATATATATATATATATATATATATTTCAATAATTCAGTTGATAACAAAGGACAATCAGAAAATTTTCGATTTCTTAAGTCCTCTAAATCATATTTATGTTCTACAGAAGCTATGAATTTCTTTTGTGACTAAACGTCAAAATTTATTATTTCTAAAAAAGTATCGAAAGCGAAGTTAAAATTAAAAGTTTCGCATCTATATTTATAATTTTCACTACATTTTGTGGCATGCTCCATTCTGAAATTTTTAGTTCTTCTAATTTTTGAAATTACAACAAAAAAGTGTAGTACTGACCTGCTTGAGAATTCTTTAAATTTAATCAAATATCTAATACAAATTATTAATTTTCATATATACGTAGATGCATCTTAACTTTATAAAAGTTTATAAAAACATTAGAACTAAAAAGCTTTTTTTGGAAATAAAACTAAAATTTCTGTGAGGCAAAAGCTAACAAAGTTTGTTTATACTCTGCAAAAGTTTTATCAGTTTACTCATTAGCACTTATAAAATAATCTGAAGAGCAAGTAATATTAAATTTGAAAGTCGTATGAAATTCACTGATAAAAAGCTCAGATAGGCAGCACTATGTATTTGAAACGTTTTTATTCCCTTGTTCAAATTAGCGATATGGAACAAACACACATGGTTGTATTTTATCCATCATCACACTACCTTCCCTTCATGAATGATCCCCAATCCGATACCTGACCCCGGCTCCAGCGAACCGCGGTAAGGTCAGCAGTGTCCGGTGGCCCATGGCCCGTAAACACATCTCGATGCAAATTGGGGGCCATCATTTACAGGCTTTACGGCAGATCGGTTGCCGGTTGCCCGTTACCCAGACTCACGGCTCACGACCCGGAACCCGGACCACCGGAGACACTGCTGGCTGGGAAGAAGTGTCGTCAGGAAACCCGATGGATGGATGTTATTTCCGGGGATCGCGGATTAAAATTCATTCACTGATTGGAAATTGAATGGAAACAAGGTATGGAATATTCTTGAGGGAGAATGTGACAATGTCAAATCGCTGAATAAACAAAACATTTATTAGAGTAAACTTAATTTTAATATGTGAGGAAAAAGATTTAGTAGCGATTGTTTCAAAAAATGAATGTCAAGTATACTTTCAGAGCAAGACACATGCCAAATGTGACAGTAATTCAACGCTCATGTCTTGAATAGACTCATACTAAATATGACTTTACATCATCTTTAAATTCAATTTACTCGGTTACCACTCACTTGTATATATCAAATCTTTATAGCGTAAAATAAGACTTTAACGAAAACATGTGCAAAATACTGCGAATTATTAATTAGCGGTAAAATTGAGCAAATAAAAAAAAACAGAACAGTGCAAAGAATCCTAATTAATAATCAATGAAAAATAATTATAAAAAATTCTATTTTACTCTATTTTAGTAAGTATACGCGAAGTTTGAGTGGAGATTTCTACTGGATTTTTCGATGGGTTTTTCTATCTGGTTAAAACCACAAAAACCTATATGGTGTTTTCCAAGATGTTTTTTACCTCCCGCTACCCTTGGTAAGAGAGGTATAGGGATCGTGGATTTTATCTCCGCCATAATAAAAATACCATCATATAGAAAATTCTGAAACCTTGAATTTCGACCCTATTCTAATATGGAAAGAAACCGTTAGATTTTGGTATAAATCGGATAACCGGAAATGGCGCTTTACTTGAAGCTCATAATGGTTTTTCTTCGAAAAATACCGTTAAATGTTATTTTTTCGCATTTTATATCATTATAAAAATTTAAGATTATTGAATTTTCTATAGGTGTACATTAATACTTTTTCTATATATTTTACAGATATATTTAAAAATTATTTTTTATAAAGCCCGAAACCTAAGATAAACAATTCCTTTGTTACACAATTCATATTTCAATGGAATGTAACTGACAGGTAAATGCCACTGCCAAAAAAACTAATCGCTTAAAATTAATAATAGTGACATTTTAAAAAGAAAATAGTAAATAAAGCAATAGTAATATAGGGGTAATATGCAATGGAACATAATATAGTTTGCATCATTAGTAAATAAGTAGGTATGTATTTAAATTAATAAAAATTAAATAGCGGAAGGTTATGTGTTGGCCACATCAGATTTTTTTCCAATACGACCCTGCAAAAACCGTGATGTTTTGCATATGTGAAGAATTAGATTTAACATTTCCCAGAAAAAAATAATAAATTATGATATTAGGAATTTCGCATTATTGGTGCGAAAAAGTAACAGAAAAATGAACTAATGTGAAAACCAATGTTGCCAAAAAAATAGTTATTTATGATGTGTTAAAAGTGACATTTTATTTTGCGAGAAGGTAATATGAAACACGACGTGAAGCAGGATGATCCAAACCTTCGAACGAAATTGGCAAATAATGGATGTTATCAAAGTAGGTCGATTATTTTAAAAATTTGCATAACACCCATAACTTTTCATTCTGAACAACTTTTCTTAATAGTATTATGAACGAAACAGGTACTTTACCTGCAACGAAAAAAGTTTCTGTTCAATTGTCAAAGCCACTTGATTAAAAAAAAAAAAAATTGTTGTGGCCAGCACAAGACCTCTCGCCATTTCCATTTTATGTTATATATTGCACTTCGCTATCGAACCGTCGTTTTATAACAAAAAATTATAGAACTTTACCCAAATATTGTTTATTATTGTATTTAACATGTCTTCTGCACACAGACAATTCTAATTATATCTATTTTTTATTGTATGAGGGAGTTCCTAAATGTGAGAGATTCTTCCAATTCATTAATCAGATTGGCGGTATTTCTGATGGATATATGCATTTTACCTATAATTTCAAATATTTAATTAATAAAACAATAAGAAAGATTAAATGTACTTCCCAGAAAAAGCTATCAGAATGTCACTAAAACTGTTGATTTTTGACACTGACATCTATCATTTACAAACTATGTTATAAACATTTGAATTTGTCAACTGGTTTCCTTAGTGCCTTAGCCTCTGCGATTAGATTATTCCATATACTATAGTGTCTTTATCTCTAAATCTATACAAAAATAAATTTATACTTATGTATAGAAACGTTACTGTCGATATTTATGTTACATATTTTGAAATATTTATATTTTATCATTTAGCACACTACGAGCTACAATTCAATCGCTGAAACAGGCATTAAAATGTACATGACTCTTATTACAGTTTCTTACCCAATGATCAATGATATTACCAAAATTCATATGTGGTCAAGTCAGTAACTTGATATTTGTATTGGTAAACCAGTCATCCCGATCACAAATAACAGATACAAGTATAATTGAGTTTCGAATTACATTATTTGTGTTTCTCATTGACTATGCATGCTCTGGCATCGGCCATAGGACGCTATCAGAATCCCCATGGTGCTTGCACACTCCCTTCAAAGATCCAAGACAGTGGACGAGCCACCAGACGTTATTGTTTCTCGGTGAATAATAACAAGAAGAGAAGCAGCATCGTGCTTCGCGACCTGAATACATTAAATGCAAATGCACACACACGCGCGAGTATTGCAGCGCCGGCGCCGCGATGCTACTGGTGGCGAATAGGGGAACTACTTAGTGGTTTGTGGTTACACCAGTGAAAAACGAAACTGTGGCGTGTTTATTAAGTAATTTCATACTTTTCACGTCAATCCCCTTGTGAAGAATTTACTGCTTTTGTTTGCGGTTTTTATACTTTTAATGAATTTGTTTCGGGAGTTTTGTTTATGTTTCTTGTTAACTGAAAAATGATGTTGAATTATGGTTTTGTGGTTACATTAAATTTTTGACTTATTTTATTATCTTAAACGTTAATGCCCGAAACATAATTTATGAGAATCCTTTTTTTTATGTGAATAAGAGTTAAAAAGTTAAAATCTTTTTTACAAGTTATAAAACTTTAACAAAGATAATAAAAATTAAAATGGCTGTGTAAATACATCTTTAATAGCAGTTGTAATATTTTGTATTAAGAGCGAAAAGAGATACTTAGCGGATCGCGGCAAACTTTCGAAAGTGACAATGACACTTTACGCTCGTAACACACATTATTTTCTCTTCGTTCGTTCTTTATGTTTTTAAAAAAATCTGACAAGCTCAAGATTTCATTTCAAAATTTGTCAAAAGCGTATTGTAAATAATTAAATAAAAATATTTTTTTTTTTAATTTGCGATCGAGCGATAAAATTCTTTTACGCTTATTGCCAAGAGAAATTCGCTCCTAAAAAATTCAACTTTTTGATGAGACATGAGAGTACCCGTAGAAAAATGTATTTAAAGAAACTATATATCACCTGTTGCAGGTAAATAATTGTAATTTTGGAAAATATAATCATTGAGAGATGGATTCATTAAAAAATGCCATTTTGATAAACTGTTTGTCAGCTTGGTGGCCGAGCGGGTTGGCGCACTTCTTCTAGCTCGCAGTGACGCCACCTGAACCATGTTTCATGAGTTCGATTCCCGTCGATCGGCAATGTGTGATTTGTCGTTAAAAATAAATACAGCTTCGTATATTTATCACACTCGGATGCTATAAGCTGAAAACAGAAGTTATAATTATATAATTTAAGTATAGATATTTGATTTACAGTTAAAAAAAATGAAATATTTATATAAAATAAGACCATAGGATGCCATGAAAAATATGTGGGGACCAGTAAGCCACGCAAAATATAATGTTTTCGAGTTGTTTATTTTGAAGTATCTATGTACAGTTTTCTTATTTGAATTTTGAGAATAAAACGTGTCTGTCTTTGTGTCTTTTGTCTGTGCGTATTAATTTATTCAATACGAAAATATATTCGAAATCAATCACATTAGTAATAGATATTAGATGTGGAATAGTTTTGGCTATTTCTACAATTGGTGACCTTTACTCCAATCATAACTGACAGAATATGCGAAAATTTGACCATTGTGGTTGAAAGCGCAACGAGTTATCGGCTGTCCCATCATTTCACTTGGTTTTAGTTTTGTACAGGCATCTTTGTCCCAAAAAGAGAATTTACCATCGGGACCGACTGTAGCTAACGTTCCGTGGATTGGGTGCAATGCTATGTCGATTTCAGCGTAAATATCTTGGTATTCATTGGGAGCTACATTCGACCTGTCATTTAAACGTAAAATTATCTTTTGGATTCGTCGTATTGACATAATGAATAGCAACTCTTCCTTCGACACTTCCCAGCGCATAACCAGTCGGCTGTCTCTTTTTATCCCTGAAAATAGCTACGCATCTATGCTGATATTTCAACGGCGATTCAATCCTTTTGTATTCTTGTGGTTTACTTTCCAATTGGTAAACTATCAACCTTCGACTTGCAGTCCCGACAACGGCCATGGGTTAGTTAACATCAGCGCAGTAACATCTTTCTGGAAGGTTGATACTCAACATTGGAGTTGGGCTACGGGTGTCCCAGAATTTTAAAGTTTTGTCCCATGAGCCTGTCATAAGGCAAGTGTAGTTGGAAGCTTTTACCCAGTAACAAGTTTTGAGAAGAGCGTCGTGGGCTGCAACTTGCATGGTTTGATTGCTGCCTAAATCCCAAACTTGTACTTGTTTGTCGCAAGAAGCCATGAAAACTTTAGTTCCGTTTGCATGGACTTTGGAAAGGTTTTTCCAGACTGCTCAATTTCCTAACAGCGAACATTGCAATCCCAACTACCAGCAATTAGAAAATTCTGATGTAAAGATCCAGGAGAAAAAGATAAAGCACTTACAGAATCATCTGGAAGGGAAGTAACTTCGAAATCCTTCATTGGATACACAGTAGAAGGTGTAGCGTTAATACTAAATGCACTAATGCCTTTGTACTGTACTTTGATTGAACATTTTATTATATGTATATTTATATCACTTTTTAATAAATAAATATAAGCTTGTATAATAGATATTTAATAAATTTATTTATACAAACGAAACAAAACGGTCAACATAAATGGACGTGAAGCACGAGTTAGCATCGACCGAATAAAACCGGCGTACATCGAAGCAGAGAACTTCACACTTAATCCAGCGCCTACAAAGGCACCAGATGCAACCACCAATTCAGCTGAGCAGCCCTACACAGCAAGTTCTCATCGCTAAGTAAGATTTCTCCTACCCTGACCGCCGGTTTTCGTGTGGGGCTGATATGGCGACCAGCAAGCCATGAAAAATATGTGGCGACCAGCAAGCCATGCAAAATATAATGTTTTTGAGTTGTTTATTTTGAAGTATCTATGTACAGTTTTCTGATTTGTATTTTGAGAATAAAACGTGTCTTTCTTTGTGTCTTTTGTCTGTGCGTATTAATTTATTCAATACGAAAATATATTCGAAATCAATCACATTAGTGATACATATTAAATGTGGAATAGTTTTGGTTATTTCTACAAATTAATTCCCTGACTCTAACATATCTTTTTCTTATTTCGCCAGTTTGCTTGTCCGACATTTTTAGTGGTATGAGTAATGAATCCACAGTCTACAGAATCACTCATATTCAAATATATTTTTGGCTATTAGCTGGTCTCTGGACAAATTAATATACAATAATACGCTTCACTAATCTACCCTTCACTTCTCAAAAGCTCTCAAGAATTCTTCTTTTGGAATGATTTCAAAATTTTCGTGAATTGTAACATCAATCTCTTCTTCAGAAAAAACCTTCTACTCTGTAAATATTTTTTTAAGTAAAAATTCGCACATTGCCAAATCAAGTGAGAATAGTGGACTAACTGCTTAAAATGATTAATTATCCATGGCCTCTCTGATTTTCTTCTTCTTAATAATTTTAGTATGACCCTAGCATGCATGCATAGATATGTATGCATAGTAGGTATTCTCCACGTAAGAATGGCATTGCGCAATATAAAGCGTATAATTATTTAAGTAATACGTAATTGAAGTAGTTTTTACCTCCCGCTACCCTAGATAAGGGAGGTATAGGGATCGTGCTAAAAATCGGATACAGAGATTTTAGTGAATAAGCACGTTTTGATGTCTCCAGAATCCGATTTTAACATTTTTACGATGATGTCTGTAGGTATGTATATATATATATATATATATATATATATATATATATATATATATATATATGTGTGTGTGTGTGTGTGTGTGTCTGTGTCTGTGTGTGTGGATCTTGTGGACACGATTACTCAAATACTATCAATCAGAAAAATTTGAAATTTTGTATACCCATTCTATACTAATGTGGGAAGAGCTCATTAGTTTTTAGTGTATATCGGATAACCGGAAGTATCATTTATACAAGCTTTTAACAGTTTTTCTTGTAAAAATTCATTGAATATAATTTTTTAGCAACTTTTACCAATACAAATTGAATATAATGGCACTATCTTCAATTCTACGATAATAGCATTTAGTAAATAACTTGAAATAACTTTATGTTATATTATAAAATAATTTATTTTTGTATATCACTTCGCCTCTGCGTCAAACAAAAACAATACTTTAATAACAAATTTGACATATTTATACAAATGTCACTGTCACGAAGCAATTTTCATTAAAATTAATAATGAAACCGTGTTAAGAAGAATTTAGTAGTTTAAATATGATTCTAATGAAATTAAGGTTTGTAAAAATAACAGGGTTGAGAGATTTAAATAAGTGATTTTTTTTAAAAAATCATTGATTTAAATCAAGATAAATTAAATTTAATAATTTGAATAAAAAGTGAATAATTTTATTATTGTATATGTGTTTATTAAATTAACAATACAAACAAATCACAGTAAAAAAATAAAAACATGTTTTAATAAATCAATAATATTTTAATATGAAAATAGAACAATTCAAATAACAGCCTTTTCAGTTCCTAATCGGTTTCTCAATTTTGAATGCACAAGTCCAAATGATGAAAAAACTCGCTCAACACAAGCTGAAGACAAAGTGGCGCATAAAAGTGATTTTAGAATTTTCAATATTATATCTTTATTTGGTCCTAATTCATCTTTTTGGGACACCCACCATTCAATACTTGAAACGTTGTTCAGAATTTCTTTTGAAAACATTACACTACTTGTAAAAGGTACAGATTTTGCTTGATATTTTATCAACAATAGCAGCAATCCTGTATCCGCGAAATTTTGTTGAGCAAATTCTAAAGCTGATTCTTTTTCTTGTGCATTGAGATTTGTAATGTTCTTCTTAGGATCAACTATGTAAGCTAAAAAGTGTGCGGGAGTTATAGCTTGTTCATATCGTTTGTAAAAAAATGAAAATTGTTTTAAATTTAAATCAATATCTTTAAATGATATTTCTAACTGTTTCCAAGCTTCTACTGCATCAGGTAAGGGCGAAAATTTAATTCAAAATACCTACTCGTTTTTACGCACTTAAAAATAATTTAAAAAATCTAATTTAAATCAAAAAAATCAGATTTAAATAAAAAAATTGATTTTTTTGATTTTTTTAAAAAAATCACGATTTTTATCCACCCTGAAAAATAATATATTTTCCATCATACATAAATATTAGATATACAGGATAATTCGATTTAAGTTTGATGTTTGCAGCATTATATATTTATCAAACAGCTCTGAATAAGAACGTGATTTCAAAGTGTCAAATAATAGTTTGCAACTACACATTTACAATATGGATAATGTACGGCGAAGAATTTACACAGATTGCGTTCTAGAGCATAAGGAAGTTGGTGATGATTTTGACAATAATGTGTGTGTGATGATTTTTCCTTAAAATATATTAATGATCCAAAACTTCGCAAAATTGGTATTTAATACTCTTATATAATTTGAAACAACATATTAGATTTTGACTATATATGATAAACCGGATGTAGTACTTAATTTGAAGCTCTAACAGATTTTTCAGGAAAAATATAATAAAATATAATCCAAAATTTCATATTACAAACTTTTCTATTTATTGGAACAACAAAGTAGATTTTGTTTACAAACGATCAATCGGAAGTGAAAATTTACTTAGGTAAAGCACATTGCTATTTGAACATGGAATTGGCGGGAAGTCATGTGCTGGCCACATCAGATTTTTTTTTGTCACACAGCTTATAGAATGTGTTCATAAATACCAACATAGTTTCTTTACACTGGTGTGTATTTTAGCATTTTTGTGTCAAGTAGTTATTTGCCAATAACGTCAAAGAAAAACTTTCCAAAAGGGCTGGAATGATTGTCTTATGTGCAAGAGCGTTTTTTGATGTAGTAAAAGAAAGAAGACAGTTTCATATTATGTGTCACCGCAGATTATAAAGCGAATAAAGTTACCTATAAACGAATTATTATTCTTCGTGAAAAATACTATATGTCGATAATTCATGAAATATCTAGATAACTAGAAATTTTGTTTTGAGAGTAGGATGCATAAACGTATTTACAGGAAATTTTACGCTAAACGAAATATTTTCTGTAAATAGTATGATGGTTAAATGTGTAAATATGCAAATTCACGGAAGTTGTATTTAACACTGAAACAATGTTTGACACTGTATTAATTAAATCAAACAGTAAAACCAATTTACAAATAATATTTGAATAACATCACAAAACATATCAAATAATAATATTCTACCATAATTTAATTAAATTTTCTCCCACAAAATGTAACAGAGAATGAACTAGCAACTAGTCTTTCCATCAACAAAACACAAGACCAGACATACAGAGTTCGACAGAACAACGCTGTTTAAAACAACTGCATCGTAGGGGATAAATTAAAACCGTGTCCACCCTCTCCAGCCCTTCAGCTTCCCGGAACCGCGAACGTCATCTGTCACACAGTTTCCTAGTGTGCGCGCAAAGCAACACGAAAATTTTCATTTTTTGCTGTTCTGTTACTACATAATGTAATTTATAGGCCGGCGTAATTTTTAGGATTTTCGCTTTTGTTCATTTTGTTGACGCAGTATTTTATTGGACATTGGCTTGTCAGTTGAAATAATTAGTTTTTTTTAATTGTTTGTATATTTAATTTGATGTTAAAATTTTTTTTGTAACATGCATACATCTATTCATAATAGTTGAATATGATCCCAGAATAAATTCCAAATACAATCTCAGCTATACAGGTATTTAAAATTAATTTTTTTATTTAAAATCACATTTTTATGAACATTAGTTGTAAATAGTGTAACAATAAATCCGATGTTATATACTCGTACCAATAAAAAACTTTTTTTGTAAAAATGAGGATGGTTGCGCACGATGCGAGATAGAAACTACATTTATCTGGGTGTACCAATCTGCTTTATATGCAGACATAACTATTCGTACTGTACGGGCGTTTACCTGTCGTCACCACACGGGCATAATTACTAATGTGGAGAGTGCACCGCAGGGGTCACTTTCTGCCATTAAAAATTATATATCGCAGGCGATTTATCGTGTCGCAAAAGAGTAATGCAGAATGCTTTAAGCACAACAGAATATTGTTGTCAGTTTCAATAAAAAAAGTACCTTCTGCTGTAAATCAAGCAACGCAAACGGTACCTATTGCTTTCATCCTATATCTATGCTAATATCGTACCACTTTGAACAAATGAGATATCGTTCCATCGCCGCGGTGTTGTATAGATAGGTAATGGTATCCTTAACCTCTGTCATTTTTTAATTTATTTCTTTTATAAAACGGCATCTAAATTATCCGCAATTCTAGAAAGTCTTCATTGTTCTTCAAATATTATTTTTCTCCTTGGAGTTGCGGAAATTGATCTATTTTCACACTTATAAAAATACCTTTATGAATATAACTTCAAATGGAAATATGCATGGATAATAAGAAATTTAATTAAATAATTAAAAAAAATTATGATCCAAGTTTCGATTGCCACTGGCAGCCTAGACCATTCAAGGTATCTTTCATCCTCCCTCAATCTCACTTCATATTTTTCTGGCAGGGTATCGAAAATACAACCAAGAATTATTACTTGGTTTACTTTCGTTGTTATAGCAGCAAGCGTCATTGCCATCAAGTGTTTTAATTTTCATTGTGTTTAATCGCAGAAAAAATGTTCTGTTCCTTGCTGTTTTACTTTTTAGTTTTGTTATATAGTCCGAAAAAAAATGTAATAGGTACACTACGAATAAGTTTTTTATTTTTCATAATTGTGCTGATCAAGATATTATTTCGCCCACGTAAACTGATTTATTTGATTTTTTACCTCCCGCTACCCTTGGTAAGGGAGGTATAGGGATCGCGCTAAAAATCACAAATCGAGATTTTAGTAAATGACCACATTTTAAGGTCCCTAGAATCCAATTTTAACATTTTCATCATGATGTCTGTATGTGTGTATGTGTGTGTATGTGTTGTGTGTGTGTGTGTGGTGTGTGTGTGTGTGTGTGGTGTGTGTGTGTGGTGTGTGTGTGTGTGTATATGTGTATGTATGTGTATGGATTTTGTTGGCGCTCTAACTCAAATACTATCATTCAGAAAATTCTGAAACCTTGTATTTTTACCCTGTTCTAATATGGAAAGATACCATTACATTTTGGGGTAAATCAGATAACCGGAAATGGCACTTTACCTGAAGCTCATAATGGTTTTTCTTCAAAAAATATCATTAAATGACATTTTTTCGCATTTTATGTCATTATGAAAATTAAAGATAATTGAATTTTCTACAAGAATACAGTAATACTTCTTTTATATATTTTACAGATAAATTTAAAATCATTTTTTTTTTATTAAACCCGAAGCCTAAGATAAACACAATTCCTTTGTTACACAGTTCATATTTGAAATGAAAGTAACTGACAGGTAAATATTACTGTCAAAAAAATAATCACTTCAAAATAGTGACATTTTAAAAAGAAAATAGTAAATAAAGCAACAGTTATATGCAATGGAACAATATAGTTTGCAGCATTAGTAAAAACGTAGGTATGTATTTAAATTAATAAAAATTAAACAGCGGAAGGTTTTGTGTTGGCCACATCAGATTTTTTTTTAATTTAATGCATTTAAAAGGGTCCTTGGAATATCGTTTTTTTATTTAATATTTTATAATTACATTTTTGTTATTTTGTTTGTAAATTTTTGTTCTACTTATTAATAATAGGAGTACTAAAAATTTTGTTTAATATAATATGAGATTTTTCTTTTAGAATTATTTAGTAGGCAGTTTGCGAACCTTAGTTATGTATATCGTAACGTGAGGTACAGTTGGTTGTTGTCACGTAAAGTTAAAAAAAATTGCGAAGTTTATTTTCTCAAATCGTGACTTAAATAAGTGGTAATCCTGTGCCGTTGAAATGCAGATTATGTACCGAAGAAATGTTATTTTGTGAATTGTACGTTACGTTACTCGTACCTAAGGTTCGCTAACTGTATATTATTTATTGTATTTACTTTCAAGTCCAAAGAACATTTAAATAAATTTTGTAAATATGTAAATATAACTAGTAAATTCTGTCATGAAAATTAATTAATAATTTTTATTACAAAAAACTCGCTGCTTCCCAATGAGTACTTGAAACGAGTACTATGTAATACACGTGCATACGAATACTACATTTTTGAAGTACTCGAACGATGTTACTCAAGAGCACAATCAAACAATAATAGTATGAGGGTACTCATGAGTACTTTTTCTTAGTACTCTGCCTAGCTCTGGATGAATAAAGTCGACAAAATAAATATAATCATTCATAGTTGCAGCAATAGTACAAACACTTATTTTGTCGCAGTTTCTGTGCACAGCACATTGCATTTTAAACTCGATTTCAGATAACAATAAAGTATTAATATGTACGATACAATTACAAATATCAATGTTCTGTATGTTTCAGAAACGTAAATTTAAAATTCATTTTATTTATTACAGATTTTAGGTTAAACACGGTCCCAAAAAAAAAAAAACAGTGTTGGGTCAAGTTTTAATTTATAGATTTTGAAAGTTTGGAGTTTGCATACTCGTGAAACTAAATATAAAACTATAATTAAAATTAAAAGTAACATTACGCACACAGGCACATGCGGTAACTATTTTTGATCCTAAATCAGTAAAACTAAAATTGAAATTAAAATTAAAACAGGAGCTAGGAATGATACTCAAGGCTAGAAAGTAGTCAGTGTAGATGTTAAAGGCACTAAAAAGTTGAATATTTTTAAAACCAATAAACTAGGTTTTTAAAATTCTACATTTAATATTGCTTGATTTTATTTCGTTCGTCGCTTATAAATGGTACTTTATAAAATCTATTCTTTACTGCAACTCTTTTGTAAAAATAGCAGTTTAAAATTGCATCTGTAGAAGTGGAAAGAAAGTACGTTCAGCAATAGCTAGTGGTTTATTTATTTTATTTATGCAATATCAAAGTTATCTCTAGTAAAACATGTAGAATATAAAACCTAATCTCAAACTTGTATGAATAATTTAACGTGTTGTAGTTTCCTATACATCTGAAGGTAAAAATATCAAAGAAAGTTTTATCCGGAAAAAGTTACAATATAAAATATCTCATGAAAACATTCTAAGAAAATGTTACACGTCTCAATTCCACCTTACATATAAAACATAAAAGCAGAGAAATGTTTTCTCTAACTATAAAAAACTTCCCATTTACTTATGACATATCGTTTCGATAGTTCTTTTATCGGAACACCGCAAAGAAACCATTCGCAATAAACACAACTATTTTAAAGTTTCCACGTACAGCGATTATAATAAAAACTAAAGGAAAAACAAATATTTCCATTTATTTGATGCGGATATAGCCTTTTTGTTTCCGTCTGAAAGTTTTCTATTCGCTTAACGTTCGATTCAGTACTAACATGTTTTGTATCCATCCGATACGACAGATCTATGACGATAATGCCAAACAGAAAAACAAAATCAGCTCGTAGTGAAACATCAGAAATCCTTGCGAAAATAGAACTTTATAACTGGGATATGGCCAAAGCCACTATGTTACCAATAAAAGCTTCCATTTCTCTAAAACTTTAAACAACTACTGGCTAATTTCACTACAACCAACTTTTTTCCTTTTACTTCCGATTTATGACAAGAAAAATGATTTAAACTTGTTTACAAATTTTTCAGATAAACATCTAACATCATACAATTTTCTGTTGTACCATATGTAAGATGAACTACTATTTTGATAGCACGAAATCAAGGTAGTTATTACATCAGGATGAATCGTTTGAGAAAAGAGCACTAAATTGAAAATAATAAGTATATGTAACGGCTATTCTACCGTAGAGAAACTGAAAAAAAAAGTTAGTATCGCAGTATAAAATAAGAGAATATAGTATTTAAAAGATAAATTATTTAATTAATATTCTTTTTTGTCTATACACTTGGTGCCCAAAACGTGTACCAAAAATATTTCTACTGATATTTCGAAAAAAAAATAATACTTTTACAATATGTAATGTAAACAGTTTAACTTCTTTTCCCTTGGCTCACTCGATCAAAAATATCTACAAATATCACAAATTTAAAATTTGAAGAATATTGACCTGACAAAAAAATCGGCCACTTTAATTTTTTTATAAACTAAATAGGGAACTGTGCTTAATTATCAATAATTTAAGACTCTTATTTTATTCTAAAATACATACGGAATGTACAAATTAGCTCAGAAATAAATTTAATTTATAAAATTAACAAAAACAATTCTAATTGATTTTTTCCTAAATTGTAAAAAACAAAGGTGGCTTCATATTAATGGGCCTCCTGGTAATTGCTAAATGCTGTATTGTTTTGGCATTGAGTTTTACGGTAACATGTTGTTGACTAATTAATCTAGTCTGCTAAAATTAAAACTAATGATATTTAAGAATGAAATAAGCATCTTAAAGCAATGATAACTACAAACAATACGCTCAGTTTCATATGTAGTTGTAAAATTTCTAGTTAAGGGAACTTTTATAAAAGAAAATTAAAGTGGCCGATTTTCTTGCAGGTCAATGTATTTTGTTTCTAAATATTTCCTACTAATAAAATAATACAATTTCACATTACTAATTAAATTAATAGTAACAAAAATAGTAGAAAAATAGTAAAATACCCCTTGACATACGAACAATTTAATAAAATACATATGTACAGTTCAGTTTTCATAAATTTGTTAGAAAAAACTAAAGCCATTCAAATATTAACATTTACCTTTAAAACTATTATTTCCGCAATTTGATAACTCACAAAGATACGATTTCAATTAGAACAGACCATTAGATTTCTTCTTTGATGTTCCCCACTTTACCATTTAAAAGTATTACTTGTTCATAAATCACAAGTATCCTTCATTGTTAGATCTGGGATAAACTCCTTCTGCTTCTGCTTGGAAACCTCTAACTCTGAGTAACAATGCACAAATAAACAAAATCACATTTGGGTGTATTGTGTTGGTAAGAACTCCGCCATTCCTTCCGCGATTCACAGCTCTTATTCGGAGCAGGAGCGGGAACCATGCCGCGCAGCAGAGGCAAGAACGATTGAGAGCCGAGAGAGAAAACAAGTCGCGCTTGTTCCAGTCAAAAACACTAGCGGTAAATCATCGCGACACTGCCGCTGCCGCATGACGCTAGCGATGGCAATGCAGATGGAACTGGAGAGAGAACTATTAACAGACAATGCTTGGTTATCATTATCATAATTATTATACTGTCATACTTGTACTGCAAATTATATCAATGGAAATTATGTTACACATTCATTTTCAACTGTCTTCATTACATTTATCTCTTTCCTTCTTGCCATTTTATTTTTCAATTTCCCAACCTCAGCAGATTATTATTATTTTCTTAATATTATGTACCTACAAAAATTTGAATGCAGCCGATAATAAAAAAGAACAGAAACATACATTCTAAGAGACATTTAGTATAAAGAGCAATATTGAAACCATGATGTGCTACTTTGGTCGACGTAGTTTATTATTATCTCCTTCTAACACTTACAAATCTATAAAATAGCATTTTATTCATAAAAATCTTGATACTAAAGTAACACTTTGATTATGATGGATAAAAATTTCTAGTAAAACAAATCTATTGCAATCAACAATATTTTAATGAGAGTGTCTAGGTAGCAATAACAATTAAATGTAAATGTCATATCGGAAAAGTAATGTTAAATTTTATGTAAAGACCTGAAAAGAAAAAAAAATGGTATGGCACTCGAAAATGAAGATATTGGCCAATATTACGAGCGCACTTATATAATAAAATCGCTTTTTATAGAGCATACTACTCATAAAAATACTATATTATTATAAAAGTACGCTCGTAATACGGGCCAATATCAACTTTCGGATATTAGCATATTCGATTAATATCTAGTTTCTTAAACTTTCCTTACAGTCACCTTAAAATAGATTATGTAGCAAGTTTTTTTTTTATTATTATATATCTGTGGTGTATTTACAAAGTATTAGGGTAAAAAGTTAAAAAGGTGTGTAAATCGTTAATTTATTAAAGTTTTTGACAATAAAATGATTGGTATCAAAATTGACAGCTGACACAAATGAAATGGATTTTTAAAATTTACAGAAGAACTATACAAAAACCCATAGAATTCTGCTACCACCAAGTTTAACCATCAACTTGCTTCTAGAGCAAATAGACGTCAATTGAAGTACAACATGTAGGATTAATATATGTATGTTATTAATCTTTTGTACTTTGACTATTACAAATATTGTAACGCTTGGACACGAAATAAATAATTAGTGTGTGAAGCTGAAATAAAATAGGCTCCACACATGTGTTACATACTATACTTTTTCTACGACCTTGCAATAAAATATATTTTTTCTTTACATTGTCATTCTTTTAGCGTAAAGCCTCTGAATTATCGACTTGTGTAACCATGGTTACCAACGTTACGGGTGTTTAGCAGCTTTGTTTTATTAAAATACAATTCAGTTTGTAATATTTAAAATAATGGACGGTGCGTGAAGTATTACTTCACGCACAGTGTGCAAAAAATCAAACTTCACACATAAAAATTGATACGTGAAGTACTCACTTCACGCATGGGTGTAGAAAAAATTTAATTTCTCTGCATGTTAGAAAAATTAACAGTATTATTCTAACTTTATTTTCCCATTTCTACAATAAAGTATTTCCTGATCATAATTCTGTTACAATATTTATTTCATATTTTGATATAAAAATGATAAAAGTCATCCCATAAACGTTTACAATAAAAATTGAATGTAAATCCCAGTTCCAAATTCAATAATTAAATTTATTTTACCAATATTTGTTTTAGTAATGTTGAAACAGCAATCCTATGCGGTCAAGTTGTAAATAAATCGAATTTTTTAATGGCAATAGGGTCCTCCGCTATACCTAAAAATAATATGTAGGTACACTTTATACTTAAAGTACTATTCAATAAATAACGATGAAGATAAAAAAAATGTATTTTATAAATACTTTGCGAGATATTTGAATTTGGTTTCAGTGTCACAGTGACGTAAAAGTATTGCTATCTTTCTCGCGCAGTACCTATAGTATAAGAACCGATGCGAAAATGATAGCAATGGTTTCGCTAAAAATCCAATGCAGTTACACTAAAAATAATTATGAATTTTTAATACTACGAATTGCTTCAAAATTAATCGAACTTTCATTTAAAATAATAAAAAAAGAGTGGAAAACCCATTGCGCTCTGTTCATTTTACTTACCTAACTTCGCCTAGTTCGTATTGCGCACCATAACAAATAAATATTAAACCATTATGAATAGAGAGAAATAAATAAATAAATAAATAATATAGTTATTTTCGTAAATGCGAGTGCAAATTGACGCACGACGCGTAGCGGAGTGCAAGTCAATACACACGAGCTAAGATATTTGTATTTCATACAAGTTATGAACATTATTTTTTAGACGAGCTTAAATAAATTTTGCTTTTTTTAAAAAACTGAAATTTAGGTTCAAACGTACGGACAGCTGACAAATGAATAATGTATACATATAGCCAGAAAATAATGAAATAGTAACCTAGCAACCGTGTCAACTATTACGATATGAAATATATCGTAACACTAATGTCATAAGTTGAACTTTCAGTGTTGGGATACTACGTTGATATGTCATATTTATCACAATGGTCGTCTAAAAAAATAATATATGTAGCTTCACAAAATTGTTTTTCATTTCTATTTATTTGTTCGGTATGTTTTTACATTAATGGTAAATAAATAATAATGGTGAGTAAATATGAATATTTTCTTCATGTTAGTTTAGGTTAAATTAGGTTACTTTAAATTAAGGTACATTTTTATAAGTTACCGTTTAACAATTCCCTGTTGGCTTTAAAATATTGACCCAATAAATAGTAATTATTAGAGTTATAATATAAGTATGGAAATCAAAAGTATCAGGAGGAATGAGATAAGATGATAATAATAATAGGTGTGTAGGTATGTAGTGCAATGTAAAAATAAATATAATAATGTGTCGAGATGAAACTTTCTAGGTATGTTTGCTGGATATTTGTAGGTAGGTATTTGAAATTAATTAATTAAATTGCTACGAGTAAATTCTACGTGTGAGAAAGCTTAAAACCGAAAATTTAATTAACGGTTGAAATATTAACACTGAATTGACAGTACGTTCATTTCAAAACAATGGTTTTTGTTTTCATTATATACTCGTATTATTTGCTTTTTGTGCAGGATTGTTTAGAAATTTAATTCACTATTTTCATACAGATATTATTTTAATAAAATTAAATACTAGAAATAATATTTTTTACAAATAAGATATACCTACGAATTAACGAACGAGTACATATTCAACATTTAAAAACATAAAATAAATGAAATGTTATTTTTACAATATTAATTTTTCACTATTTTAATATAATGAGATAACATTTTTTACATATGTATGTTATTTGAATTATAAATACGTACGTCCATGATTTGTATTTAACAATACATAGATTTTTTTATTGAAAACACCATATTACGAATTCATTTCAGTAGATATTTTTATCATTAATGCATTTTAAAATATATGTTTTATAATCAATATCTAATTGCAAACATGAAATTCAAATCCGATTAGTCATACTTCGGTTACTGATACCCCCACACACTCTGTTTCGTTACAATGCTAATTTGTTTTAGTTTCAAGAAATTTATATTTTATTTATAAAATTAAAACATCCACTAAATTTTTAAAATATTTATATAATTTTCTATTACAAATATTTATTACATTCGTCTATGTATTATCATTATTACAAAAACAAAATTACAGATTGTTACAAAAAGATATTGAAAATTAATTGAGTATTTTATAGTTAGTATACAGTCATACTCCTAGATCACCATATACTCTATAGATGGGAAACCGTCATTTTCCACACCGGGTCTGTATTTAGCGCTATTTGAAGAGTAGAAGTCTAACTAAAGTAAAATTCGACAACAGCATTAATTTTGAAACCGAAAAGATGTGCATATGTTTTCTTTTGCAAATTTTTGTACCATGTTTGTAAAACTGAATGTTGTAACGAAAGTATTTATATGTACATGAATTTATGTTCATGAATCTGTAAGATATTACTTACCATGAAGGTATAAATGTATACCGATACGTCGGTTTTGTAAGAATAACTGATGTACGACTAAGATTTCGAGTAATTTTTACCTCTTAAATACGACGCCAAATATTTCGAATTTTAAATAGCACAAAAGTGACCCCTGTGGCGCACTCTCCACGCCAGCAATGAGTGCCCGTGAGGTGACGCCTGGTAAGCGCCCGCACGGTACAAATATGTCATCATCATTACCGATGTCTGCGATAAAGCAGATTGTGGCACACTCAAGAATGGGTAATATGCCGTGATGATATATTTATTTTATTTATTTATTTTAAATTTAATCGTACTTGTAGCTTATAAAATAAGAAAATTCCGAGTGGCAATATCGATGAAGTTGTAGAAATTTCGTACCGTGAATAGATTGGTTGCAAGTGTAAAGTCTTGGCTAAACGATGGTGTTATTTATCAGTCAACAAATGACCATCAATAAAGTGGGCGCTAATCTGCCCGAAACCGCTCTCGGTAATTCAGTTGCGATCGCAAGTATTCGCGGGCGATTCATCTCCAACAGCAACGAACAACTGCAATGCATCGTCCAGCAAACAATTCTCAATTCTCAACCGGCCTCGCCGGGGCTGAGGCCGGGTACGTGCGCGCGACCGCAAGCTCTAAATTGCCCCGTAAATATTCCCAGATAGCAATTACGTCGATAGATGTAGATTAAGACAGTATACGGAATGGAACGGTCATTAGCATACATTATTTCAACGCCATTATAACGAATATTAAAGTCATTAAGACATAAAATCGGCGGACGGGAAGAAAATAAAACGAAAGAAGCGAATACGAACGCGACTGAGACTGGGAAACAAACGACGGCCCGAATGCCACTTCTGATGCTTGGTTTTAATTAACAAACTTTCAGACTTTTCTCCATTTCCGACTTATTGACGCCTGGCTGCTTGACTTTGAGATGTGCGTGCCACCTAGCGTATGTGACTTGCACAACCATTCTCTTTCTATTTTTTACTTTAATCTTCTTTTTACACTCGAAATTACTTCACCTCTTACAGATTACTTCCGTTCAAAGTGTCTGACTATTCACTTGCAAACACATAAAATCCTTATGAAACCACCTTCTGTAGAAAATGACAGAAAACGTGGAGTACCGCACTCATCTGGATTTTTGCAACATTTTATCGCTAGTACTACGTACAAAGTAAAGTTTCTGAACACTTGTTTACAGTTTAAATTTTAAATTCTTCGAATATGTATTGGAATACTGTAAATTTTAATTAAACATCCTTATTTAGAATCTGTTTTTTAGAGATGTGTCGCTTGTTTCTGCAAAACATCGTAAACAAAAATTTTGATCCCGAACATAGGGAATCGAAGAAAATTATCCAGAGAATGAGAAACAAGATGTGATTGTGTGTAAAATAATAGGTTTTACTTGTTTCTTCCTCAAGTTTATTGATCATTCATCAATTTTTTTCTGGGAATTGGGAATAAAAGAACAATTTTTCATTTTATAAATAAGTAGAGTAATTCCCTTTTACTAAAGACTAAAGAGGATTGGCAGAACTATTAAAAACAACTTTGTATGTTCATGTACTTATAGATTCTGCATACAAAGATCCGGATATATATATATATATATATATATATATATATGCAGAACCATATCCGCACAAGTCAATCTTTTAAAAGAACGAAATATCCATCTTAAGTTCCTGAACATTTAGTAAGAAATATTGATAAATCAAAATAGTTACAATAATTACTGAAAAAATCATTTGTGCTAGGAATCCGATAAGATTTTTAACAAATTGAAAAGCATGAAGAATTATAAATAGTAAACATACCGGGTGGTGACCGGCACCTCCTTAAATTTATTCTATGTGTTAAATTAAATTAATTGGTAAAGTTCGAAGCTTGTACAGTGTTTCATAAATAATAAATCTGATTATAATCTAGCAGGATACACAAATACATACTTAATAGTGTTGGTTTAGGTTTAGGTCCTAGCTTGGCGGCAGGCATTTGACCTTTAGCATAACCAGCATCTTTACGTTATTTATCTTTGTTCATTTAACTTCTCTGCGAAGCATTGGACAAATATTTCACCTGTATGAATAACCATTTTACATACAGGGTGGTGACCAATACAGCCGAACATTGGACTTTAATATATAAAATCATATTTTCGTAATTTCCTGCTTTCCTAATTATTTTAGGTAAAAAAGCTTCCAATAAAAATTCTGTATCTGAATTCATAAGCAAAATTAATTTTACGTGCTTTGTAACGGCAAAACTTAGATATGAAATGTCAAATCACTTCAAAATAAAGATAAGCATGGAATATAACAAAAAAAATAACAAATGTATAACGTTTTACCTGTTAAGTTAGGTTATGGTATATTAAAGAACTAATATAATAATTGTCATTTTATTTTATGAGAAAGAAATTTGGGTCACAACGCTTAGCGGAGTGACCCAGCGTCCAGCCCTTCGAACAAAATAATCAACAATTATAAAATGAGTTCTTTATACTATTTTTTTCCTATTTTGTGCCTTTTATGTTCTCTCTAAATAAAAGATTATAGTTTCAAAAGTTAAGAAATTTTGAGTCAGTTGGTGACGAAAAATTCATTTGATAATCAACATAACTCTATCCTTATTTTTAACATTCCACCTTTATTCTACTTCTTTTCTTTCAAATTTAAAATTATAAAAATAAAATTCTTAACAATCGTTTGCGTTCGTTCATCCAGCGTGATTTGACATTTGATATTTATTGACATTCATACCAACATTAAAAAATAAAAAATACTATTATATTACAGCATTCCAATGCGCTATTAACGAACTGTTTTGAGTGTTGATATAGACGCAAAATAGAAAAATTTATTTATATTAAGTATTATTTATAATTTCTGTTCAAGAAAATATTTATCTAATTAATTAAATATATAATTATTCACCAGAAGATAAATTACAAATAAAAATTAGTCTAACTTGACATTTATTTAATTTTTTGTAAAATTCCATGGCTATAGTAATTTTTGTCTAAATTTTCGACAATTCCGTACCTACTTTCTACCGTTACAAAGCATACAAAATTAATTGAATTTAATGATTCATATGCAGATTTTATGCTCCACAAGTTTTATTTGTACCTTTTTTTATCTAAAATAATTAGAGAAGCAGGAAATTATAAAATGTATGATTTTACAGGTTAAAATCCAATGTTCGGCAGTGTCGGTCACCCTGCATGTAAAACGTAAAATGGTTCTTCGTTCAAATGGTTATTCGTTCATGTGAAATTTCCGACCAATGCTTCGCAAAAGAGCTAAGGGAACAAAGATAAATATCGTAAAGATGCTGGCCATTTGCTAAAGGTCAAGTGCTTGTCGCCCAGCTTGCCTAGGACCTAGACCTAAACCAACACTATTAACAATGTATTTGTGTGTCCTGCTAGATTACAATTAGTTTACGATAATCACATTTATCATTTATGAAACATTGTACAAGCTTCAAACTTTACCCATTAATTTAATATATAGAACAAATTTGATTTACTTGTAAAACGTTTAAAAATTCCGAACACAATAAATCGCGAATTACGTGAACGAATTTCAAAAATATTGCAAAGCAAATTTATGTAAATAAAGCATTGTTTGTAACAAAATAGATACAAATCGTAGTTTACCAACATTATAAACTAACAATTCCCGTTCACCTGCATGTTTGCAATACACAAAACACATGGACGAGAAATTAAAAACTAACACACGCGGGACCCTAATTGCATCAGTAACGATACACCAATTACAAACACGATGAAACATATTTATCATAGTTAAATTTACACGAGATAAGAGCGGACGATTTATCCCAGTGAGATAATAAATTATACTAATTATTCAGGTTTCATTGTAACACGTAATTAACTTCCTCGTTCATTTGAATTTCAAATAATGTAAACTGTATTAGTACAGTGAGTGTCCGTTGAGGCGGCGCGCTCGTTCTTCGACCTACCGCCCGCCGCGCTGCCAGCACTGGACTTACAAATATTTGTCTTGCAGGAGGGATGCTCCTCCAGAGACCTATGTAAACATGTTAAGTGGCCTGGAAATGTTACGCTATTTCAAATATTAAAAATAATTTCATAACCTCCATAACAGGATATAAATGTGATGACTCCAATTTTTGGAGAGGGTTTCGCAACTCAATACAGAGTTTACTCAAATGTTTTTTTTTTATTACGTTTACCTTATATTTCCAGTGTATTTTCTTGTAGCAGTAAAAAAATAGTATATTACCAAATGAAATGGAAGGTGTTTCATTACTATTGAGGCCGAAGGTAGCTAATGGAGGCGCTTTCGATTTCCGATTCACGATCAAATATTAACAATGGTTTTATATAGTTGTTTATACAATAAATACTCAAAAACTCCATACAATAGTTATTCTTACATATTCTTAAACATAAAATCATGTATGTATATGTAAATATGTACATTCGTTTAAACTTTAAACAATCAGTTATACAAACATCGTACAAAAATTTGCAAAAAGCACATATACAACTGTTGGCTTTCAAAATCGACAAAAGAAGTAGAGGCTGGAAAGTGCTAACTTCCTGCCCTGAAGTTGGGAAAACTTCCTTCTTTGAATATGAGGTTATCAATAACTAAATTCCCAACTCGCCATATTACTATTTGAGAATAAAATAATATACACCCCTCACGGGAATGCTTACTCCAGCCTCGCGCTCATAGCTGACCTTGGTATACATCGGTCACCTAACTCAGCGCTCGGCTATAATGGAGCATTTCCCGAATCGAAATACATATGCTCGTATGTATGCGAGTACTATTATTCATTTTATGCGAATAATATGAAAATTCAGAGCATTACAATCAGAAGTAGTTATTCTAATAATATGCCGATATTCATCCTATACCCTACATAAAAGTAAGCTGTAAACAGATTCACATTGATCCCTACTTATCATAGATATACGAGTATGTAATCAGGTAACCAATTGATAGCAATTTATTTTATTCAATTTTGACGTTTTAAACTGTCATTATTTTTTTTTCTACCCCCCCTGGCCTTCGGTACGGTGCCGATTGGCCAATGACAATTTATTTTCGAAGTTGTAATTTAGGACTACACAAACATCCAAGCCCCTGGTGGGAATCGAACCCACGACCCCAAAAGCCGAGCGGTGAAGGTCGCTTGAGCGCTACCTATAATCGCTCGACCAGAGAGGCGGGTAACTGTCATTATTAACTCCATAGCAACAACTATAAGTAACACTTTTTTCACATGTGAATTAAAAAAAAATTTAAATCACTTTCTCAAAATTTTAACTCACTCTGCAACAAATAAAGCATTTAAAATAACATCACGTACGAAAATAACACTCACCATAATATTTATTAGACATTATCAGCCATTTTCATTATTTTTTACGGCACAAATAACAGACAATAAAGCATTTTAAATACATGACTTGACGTCTATCAGCGACGATTGTCATGCTCAGCCTACTAACTCATCAGTTTTTTATTTTGTCAAAATTAAATATTATAATGGTTTTTATTAGTATTTCGTCAAAATTGAATAAAATATTGTACAAACCACGTGAGCTAAGAATGTCTATTCACTCGAAGTAAGTAACGCTAAACTTTCTTCTCATGGATAAACATTACCTTACCTCACCTGGTGTGTAAATATCTATTAATATAAATTGTTGTTTAGAATAAATTAAATTTTTAACTGCTTCCAAAGTATCCCAAATTGATCAATATTTGTGGAAGCCACTCGTATTTTCCATTCCCACTTATCTTTCAATATCCTCTCTAACTCCAACCGCACTTTACTGTCAAACATCATCCTAAACATCAAACAACAAAACTTATTCTTTGGGAAACTCTACCGAAAGTTAGAAAATCAACAGCGACTCGACATACACATGTCAGTTGTCAAACCGGGACCGAGGCCGAGACGAGTGGGAGATAACCAGATTCGACAGCGACAGCGCTGGTTCCACCGTGGAGTTATCACAAACTTTCCGTGTTAGCCCGCCGCGCGGGATGTTTTCCTGCTTTTCCACCGGCCTGGTCGCTAACCGTGAAACTAACCCGATACACCCGTGCCCGATGTCCTATCAATTAGTGTTTTGCCAGCGTTTGATTGTGATTGGGGATTGGGGGGAATGAATGGACTGGATGAAGGGGAGATAGACAAAATTATGTTGGTGATTTATATTGTCACATGGTCCATCGGATGGGGTGCTGCAATATGGATTGCACAATCTGTGTTCGAATCTGGCTTGACGCACTTCCTATTAATTACGCCCAAAATACTCAGGTGGTACGGTCTCCGTCTCTATGTATATGTTAATGTCCTTGAGATATTGATTGTCAATCATTTTCCAAAGCTCATATACATGTCTATTTCTACGAGTAGCACATATTACGAGTGCCACGCTAGTATTATTGATAATAAGACAATCAGATAGGCCGTCGTGAATAATAAAATTAATCAGAGAGCATGTTAGAATATTATTTTATAATTTCAAAAAAGATGCGTATGATGGCAGAGAAAGTTTAGATTAAAATTTCTTCTTTGGATACAATTTACTGCTGAGATAAAGAATAGAACGAAAAAGAAATTCTGTTCAGTGGTGTCCTCCTACAGTTTTACTGAAAAGAACATTGCAACTGTTGCGAAAATAATCGAAACAGCCAATAAAGTCACTTATGCTGATTTAGAATATCACCTCAAGATTTAATCCTCAGCAATTAACAGATTCATGCACTATTATCACATGCATAAAAAAATTGTTAATCGGTTTATGTCATAACAGCTTTCTGATTACCAAAAGGGGAACATCTAAGAATTTTCCAAAAACTTTAACTTCGGATATTTCTTTTCATATAAATTGACACGTGACAAAACTTATATTTCTTTTTTCGACATATACGCTAACAAAGTCATGTAGGGATTCATAAAGATGGAAAAACGCAAAAGGGGTAATGAAAAAATGAAGTAAGCAATATTCATTAGAAGTACATACGAGGCTAGTAATAAATGGGATAGAACTAATAGTCAAGTAGAGGTTTTGATTTTAATATATTATGTTGTTTAGGTCGGGACTCTTATCAAAAATTCAAGTTTCTGCCCTTAGGGATGCTCGGCTCGAGCCGCCATCTTTGATTAAATGTACAAGAAAATGTTTTTGGTCATTTTCTCAAAAACAGTAGCCCGTATCAAAATTTTACAAGAATACATAATTAAAACTCGTAATTTTTTTGAACAAAAAAGTGTTCTTACTTTTTTACCTAGGATGAATTATCAAAAAGTTATGTCAAAAAATAATTAACCAGAATAGGAATTTATAAAAGAAATTTAAATTAATGAAAAAAATAAACAATATTTTGTATTTAATACTCAGCCTAATAGGTTTTATTATTTATAACAGTTCATATTCGTCGTATCATCGATAGAAGTAAATTATTGATATTTTTAAATATTTTTTGTCAACTCTTTCGCACAAATTCATTTACCACTCTTACACGGTTAAAGATACGATAACGCGGTTTGAAAATTTGAATTCAGCATGAAATTCTACTAACAAATTAAACTTCGGAATTTCATTTTGTATTCTTGTAAAATTTTGATAAGGGCCATTGTTTTTGAGAAAATGGTCACAAAAATAGTTTCTTGCACCTTTGATCCAAGATAGCGGCTAGCGCCGAGCCTCCCCAGGTCGAGAAACTGAATTTTTCATAAGTGTCCCAACCCAAACAATATAACATTAAAATCAGAATTATCCCACCTTTTGTTAGGCAAAGGTTTTTTTAATTTCCACTTGAACTATAGATGGACAGACGACAGTTACAGCCAAATTGACTGAATGGTAATGCAGGTATCAACACATCAGATTTCGGTGAAAAATTAAAGAAATAGTACAATTTTTTAAACATATGACAAGATTTATAGTTATTTTGCATATGTGAAAATGAAAAACACAAAAATGTATTCTTGTGAAAATGTTCTTTAGTACAGACAGACACATTATATGGATGTAGAATGTAGAGTAATCAACATCTTACCTACTGAAAACATTCACAAAAGAATACTATTTTTAGACAACATATCCATACATCAACACACATTTAACAAAAAAGTAATATTGAAAGATATATTTTGTAAACGTGGAGTGAAAAAAGACATTTTCGCTTTAAATTGGATAATGTTCGTAAATATTAAGCTTCATTTGCATTTAAAAGTGGATATAAATAACTTGTATTTACCATTCAAACAAATACTGAAAAACTTACCAGTAAAATACAGTGAATTAATTGGAAAAATCTCTTACCTGAAACAAAAAATAAAAGTAAATTACACATTGAACATTGAAACATTGCACATAACATGAAAATAAATTTACAGGTGTAGGTAAATAAAGTATTGCAACTTTACCACCTTTGAAAACAAACTAAAGAGAAGCAACGCAACCAGTCAGATTTTTATTACATCCATCAGTTCAAAGACAAATTGCATTGCAAATAAAACTTTGAAGGCGTAATGCAAACCTTTCAGAGTTCTTCCTGACATAAGTAAATTTATTTGGTAGAGGATACACTCATAGAACGCGAATGAGGCAGGCCCTTGTGAGCTCGTGAACAGTAACGTAGCACTGCCACAAGGGAATGCCTAACTACTCGACAAGAAATGAATATGCACTGACAACACCGCAAGAATAACTTCAACAAGTTGTTCGCCAAAGAAAGATGTTACAAAATGAATCGCTCTACAAATTTTACAATATCCCAAAGCACAAGTGCACATGGAAGCATCTGTTAAGGGTTGTAATTAATCGACCTTTACAAAAAATTAAATAAATGACGGCATTTATGTAACAAGCATAAATATGTACACTTAAAAGACTAGTGCATATTTCTATCTTACACGTAGTCGAGAGGTACATGTATGATGACGAAAATTCTAGCTAAAAGGAGAGAAATGTATTTATAATCACTAATTTAAATAACATTTTTTATTTATAAATATAAATAATAATAATAATAATAATAATAATAATAATAACTCGTCAATGTACACAAGATTTCTATCAGCGGAAGTATAATCCAACGCTGTAGTTATATGGTGGACGGGCTATTACCGCAACACATTCTCACTTGATACGGCGGCGTATCTTTTACTTACTTCTTTCAATTTTCCTTACGCAGCAGCGGCTTTTTCATATATCCTTTATTAATTTCGTTGTCCCTCCTGCAGGAGTAGGTGCTGGCCCCGGCCCCGGCTCCGGCCCGTCATCTAGCGGACATGGCGATAACTCACTTCCAACACGTGTGCGAAACGTGACCGTGTTTCACGAAGTAGACGCCGAGTCGAGGCCAAGAATTGATTCCGTCATGGCCTACTGAGAACCGTGCAAATAAAAACCATGTGGACGCGGACCTCTGCGCTTTAATGTTTCATATCGCGGATATTTCCTCGCCTCTTCTGGACGCCTAATAAATGTCTTCGGCCCTTACCCTTACTCACCCTCCCATCATAGCTGCAGGGTAAGTACTTCCACGGACTGACGAAATATGTCGATGGTGTCGTTTGTTTTCCCCGGGAAATCATCACGGCGTATTGTTGTTAGGGTTGATTACGCGCTTGGGAAAGTTTCAGTTTTCTTTTAGCTTTTCATGAACACGTGCGTAGAATATTTCCACTGGGATGTTTTGTATTTTGCTACAAGGAATCCAAGAAGCTCCTTTCATACTTTTCAAAATTGCGCACAGACGAAAACTACAAATAAACAATTTAATGCTGGAATCTCAAACAGAATTTCTTAACAGCTTTATGTAGGACACTACAAATATTTCAAGTTACAATGAAACTTGGAGTAATCACACTTTCCAGTTTTAAAACGATTGTTTCAGCAGCATCCCAAAACATACTCTTTTCTTACGGTATGTTATATACCAAATAACACACTAGGGTGTTATAAAATTGTTGCTATGAAATCGGTATTGTAAACAAATAAGAATATCGCGTTTCCTAGTTACAGCGTTTACGTAATTAGATTAATTTCTCTAACACAAATCACAATGACAAGACATAAATCGATAAAAATCTTTATTAAAATAATATATCGGTCGGACGTTAAACGTTGAACGCACCACGGGTGTTGAACGGACAATAACTCCTTCAGTCAACGTACACACCTCGGGCCAGAGGCCCTCGGAGAGTACACTGTTGACCTCAGGCGTTATTGTTCTTATAACACCCTTGATACGTTAATTACTATTATTCACTGCAATGTCAAATTCATGGTTTCCTCTCTTGTTAAAAAATAATGATTTAGAACAGAAGAATCCATAATTTCTATTAATCTAGTTTATTTCGTCTTCAAATACCTATATATAATCATAAACTTCAAGTTTCCGAAGTTGGCATGACACAGATGTCTCACGAATATTTCTCACCTTACGTCGTAAGGTGAGAAATACTCTCGGCGTATAATTGTCATTTAATTTTGAATATTGAATAATCTAATTTTGCTTATTTTGCCCTTGGTCATTTTCAATTTTCTTTAATCAAAAATATTTTTCTCGTTGTATTATTTGACATTTATTCTAATATTTTGACATTTTCGAAACCATAAGGTCGATATTACACAATATGCGATCAATAGGAGCACAACAGGACTCGAAAATTTTAAAAACTTTACCTCATTCGATCGGTAAGAGCACAACAAACTCGAAAATTTAAAAACTTAACCTCACGGGTCTCGTTTTTTTTTTTTAACTTTTTCTTATGTTTTGACATTTCATCGGTATTTTCGAAGCCATAAGGTCGATAGCGAAGAATATTATACAACATTCGATCGGTAAGAGCGCAACACGACTCGAAAATTTAAAAACTTAACCTCATTCGATCGGTAAGAGCACAACAGGATTCGAAAATTTAAAAACTTAACCTCATGGGTCTCGCTTTTTTTTAACTTTTTCTCATACCTACCGATCTTGAACTATAATATACTATTCTGAACCTACTAAATTTTGTAAACATGTCTCATTTAATTATTGTCTTCCCCTTTGTACAAATACTACGATATCTATGAGAACTATTATTTTAAAACATTAGTTTTGAGTTTTGGTGCAATTTCAGTAATTAAAGTGCAGTGTGATAATTTATTTGAGTACTCGGATAGTCGGAATCAAGAGGTCACAAGAAGGCAAGAGAGAAATCGTTCTCAATGCGTCACTGGAGGAACCGGTGCTCTAGAGTCGAAGTAAAGAACACTCGAGAAAGATGCGTTAATTCTGGTAGAAACTTAATTTCTTCCCAAGTTGAAAGTCATTTGTAAAACTGTCCATCGTAAACAAAAAACTAGCGTGTAGGAATTCTGGGGTAGCGGGCAGGGCAGGCTACTAGATCCCATCTTGAAGTAGCACTTCTTTCCAAGTTTGCAGCGAGTTGGCGTGACAATATTTATGTTCTTTGCTAGGCTATACGTATAATCCTTTGAACGTTGTCCTGAACTACGCTGCGCTATTTTATCGTTCCATTAGCACTTAATTTTAAGCGCTTTAACGCTACACACAGATAAACGGACGGAAAACGAAGCCTGTACGATGCACTAAATGCATTTGCTTGCTTCATTGAATAGTTAACCGGGGAACTATTATAACGTTTAGATTTTCGTGTTTTAGAAATGGGAATTGCACTCCGGACTGGGAATTCTGATTGTTGGAGTTTGAATTAGATTAATATTATTAAGATTTATTTCGATGGGCTCTGTAATTCCTGCTCCATAACTGCATTACGCCTTGTTCTTCTATTAGTTCTGCCATAAATATAAACTAATACAATTTAAACCCATTTATATTCATATTACTTTCCTGCTCCCATGCTATCCAATCTACTCTTAATTGTTAGACACTACGATTTGTACGTTCCCTAATTGAACCTTACAATTATTGCTCCATTACCTAAATCAACTTTACATTGAAAATAATACTGCAATATTTTATAAATTATAAAACGTGGTATAAACTTAATTGTTTTCTGAGTCTGTACAATTAAGCATTGATTCTTTCCATAAATAAAGTAAAACAAAACTAAAAGTACTATTATTAAATTAAGAAACTTGCATTTCCGTTATAAATTCCATGGTGTCAGACTGTTATATTGTTAAACAAGAAGTTTTTTTACTAACAATTATTTTTATCAGCATTACTATAATTTTTTAATGTTTTCTTCATTACTTCTTTAAAAAATCGATTGTTTCACTTCTTGTAAATGTAAAACATGACATATTCTATAACATAAAATTATAATAATAAAAAATTGATTGGACCAGTTTAAAAATTTATAATTATCCTATTAGCTAGATTATAACATTCTATTTTTGCTAATAATTAATTTCAATTCTCTCAAAATATAAATTATGAGGTAACGAATCAAATTACTTCCAAATCAGTAAGTTATAATAGTTATAATACACATTATAACACCTGTTCGAATAGTGCTTGCACATACATACGTGGTCCAATAAGTTTATAAGTTACAATAATATAATTCAGAAATTAAGATCGGTAATTGAGACCACAGTTCCCAAAATCATAATATAGTTCCAGATGAATTTTTAATATTTTTAAATGAACGTATGTAGAGAATGCCATATTCATAATTATATTTGAAAAATGTTTCAAAATGAATAAAATAAAAATATGACTGAAATTCAAGAAAATACATTTGTAAACAAACAGCTAATAATAATTAAGTGATCATTTCATTTGCTTCATTGTCATAACCATTGTTTTTTCATATAAATTTAATAATTGTTTTACTTTTGCCGTTTGAAATAAACACTGACACATCGATGGTAAGCCAAATATACGGATTCCTTTTCTAATGGTGTAACTTACTAATATGACTCCCAAATCCCTCAATAAAAATCCCCCAAATAAAAATTAAAACTATGATCATAACTTGAAATCCAACAAAAAGAGGAGCATCGTCATTTGAAAGTAAACACAAAAATTCAAACCAAAATCCAATATTACTTTAATTGGAATAAAAAAAAGTCACGTGTATCTAGTGATTTACGTATTTTTTTCTAATAAACAATTCACCTTCACGAAATAGAACAATTTACCAATTTTTGTCTAATTAACAGATTTTATATCTTTTATACTCGTAGTTTTCGAGATGCCTACGTAGGAGAAGTTATTCTCGATAGGCTGTATAATGAATTTTTCTTACATACGAGTACTGTATGTAAGTTCAGTTATAATGATGCACTTACCATTGGAAATTTAAATTTTAAATATTTTCCAAATCATCCTCTCTAAAAAGCATTGATTATAGTCTCATTTATTCTTCCCTAAACTTATCCCAATTTCACTCCCTCGCAGCTCTGTGTCCCTCATAATCAGTTTAGCGTAGCGCGTTTGTTGTTTGGAGAGTCTTGTCCCTTGCGAGGTGAAGTTGTCAAGTTTTGTCTGTGGGGCTGTCAACAAGGTGCGTGCCCCGTTCATTATGCCGGGGGTTACAGGGTGGAACGTCCACCCCACGTCAAACTTCCACACTTCGATCCACTGGGATATCCCGGATACTGGATAGGGATGCACTTTTAATCAGCTATTGGAAATCCATACCAAAATTACACCAGAATATCAGACTTCTAATTATAATACATACAGTGAAAGAAGATTGGTATTGACATTTAGTTAGTATAAATTAATATGTGATATGAATTATTCATAAGCATAATTTCTATGACAAAGTTGTAAGTGGCTTGTGATTTGAATAACTTCCTGATGAATCTAACTCATGTAAATAATTTTTTGGTTTTATGGAAGGTAAATAAAGTTGTAACCAGAGGTTAGAAAAGTTTTCAAACGATTAGAAAAAGATATAAATAGAGTGAAACCTTGAATTACTCAAGTTAGGCAAGTTGTCAATCGAAATGAGTTAGACTAATTACACGTTCGACTATAGGCAAGGAGTTCTATATAGAAAGAAGATCTAGACTTAAAGCAAGCTTGAAAATGTGACTGTTGTAAATAACAGTAAAATTATTAGGACGTATATGACTTATGTACTTTTAAAAATAAAAATATTTGTAAAGAGAAAATGTTTTTAAACAACGTATAAATACTAGTATGGACTGCTATAGTGGCGTAGCAGTTAATTAGATCAATGATTTACAATCTTAAAGATATCGAGGTATTTATCTAAACTCTATCCACCTTACCAATTAAATAAATGGCTCTCACATTAGCGCCAGTTTTAACAGTCGAAATAAAAAAATAGAGTATTTAATTGCTGTCATCCGTCATTTTATTAAAATAATTGTAGACATATAAAACCGTCGAAACTTTGCATTTCCTAGTCAGTAGGTATGAAATATAAAGTATTATCTATTTGCTTTTCAAATCGGATAAAGATAATGCGTGACAGTGTACAATAAAAAATTACACGAGATATATATATACAGGGTGGGGCAGAAAAACCTATCCGATTTCAAATCCCTTTTTCTCAAAAGAGGGAGCAGGTAGAGTAGTGGGGTAAAAACCGTTAGAAAGCCGGTTTTATGCCATTTGTCAGTAGTCAACATGCCTTGGTCTGGTGAACATCGTGCTTTTGTTATTGAGCGGTTTATCGAATGCGGCGGTTCGATAATTGCTACACAACGTGCTTTTCGAATTCATTTCGGACTCGGGCGTCATGATCCTGTTCCACATCACGCTACGATTAAAGTGTGGGTGTCAAATTTTAGACAGACGAGTTCAGCATTGAAAAAGAAGTCGCTTGGACGTCCCAGGACAGCAACAGGACCTGAAAACGTGGCCAATGTGAGAGCCGCGATTGAACGTTCACCACGTCGTTCGGCGCGAAAACATTCGCTCGCTTTGGCGATTTCCAACCGCAGTATTCGGCGCATTTTGTACCGGGACCTCAAAATGCATCCCTACAAAATGGTTGTTGTACAGGAATTAAGTGAAAGGGATTTTGAAACCCGTACGAACCTGTGTCGCGATCTCCGAGAACTCCCAAACGACGATGTTGTGCTCTTCACGGACGAAGCCCATTTTCACCTTTGTGGTGCCGTTAACAGGCAGAATTTTCGATATTGGAGTGACGAAAATCCTCGAGAAATCCATCAGGAACCCCTCCATAGCCCAAAAGTGACTGTGTGGTGTGCTCTTTCCCGCCTAGGCGTCTGGGGGCCTTACTTTTTTGAAGAAAATGGGCAAACCGTAACGGTCAACAGCGAGCGCTATTGTTTCATGCTGGAAAATTTTCTTAGACCCAAAATGGAAGAAAATGGCGTGGAAAATGTGTGGTTTCAACAGGATGGGGCAACCGCCCACACATCGCGACGATCAATGGACATTCTCAGGGAACTGTTTCCCGGTCGCCTCATTTCCCTGAGAGGTGATCTTGGCTGGCCGCCGCGCTCACCGGATCTCACTCCATGTGACTTCTTCCTTTGGGGTTACCTCAAATCGAAGGTTTACCAGCATCGACCAAGGACCCTTCTTGCTTTACGAAGGGAAATTGCTCGGGCAATTGAAGAAATTCCTGTGGAAATGACGGTGAAAGTCATGGAAAGCTACCGCGAGCGCCTAAATCAGTGTATCCGCTCCCAAGGACGACATTTGAGTGATGTGCTTTTCAAAACTTAAATTTAAAAATGGCATAAAATTTGCGATATGTTTTAAAAATTTTTTTTGACAAGTTGAGTGGTTTTAATTTTATAACGTTTTGAAATCGGATAGGTTTTTCTGCCCCACCCTGTATATATCATGTAGACTGTTACTCTTTTCAATTTCATACAAAAGCAAATTCAGTAAAATTTCAGATAAAGTAAAGTCAAATTCAGAAAAAGTAATTTCAATTTCAGGAAAAGTAACTCCAATTTCGGAAAAATTATATGATAAAATTAATTTAACTTTTTCGAAAATGAATTTACCTACATTTTCTGAAATTCAAGTGACTTTTTCTGAAATTGAAATTATTCTTTTCAAAATTGAATTTACTGAAAATCACAGTGCGTAAATTTGGCTCCAATTTTAGCCAATCAGAGAGTTCAAAACTGTATCCTGTTCTCTGCAATAATGATTTAATAAGGTGGAACAGGGTATAGATATTTTATTTAAAACCATTAACACCTAGAAACAAAAAGATACAGTATCAAAAAATCAATAAACAATAACTTAATTTTTACTTTTTACTGTATTATTCTAAGACGTTGAAATATTAAAGTTAAATTAAAATCATATGTAAAGTTAATTTTTTGAGCAAAATAGGTAAATATAATTATGCATTTCAATTTTAATAATCCTGCACTAAGACTAAAACTGAAATATTTTACTGTGATATTTAGAATTCATTACAATATTTATTGCAGGATTTTTGCATTTCTCTGAATTTGCAGGCAGAATGCCAAATATGTAAATTACTTATATCCGAAAATATGAAAATATATTATTTTACATAACCTTGAACTTTTGTGAAATTGAAATTTGCATAACAAAATTATGTTACAATTTTTTTGTTATCAAATTTAATTCAAAACGATCGTGCAAAAAATGGATGTTTTGAAATTGCTTTTGCCTGCGGCAAATATCACATTTAATTCTATTTTGCGTAGTATGGTAACAGGGAACAAACATAGCCTACGATTAAAATATAAATTCACGTTCGCAATTTCTGCAGCCATCTCTTCTAATATGATTCTGATACAAGCCCAGTTTCCGGACGTATAAAGATGCCATCGTAGCGAACATTTATGGCCAAATCCTTAGGCTCACATTGCCATTCCCGATATAGACTCAATTTCCATACTTTATAAGATACGGAATCCGTACGCACGACTAGGTAGCGGTAAGCGTTCGCTAAACGCGGCCAGAGGCCGAATGCCGGAGGAAAAAACACCGACCGGCAATCCAATAGCCTAAGGATAATTTATTAAAATATAAACAAATCCTCCACGCGGCCTTGCGCGCCAATAAACAAGGATAAAACGAACGAATGAATGGCGAAAAACTAAAAGAAGAAAGAAGAGAGTAATTCATGAGCTAGCGAATACCTACACTTCCGCTCCCAATTTCTTATCAGTATTGAATGAATAGCTTAGATCATGCGATGCGTTCGCCCGGTTTTTCTCAGATTCGGCAAATAATGCCAAGTGCATTGTGGGAATGGAATTGTTTTCCACAGTGCTTTATTATTTTGTTTCGTGGCTGCGCACCAAGGACATTCATAAAGTTATATTTAGGCAGGGTAAGATTAAACTTACTATAACGTGATTGTAGGAAATTTGTTCCACATTACACTGTAATGAACATGTTTTGCTTTATCAATTATCATGACTTATTACTATTTTTAGTACTGAAAATGTCAGTGTTGTTTGTTGGAGGCATGTGATATTCTAATGTTGTCGTCATTTCAATTTATCATCTGCCAACTGTGACTGCCAGTGATTAAGAAATACATTGTTTTAAAGGATTTGAAAAGTTAAACATCATAATTTAAAATTAGAATGTTAGTTACAAATTACCAAATTATCAAGTATTGAATTTCGTTCAAGCGATAAAACTAGCCCCTGAAACAAGAAAAGGTTGATAGATTTTAACATGAATTTACTTGTTTCTCTAAAAAAAACTTCAACAATTTTTAATGTAGTCAATTCTGGTTACAATTAATAAATGCGCTTAGCATTTTGCTGTACTACATACTTATTTCCAAATAACATTTTATAAAAATATTTTCTTTGTCAACAAATGAGTATACAGGGTTAGTTAAAAGTATAGAGAGGGCGATTTATTGTCGTTAATATTCATTTTAGGAAATTATGTTCAATACAAAAGTTTTTAAAGAAATTTTGATCTACATTTGAGAATACTTAAATTTTTTTTTTGATTGTTTTTGAGTTACGCTTGTCCACGTAATTTTTTTAAATGGGAACCTATTAATTTTACTCTACCATTCGATGGAGCGTTTTTTTCTCTTTACAACAGTATTTTTGTTTTTGTTTTTTTTTTCAATTTATTTTAATAACATTTTTACAAGGAAAAACACCTGTTCAATTATTTACGAATAGTAGGTACATCTAAGATAAACAAAATTATTTCCAATAAAGTTGTCGGTCACAATCTTATCATTAAAAACAAATTAATAACTAAGTAAATTACATCGCTCGAGTTTATTTATCGTTTCGCTTTTGTCTATCTTACATGTACTTACTATTCGTAAATACTTGAACCGGTGTTTTTCCTTGTAAAAAAGCTATTAAAATAAATTGAAAAAAACAAAAACAAAAATACTGTTGCAAAGAGAAAGAAACGCTCTATTTGAATGGTAGAGTAAAATTAATAGGTTACGTTACCATTTTAAAAAATTACGCGGACAAGCGTAACTCAAAAACAATTGAAGAAAAAAAAATTTAAGTATTCTCAAATGTAGATCAAAATTTCTTAAAAAACATTTGTATTGAACATAATTTCCTAAAATGAATATTAACGACAATAAATCGCCGTCCCCATACTTTTAACTAATCCTGTATACAGGCGTTAATTACATAAAAATCTGGCCATATGCGTTTAACATGAGAAATCAGTTTTCCCTTGCGTAAAAGTTACCAATTAATTTTAGATACAAATATTTCAAATAAAAGTTGTAGATAATTAAATTCTACGCCTAAATCACTACAGATACAATATTGCACGTTTAGCTACATTTAAAATCGAATTTGAAATTGTATGGGGTCTCGTGGACGTGTGCTTGACTGTCTGGTCGCGGAATCAGGTGAGCCGAATTCGATCCCGAGCGACGCCAAAAAATATTTCCAATTTTAATTGGTACAAAAGTGAACCCTGTGGTACGCTCTCCAGGTCAGCAATGTGTGCCCGTGAGGTGACGCCTGGTAAATGCCCGCACGGTACAAATATATTCATCATTGCCAAAATCTGTGTATAAAGCACATTGGCAACATTCAGCAATTGGTAATATCCCGTGACAATATATTTACATTTGTTTAAAAATATTGATCATGCGAGTATGTACCGATAGCCATGGAAATGAAACATAATTACAAAGAAATGCGTATCGTTTTGAACTGTCAGAAATTCGATTTTCAAAAAAAAGTTAATTCAATTTTCCACCTAAATCCTAAATCACTACATAGATATTATTTTTAAAATCTAACGTATAAATAACTACGTATTGTTATTTTTTACATTTTTTAACCTATAAAATTAAATTTCCGACATTTCAAAGGACGTGAATTTCTTTGAAATTTGGTTTCAATTCCATAAATATTGCTATAAATAAGCAATATTTATGGAATTTCAAATTCAATGTTACAGGTTACGTGTATAAATAAATCTGTTAGTGTAGTGTAGTATGTTAAGCGTAGATTTTATTTATCTATAACTTTTATTTGAAACATTTTTGTCGAAAATTAATTGGTAACTTTTGCGCGAAGAAAATCTGATATCCTAAGACAAACGCCTATGAATGACCAACTTTTTTATTAACAGCCTATATATTATTATCAAAAAAATATAATTTCAGAATAAATCTATACGTGTTTCTTTTTTATTATTATCATAATTATTTTACTCTATTTTCACGAACAATGCTCACATTGATGGCGATGCCATTTCTGACAAGATAGCGGCTAACAAACGAATAAATTTATAAATATATTGTTTATTACACACTAGTTGTACCCCTTGCAAATTCTTGCAAGCAACAATATTATAGGATAATGCTATTAAATTATAGATTTTCTATATTTTAATGTTTGGTACTCTTCTAAACTGTTTTTTTTTTAATTATCGCCCTACTATTTTTTAAATACATAGGGAGAACTCTTATTATTTATTTAACACAATACATATAAATAATTTAAGGCTGAATACTGTTGACGAACACTAAATAATTCAGCATTGAGAAACCGTAAACAACAAAATAAGGTGAAGCAGGTTATGATATCAATAAACTAAAAAATTTGGTGATGAGTCATACTCTCGTTTTTATTTTATGGGCGCACTCTTGAGTGTTTGCGAATACTCCCGAATCCAGGGGGTCTATTCTAATTCATAGCCACATGTGCTATCCGCTATCCGCTATATAAGTTCCACTACTAGTCAACAGATGGGGGTCCCCATCCCGCTATCTGACTTGAATCCATCTGTTGGCTAGTAGTGGAACTTATTAATATTGCCAGATGTCAAGTTGACAAATAGTTCGGCTTTTCAATTTTGTGATCAAATACTTGTGTTCGTGTGTTATATCAATAATATTTGATTAATATCTATATATTGTAAGTGCCTATTTAAATTATAATAATTATTTATAATTATAACGAATAGCACATGTGGCTATCCGACTTAAATCCATCTGTTGGCTAGTAGTGGAACTTATACAGCGGATAGCGGATAGCACATGTGGCTATCCGACTTGAATCCATCTATTGGCTGGTAGTGGAACTTATATAGCGGATAGCGGATAGCACATGTGGCTATGAATTTAGAATAGACCTCCAGGTCATTAATAGCGCTAGTGCCCTTCTTGCCTGCTCTCGAAACCAGTGGCAATGTTGTAACTATAACATAGACACTAAAATTTTCTTTATAACCCAACAAAAATTAACAAATTCAAAAGCATTCTTTTTATTCCAAAATATGTGCTTGATTACTCGATATTTTGAAGTTATTTACTTCTTTTATACAACAAACTTACAAATATACACTCCAAAGACTGCACATAAAATTCCATTTTCAATTTTCTCTACCTATCATTACTTGTAAGCGCTACGAATGTTTTATAGAACATTATGAAAGATTATTTGTGTTTGGGTGCGAATTACGAAAATGTTGAATTTCCTTCTTTTAGTTTAAAAACAGGCTGTAATAAAACATATTATTTCATGTATTTACCTATATTAATGGACTCATTTATACTCTAGTTTTTAGTAAACTAAATTTATATATCACATTAGTTATTTTAACGATAACAATAACGTTTTTAGTATGCAAAGTTTATAAACCGCCTGGCAGCATTGCGGGGATATTTGATAGGGCCGTAAGTAGTGACATGATCTCTGTTGGAGTTTGGTGGTTAGCATGTGTTGCTGATGCGAGTAAAAAGGCGCGAATCTCATGGGGATAATATCGCACCAAGTAGCGCAACAGCCGAGTGCATTGATGAGATGAAGCCTCCTAGGAACCACAGCACCAGTGGCGTGCACCACGATTTTACATTTACGACTTGCTTTAATATTATATGAATACTCGTAATTGGCGTAATTACAACTGCTCGCTGTGAATTAGTTTACAACACTGTTAATTGTCTATGCAGCAAAGATATTACAATTAATTAATTTCACAATATTATCTAAGTAATACGTTAAAAATCTGTGGCAATTATATTTGATTTCATCCAAACTTCTTTTCTTCCTACAACTCAGTAATAATGCATAATAGTTATATTTTTACTAAGAACTGACTCTCGTTTTAGGCCAGATCCTACCACCTCTAGTTAAAGTGACAGTTTATTTACCATTAGTTAAGAATTAAACTGAAGATTAGAAGCAATGATTTCCTACAGTTAATAAACTTTTTAACTTAGTTTAGAAGAATACTGAATATACAGAAGCATAGTGCTGGTGCAACATATAAAAGTGATAAGGTGTCAAGTGATAATTATTATATTATTATATTTTGAAGAATTTATTTCATCATACTATAATTATTACTGACGAAGATGTAATTTTTGTGTTTGATGTATGTACAATTATTTAAGGACTGACAGTAGATAACTACCAATTACAACACTAACCAGAACATCGAATGGAAGTTAAATTAATGACAGTTTTAACTTCCAATTTTCCAATTAGCTACAACCAAAGATGGTAAGAACAATTTTGTAATATAACTGTTAGTTATCAGTAACTATCACTTTAACTAGAGATGGTAGGAGCAGGCCTTAAAAAATCAATGTACTACTAATAAACAAAATATGATTTTTATTAGAATTTTAATTGCGTACATTTACACAGAGATGGATATAGGCGTACATGGTTTCACTCGTTTCTGATGCTTAAAGATATAAGTAATACTTGCTCTCTATAAACATCGAACATATTAAATTTAAATATGTATGTACATAATCTGAGTAATATTTTTATTTAAAGATAACATGTAAATTATTATGATTTTTACTTGTGTCAAATTGAGTTGGGTTTTTATGTATATCCATATTAATTATATCTATATTAATTAATTAATATGGTATATTATATTACTAGGAGTTGAAACAGGTCTTTTTGTGTTGAGCTCATATATTTGAGGCCGAGGCTATGCAAATTGAGCGAAATACAAAAAGAATGTTCAACTCCAAAGGACAAGCATTCCGAAGTAAACTTGAGGTATACAAAATGTAAATGTCATTTCAGAGGTTTCTTCTGCCATTTTGTAGAATAAAATATGACTGACCTACGCAATACAACTGTCATTTGTCAGAGCTGCTGTTGTAGGTGCTGCCACCAATGGTATAAAAAATAATTAACATTATTGTACGCCGTAAAATAACATTTTTTTTATTATTATACTAGTAACAAAACGACTAACTTCTATATCATATATGTAGTTGTAAAATATGAATATTATAATATGCTTGAAGAAAAAAAAAATATGTTCTTCCTCAAAATATTTTTCTTTCATTTCGTGTTCTTCAGAACAACTCTAAACAATTACCACCATACATAAATTAAACAAATATTCAAGTTCGTATTGTAGCTAGAAAACAAGTTTGAAGACAAATTGGAAATTGAAATAAAATCTTTTGGTTTTGAGTTTCAGATAATTAAAGATATTTCGGCCAACTTCGGAAAAAATTAAATTGATTAGCAAAACGTCATATTCTTGAAATTATATAGCGAAATGTTAAATTCGACTGAAGAATGATATATCTATTTTAATAATGTAAACGTTGTTAAGAGCTCCACTGAGCGGTACATCAAAGAATATTCGTTAGCAGAAAGTTGGCATACGTTACAATGTGGTGAATGGATATGACGGCAACAAACAAATTCATCCGAATATTTTTATTCAAACATCATACGCAAGGAGAGCATATTCATTCTATTGTTCTTTTTGGTTAGTATATTTCACCTCTAACAGTCTCTTGATTTAATTCGAGAAGTAAAATTATATTATTGTACAAATTCTTTTAATAATATATACAAAAATTAATGATCATTAACGGTTAGATAAAGTATGCGTACTTGAACTTGAGACTATTGACAGATGTCAAAATTGCGTCTATTAACAAACCAGAAAATAATGACAGTAGTAAGTACGTGTTACATAGTGTTTTGTACTGTATGAGTGCAATACAATAAGTAAGCACGAGCTTACTACATTCAATATTTTCTTGTTTGTTAATAGATGCAATTCTGACATCTATCAATAGCCTCAAGTTCATGTGCGCATACTATATCTAACCGTTAATGATCATTAATTTTTGTTGTCTGTCTCGGCTATTAGGAATATTTAAGCAATGATTTTGTAAATATAATATTGCTAAAAAAATTAAATAAATCATAAATATTTTAGTGTTTCATCTTAAAACATATATCAGTATTCATTGTTTTTCTGAAAGGAGTATAAATATACAAAGGCAGTTATCTTCGGCGAACGTCACTGGCGAGTGGAACATAAGTTATGCATGCGATCTGAGATCTGGTGGCAGACGACACTTCTTCTAACTAGATTCATCAACAATGGGTCGTCGGGCGCGCTTAAAGCATTTAACTTTCCAGTGTGCATAGCAGGAAACACTAGGCAGGCAAGAGGACAATATACGCGGCGGAGGCACAAAAAGTAAATTGCGTCGTTGCGCAAGTGGCCCATAAAGCAACAACTATCCAATTTCCGGAGGAACAAGAGGCAAGAAGCATGAGCAGGAGTTGGAGTTTGCAGATCGCTGACCTGGAAAGTGAGGTACGCGAACTAGCGACCGATGCCTGATGGCTTGTCTTGCCGATGCTGCTTGATCATTCTCAGTCAGCGCAGGGAATTCCATGGATTCAGGGATTTGCAAGAGCCCGACAAATTATTGCAACCAACCAACTTTCCATCACAACTAATCACACTCTCTACTACACATTTGCTCCACTTACAAACAAACTTCCACTGCATTCAAATACATACACACATAAACTAATTTAAATATAGGCAAACAATAGCATATTATTCAACAAGCTGATAATGATCGGTACCTACTAGCTGTAAAGGACGAAATGAAAAAGATGTGCCATTAAACTTTAAGAGTATTTAATAGGAAATAATTCATATGCTTTTATAAAGTATATTTAAATAGGGAAATGCAAATAAATAATTTATATGTTATCTGAAAAACGATAGTGTTTAGATTAAATTAATGATGCACAACAATATGTTACAAGATGTAGCAGTTTACTTTACTTGAAACTATCTATTTATTCAAATTGAATATATATTTTTAAAAAATTATATATGGGTTAATTACAAAAAAATAGTAATGCTGAACTAAATTACTCTAAATAGAAAACTGCAAGGGCTAAAAATATGTAAAACTAAAATAATATCCCATACTTTTTGCAAATATTTGTTAACAATAGTCACAAATCGGGATCTTATACGAGTTACATGTGTTTTTGTTATCTTGTTATACTTCCGAGGACAAAGTTCTCATCTTTTCCTTCTGTTACCAGGATCTGCGGGATGACTTCGTTTTAACTTTAATCACAAATTTCTTCATTATTTTTTCTATAGTGGAAGTTTTTGGTTTATATATTATACAAATTCTAATTCATATGGTTGTATAAAATTCCTAGAATCGGACATAATAATGGTGACCAACAAATTCCGCTAAAGAGAGCTTTGATTGTATTTGACTATACGAATATAAATTTATGCATTCTAATTGAATAATCATCACTGATCATAGGAAGGAAGAAAAACTGAATTGATATTTAAGTGTGAAATACTATAAAAATAGGTCCACAAATCATTCTTTTGTTTTCGTTTCATATAATTCGAATATTCTGAAATTATGTGTTTGAAAATCGTGACAAATGATACTAACATTGTATTAACATACATGTTTCGATACTGTTTCTATTTGCTACATGACCTAGAAAATCTAATAAATTATTCATGTATCACGAATTAAATTTAAATAAAGATATAGAATTAGATTTTGTTCAATATTGCAAAAAAGTTAGCACATCAAATCATTTTAGATAAATATAAATAATATTAGTGAATTGCATACACTAATAAGTTTGCCACATAATTTTACATCCATACAAATGCACTTATGAAATGGCTGTTTTTATCTATCCCAATCTTAAAATGCAAATAATTTGTATCAACAAAATGATGCAATTTCTGTATACAATAAACTCCAATGGATAAATATTATTAGTACAAGTATAGTTCTCACGCATTAACAGACATCGATAACTGTGACAATCTTCGATTTCCAGCCACTTGTACAAATTTTTTGACATATGATGACAAATGACTTCTGAAAGAGTCATGATATCTACAGGTCTTTATAGTTCAGTTGATCTGAACTCTGCCCTAGACATAGGTGGAAACCTGAGTTGAAATTCCGATGAAGGAAGAGGAATGTTAATATTTTCGTTTTCCAATCCGTTTTATTTAGGTATACATTATGTAAGAAAAAAAAATTCAACCTTATACATATTGCGAATCGCAAAGTTATATAACGTTATAAATGGTTTCTCTAAAATACGTTTAACTACAGATACCTAAATAAATAAGACAATTCTACTAAATTGGAGTATCCTTTGGGAACCTTCATGGGATTCGTAGTCGAGTAAATTTGGTCTTAATGTTCCATATATTTATTTCAACATTTAATACAAATTGTCAATTGTACGTTTCGGGCAAAAATTAGCCCATCTTCAGCAATATTTAAAAATAAAATTTCATATTTTTAATTATTGCTGAAGATGGGCTAATTTTTGCCCGAAACGTACAATTGACAATTTGTATTAAATGTTGAAATAAATATATGGAACATTAAGACCAAATTTACTCGACTACAATTCTACTGAACTTAATTATAACCAAAAGTGTGGCATTTAGCCAGTAAATTGCTTAAAAGTTCTTCGAAAATAAAGCTTATAATAGAACGCTTTGTTCGATTAGGATGAAATTTGGAATGACACACTATGTTGATATTAAGATGATATTTGTTATTATTATTGAGTCATTAGTGTACGGTATTTGAGTGTCATAACCATGATTCGAAAATAAAAACACAGAATTGACGTCACAAGTAAGAGAGAGCTAGAACATCTCGATACAAACAAACCCCCTCCCGTTGTCTTTCCATTTGTCATTCGGGTATATAACCCAGCTATCTATTCCAAATTTATTGCATTCAAAATGAAACAAAAACCAGAAGATGTGCTTGGGGCAACTAATATAATTATTCATAATAAATATAAAATGACATTTACGACGTTTACCTACATCGTTGAATTTGTACTGTGAACTTCTAAGCAGTGCCGCTAGATGCGCTATGTGCAAATTACACTTGCGTGTCTGTTATTTTTTAAAGGCAAAGGTAATAATAATAGAAAAATACATTCAATACTAAAATTTTGTGTTCCTTTATAATTTGTGACGACTGTTCTAATTACGTAGAAAAATATAACCTAATGCCTGTTTTGCATTTGTCAATTTTTCAGTCAATTTTAAGAACTTGGCCAAGCTCAATAAATTGAACATAAAATTGTACCAATTACTAGCCAACTGTTTACATTTTTTTTTCATATTGAAATATTAAGTCATTGATATGTAACATACATATAATTAATTGATTTATTGCTGTCATTAAAATTACTAGAAAGAACTAAAAAAAAAATCAATGAAAAATAGTACATGCTCTATTTCCAGCTTAATTGGCTTAAAATTGATAAGTGTAATACAAATGTTTTTTAAGCTCAATTTCTAGAACGTGACCAAGTTCTTAAAATTGACGCAAAAATTGATAAATGTAAAACAAGCCTAAGTGAATGCGCCGCGCATTTTTTAAACAAATTTAATGTAGTCGTCTATTCAAATGACAAACAACTTCTGATATTATAAATAAACGAAATTAATTTTTTGATGGACTTTGAAGCAGAATACTAACTAATAGTTATAGATAAGTTTAGCCAAATCGTTTTAATTTAAAACCCAGATATTTGTAGTTCAATTTCTGGATGCCAGACATGTGTACAATATTACAATCGGTATTAATCTACAATGGGGGATTACACCATTTTTTTTTATATAATTTCATCTGAAAATATTAGGAAAACTAAGACTATTGATGAAAATCCGGTGAAAAATTACTATTAATAAGCGAGTTATGGTCTCCCGAATTTTGAAAAGATTGACGTGACGTCACATTTATGTGTTTTTATATCAAACTGTTTCCATCATGGACCTAAATGTTCTTGAAATATATGCTATTTTAAGTTATATTTACATAAAAATAAATGAATATTATAACACTGTATAAGTATACATACTTTATAATTACAGGTGTGTTTAAATTATTAAGTTTAATGCAAGAAATTTATGTTAAAATAAAAACTGTTTGGAAACTGTAGTACAGGAATGTTAGCCCCTCCTTTCGAATTTGAATTTCTATACTTCCATTGGTAGTAATCCCACCTCCTAACACGCTATTTGTAATGCATGTATAGGCGGTTTCTCGGTCGCCAATCAAAATATTTTCATATTAGTGTCGAGGCGTTATAAGAAAAACCCTTTATTTCCCAAATATCTCAATTATACCATTTCATTTTTTTATTAATATTCATTATTCAGCATATACATTCGTATTTTTTTACTATTTTCCTTTAATTCGATTGAGCCGTAATCCCCCATTTACTCAAAATACACTCTTGATCTGTTGGAATTTGAACCTGGGACTCCAATGTCCTTATCAGCAATAATAACCCTTGATAAAGTAAAAAGCTGTAGAGGCTAACTTTGTTGAAAGTTTAAATTCAAAAACAATATGTTATTAAGCACTATACAGGGTGTCTCAGGACGAGCTTACGCTATCTATATTTTCAATACTATTTAATATAATTTAACGAAATTTAGTATCTAGGGGTTATCCAACATGCCCGTTTCAACTAAAATATTTTCAAAGCAGTAGCACTTCCGGTTTGACCGGAAATTTACCTCAACTTTCTTATTTTAAATGGAATATAGTACTTTTTATTTTACCATTGAATGCAGCAGACAATTTTACATATGAAGCATTAAAAACATTTTACTCATGATCAACTACTTTCGGCGTTATTCAACTTTTTTTGATTTTTTGTCTGAAATCCGGCACATTTTCAAAACCCTGTATCTCGGGAACGAGATCGAATTTTTATAATCTGAAAAAAAGCCTTTCATAAAGGAGACTTTAAGCTACATTATCCATCCAAGAATCCTCGATTATTTATAAAAATGTGACGGGTACGTTACACCAAAATTACAGTTGACAAACTTCAAAAAAGACAATTTTTTTAAATGGAACCCCCCCTTTTTTATTACATAAATGTGTTTTACGGCAAAAAATAAGGGTACTTTATGTAACATGTCCTATGTTGAAAATTGATAGAATTTCAGTAAATTAGAAAAACATGTAATCTGGGTATAATTATTTTATTAATACGGATACGTAATAATTTATTGGTTATTTATGGTGAATGTCAAAAAGTAATGAGAAGAACGTGCGACACATTCGTGGAAAGATATCCTCAGAAACCACGCCCAACACCAGATGTAATTAGAAGACTTCTGTTTAACTGTAAAACACGCGGCCAGTTTAAAGTGAAAATTTCAAAATCTAAGATAATAGACAATCAAGAAAATTTACTGAAATTCTATCAACTTTCAACATAGGACATGTTACATAAAGTAACCTTATTTTTTGCCGTAAAACACATTTATGTAATAAAAAAGGGGGGTTCCATTTAAAAAAATTGTCTTTTTTGAAGTTTGTCAACTGTAATTTTGGTTTAACCTACCCGTCACATTTTTATAAATAATCGAGGATTCTTGGATGGATAATGTAGCTTAAAGTCTTCTTTATAAAAGGCTTTTTTCAGATTATAAAAATTCGATCTCGTTCCCGAGATACAGGGTTTTGAAAATGTGCCGGATTTCAGACAAAAAATCAAAAAAAGTTGAATAACGCCGAAAGTAATTGATCATAAGTAAAATGTTTTTAATGCTTCATATGTAAAATTTTCCGCTGCATTCAATGGTAAAATAAAATATAGTGTATTCCATTTAAAATAAGAAAGTTGAGGTCAATTTCCGGTCAAACCGGAAGTGCTACTGCTTTGAAAATATTTTAGTTGAAACGGGCATGTTGGATAACCCCTAGATACCAAATTTCGTTAAATTATATTAAATAGTATTGAAAATATAGATAGCGTAAGCTCGTCCTGAGACCCTGTATAGTTTCTAAGAAACTTTGTGGTATAAGAAATTTTAATTCTTTCTATAGAGAAAAGTCTGTATGTATCTCTGGTTGGTTATTTAACACAGTAGGTTTCATTGGAAGTGCAGATAGCTTCGCACACGTTCGCACGACGAAGTTTTGAAATCCTTGCGCTGTCAGCAGGGCACAGAGAAACGTGCTGAACTTTTGCCAACACTGATTATGAACAAAAGCAAAGAAAATAAGAACAGGAAAGACGAAGAACGGAAAGGACGTGAGGTGTGCACCGAGAGCTAACGAAACTTCACGCAAGTGCTACACCACCTCATGCAAGTGTAACGTCCCCATACACTGCCACAACTTCCAAATGAGATTTTGCGATTGTTATTATTGCTGCAACATTTCTATGACCTCTTATTTTATACTACGTTTGTATGCAATAAATCGCGAGATATCTGGAGTTATTTACTAGATGTAAGTGTTCATTCCAATGCTTGAATGACTTGAATTAAGAAAAGAAATATTCATAATTACGAAGATTAGTTGCATGAAATATAGTAAATTTCACATTTTGATGCTGGAAAGAGTAATATTATACAGGTAAGGTGTCCAGTTTATGTCCAATATGGGGATCTCAAAACTAGGTACCTGTGAGATACGGAGTCGGTTAAAATAAACAAAAAATTGCTGCATTAGGATTAGGATGCCATTTTAGCAATAAAATTTTTTTATTGGCCACTAAATATAGATAAAAATGTAAATTTTGTAGTTTTATATTTTTCCAAATAACTTCAAAATATGAAATATTATTGGATTTTGGTTTAAACTTTTTTAGAGCACTTGCACTATTGAACGTCAATTTATAATTTTTATTTTGGTATTATGTAAGAAAAATGCAGCACAGTAGGTGCATGAGGTCTGGGTCTGGGCGTCTGATCGCGAATCTGAGGATCCGGTTTCGATCCCGACCGACGCCAAATATTATTTCGAATCGCACACTACGAATATGCCATTTCATCATCATTGCCGATATCTGTTCAATGCAAATTAGCACACCCTGCAATGGGTAATATGCCGTGATGATAAATTTATTTTTTTCTATAGCAGATTTTAAAGTGTGCTTTGTTCAACTCGAAATAGTTGACTAAGTGACATTTTAACCGCAAGGGTAGATAAAATAATACTTTAACAGCAAGGGTAGATAAAGAACTTTAATTTTTATTTAAATAAAAATACATTATACATTTTGGCGATTCATATTATATATAACTTCAATTGTATAAACATGAATAAAATGAAATTGTTTTCAAATTCTATAACTACCACGCTACTGAGATTTTTAAATTGTTCTTAAATAATTTAATTTTTTTAGTTTTTCTAATATTTGCTCTTTAAAATCTGCTATAGAAAAAAAATAGAATTTTACACACGACGATAAAATTAAATTATAGACTCGCGAAAAATAATTCACTCGCGAAATCGCTCGTGAATTAAACTTTCCGCTCGTCGATAAAATACAATTTTATCGTCCTGTATAAAAAAAATATCCTTTTTTTTAAACAGATATCGCTAATGATAACATATTCGTACTGTGCGGGCGTTTACCATTATCATTAATAATCTCTTTCTGATCTGCTATCCAAGAAAAGAGAAAAAAGGTGAAATGTCAAACTGTCAAAAATAGAGTCAGTGTACGCATTTTTGTTAATTATATCACGGTTCTACTGATTTGGTTAATGAGTTAAATAATGGAGAATTGTGAATGAAGACATCATTAGATGCAGAGACAATTTTTGAATTTTTAACAATGGTGCATCCTTCAAATGCACTAGGGTACCTTCTGTTTCCTTCTCACATTCGTTCATATCCACCATATGATACTCAGTGGTTTGTCCCATATTTTCCAACAAATATTCTATAAATTCATTTCAAATCAATATTTCAGTAATCACATTTTATTTTCTAATTTTTTTCCAAAAATTCCAAATAAAAGTTTTACATCCAGTTTATAAGTATATAGCTGAATCTATGTCCCGGTCATTTCATTCGGTAGTGTTGATACTCGTATAAACTGAAATGTATTTCGTGAAATAAGTTTCCACATATGCACTTAAGCGTATAAAAAAAACTAGGGGATAATAAATACCAGGCAGTAAGCGTCATGTAATAAAAATGTTTCGCAGGTATTATAAATTGTTTTATTTTCCTTCCTTGGCGCATTCTAAACCCGTACAAGTTAAAGCGAGCATAAAGAAAAAGCTCTTTTCCACACAGACACAGAGCCATCTAGCACAGCCACGAAAAATCCGGCCGTCGTATAAATTAGACGTAACAATGCTATAAAGATGTTTCTGCAACATTAGTTGAAAATTATCGTAGTTACGGAAACATAGATTCGCGACAACTGCAGTTTGGGAAGTTCTCGAATAGAAGAGGCGGTTTAGAGCCAATTTTGCAACTTAAAAACGAATTTTAATGTTCTTAGTGCGAGATCAGAGTTATCACAATAAAATAACTCAACGAATTATTTCGAATGAGCGAATCACCTTCATAGGCATGGTAAGCACATAATAACAGCAATTTAGTGAGTTTGTAGGAATTTAGTTCCGTATCTACTTAATATTAACTTTGAACTTTAACCATTTTCCTTAAAATTGTAAAGTTAAAGTTAGATTTAACGCGATAAACTGAAATATGCCTTCTCATGATCTTTACCAAATTATTATAATAAAATAATTTTCCCAATTTTTTTATCACATTAGAAGTAGGTACATTATAATTACCTTGTTTTTTATACGTTATTATGACTATATTTTGAATTCATTAAATCTGTTGTTCAACAGAAAATAATTTCTTAATTTAAAATGTCTTCAAATCACACAATAACTATTAACTAATAGTATATTGCGTCACAGTTGTGTTATAAATCATACTTATTTATTTACACTCTTCTCAATTTTTATGGCTTTCTATTTTCTATATTAGTTGGCAATGCTTCATTAATAAATAAATATAAATAAATATATCATCACGGTATATTACCCATTTCTGGATGTGCCAGTATCTACAACACATGTAGACATCGGTTATGTTAACGATATATTTTACCGTGCGGGCGCTTACCAGGCGTCACCTCACGGGCACTCATAGCTGATGTGGAGAGTGCACCACCGGGGTCACTTTTGTGCCATTTAAAATTGGAAATATTTGGCGTCGGTCGGGATCGAACCCGGTTCCCCCAGGTTCGCGACGAAACACTCAGGTACGCGGCCAGGGATCCCATTAATTATTTTACATTTATTTTATTTCTATAAAAATTTACATTGATATTTATTTTAACTGTATACACTTGGAATAAAAAGTTGGTAAATTACTTATTTAGAACTCTAAACAAATAACATAAAACCAAATTATGGAAAACAGTAAAAACAAGTAGGTATCCAATATAAAATGAGAGTTTGTAGGTATTTAAATAAACATTATAAATATAAACATAAAAAGCTTACACGTTGGATATTATACTTATGAAACACTGATATAACAATGGCAATGATTTAAATATTAAATCCTTTTAAACAGGGTGACAGTAAAAACAGGTCAATCAAAATAACATTTTTATTAACAATTATTTTTAATTTTCTTAACACATTTATAAGCTAGGGTTAGGAGTTCGCAAATCATGGTACTTGGCATGATGGTAGCGCTTCCGGTTAAACCGGAACTGACATTAACTTACATATTTAAATGGGACAACTATATAATTTTATATATTTGGAATCTATGCAGAATTAATTTCGACGATATGCTTAAGTAAATTTTTATTCAAGAAATAAATAACAAAAACGCAAGAGAAAATTATGAATAATTAATCTGGTAATTCATGTCAGGTAGGCTGTGATAACAAAATGATCGTTATTTTTTTGTAACAAAATATAGAATCGCACAAAAATAACTGCATATTTAAATAATTAACTTAAATATTAGTTAATATTATTTCACCTATTTCACAGCCTGCCAGATATCATAACTTAGCAGGTTAATTATTTCTAATTTTCTTTTACATTTTTGTAATTTATTTCTCCCTTAAATATGCATTTCAAGCATTAGTTGAATTCGTAATTTTAGATAGATTCAAATATATAAAAATATATAGAGTGTTACATTTGAAATATGAAAATTAATGACAGTTTCGGTTAAACCCGAAGCGCTACAATCATGCCAAATAACATAATTTGTGAGCCCCTAAGCCTAGTTTAAAAATATAGAAAGAAAATAACTATAAATAAAAAAGTTTTACAGTATACATAATAGGTATATTTATGGCTAAAATTTATTGCGAACACCGTACAACATTAGTATGTGATGTACATTAAAAGATGGATTCGCACAAAAACAAATTACTAGTAAAAAAAAGCAGGTTGATTTTGAAAATACTATACTTGCCGTCAAATAAATATGGATTGTAGAAAATGCTAAGTTATGAAAAAGAGGCAACCCGCAGGGCAAGGGCAGGATGGGGAGAAGAGAAAAAGTCCATATTTATTTGACGGCAAGTATAGTAAAGAAGAAATGTACAAAAAATTCTGTTTAATAATCAAAAAATCTACAATAAAGCTTAAAGGTACAAAAAATCGTAAGTGTAGAAAAAATGAATCAACTTCAAAGAGTTTAGGTTTAATTAGGGTAGAATAGATTGTATCATTTTTTGGTCATATTTATGACATAAATCAATATTTTTCGTACGGATAAAATTTTCATGGTATTTATTTATCATCTTTATTATACGCTCCAATTTTATTGAACAGGTTAATATTTTTTATAAATATAATTTTTATTTATATAAAAAAATACACTTTGTTTTATATAAAACATATTCTTTTTGTAAGTAATAAATCCCATCCAATATTTATGCATACGACTGCTTTATAAATTAAATTTATTTAAAACATATTACATTTTCAAACATAAATAAGTTCAACTATGCAGTTGTACTTATGTACTTATGTTATGTATGAGAGTTTAGTAACTTGCCTACACAATCCGCATATTAAACCAGTATCGCTCTGAGGCTCTACTTAAAATAAGACTCTTTGAAATAATTGTTGAGAATTAGAACCAAGATTTGTCGTTGTATTTTTGTTAGGCTTGCTAAGGCAATCTAACTTAACCTAACTTATTAAGCACAATTTTCGAATCATATCACACATAGTTTTAGATGCAAAAAGGTCAGGTAAATATGATTGAAATATGAACATATATTTTTTTTCTTCGAAAAATATTGTTATTTTCCTTGAAAATTGTAGGTCCAAATTCAGTTAGATTGATAGCAATATCCCGAAGACAATTTCATCTAAAGAAAACAACTCTCTTGGTGCTCTATTGTTCACAATATTAATCCAGCAAATCAGACGAAATATCAGGGGTTCTGTTGAAGTTATTTATTATTTTCATCTGTTTGGTCGGCCTGCCACGGACGCCAACAGCTTCATACATCAGGAATATATTAACCGGCAATGTCGTACCGCAGTGATAAACTCGCCGCCTCGGGAAAACTTAATCGAGAGCCGAACGAACACTGCCGATAAATAACTGCGCGGGTTGCTCTGATATTCCGACATTTTTCAATCGCTTTCTGGAGGCGGAGACCGGAACCTGGAGCTGGAACCAAACTCCGGTTGCCCGCTGTTTTTCGATAGACGCATGTGGCTCTGACACAAATAGGAGGAATATTTTTTACAGTGTGTGAATTGAGAAAGATTATGTGTTTGTTGAAGTGTGCGAAAAAATGGGGTTTCTTTCAAAAGTACAATGAAAAATTATTGCCCGTAATCTAATTTTCAAAAATATTTTCCTTCCGGAAAGAATTATTCATTTTACATTTCTCATCCAATGTAGGAATTTCAACTGGGAGTATATTTTTCCGAGTAAACCTATGAATAAAAGTTTTAATCGGCCCCTAAACGTTCAATATTATTATACCCTAATACTGTTCAATAATATTGATGCTTTCTCTAAACTATCACTGTCCAATGAAATTAATTGAATAGAGAATAGTACTATAATTCAGCTTACTTTTTGAGTATCCGCAGTTGTTTTATTTTTTTAAATTCATACTTTTCCTGTTACCAGTTACTACATCAAAATAGCGTCCAATAAAATGAGCTGGTACTGAATTTCAAATACCGATATTGATACTTCCGATATCGCAATCTGATAGCCGATCCCGATACGGTACCTGAATATCAGATACTTATGAATCTTCAATATTCGGAACTAAATTTTGCTAAATTTGCACATAAAAAAATAAATTAGTCAATAACTGCACGAAACGTTTTCTATCTCTCAATTTCAAATACATATTTGCTAAAACATGACAATAACTTTTTAAACATACTAAGTATATAAACGCTTCTTGGAAAATATTTTTATTAAGTATATGTCCGGATATGAGTAGAAACAGCATTTTAAACGTTCCTATTGACAATAGTAAAATGTATCTGAATTTCAGATATTGTATCTGAAGTTTTTAGTATTGGATGGTTTCGGAATTTCACCAGAATCAACAAATAACCGATACTGAGTACCCTGGGATGGCGTAGTCGTGTGCGTTTGGTGTCTGGTTGCCAATCTGGTTACCCGGATTCGATCCCGGCCAGTGCAGACTTTTAATCGCAGAAAAGTGATCCCTGTGGTGCACTCTCCACACCAGCTATGAGTGCCCGTAAGGTGACGCCTGGTAAGGGCCCACACGGCAAAATATATTGTCATCATAACCGATGTCTACATGTGTTGTAGATACTGGCACACCCAGTAATGGGTAATATGCCGTGATGATATATTTATTTATTTATAAAGGAAATATTAGGAGCAAAAAGAAAAAGAAAACAGCACAAAACAATTCAACTAGCCTAATCTTCCCTTAAGCATATACAAATATAATAACAATAAATCTGATGTGGCCAACACAATACCTCCCGCTATTTAATTTTTATTAATTTAAATGCTACATATTTACTAATGCTGTAAACTATATTAAGATCCTTTTCTGTCAGTTACATATATATGATATGAACTATATAACAAAGGAATCTTTAAATCATAGGCTCTGAGATTTAAGAAAAAGATTTAAATTTATCTGTAAAATATATATATATATATATATATATATATATATATATATATATATATATATATATATATATATACAAAAAGTATTAATACCTGAAGAAAGTTCAATAATCATTAATTTTTATAATGACAAAATGCGAAAAATTGACATTTAATGATATTTTTCGAAATACAAAGTTTCAGAATGTTCTGAATGATAGTATTTGACACAAACATTCACACACACATATATATACACACACACGAGCGCGCGCACTCACAAACACACAAATCATTCTTTAATAGGGGTCAATAATAAACGAAATTCTATACTGCAATAAACGGTTATTATTTTTTCCATTCATTTTAATATGAATTTTACAAAGTAAAATTATTACATTGTACGAGTAATACACCATTTGAACAACGATTTCCATAATATTATTTCAATATCTAAGCGCATTCATGTAAATCTGCACTTACGTAAATATATAACCTACACACCGATTTTTCACACTTGACCGTTACGTCATAGTTTGATGTTCGTATATTAGATATACGTATCGTATGTTTATCTCTGTCTTACTTATGGTTTCCTACATTCTGTCTTCGATACGTATTTCTATACTATACGAACATCAAACTATGACGTAACGGTCAAGTGTGAAAAATCGGTGTGTAATCTAATCTGTAAACCTTTTTAACATTTAATATAACGTATCGGGCTTGTTAGTGTGAAGACTGCTTGAATAGATCACGTAATACCGACACCTTAAAATTGAAAATCTAAAATTTCATAACAATATCATAATATTTTTGTTAGCAAAGTGGAAACAATATAAGTTTTCTTTGTAAATATTTCCCATTTGGAAAATTGAGAAGTTCCGTGGTAACCCAAAATCACAAAATCCTCATATCATACCATTTCATAATCCTCTTTCATCTTAAGTTTTCCGATCTCTGACAGGCAGGATCAAAACCGATCATCTGAACTATTGTTTCTCAAGGACTTATTGGAAACAAAAAAGATCTGAAGTACCCGCACAGAGAAGCAGTAGCCGAGAAGAGAAAAAGGAAACTTGTATCCACTTTCAAGTCGGGTTACGGTTACTCCTACTCCGGAGCAATCAGCGAGCGCCCGCCCGCCTTTGTCTGCGGGGCGAGGGCGGGGGCGGGAGCGAGAGGCCCTACCCTGATATAATTTCACGCGACCCCTATCCCAACCGAGAGTTCAAGTTGGCCTACATTGGTAAACAGTTCAACTTTCAGCTAGTCAAATAGAAAAATTGCTACTGCCAAGTTTTTGTAGAATTAGGAACGCTCTATGAGTCCTCGTTATCATTCCTAAAGTTTCTCCAGTTTTTATAGATGTCTGCCATTTTTTATTTCTTTTTCTTTTATCTCGCAAAAATATCTCAACGATTTATTAAACTTTTCTACAAATGTATTCCTAGCTAACTGACGAACTTAACAACATTTTGTAGATATATAAATAGGAAGGCCCCTTCCCGTCTTCTGTCTTTCCGAACTACTTTCCTAGAGTGAATCAATTATAACTGTACTACAATAATCTTAATAATTGTATTACACCCTAGCATTTCAAAATGATAGTTGTTAAAATTAACTAGGTACACAAAAAAAAGAACAATAAAGCAGGTCGTTTATTTTAAATAATGTGCTAAAATGTATCATTCTATCATCTGAATTTTCAAATACAAACTGATAAAAAAGAATTGTATGGGAAGACTTAAGACAATGTTTCTCAACCAATGTGTCGCGATACATCAGTGTGTCGCAACAAGCTTCAGGTGTGTCGCGGAAAAATTCCGTAGAGTTTACAGAATTATTTTTACGGTCATTTTTTTGAAAAGCTGGTAAAACCATTAACAAAAAAATATAGTTGTAATATATAATTTAAAAAGCCAGTAATATGCATAAGATTAACACGATACGTCCATAAATAAACCAGCTAATATGTGAATTATACTATTTTATATCTTCTACATTATTTCGAAAGTAATTCAATATTATAAATTCCGGTTTTCGAGTAATTGACAGCAACATTTATACCACATTACACCATATTGAAAGAAAATTTATTTATTAAATATACTAATTAATGTCCATGTTCTTAATAGTTATTTACGATACAAGTACGTAAAGCTAGGCTTTAGTCACGAGTGGGTCAATTAGAACACGAGTCCAGCGAGTGGTTTAAGATTCATGTGTGACTAAAGATGCTTTACGTACCTTATGGGTATAGCACAATATTTTATCTACGATAGAATCTAAAAACCCAATAAATATAAAAAATAATTTTATTTATGAATTAGGACCACAATATTAAATGAAAAGTTTGCCATGATAACAAAAGATTCACCCTGGAATTGCAAATTTAGCGTTTTCAAAAATTTTTAATCACTCATTGCTTGGCAACCAGTCACTAATGAATTCCTGTTACTAAACAATCGTTGTGTAAACTTAAGACTAATAATTAAAAGTTAATTTTACGCAATGTCGTACATAAATAAATTTCAATGAGATTCAATCACTGTTTAATAGCTAAGCACGCGTTTAAATTAAATATTAGCGATTCTCCATTTTGTCCTTACGGTAATATAAGCGAAGCTACATTAAACCACGTCTTTCTAAATTGTAGTCTATATTCACAAGAACAGAAAATATTTCCTGACAAATTCCAGGAATTTAAGATTCAGCTTCCAATTAATATGACTTTACCTTTGTCCATAGAAAATATTAAAACGTGGAAATATTTGTATAAATTTGTGAAAGCTGTTGAAATTAAAATATAATTTTCTAATAATAAATAAAATAATAATTATGATGGCCAATCGACTAAGTTTCGAAGGCCAACTGAGTTAATAAAAATAAAAAAAAAATAGGTAACCTACAAAAAGTAAATTTCTAATATTTTTGTAATTATTAATAAAAATTTAGTATTTTAACCATTTATACTATTGTATTTTTTTTTATTCCAGAACATTATGATTGTATTTATAATTTTATATTATTATAGCAAATTTCATGTACCTTTGAAAGTTGCTATCAATTACACGAAAACCGGAAGTAATAATTATTATTGAGCTACTTTTGAAATTATGTAGAAAAATTAATATTAGGTACTATAATTTATGTTGTACATGTTGGGTTATTAATGTTGAAACAAGCAGAATGATAATCTGTAATGATAATAATATTCACATGTACCACTTGCATATACATATTCCTTATTGATGGAGCGTGTAGGTCTGAAAATCTCTTTCTATAATCGCGTAAGCAGCACATAGTTCACTTTTGGGTAATACCCGTATCACAGCCACAGCTTCTTGGAGTGTAGGAAATGCAGGCTCTAGCACCGACAATAATTCCCGGATCTTAAAACCTCGAGCGGCCGCGGCCGTCCCGGCTAAGCTGATAATTTATAATAATAAGAATGGTTCCAGAGCGGCGATTTCCCCGCGGTCACGTAAGCCTTCGTGGTTACACTTGCGGCTGCACCGCTCGCGGTTTCTTACCTAGCAAATTAAGCCGGCAATGTGTTACCCCGTGATAAGACAGACTTACCCAGCAAGATTAAAAAGAGGGATGATTCCGCAGGATGAATCACTCTCCAAACATTATGGATGGAAAGTTTTATATGAGTAGTTTATGTTTTAAATTTCTTAAACTTTTCATTACTTTATGCTAATTTTACCCATAAAACTATGTAATATTTATTTTTATTCTTCACTCTGCGGAAATAAATCCTTCAAAATGATAAAGGTTTAAATTTTCTTCATTATTTAGCATAAACAGTTTTAAGATTAGCTCAAGACATAAAATAAAACCAGTTATAAAAAAAACATGTATCATTTTTAAGTGCAGAAAATCTTTATAATTAAATATTATATTAGCTGAAAATCGAAATATAGACAGCAATGCATAATAATTGATATTTCATTTCGATGAGTATTGTGTATTTAAGAAACGCTTAATACAGAGTGATACAGAATGATTGAACGGCCTATTCTGATTTTTTGTTTGTCGCAGCGTTGTGAGATTGAAATACGATTGACAGATTTCATTAGCGTACAGTGAATTTTTGAAAAGGGATAAAACTAAATATGTTAAGGATATTTAGAGCAGAATCAATTTATTTACGAACACATATTTCCAAAATTAACATGCGATGTTCCTCTGCAAACACCATTCTACCGTAATGATTTAACCAAAGAACTGTTTAATTTTAAAAGATAAAAAGAACTACATATCAAAAAATTCAAAATACGGAATGCCGATGACTCTTCCAAAATGTCGGTACCTAATAAGGGTGTTATAAAATAAGTATCTCAAATTATGAGAGCATATAGTACTGACCAAAATGAGTAAAAAAGTTTAATCATCATAGGTCCGATCTTCAACTGTTTTTGAGAAAGAGGCCATTTTATATTATAATTGAACAGAAACTGACAAAGTTTTCGAGATAGCAGAGGTAAACACCGAAAAACACATTTTTCACTGCCTGATATCTCGGAAACTATTGAAGATCAGACCCATGTTGATTAAGCTTTTTTTACTCATTTTGGTCAGTACTATATGCCCTAATAATTTGTTACACTTACTTTTTAACATCTTGTATATAACACGATTTTGATCATAATCAGATATTTTTCAAGTCACGTGACTTTCCATCATTCTGGATTACTCTATATTAAATTACGTTGCAATTAAATTATATTCACAGCTACTTAGCATTTTCTGCAACAATATTAATTGATAGTTGGCATCTGTTTTTATACAAATTACCTGTCAGCGTTGAAGTTTATCATGACAGAAAAGGATTGCTGAAACGTCTCTGTATTCTTGTTTAATTTTATTTGAGCACACTGTACCTGTTACAAATATAGCATTAGATGCAGCTTCGAAAATAAAACGTAAATGAACATGAACTGTAATTTAATATATTCATAATTAACAACAAATAATAATAACTTCATACCTTTTAAAGCAGTGTACGCAATCATATATGCGAACCTATTTTTAAGACAGCTTTTTAAAATTATATTTAAAATGAAATTTGTCAAAACATAAATTAACAGCTCAAATGACATTTGTTATAGGTATGCTTTTAATACTGTCTTTTGTTTTAAAAGTTAATTTTTTTGTTACTAGTATAAAAATGTAACTGTTGCTAGGTAACACTTTCACTTACATGTATTAAAAGTACTTTTAATCCTGTATAGCAAATAATTTTACTACAGAAATTTGCAAATCATGCCGTATTTTTAAAATTATTCTTCAATATCAAATGGTAAATCAGATTCTTCAAATCCAGACATTTTAAATCAAAATTTAAATGCAAATACGAGTATTTATACAATTTTGCTACTTGACAGCACAGAACAAAGATATATGTAAACAAAACAAAAGTCATGGCTAACTACCCGCTGAGCTTTACATTTCGAAAACTTGTCTTCATCGTATTTAGATGTATGTATTCATCATATTTATTTAGGTTGAAGAAAAAGTAGTATGTGTTATTCTGATTAAAAGTGTCTTTGTTTGATTAGCAATTTTTGGAAAAAGAAAAAGTTCCACTTTTAATCCTAATAACACAATCTACTATTTTATCTTCGGACCTGTGAATAAGGCTTAATGCGTAGTGCATAAAAGTTTGGAGTTTGCAAACATCTGTTGCTATGTATTGTGTTTATGCATTAAGCGGTAATCCCCCACAGTTCCGAAAATAAAAATTATAATATTAAATAGTAGCTATGAATGGTCCTGGGCGTTGCCATATAACAAACTTCGTTGTGCATTATCTATTAGCACTATATACAGCGTGTTCAAAAAAACCTAACTCTGAGTAGGCTATGAACAAAGAAACGTATGTATAAAAGTATTTAATTAAACGCCAATTTGCCGAGATATTGTCAAAAATGTTATCCACAGAATCTTATTATAGAAATGGAAATAAATTATTCTGTTTACTCTGTAAAGTTACACATGAAGATCAATTTTGACAACTTGACTTTTGAATTGAATTTGTTCATAGCCTATTCCGAATTAGATTTTTTTAACACACTGTATTAACGTTACGCATTGAAAAAGTAGCTGTGAATGAAGCTTAAGGTTAATTATAGTTATGATGAAAATTAGAAATAAAATCTAAAATAACCTAACTATGAAATTAAGTGAAAAGTTAAAACTATCAGTATCTACCTATTCTGAAAACAATTTTCTCACCTTTAGTAGTAAATTTTAAGCGATACCGTATTAATTGAATAAAGCAAAAATAAAATTACTCAACATGTTAACCATACCAGAGGTCCTAATAGCCCCTTCCTCAGGAAGTGGTTAATATTATTACATGTAAACCATGTCAGAGGCCTTAATAGCCTATATCTATTTTATAGGTAGATAAAAAGGAATTAGAAAATATTTCTGCGAGGTAATGCGTAGGTAATTTAACATTTTTTTTTTTTTTTAAACTTTTATTGGTGAATACAAATATGTTCGGTAATATTTCATATTCATAAATTTATATCTACTATACATAAAACAAGGTAAATATGAATACGAGTGTAAGCTAAAAAGACAATATCGTAAATGAAACGTCAAAATAATTTTTAAAATCACTGTCACTATTATAATGAGTGGTTTTATGTTTTTAAATATTCATAATTTAAAGTTGTAATGGTATAATCGGACAATAATAACAAAAAAATAATTACAATAATTTTGTATGTATCATATCGTAAAAACTTTAAACCTATGTAAAAGTATTGATGTTACTATACTCTTATCTGTAATTTATCTGCATATAAACAAGGTAATAAAGTAGAGTAAATGTCGAATAAAATTTATAATATAAGCTAGATATGATTTAGATAATGATGCATGTTGCCTGTATACCAGTAAATTTAGAGCCTATAGGAAAAACCTTGACTGATAATCAAAACTCTCAACTAAGTATACGACCCGAATAAATATCCAATAGTCAGGTGATAATTATTCTAATAGCATGTTTAGTCGTGAGCAAAAATATCAATTATAATCAGTGTGCTACTAACAATAATTACTACTCGCTGTACTGTTACCATTGTACGTCAGATATTTTTTTAAAAATAAATAAATAAAAATGAATATTTCATCACGGTATTACTCATTACTGGATGTGCCAATCTGCTTTATCAGTTATCGGTAAAGATGATGACATATTTCTACCGTACGGGCTCTTACCAGGCGTCACCTCAAGGGCACTCATTGCTGGCATAAAGAGTGCACCACAGGGGACACTTTTGTGCCATGTAGAATTCGAAATATTTGGCGTCGGTCGGAATCTAACCCGGTTCCCCGGATTCGAGATCAGACACTCAGGCACGCGGCCACGGGAACCCCATTTTTAAAAATTTATACGAGAATGACGCCAGAATTTCTGAGAAAATACACTAACTTAATTTTTGCAACTTACTTTTAAATGAAACAAAATTAATTGTACGCATCTTTTATTTGAAGCATTTTTCTCCAAAAAATCCATAAACGATTAACAGAAAAAAAAACAATGCTAGTCAGTTGCTCGCTTAAGCCATTCAGACCTATTTTGTAACTGTAAGTCGTTAATTTTTAACAACTATTTAAAATTTTTATCGAATTTGATTTGACAACTAAAAATACTATTTTAGAGACACCTGTATCTCGCATATATATATATATATATATATATATATATATATATATATATATATACATATGTATTATATTATATTAACATACTGAATTATTTAACCAGTTGTTAAAAATTAACCACTAAGTTTCAGAATAGGTCTCATTCGCCCCCATTCTGTAGGAAAATTGTTAAGACTTAGCAACAATGCTATAGCAAATAACCAATAATAATTGCGAACACTGAATAAAATATGAAAGTAACAACGTTGCTAAAACTTAACAAATACCTTACAGAATTGGGGTGATCATCAGTTATTCATGTTACTAGCCAGTATATATTCTCATATATAGGTAGTATTTACATACTCATCTCATAGAGTTACACCTACATTTATAAGCAATAAATAAAACCTTCAAAATTGGTTTAAAACATTTTGTAATAAAAAAGAAATTAATAACAACAAAAACATTATAGCTAAGAACAAAACAAAAACGAAATATCAAACAAATAAAACACTAAAAAATATAAAAAACGTTATACCGACTGAATGCACATTCATAAATGTTTTAACCCATAAACAAATACGATAACGTTATCTTTTTTACAAAGGTCGGGCAGATAACGCTTGCTGGTCTTAATCATTCGTTGTACACCTTCCATTGCAAGCTACACGTCAAAGCCGAGTCATAGCGCACGGCACGCGGCATCAGCCAAGCCACACACGCAGTCAACGAGATGGAAGAAGTTCTCGTGGAAATTGAACAGGGAAAATTGAGAGGAAAAACGGCCCTTGACTACAAAAGTGGAAGATATTACAGTTTTCAAGGCATACCGTACGCAAAACAGCCCGTGGGAGAGCTCAGATTTAAGGTGGGTAGTCGAAATCGTATATTCTGTAAATTCTTTTGCTATGAACGTAGGAATTTGTGCCAAGTAAAATGTAAGAATGAGTTTTGCCCTGGAAAATTGCTTTACTTATAATGACTAAGTTAAATGACAATACAATTGTTTATTACGTACCAAACCGGGAAATGCTTCAGCCGAAAGTCATGTTAGATGACTGACATATACCGAAGTCGGCAATGAGCGCAATGCTGAAATAAGTATTCCCGCGAGCTAATGTACACATTGTCCTACTTTAAGAATGGAACAGATAGTGCTACCATCGGCGGCTGGTTAACAAAAAAGCGATGAAGTAAAATGAATATGTCAAATATATTTATTGTATAATACCGTGAGTTCCAGCTAAGATGCAATATTTACTATTCTGTCATTAATGTATTTCTATGGATACCAGTTACACCTACCGAATAATTCCAGATAAAATACAACTTACGTTGTCGAAGTTAATTGAACTTGTCATCATAATTTACTGATTTATAAATAAGGCAAGAAAGTAATAAGAGCAGTATCATAACTCTTGATGATTCTGAAAATAACAAGAAAGAAATTTGAAGTTTTGCTAATATTTAATTTATATGTCAAAAGTTTTGTAAGGCAGCTGATTTCATTCTTCGATTGCCACGTAGTAAATTATCTTTAATTTCTCTAGTTCGCACTGTTTCTATTATTCTGTTTTTATCCTTTTCGTATGTTTCTTATCTAAACATCCATCACTTTTAAATTTTGTAAATATTCTCGAAACTGTAGAAGGATTTGTTCTAGGAGGAAGGATTTGTTCAAGAGATAAATTAGCAAACATATCACAAAAATTTCTAAAAATATAACCAGCATTTTATCAAGTAAACATTCGAATTTTTCCTCCTTTAGTAAATATCTTTAAAGTGTGATGATAAGTTCATTTGACATTGACAATTTTGACAACCTTTTTTCTTTTTATCTGAAATGGTGCAGTAGGTATAAGTAGTATCCACTGTGGATACATTAATGATAGAATAGTAAATATTGCATCTTAGCTGAAACTCACGGTATGTATATAAACACGCTTACTAATAATATAATTAATAATATTTTAAATAATATAACTAGAACGTACAAAAACTAAATTATCCTGTCAGCTGTCAAACTATTGGTTTGACAGGTAAACCTATATTGTAAATCGATGACGGTGAGCTTAGGATTTTGATGAATAAAAATTCCCGGTTCCTACAGTTGCCATCAATTAAGTATGGACACTATTGCCAATTCAGTGGTCATGTTGGCAATGATAAGTTATGAAGCAACGGTAACACCGCAGGGCAAAAGACAAGGTGCGGAGAAGAGAAAAAGTTGTTCATCAGTCCATACTTATTTGACGGCAACTATAGTGATGAAACGCTAAACGAGATCTTATAAAACGAAAATGATTGTTACGCATTTTGCATTGGCAAAGGATATAATAAATACATATTTTTTTATAAATTTTAAAATTGTCAATACAAGAAAAGGATAGCTATATAAGTACTAACATGTAACCGTATCGTATGATATTGACGTAACTATACCTAATGATGTTACCTCGCGACTTGATGATAAAATGGGCTGAATAAAAAATGCCTCACATTCAAAATTATAAAACTACTTATTATTAATAATAATATGACCATATGAAATCAATTTCACTCTGCGTATTTATTTATACCTCGGTCTCTATTACTCGTATACATAGATATGCATTGCACTACAGCCTATAAACAGTACGTAATGTCTATGAAATATAAATAATTAAAAGTATACCAATAGTTTCAAAATTATATATACCTACATATGTAAACTTACTGCTTTGTAAAATCCGTGAATAAATTTTTACTTATCTATATTTTCATAACAAGTTTACATGTGTTATCTTTTATCTTTATTTAACTTGCGAATACATGTGTTCTAGATATATTTTAGCGATAATACAATACCACCTCGAACCTCGAATGTTCTTCTCACGAGAGAATATTTAATTAAAAATTATAAATGAAAATTGTAAAATTTAAATTTAATATAGATACATACAATACAATAAAAGTAGTTAATTGTTATTATGAAAATTCATATCATCGGTAATTTTATGATTCCGATTACTTTTTATATCCATATAATTAGATATACGACTAGAAACATTTGTATCCAAAAATTAAGTCGGAATGTAAAAACATTAGTTTTATTCCTTAACATATTATGTAAGCTATATTTATATTTATCAAATATTTACCGGGTGTCCACTTTTTTTGTGGACAATGAGAAAGATCGGGTGATGCAATTAGGGTTTCCGAACATTTGTATAAAAAAATGGATCACCCATTACTAGTACAATGATATGACTGAAATTTTTGTCCTATTTATTTTAGAATAAAAGTATAAATGCAAAAATGTTCAGAATTAATAAGTCCAAAAGTATTGTTTACATGCGTTTCGTTTGCGAGTTTGAACCAAAATAAAAGTTATAATTTTTTGCTATTTACAGACGGCCATGAAAAATACAACAGCTATATTGTTTGAGTTGACAGATGACATCTGTCATAAAGTTTTAAAAATGATTGATTTCATTAAATTATTTTTCAATACATTTGCTTTCTCACAAAAATATAATTAATTAAAAATTCATTTATTCAAATCAATAATTAATAAGACTATGACATATGCCATTTGCCAAACTGTTTAACATTTTTCATTTCTCACTGCATTCTGTAAATAGCCAAAAATTACATTGGTTTTACCGAAACACATAAACAATAATTTCCAAGTTATTAGATGGAGTTTTTAATACGGAACATATTTTTTTATATTTACACTTTTGTTCCAAAATAATTAAAGCAAATGTTACAGTTAATAAAGTGTCATTGTCGCTTTTGAAAGATTGTCTCGCTCCTCTAAAGGTGGATTTATGCAGCTTATTTTTTATTTTACTTTTTCTTTTCTTTTTCGCTTTTACTTTTACTTTATGTTTGGTACTTTATGCAGCTACTTTAAAGCCTTCTGTACACATGCGCAGATGTGATTTTTCTTATATACCTATAAAAATGGAGACAAATGTAATAATTTGTGCATCTGCTACATTACTTGTAGCTTTACCCATTTTCTAATTTTTGCAATTTTACCTACACAAAAACAAATAAATACAGGATACGCTGACGTTTGTCACGTGAAGTGGTACACATGCACAGTTGTGAAATTCTTTTACTTTAACAGTCTTAAGTTGAAAGTTGGCCAACTTTAGTTCTTAAAGTAAAATTAAAAGTGTGCACATAAAGTAGTACATTTATTAACACACCTTTAACTTTTGTAAAGTAAAATAAAAAGAAAAGGTAAAATAAAAAGTAGGCTGCATAAATCCACCTTAAGCAACAAAGTATCACTTTACGTCCTTAATACACAAATAACTGTTATTATTTTTAGACAATGAGCCTGTTTTTTGATACTTATTTATTCATTACTTTTTATGTCCTAGATACTATCCCATTCTACTTTTTAATATTCCCTTATTCCCTTATTTGAGATAAGCAGCTGCAATAAAATTGTTTTTATGAATTCCTGGTTATTCTACAACACGAGTACCTAACTTTAAATTTCACAGAACATTTACCAAGATCATTTATTTAAAGCCAAAGAAATATGAAAAAAAAGAAAAAAATGCTATTGTTATGTGTGCAATAAAGTCCAACAATTATTTTGCAAGTAACATAAAGATATACGAAGGAAAATATTATTGTTGTTTTATTACTCCAGTAAATCTCGACAATACAATTTTAAATGAAAACATATATGTGCAGGTAGTAAAAATATGAAATAATAACAACTGCCATAAAAGTGAGTAATGAACAAGAAATGCTTTCACTTCAGGGAGCTTTGTCTACTGAACTAAGTACCCAGTTATGATTTATATTTAGACAAACTGATTTCAACTCTGATGGAAGATATACTTAGTTAACTCAGAATAATGAGTCCCATTTTCCAAGGCAGTTTTGAGGGTTGTACCTAAGAATTTAATATGCACGTTGTTATAGATAAATTGTCATTATAGAAATATGCGTTAACTAAATAAATACTCATACATTTATTAATGGCTTAATAGCTACAGAAGAAGCTCCAAAATTTTTCAAACCATAATTGTCATATTTATATAAACCGTTGAAAAACCATAATTAGACATTCATAATTTATTTCTCTTTCAGGCACCTAAACCTCCAGATCCATGGCAAGGCATCAGGGACTGTACCAAAGAAGCTAGTGAGAGCTTAGCAAGACACAGTATTTTTCAATTTGAACTTGGTTCGGAGTATTGCCTCTACTTAAATGTCTACACCCGGGAAGTAAGACAATTTGTTTCTATAAATTCTTAAAAGTATACAACGCAAAACTTTACACGAAGTTAGAAAAGTTCATTGAATACGAAATCTTTATAAAGAATCTATAGTTCTTGTAAGTCAACTTCGATACTGACTCATCATAGAAATTGAGAATAACAAAATTAGCCCATTTGCTTATTAAGTGTTAGGTAGATAAACAAGTTAGTGTATTTTTTTCTAAGTTTCACAAAATATGTATACTCTGCAATCATACATCGCATGCATTCAGTCTAATAGCTGTTATTGTTTTTACCGAATTATATACTTGTTCGAAGGCAAAGTTTACCAACATTTGCTTTATTGGAAAGAAGAAAGTTTCTGGATATCAGTCAAAATAACTATATTTTCAGTATCTACCGGTTTCGGGCCCTCATGTGCCTTCTTCAGAATTACAGCCATTTGCTCTATTATTTTACTTTCTCCCTTTTCTTCTATCAAAACATTACAATCAATCTTGTACTACAAAGATGACCTAATGCTGTCACTGACAGAAACTTTTTTCCAGACAACCTTGTCTTATCTTGAATTAATTACAGTGAGAGCAGATTATTATTATCATTATTATTATTAATAACAATGATTATTATTATTATTATTATTATCATTATTATTATTTATATAAGTTAAATTTCATATTTTAAAAATATAAGGTATTTGTGTACAGAATCAGAACAACAATAAATAGGCTTGCCACAACTTTAAGTATCACTTGCAATATTATTACAATAATTAATGTAGTGTTTATACTTCACACCATCATCATCGTCGATTCATGGATGAATACGGAAAAAGCTCCCTGTACCCTTCTCAACTAGTTTCCAAATTTTATATAAATTTCATTTAGCCTATATTGACCGATGGTCTAACAATAAGTTATTTTAAAACTACCTCCTTTCAAATTGCATAAATTAGAGAGTTATTTCTTTTAGCTTCCAAGTAATGACGATTCTGGTTCCTTGAAACCAGTCATGTTTTGGATACACGGAGGAGGCTTCACTTGTGGTTCTAGTAACACGGATGTTTACGGTCCTCATTATTTAATGACTGGAGATGTAGTGTTAGTTACCATCAATTATCGACTTGGTATTTTAGGTTTGTGAACACTTTACACGTATCACAATCTGTAACTTAAATATTACAGTGATTTCTAGGATTTCTAAGTTTAGAAGACCCAAATCTAAACGTACCAGGCAATAATGGATTGAAAGACATGGTACAAGCACTACAGTGGGTACAGAAAAATATTCATCACTTTAATGGTGACGCAGGATGTATCACAATTTTTGGAAATAGCGCAGGGTCTGCGTCGGTACATCTTTTAATGATGTCTCCACTGGCAGAAGGTAATTTACATTTTCCAAATGAGTTTTGCAAACAGTTAATATTTGCGTACGGAATATAAGCGGAAAATTACAAACAATTTATTAATTATATTTAAAAAACTGATCTTGAGAAAATTATGTGTACACCCTTTGTTACATACAGAGTGGCGCGCTTAAGACGATCCACCCTTAATAACTTTGAAACGAATGGTGATAGACATACCCGGTTTACGCTAAATGTTTTAACATCTAAAGGGCCACATTTTATTAATTGTTTTTTTTTTTTTAATTCACTAATCTCACCCCCACCACTCTCAACTTTTACATCTCAAATAGCAATATACTCCTTGTGACATATCAAATGAAAGCTGTTGAAAAATGCTATAGAGGCATGTCAATAAATTGATATTTGAATAAACCGTTTTAAAGTTAGAAACAATAGTTTATAATATTTTAATGCATGCAATGCTATGTAAATGACAAAATGAAAAAAAAATTCAAGATAGCAGGGGTAAACCACGTAAAAACTCATTTTTCACTGCCTTATATCTTTCGAAACTTTTATTTATTTAGCTCAGTAGTACCTATATACCCTTAAAAAAAATATCCTTTTTTAACACCATGTATAACAATTCGTAATGATATATTTATTTATTTACAATAATATGTACGTAATAAAATAGTCAACACTAGAAAAACTTTATGACAAATTATTTTATTTGTTGAAACAATGTGAAAATGCTAGGTCACTTATCTACCCATGTCACCATTGGAGTGCAGTTGTATGCTATTGATTCATTTTAACGTATTTACACATGAAAAACCATGCGAATTATGAACAAATAAATTTAAATGCAAACAACATGTACAAACAAATATAAATCAACATTATGATAATACGACAAAATGCAGTAAAACATTAATTTGGCCTGAAATTTAAAGCGGACTGAATACATTATATTCAAAATAATTAATTTTGAACAAAAAATAATTAGCAAATAAAGAGAAATTGTTTGAACTAAATTAAATATTTGCTGACAAATTTACTAGTATACTTAACACTACATAATTAATAAATATATATAAAAATTATATAACATTGGTAACAATTTCTAATTTATGAAAAGTAAATTTGTACCGAAATGGACCCGATGAATAGTGTATATTCATTAAAATTTCCTTAATCTCTACACTTACAAATAATTATATGAAAAATTTAAAACGAAAAAACAAATTGTGAATTTGAAAGATATAAATACGAAGGAAATGGAGTCATCTTAAAACAAATATAAAATATGAAACATCTAAAAATATGATAATTTTCATTAATATATTCATCAAATATTCCCACTACTGTTTTTTTATTGTTAATAATAAAAATTGCACTACAAATAAACGTCTAATATCACTTCTAAATATATATAATCTTGAAAACATACACAAATGAATTACATTTTGTTCGCTACGATGAACTGAATATTTTTAATGAGTGACATATGCGCTGATGTCAGCCTATTGAAATTTGAAATTAAAGTTTTTTTTCTTTAAATATAGGTACCTGCAAAATAGTATACACAAATGGCGCGAAAACAATATTTTCGTATATTCTACATGTAGCATTTCAGGAAAAAAAAAAAATTAAATAAAATATGGGATGATGCTTTTACGAAAAAGTTGTCCAGGAATTAAAGCAAAATTTAAAGAAGAGTTAGAAAAAAGAAAACTATAGAGAGTTAGTAGTAACTATGAATCAATGTTTACAGCCGGTAGTTATCAGAACCCTTTCGTATCTAATGTTCTTGAATTTAAGTATAAGTAGTTAAAGCATGTGTATATAAACAAATAAAACTATAGTTCTCCATTAGTACGAGTAAGTTTATATTCTCCAATAATTTAAATCATTAGCACGTGTGGAAATAACATGAAAATATACTGGTATATCAATAAACTTTTAAGCCACTTATAACCGACAGACAGTGGCGGACTAACTTCTACGGAGGCCCGGTGCGGCCTCTAATGCCGGGCCCCTTATATTGGGACCTATACAGTGTTTAAATACTTCGGGAAAAAATTAAATGTTACATACTACATGATATACTCATCACGAATCTGTTTTTATTTTTAAAATTCACAAACTTAATTACACTTTACATGAAGTAGAAATTTTTGATTACTTACTTATATTAATTCTAATTAAACATAATACTTTAAATGTTGAATTAAAGAGGTGATGAAAAGGGTTGTCTCCCAAAGCATCTATATTTTCAAAAACCTCGCGCCATTTTTTTTTTTTTTTTGTATTTTGGGACATACGCTTGCAATACGCAAAGCTGGTGCACAGTGCTTTGTGAAGAGAGTGAAATAAGTAACATACATGCGAAATACAAATTACTAATCTCAACGTATTTTAGAAAAATAACTGGAAATGTCGCTAGATATACATTAAAATCACTAAATCTGATAAGTCGCACATTTGAATCATCAATTTCACTAGATTTAGTGATAAAATCACTAAATTGGCAGTACTGCTACTACTCAAATTACTCATACGATTTGGGTATTCCTTCGCCATAGCTACAGTGTTACCCTTATTTTGTTGTTTTAATTTCCCACACAGGAAACTGATAAAAAAGAGAAATTAAGACGGCCGACTTGACTATTATTTAAAGGAAAATCTTAGGATTAAACCTTTTCTTTTATTTGATCATTGCATTTTTATTTAATTATAATTTTTTAATCTGAAAAACAGAGGCTCCTCTGCTTGGTAGGATCCGGAGCGGACCGCCCCTGTTCTTTTAACTACTTCTTTAATTTTTTATAATATAACGACAAAATAAGGTTAACCTGGCCACGTAATATTTTTACATAGCAGCAAACTTTGCATGTATTTAAAAAATAATTTAAAAACATTTCATTTAATTGCAGGCCGAAGTAGTTTACATGCTTGTGCGAATAAAAGCCCTCTACTATCCGCCGGGCTCCAAATTTCGTCCTTCTGGCGTAAACCTTTTATTTCGGCCCTCTATACGTAAATAACTATTTCATTGCTATCAGTTACAATGATTTTTGCACATTATTTGTAAACAAATTCACAAAATGTTAAATGTCAAAATTTATTAATAGTTTGTTTATATCGTAGTAACAAATAGAAAATCTTATATTAACAATAATTTTTGAGGTTTGTTTCATCGAGCAATAATGCAAAGCGGTTCAGCCATCAACAAATGGGTATCTGGTTCCCGCAGCGCACTCGCAATAGCCAAAGCACTCAAACTCGAAGGTGAAACTGAAAAAGAAATCCTAGAAGAACTACTCACATTGCCAGAGGAAAAATTCCTCGAAGCTCAGGATAAAATACCAGATGTAATTACGAAATACTTATCTCTTCCGGGAAATAAATTTCACATTTTAGATTATAGGAGTAGCGCAGGCGAGACCTCATGGAGTCGTTGTAGAAAAAGCAACAACAGAGCCGAATTTCTTAACAGAAGATCCTTTGAAAATTCTCCTGAAAGGAAATTATACAAAAGTGCCCCTCATGATTGGCTACACGAATAGGGAAGGAATGTTTAGCGAAACAATAGCTAGGCTGCAAACAGGAGGATTTAAATTGTTTACAGATTTTGAAAGCAAAGTCCCCAGTTATTTCTGTCTCCCAAAAGGAAGTGATCTGTCGAAAAAAGTAGCACAGAAAATAAAAGAGTTTTATTTTAATAACTGCAATCCTACGATGGACAACATTGAAGCGTTTTATTTGGTAAGCTATTTTTCATTTCAATTTGACATCATAAACCATAAAACGTTTTATTTTCATTGTCGTATAAATGTTTTAGCTAGATACAGATATACTGAATTTACGAGCAATCTACATGTCCCTGAAGCATCATCTGAAACATTCGGAGAATCCTACGTACTTCTACAGATATTCTGCAGATACGGAACTTAACTGGAGTAAAAAATTTGGCCAAATTACAATACCAGGTAATAAATACTGGGTTGTGAAAGCAATTTTACTTCATATATAAATTCAAAGAAAAAATTTGTCGTGGCCAACACCAAACCTCCAGCTATTTAATTTTTATTAATTTAAATACATATCTACGTATTTAGTAATGCTTCAAACTATATTATGTTCCATTGCATATAACTATTGCTTTATTTACGATTTTATTTATTATTTAATATGTTACTATTATTAATTTGAAGTGATTCGTTTTTTGACAATGACGTTTACCTGTCAGTTACATACATAGAAAAATAAACTGCGTAACAAAGGAATTGTGTTTATCTTAGGCTTCGGGATTAAAAAAAAGAAAAATGATTTTTAAATTTATCTGTAAAATATATAGAAAAAGTATTAATGTATACCTGTATAAAATTCAGTAATCTATAATATTCATAATGATAAAATGCGAAAAAATGGCATTTAATGGTATTTTTTGAAGAAAAACCAGTATGAGCTTCAAGTAAAGTGCTATTTCCGTTTATCCGATTTACACCAAAATCGAATGGCTTCTTTTCGTATTAAAATAGGGTAGAAATACAAGGTTTCAGAATTTTCTGAATGATAGTATTTGAGTTAGAGTGAAGACAAAATTCATACACACACACACACACACACACACACACACACACACACACACACACACACACACATATATATATATATATATATATATATATATATACAGACATCATCGTGAAAATGTTAAAAATGGATTCTAGGGACCTTAAAACGTGGTCATTTACTAAAATCTCGATATGTGATTTTTAGCACGATCCCTATACCTCCCTTGCCAAGGGTAGCGGGAGATAAAAAAAGATGACAACCTATATTTTTATTCTATATGCCTTTCGAAATTTCGCACTTGAAACATATAAAACTTTAGAGTACAATAAAAATATTGTTAGCCATAAATTTGTACATGCGATATGATCTCAGATTTACTGGAAAATATAAAACAATCGCTACTGTAATAGAGACATAACTTTATAAAAACAAATAACTGTTAACAAGAGCCGAAGTCCATTACTAGAAACAACTTCGAAAAGAAGTGACATATAGTAAACGCCCATTATAATAAATATACCATGTTTCGGAAGGCCAATATTTTAAAATACAATAAATGTGTCAATGCTGAAACAAATAAGATGTACCATAATTTCGAACAAATATTGGTGTATCATATTTCATGTACAAAAAGATAGGCAAAGGGTTAAGAGCCACTTTTCGACCTTCCGTCAAAGTATCGATTTTGAAACTAGAGTACAATTCTAAACTCTAAACCGATGATTAACATGTTTTGATTTTAGCATTGAGAAATTAGCAAAATATAGGGAACACATTATAACTTACATTAAAAGCTCAATGCATTTTATTAAACATTACCGCAGACAAACCCAAGGTTAGGTTTGTCTGTGACATTACTATCTAACCCGGTTAGATGTGAATAACTCAGATTTATTACAGTCGTCTGCAGTATGCTTACAAGCATGATTAGTATATTTTCCTAATATTTGAAAATTTTGACCTTTATTTAAAATATATATATGCTTTTGAAATAAATGTTAGGTATTATATACAATGGACTGAATTCTCGTGTTAATGGATTAATGCATATGTCTCCCTTAATTTTGTTATTTTTAGAGAAGCTTCCTTAGATGAAGAAGAGTGCATAATTAGACCCAATATCATTTTATATGAAATCATAAGGTCAAAGCAACAACAGTACTATTAATCGGGCTTATTTTACCCAACAAGAAAGTTACTAACTGAACACTCCGGTTAACCATACGTTAACTGCAATTAACGAAGAGTTAACAGTCTATATATTAGAAATAAATTGTAAAAATATCATATTTGTCACCGAGATTTGAACCCAGAACCACTGCCTTGCCGGGGTAACGCTCTACGAACTTTAGAGTTGCCCCGGCAACGCAGTGGTCCTGGATTCAAATTCCAGTGGCTGACATGATCTTTTCACAATTCATTTCTAATACGTTAGATTAACTGGTTGGCTGAGTAGAAAAGAGCCTATATAAATCACATACGAGATAGATAACTTGCAATTTGATTCAAAACCCGGAACCTTGTCTCGGTCATGGTTAATGGCAGTTTGACTACGAAGCAGAAATACTTTTTTTAAGACCGCCTGTTAAATCAAACATGAACTCTGACAAGAGGCCTTGATCCGAATAATTTTAGTCGGCATCCACAGTACTATATTTGTTAATTTGTAAAATAATAACTAAATTCAATTTATACGAGCACACAAATTACATGGAAGTAATTCAAAGCTATATATGCCGTCATCTTTGTAAAATAAGAAGCCAATTTATAAAATATATTATTTCCTTAGAAATATTTTTATTTTTACGTGTCATGAATTTTAAAAGGCAGTTTTATTCAGGAGCAGCGCATCAAGACGAACTCGGTGCTCTATTCAAAACAACATTTCTCCCTAATTTTAAAGAAGGAAGTAAAGAAGATATTTTAGTTCAGCGAATGGTGAAACTGTGGACGAACTTCGCTCGAACTGGAAACCCAAATTGTGTTGAGGAAGATCCAATTATTGATGTCATTTGGAAGCCAGCTAAAGAAACTGAATTGTTCTATCTAGATATTGGAGAAAATTTAACTGTTGGTTCCAATCCCGATCTTGAGAGAATGTTGTTCTGGGATGAAATTACCGAGATGTGCCCCGCCGGGAAAAATATGTAATCCAGCAAAAAATGTATTGTTATTGAATTGTTATTCATATTTGTTTATATGTTTTCGAAAATGGAATAAAATTTCTTATTACATTTACTGAATTGATATTTCCAAATCAATTTCTAATCTACATCTCTATGGAACACAACAAGTAAAAGTATCAAACTTAGATAAATATGATAACCTGTAAATAGCTTCATTTATCTGAATTGTACGTAATTTATATGACTAGTTATTTGAATATTTCCTCCACTTTATATTTCATTTTCTATACTTTACTATAATTATTAATTATAAAGAAAAGTATCAACATAGATTTACAATTTGAAATAATGCAATTTTAAATACGAATAAAAAATAAGAATTACAAATATATGTAACTACTAAAACAGGTACGCTAGTGACTTTTAAATCCTACTGTTTCATCTTCTTATACGTAAACAAATAAAAGTAGAACACAAATTTTATTATTGCAAAACTACTAAGGTCAAGGGGTAGCGGAATCGCTGCCACCATTATCCGGATTTTAAGAGTCCTCGAATAGAAAAACACGGTATAAAATCTGATGTGGCCAACACAAAACCTCCCGCTATTTAATTTTTACATACATACATACGTACATAAAATCACGCGATTCCCACTTAGGGGGCTAGCAAATACCCGGAAACAATAAGAAAAGGGATAAGAGTAAGAGCTCAGCTGACTCACTTCACTCTTTAAGAACATTCTTCTTTCGCCTTGTCCACAATCATTATAGCATTCATACATAAGGACATATTAAAGTGACCGATTTTCGGTAGCGAATAACCCCATCCGGACCACAATAATAGTTACGCAACGATCTTCCTTCGCCACACTTTCCTATCCATTTTTATTAATTTAAATACATACTTACATATTTACTAACGCTGCACACTGTACCATTGCAGAAAACTATTGATTTATTTACTATTTTCTTTTCAAAATGTCACTATTATTAATTTGAAGTGATTAGTTTTTTGACAGTGACATTTACTGTAAGTTACATTCATTTGAAATATGAACTGTGTAACAAAGGAATTGTGTTTATCTTAGGCTTCGGGACTAATAAAAAAAATTATTTTTAAATTTATCTGCAAAATATATAGAAAAAGTATTAAAGTATTCCTGTAGAAAATTCAATAATCTTTAAGTTTCATAAGACATAAAATGCGAAAAAATGGCATTTAATGATATTTTTTGAAGAAAAACCATTATGAGCTTCAGGTAAAGTGCCATTTCCGGTTATCCGATTTACACCAAAATCTAATGGCTTCTTTTCATATTAGAATAGGATAGAAATGCAAGGTTTCAGAATTTTCTGAATGACAGTATTTGAGTTAGAGCGAAGACAAAATCCCTACACATACACACACACACACACACACACACACATACATACATACATACATATATACACACACATACACAAACACACACACACACATACACACATACAGACATCATCGTGAAAATGTTAAAATTGGATTCTAGGGACCTTAAAACGTGGTCATTTACTAAAATCTCGATACGTGATTTTTAGCACGATCCCTATACCTTCCTTACCAAGGGTAGCGGGAGGTAAAAAGGGTTAAGCCATTGCAGTTTGTTAATCAATCAAAATTTGCTAGTATCACTAAGTAATTCAATTAATACTCACGCGTTCTTCTACAGGTTACTAAAATACACACCGGAAATGGGTATGAGGTACAAACAAGCATGTATTTTCAACAATAACAAAATTATATAAATTTTAATAATACTCCGCAGACAAAGAAAATATATATATAAATCAAATAAAACTACAACGCGATCAATTGAATCTATATAAACTCTAAATTCTTATTCTCTAATTCACAAAATTAATCTCAAGCAGCTTTTACTTCGATCTACAACTCTTTTCAATAACAATTCACAAAGAATAATACGAAAACAAATTACTTACATGAGTAAAACACAAAGTAATACAAAATACACCCCGATGAGAGAAACGTACACACACTACCATTTAATTGGTTATTTCACACAGAAATACCAAGCTCAGTCTAAGATACAAAGTTCTTTAACACGTCTTTACACGAACAACAAAAATACAATAAGCAAACAAGTATCAAAAAACAAGAAGGAGTCAAAACTCTGACTATTACTCTCTAAGGAAAGTAACCAGTGAATCTTAAACCTTTATTTTCCGACTCATTTCATAATGAAAACTCTAGTCAGCTCTTAGTTTCTTACAAAAACTATACGTATTCACTGAGATACTTTCTAACGAACAAATACTTCTTATAACACACATTTCTACACAAACATTACCTTTTGTAACACCCGACGATCCGAAACTTACTGCACTCGCTCTCACTACTTCAACCTAAAGAAAACTGCAGTCTTGACCAAAAGCTGCACTTGGGTATATAATGTGAGTATTTTTTAACGTGAAACATTGGGTTTGTCATATCCATGATTATTTGTTATTTATTATTATTGATATTTGATTGACAGCAATGTATTTGCCCGTTCCATTTAAAATGAAACATAGGGAACGAATCTGACAGAAGTATTATATTTAAATATTGTAAGAAATTTAGCGGAGTCAGAAAACCACTCGAGAGCACTAAACATATTTCGGGCACAAGGTGCACACAGTATTTTTTCTACATCTAAATTTAATTTTTAGAAAACAGGTATAATTATTTAAACAAAATTTACCTCTAATGACATCTTGTCAATATGATAAATAACCGTTGAATTTTCCTATAAGTTATGATTTGACATTTGATTGACAGCAATGTATTTGTCTGTCTCATTTAAAATGACACATGGGGAATAAATTTGACAAAAGTATTATATTTAAATATTGTAAGAAATTTAGCCGAGTCAGAAAACCACTCGGGAACAACAATTTTAATTTATAATGCAGGTATAATTATTTTTTAAAAAATAACCTCTATTGACGTCTTATCAAATGTCAAATTCGTTCCCTATGTTTCATTTTAAATGGAACGGGCAAATACATTGCTGTCAATCAAATATCAAGTCGTAACCATGGATGTGACAAACCCAATGTTTCACGTTAAAAAATACTTATGGTATGTAAATAACTATAGGAGGCAATGTATTGATATAATAAGCTTTTTTATTTGTATTTAGATGCTGCTACTTTAATTGGAGTACTCTATTTTTTCAGTCTTATCATTATTGAGTTGTCTATTTCGTTTTGCTTCCATAGAATAATCCCGAACTTAATATTCATATCCTCCAAACTCATGTCCATCATCTCCACTCGACAGCCCTATCTCCCCACTTGGTTATGCTCTTGTTTCACCCGATTCTGTCGTCTCACCTGCAACAGAATCACACCGCGAGCTATCCGGACAAAACAGCCCTTATCTTTATCACCTCCTCGACACTGTCACCGAATACAAAGGCCCTGCATCAGTGTCTGCCTGGACCGGAAACCCAGGACCAGGTTACTGCAGTGTTACTGCTGTACCGTTGCTACAGGGCGATGTGATTATCGGTTATTGGGGCTGGGCTTATCTTAGTGAGATGCAGGGGAGTCTTCAGCAATTAATATGATAATAATGAATAGTGTTACTATTGCTAGTTTACATATATACAGAGTGGAATAATTTGGAATAAACATCAAGACTGAATACTGAATTTTAAAAAATTGGTTCCACGCGATCCATAAGTCCATATTAGTAAGAAAGCAGGAAAATGACTGTTCAAGCTTATTCAAAAATATATGACTTCGCGTGTCGGGGCACTAAAACCATTGTCTGATAGTATGAACAACTGTTTACAGGTGATTGGCGAGCAGTTGACTAGCATTTTTTTTTCTCAGTCAATCGCTTATGGATTACTTTTCAAATATTTAATTATATGATTTGTAGTATTTTTCTCCAAAATCACCCATAAACGATTGACAGATTGCTCACTAATAACCTTTAAACAGTTGTTCATACTACCAACCATTGTAAATAATATTTGTAAATTTATTTTTCCCGGGACGTAGACTAAAAGTCAATTTCTATCTTATCAAAATATAAAGAAAAAACACCATTTTTGCCTCTAGAGACGAAACAGGAGATTTAATTATTTTGACAAGTAATTTTATGTAATGTTATAACAATGAAATTTCATATATATTTCTTTAAATAAATAACGTTATCCACCTGCCGATCTTGGAAAAAACAGCATATACTTGCACCTCACGAGAGAATGTATTTGTCTCCCTTCCTGTTATATTATACTTTCTATAACGACAGAAATATTTTGAGAGCAGAATCATAATTTAAACTCCCATGCCTTAATTGTTCATTTAATAAATCCGTGCAGAATAATTACGAGTTTAATGAAAGTTTAAGTTCAGTAACCTCCCTGTTTACCCGTCTTAGTTATGTTAGGTATTTCCTCATTTCAAAAATGTTAACTACACATACGAATAAAGTTTGTAAGCCTGCAATGAAGTAGAAGATTTAAGTTAGTCCTTGTTTAGTGGGTGCGCGCGCTCTAAACCAGATATTTATATCGGTATTAAATTCAAGCCGGGTTTAATTTATCTGAGCACACGGACACATAGTTACGCCACGCCGTTATGTTATCAGCATACCAACTTGGGTTGCCGCGCTATATATCGCTGCATTTGAATTAGCTGCCGCGACTACTGCTCTGAAACTGAAATAATACACACTGCTAGCTGAATATTTGATTTAGGAAGCTATAAATAACGCCTCTCCAACAACTTCATAAATATTTGTAATGAAATGCGATTGATTTTGTGCTGCACAATGCAAACGGCAACATGACATCCTTTGTTTATTTTTTAAAAATCGTCCTATGAATATTACTGCCAATGATAATAATTTTAATATTAATGTTCAATTATGACATTGACCGAAACTGAAATTTTAATTTAAAGGTCGAATATGCAGTATTCATTACGAATCTGAAAAAGCAGATGAGCTCGCTAAAAAGGGGCCTTGAATCTTCTTGTGGACTATTAAAGACAATATAAAGAAGAAAATTGGGTGGAGAGAAGGCAGTTAAACAAAGAAATTTATTTCAACTTCGTCAACAAATGCCACAGAGCAATTAGTTCTCAACAAAAAGGACCTTAGAACTATGATAAGTATCTTTACTGGACATTGTCCTCTGAAATACTATTGTAAGATTGGTATAGCTGAAAACAATATGTGTCAACTTTTCGAAGAGGACAAAGAACTTCAGAACACACTATATGTGAATGTCTAGAGCTGTGACCGTTCAACCAACTAGGTACAAAGTACCTCATAGCAAATGAGATCGGTAAACTGACTCCTGGAGCTCAAATCTGCTTCATAAGAACTCTGGAACTGCTTCCAGAAAACTATGTTAGGGCCATATTACAATAGATCTTACAATTCGCAGTGGAGTGACTAGCGCTTACAGCCCACAACCGAATAATAATAAACTCATTACGAATATGCAATGGCACAATGTTTGGAATAGCAATTCAAATCACCTACAATTAGGGTATATTCCAAAAATAAAATATAATAACCAAAACCATGGTTTCGGTTACCGACTGGTTCTAGTCACGTGACTATTAATATTGAAACAGTTCAGTTTCATTCGCGGGTAATTCGCGGAAATCCTAAAATTTTCTTTCAAAACATTACGTCTATCGTCTTTCATAATCCTAAATTATGGAGTGGAAAATTAAAATACGTACAAGGTAAACCGTAGAAAATAGATGCAAACATCAAAGAGTCAATAAATAGTATCTAACCACACTAACCTATAAAATCTGACATCTTATGAAAAAGGACAGAAGATGTTAACCGGCAAAACCGAGGAAAAATCATGGTTGCGTTGGTGCGCTTCGGTTGCAACCATTTTAACCGGAACCATGTTTCATAAATGTACAATTTTTACCATTTGATATTATTGGAACACTTTTAGTTAACCACGGTTAAAATTTGTTATTTTTGGAATATATCCTTAGTTTACATCGATAAGAGGATGTAAATATTCGAAACGAAATATAACATACTTGCAGAAATGAACCTTTATAACATTTTGAAATGATATCTAAAATGGAGACCCTATTTGCAAGAAACATCAATATAAATGCTACATCTGGAGCAAAATGGGATTGGAATGTGGAACATTTGTACATACTTGCAATGCATATGTGAATGTTGCCTGCACTAATGGAAAGGAAGAAATTGTTCATAGGAACACAATTCCCTTAGAGACAGCGATTAGAATAGGCATAACTACCTTACAGATACCTACTACCTTAAGTGATGATCATTTTGAAATTCAGATTTATTACATTTAAGAGCCGTGATTTCCACTTCCTAATAACTTTATTTGGCGAATAATAACTATGAAACAATTATTACCACAGAAATCCTACGCCAAATAAAGTTATTACGATGTGGAAATCACGGCCCTGAGAATGTTACCGAATGTAGATACATACATGTACCAACAGAAAAATAAATGCATTATTATTAATTATGGATATTATTCGCATCAAATATTTAAATTAACCAGTATTTTCTTTTTAGGCTATACATTAATTCACAAATTAAAATTCATGATTCCTCTGTCTAGTAAAGTTTCCAATAAATTTATTTAGCTAACATAGTTTCACCTCCATACTAGTGCTGTGAGGATCCGGCAAAACTTGGATCCGAGTACCCGGAACTCAAAATATCCGGTTCCTCGGATATCCGATGTTCGGATATTGAAGCGGATATCCGTAAATTTAATTCGGATTTGGATCCGGATCCAGATTTGAATCCGGATCTCTTTTGGATTCGGTTCTGGATCCGGATTCGATGTTTCGTTTACGGATCCGGATTAAAATTGATAAAAAACTGCTCACACCTAATAAATAATTTATTTGCCAGAAAGCCATTATGTAGTAGTTCCGTTATAAATTATCTTGACTTTACCGATGATATTGTAGGCCCCATTTGAGCAGAAATTTTCAGGATAGGATTAAATATGTATTAATTTGTTAATTTGATTAAGATTGTCTATTTATTTACTATCATCTTTAATTTGTATCAAATATAAATTTTAGCCAATTTTAATATCCGGTAGTAATAACTAATAACCTAAGTAAAATATTGGAACGTTCGAATATCTACATTTAAAGCGTGAGCACAGAGAACACATTGATTCTCGTGGTTATTAATCGGTAATCAACACATGTGATAGTTACAATGGGTAATAGCACGAAAAAATTATTAAGGGTGATTAGCGTGGAGTTTATTAGCAGTGTCAATCGTTTATAGATTCTTTTAGAGGAAAATACTTCAAATAAAAGTTGCGTACAATTAATTTTTCTATAAGTGTTATTTGAAGAATTTTTTCTCTAACATAATCCATAATCGATTGACAGAGTTAAAACACTGCTGCAACTCCTCGCTAATCACCCGTAATCACTTGTTCACGCTACCATCCAATATTTCCGTTGATCGTAACTTAATAAATTGGAGAAAAAAACTAGTTTAGTCCATCATAATTTTCTTTTCTGAGGATCGAATCGTTTAACACTTAAATTTAATTTCACATTAACAGCCCTATTCTCAAAAAAAGATTAAGCTCATCCTCATTTTTGAATTAGTGAATTCTATTCTATTCCGATATTTAACTTAATCTTCAAACTATTAAAAAAAAAATACATACAAGGAATAGATTAGAGTATATTTTAAGATATATACTGTCAAAATTAGAGTAGAATTCGCTAAACTAAATTAAACTTTTTCGAAAATCGAGCTGTAATTGTTTAACAGTGTTTGTTATCTATGGTTACGTATACTAAAATCGTTTATTAATACAAAATCACGATGATTTTTATATATTAATGATACCCTTAAATACAAGACCAGCGAGCGGAATTTAATCACTTATCTGTGAAATATCAATAATTGAGTTTTCAAATATTATTTATTAAAATTGTGACGGAAAAAAATGAAAAAGATATGACATTAGTCACATCAAATAACACAACGAAAAATGACGCTATTATTCTCATATGTTTAATTTAAGTTATGCTTGTCATAACTTCATAATTATAGGTTTAAACGCAAGATATTTCCGGACAGATAAAGTTAAACGCCAAATAATTACCATACGTAAAAACAAAATTATTTTTATTTTATAACGTCACGCTAAAAATTGAGTATTAAATGCAGATATGTTATTTAAAATGAAAACAGATAGCTCTGTAAAAACAATGTTTTGCTTTTTCATTTAAGTAGAATATCTATCTAGTTGTAGAGATCTCGACAGTAATACTTTTCCACATGATAGTGCCCTATATTCCACAAGCATCCTCTTCTTCCTCTTGAACAAAATTTCCCCATCTATTCTAAACAACGAGCTCGCAGCTCTGGCAATTCCTCTTTCTGTGCTACATGGGATATGCAAATGCAGCGGTTTGTACCATCACAGTGCCTTATTTACGGGCGTTATTAATATATATTTGGGTTGGCGTACAATTTCCTACGCGGCGGGGGCAGTGATGTATGTGTCCGAGTCGTGTCTGCGCCATGGAGAATTGGCCCCAGGCTCCTGCTCCAGCTCCTGCAGCTACACCAGGAGAAATACACCCCAGGGAGAACGGAAGGGTTAGGGCAGCTAGTGGTGATATAGGTTAGCCGAATCGAATTGAGGGAGAGAATAATTCAGGTGCAATGTCAAAACCACTGGGAGTTACAAATACTTACCTATAATAATTATCTATTCATATCAAAATGCACCCATCTACATGAGAAGTTCATGTCTTCAATAATGGAAATAATGAAAGACTATTAATTTATGTTACATTCCGTTAAATGATTTGTAAGTATATATTTTATAATAAATAAACTTGACTTTCCTTGGTTTTAAAATGAAAACACTTATAACTTTTTCTTTTGATACATAAATTACCTAGCAGACATCTTGTTAGATAAAGAGAACTAAGTTACTGGCACTTTTTATCCGAAATACGTGACAATGCCAGTCACTTTTACACGAACTCACGCACACTGCAGTTCGGTCACTTCTCACGCAAATGTGAGCTTTGCGTAATACGAATCCGATCAGCTGACGGGGTAGATTGAATGCAGTTGATAAGTGGAATCTACAGTAGTTGAATTAATTGGAATTTTTCTAATGGATGAGTTATTAACAATTAAAAATAATGAAAAGTTGATTGTGGTAGGGTATTAAATAAATAATTTAAAGTCAAAATACAGAAACAAGATTAGCACTTCTTGGTTGAATGAATTCTATTAATATGTAATTAAACAATACAGGTATATTATTATTATTATTATTATTATTATTATTATTATTATTATTATTATTATTATAATTAACTCTATAATGAGACGGATTATTTTTTTTTTTTTTTCAAGTCATAACACATTAAAGTTTGCATCGTTTTGAAATGGCGCCACAGAATGACGTTAGAATTTATCATTTCTACAATGCCGTAGTAAATGAACCCAAATTGGATCAAAACCATGTTTTGTACATTAAAATTACATTGTTATTTTTGAATAACGCTCAAAAACATAAAGATAGAAAAGCTTATAGCCAGTTGTCAAAATTTCGACATGCACTTTTTTTTGTTAAGTTGTTAGTTAAGGTAAGACTTCAACCATAGCGCAACTGGGCATAACAAATTCAATTTGGCAAACATAAGTGTTTATTTGTTTACTTCGGTTGCCATCTAATAGTTTTAACAGTATTATTGCATACGTTTACGTCAATATGACATATTAATTCATCTCAAAAACAACAACAAAATGAGTCACTATAGACGACAAACAAAAACATGTGTTTGTTTATTATTTTTTTACAATCATGTAGGATGTAAGTGCTCCCAAACTTAAAATGATGCCAATTACGGCAATAATTTCTACTTTTCATAATATTTCCAATTTTTATGGACTACTGCAGAAAAAATATTGTTTGCATCACACGCGGAGAACGTAATACTGAAACTTCATGTAAATTCAGAAACAAGTATTCGTTTCAAAATTACAAATTTTTCGCACTTGTTACAACAATAACTATTGTGTAAAGAAAAACATGTCAAAAAAATAAAAAAATTAGTGAAATACTCATTGACAAAATACGATAGACTACCTATAATTACATAATTTGCTTATACAGCGTGTAGATAAGTAAGGAAACTATCTTCTGAGAAACCGCAAATTAAATTGTAATGAAGGTTCCTTTCGTCTTCAGAACTTACAAAAAATTGATATCTAATTAGCTAAAGGAGAATTTCAAAGCGAGCATTCTACATGCATCAAACAAAAGACACTTATCGCACGTCTCAATCCTTCCCGCCATCGTCATCTTATTCGGTATTCACAGCCTGCCATCATCCACTTGGAGCGTTTTTACCAGCTCTGCTTTCGGAATAATACCACGGGGACTGGTTAAAGTTCGTTTCGTATACAAATTTCCTTTACTTATTTATGATAACCGAATTACGGGGCAGGATCGCGGCGCGTGATCGCCCTGCAAGGAGTTGAAATGGCGGCAAAGGAAGAGCGGAGGGAGGACATAACGAGCGCCTGCCCTTCTTTGTAATACAATTTCGTATTGTGACAACGGCAACAGAAGATGTGGGATCTGATGGAAATAGATCAACTTTGCATGGGATCGGAGCTACGTGAGTTAGGTCTAGTGCCATAGGCGCATAAAAATCAATCAACATGATTATTTTGTGTTTTTCAATAAATTTATTCATACGCACAAGATTTTTGTATAGTAATGGAGTTCTAGCGTGCAGAAATTTTAACACTAACCTGTATTACAATAAGTATATTGTCCGACATTCATAGTTTCGGATGGAAGCAGTACAAACTAACGTGAATTCACTTATGAAATAAAATGAGTTAGTTGAAGAGTTCTCTGATGTAAACTTACCTACAATATATGCACAAGCTTCATTCCTGATAAAGCCCAAAAATATTGCCATGTACCTATGAAAAGTTAATTTTCAATAGGTAAGTTAATTTTCTAAATTTTTAATTAGAATTAGAAAACCATTTCATTTTTCCCATGATGTTATTAGAAGCAATCATTGTTCTAAATAGGTAAATTTTGGGATTTGAAATTATGGAATAACAACCAAAATGGCCTCCCAAAAGTGTACCAAATGTCACATTTAACCGAAAGCGATTCTCGCATAACAAGTATGACCAAAAGGTCGATTGCGATCTACTGGTCCATCGCGAAGCAATTTTGGTTAATCGCGGAGTAGATTTTAGATGGAAGGAAGATATTACTGGGTATCAGTCAACTAATCACTTTATTTTCCGCCTCTACCGGTTTCGACACCTCATGTGTCTTCTTCAGGAGCTACAATAATATAACATTTTTTTGAAAAGTTTAAAGACAAACATGTGAATCTTACGTGAAAATGAAGAATTTAAATAACATGGATAAATACATAAAACAATTAATAATAACATAAGTTGCATACGATGGTCGTCAAAATTTAAAAAAATAAATAAAAAAACATTAAAAACTCCTGTAGTCGTCAGATGAATTTAGATATTTTTTGAAAAAATACTTTGAATTAACAATGGCACCTTTAACTGAAAATTAAGTTGTAACCTGCTCCGAAGGTCGTTTCTCGAATTACCGGTACATTTTTACGTCACTTTTCTTCTTAGTATTTTTTATTTGAATTTTACTTAATACTATTAATAATAATAATAATAATAATAATAATAATAATAATAATAATAATAATAATAATAATAATAAATTATGTTATTTATTAATTGTTTTATGTATTTTCCATGTTTTTTAAATTCTTCATTTTTACGTTAGTTTCACATGTTTGTCTTTAAACTTTTCAAAAAAATGTAATATTATTGTAGCTCCTGAAGAAGACACATGAGGTGTCGAAACCGACAGAGGCGGAACATAAAGTGATTAGTTGACTGATATCTAGTAATTTCTTCCTTCCATCACTTTTCCAATCAACAACTTGGCCACCCCGGTCTCATAGTTTCTAAGATTCCAACGGTACAATCGAAATCCGAACAGGCTGGAGTAGTCACTACTACGTACGAGTAGTGTAAATTTCACCACCTACAATTTGGTCGTATAGCACACATTGATTTGATTAAACAAATTTTTCGTAACACCAAATTGTGATAAATATATATCCTCATATGCATAAGCATGAGACGTCTAGCGGGAAAATTAAAACTAGTGAAAGACAGATAACAAGTTTATGATATTTTTAAAATTAGGGTGGAAGTATCTCAAAAATTTTATAATTTCGATATATGAACTAAATTTTCTCTTCATATTTGATAAACATAATCATAAAACAACATTACAAGATACCACGCCTCGTATACAAACCTAGTCACTTTAAAACTAATAATTGAAAAATAAAACAATAATTGTGGTATATAATATACCAATAACTGTATAAATGAACACTAATTTTTTATAAATGTTTATTAACAAGTAACTCTGTACAGGGTAAAATTAAATTTTCTTTAAAAACTACATAATAATAAATAAATAAATAAAATGTTAAAGCAATGCATAATAGCATTTTATAAAATACACAGAATTCTCGCATTATCTTCATCTTGTAGTGTAATTACCATTCACGCCTCTGTTCACTTGCTGAATAAATAGCTTTTGGATTTCATAGTATGGATCGCGTTATACAAAAGGAACCGAACGGTACTTGGTGTGGTGGTTCTTTGTGACACAAGATGCCACACAACTTCGGTACAGAAGAAAAAGCATACCGATTGTGTTCAGCCCTAGATACTTTAAAAATGAAAATGGAATAAAATATATACAAGATATAAATACGGAGTTACTGATGGTTTCCACAGGGTAATGGTTACTAGAAGATATCAACGATCTAAAAACTGTTTGCTATTTGCAATAATTGGACAAAGAAACAAAAGCGACCAAACACACCTTACACTACAAAACTTGTGATTTAACATCAAAATGAGGCTTCGGTCGTAGTATTCGCTGGACATGACTCCTTGTGAATTTTTCCTGTTCGTAAACATATTGAGAACAACGAAAAAATGTTTTGCGACCGTAAATAAGATAAATGCATAATCTTTTTAAGGAGTTAAAGGCTATACCACAAAAAGCACTCCACAAATATTTTGCAAAATGGAAATAAAGTTGGAATAAATGCATTATACTCGTATGTATTGAGGAATACTTTCAACCGGTAATTAATAAATTGTTACTTTCTGAATTAAATGAAAATTCTCGTTATTTTTATATCAAACATTGAAGACTGTAGAAATGCCTCAATTATCTATAATTTGATCAAAGAATAATTTCAAAGATTTTCGATGGTTTTGAATAAATTAGCCATTGCAAATAATTAAATTCGAAGTAGAATCTGACTCATGTCGTCTTCAGTTATGCCATAAAAATGCTCCTTTTATTACTCTCATACGCAATATATCTGAAATTAATCTTTGTAAAGCTCAATGTATTATACAGCTAAAGATCTGATATAACATTTAGTTCATATCAATCACGCGTTTGATAAAATCTTCAGCCTCCATAATATTAGTACAAATCACATTGAAACAAACCACTAACCCGTCCTCCATCTATCTCCTTTATGCAAAAACCTTCCGCCGTACCATCTCCAAGCAATATTTCATGTTCCAAATATCAGTTGTGAAAGGTAGCGAGTATATATTACCGCATCTGGATCTCGGTCGGCTCACCTAGTGGCCCGCCTCCCCCAGGTCCGGAACGTGCCTCCACAACCGCCTATCTTAGGAATGATGCATGTGCTGCCCATTAACCTATCAGGAAACGCGAGCAGCCGCGGGCAGCCCACGTGACAACGAGTTATTGGAGGAGATCGATCATGATTGCACCTGAGAGGAGCTTTTTAAACTCAGATTGAGATGAATTGAAGGCGATTTTTTCTCTCTTATAATTACACTCAGATGATAATAATTGAGTGATACAGAGAAAGGGACATGATGGTTTTGTACTTACAAATTATTTGAAATTCTGTATTTTTAATTTCAAAATGTTACTTCGAGACTCAGTTTCTCTACACTCTGTAAAAATGAATAATATAAATAATACAAATGTAACATGAAATTTTAATTTTCAAATAATAGTATATTATTCAACGAGCATGTAATGTATGCTATTACTTATGAGATTGAAAGCTATATCACAAGTCTGAAGAAAGTAGAATTTTTTCACAGACAAATGCACAAAAAAATTGGTTTACATCATAGAGTTATAATATATATATATATATATATATATAGACGGAGTCTAAACACTCAAAGCTTATGTCATGCGGGGTAAGCTTGTGTTTGTACGGCGGCCATCTTAGGAATATCTAGTGTTTACAAGCGTTCTCTAGTTATTCGATTATTTTACGTTAATAATTAATTTTAATTTGTGTTATTTGGATGGGAAACGTTTGTAATAACATGCCAACGTGTTGTGCCTTCGGTTGTAATAACCGAGCGTTCGTAAAAACTTTAAAACAACAAGAAAAAGAAAAGGAAAAAATGATCACAATTCACAAGTAATTATTATTTTACTTCTACATATTATTAATGTTTAGTTCATATATTTTACCGTATTCTTTACATATTTCGTGTAAAAATATTAACTTATTTTTGTAATAAATATGTTTGTACTTCGTATTTATTTGCATTGTAAACATCAAAAATATATATTTTTATATGAAATTTTTAGCCTTAAATTATTTGCCTATTGGGTACCTAGTTTTTGTAAGTTTCTATTTTAATCATAACAATTGTTATAAAATTGGAACAGTTCTATTCATTATTTATTCAATTTCTATAAATATTTGATTGAAGTCTAATCGCAATTCACTTTAAATTGAAGAATTTTGCAATTATTCTTTCAAATTTAAATTGAATTAATTTTAATATATTTCTGACTGAATTAATGCTGGCTAATTACAAATAGCTTCATTTTCTGTTACATTATTGTATTTTTGTAACAAAACTGAAGAACGTGTACTTAAACACATTATAAAGTAGATTGTCCCAAGATGGCGACCACGAGATTCCCCTTCCGTCTCATGGCGAAAAAAAACTCTGCCCATATCAATACTTTACGCTCTCTCTAGTCCTATTCTATACTCTAAGGTTTACATAGACAAATCTAGTTATCGTTGTTGTTACAAAATTATGAAGTGATTTGACGTTTGGCCAAAAACCTAAAACCGACTATAGTTTAAGCTCAAGGCGTCACCTCACGGGTACTCATAGCTTGTACTTTTTGAAAATGAGATTGATAATAATAAATTTGACAGAATGATTGAATAATATGTATCTATGTTATTCCATCGAACTGTCAATATTACTCAATTAGCAACAAGAACGAATGTCATTAATTGATCAAAATCAGTAGTAATGTAGGTAAATTATTTGATAGTTATGGATAAAATATAATTTCATCAACTGTTAAACATGTAACTCGCGACTCTTTAGCATATAAAAGAAAAAGTTTTTGACTTCACGAACGTCTGTCAATTGTCAAAAATTCTGTCGTATGATAGGCCTTCAAGATAGGTACTCGTATGTATTTACAATACAACTTTCCGAAGGCTAATCGGTTCATTTGCACTTTAAACACGTAAATCATTTTTAAAACATTTTTCGTTCAGAATTGTAGTTCATAAAAATGATGTACTGAATTTATGATCCATAAAACCATAACATTTGTATGATATCTTCATGCAGCTAAAAACAAAGCGTTATAGTTGTAGATGTACAATGGTACAATTCTCACCACGACTGAAATTAGTCATATTACATCATAATTCACTTCCATTCCAGACAACTCGGAAACAAATCTCCGTTTTTAAAAACCGAAAAACTGCATTACGATACAAATGTGGCGTATACATCAAACGAAATGCTTCCACTAGATGAATTATTAAATGGAGCGCGAAAGATACAGACCGGGTTACTTAACGATACTAGCACCACACCGATCCTGACTTTGCCTCTGTTCTGTTTAGTATGCGAGGACTCACAACACGCAGTGTGTCATTTGTTGTTAAACGGTTTTTATCTACTCGTAAAATAACTTTATAGCCGCTATATTTCTAAACATGTGTATGAGGTAACAAACGATACAAAAGGAACTACAGGGAACGTTACTGCTAAATGAGTCAACTTAAATGATGGATTGAAACCGGAGAGATAACATTCAAGTTTAAGGAAGGAACACGTGACATTAACCATAAACTTCAAATTAGTTCTGTTAAAGTACAATAATTAGGAAAGTCCTATTTCCACTACATGACGCAGCATATTAATTCTCCTGCTTTCTTATAGGGCATTTCTATATGGATATGTAATACATATCTAAATTAGAGAGCATATTATCGTATCAGTAGACGAAAATATCGATAACCCTACCCCTTTTGTCTAGTTAGGATGTTTTAAAAAACAAGTATATAAAATTGTATTTCCATGATACAGCAACAACTGTTTATGGTAAATACAATGCAATACATGAAGTTGAAGTAGAGAACATCTTATCTATAGTTAGAATGTTTTAAAAAATCTGATCTTTACAATACTATTCCACGATACAAGATAAACAAACTATTTATGGTACGTAGCTAGTAGAACAGATGAAAATGTTATTTTCTATTGTAGTAGGTAAGTTTAAGACATCGTAGGTATAGTTAAAATGTTTTACAAATCGAAACTTTACAATAATGTTTTACCCAGATTCCACAGCAACGGAGACAAAAAAAAAAACTAAGATAAAAGATACGGAACTGTTATTTTTATTGTAATAGGGAAGTTTACGAACTCTTATCTACAGTAAGAATGTTTTAGAAATCGAAATTTTACAATATTGTTTTTCCACAATACAACAGATAAAAAACTATTTATGGTAACTGAGATACAATAAATTAAACTGTTATTTCTATTATAGTAGGGATGTCGATCTATAGTTGGAATGTTTTAAAAATCAAAATTTTACATTATTGTTTTTTCATGAAACAACGGAAACAAAATAACTTTTTATAGGAACTGAGATAAAATAGATGAAACTGGGTAAGTTTACGCACACGTGTTAAAATGTATTAAAAATCGAAACATCAATATTTTCTTTTTCACTTTAACTGTCTTGGTGATAAATTATCTAATATTTTTTTCTTAATAAAAAAATAAAAAATGTAGGAAAAAATTATAATAAATCTATGTACAAGATACACAAATTTACTAATTTAAAAAATATACAAATATTATTAATATTCCATATAACATTAAAACAAAATTTATTTAAAGTGTACTTTCCAAACAAAATCTACATATTTTCAGGAAGATGAAGACGTCCGTTTCTATGAGAAACCCATGTACGCTGTGTATAAAATAAACAGAAGTTTTAACCAATAAACAGAAGTTGTGTGAATACCATTTACAATCCCATCACATCTTTTCTTTGATTTCTTATTCCAATATCTCATGCACAATAAGTCAAGCCCACTCCTATCTCATCATCTGCAGCGGAGATCAATACCACCAAACACACCCAGTGACCCAAATCAAATGAGATCAACACTCGGTGGCACAAAACACTCACCGAGCTATGAACCACAATAACCGGCAACAATTACCGCAACTTGGCAAGACAATGCTACAGTACGGGAACGGGTGCAATCCCAATTGCTCGCTTGCCGGGCCGCACCGGGATTACCGCTAAATTACCGGTTATTTATCTCGGTCAACTCACTGTACACATGCAGTTTGTTAAGATTAGCGGGTGAGAATAAAAGGGACGGATATCAGATTACAACTCCGACAAATTATGCACAGAGTGATTTGTTTGATCACCAGTCATAATATGTATGTGTAATCACGAATATTATACTCATGCAATAGTTTAAGTGTTAGTGTATACAGCGAAGGGTTGCGAGGTCGAAGTTCAATTCTCGTGTTCTAATACTATTACCGCTGAACGATTAGGTTAGAACCCGCTATAGGGAGAGAGTTGCTTATTACGTACTGGTCACTTAAAACATACCTGATAACTTTTTCAAATACATAAAGTAAATGATAAATCGGTTATATAGGCGCAAAAAAGATCGAAGTAAAACATGGTGGTGCGTGTAAGGTTTACAGAACCGTCAAATAATCAGGGAACTTTGATGTAAAAACACTTTATTTAGCTGATATGAATTGCGCAGCAATTGTTTTCTTTACATTCCACTAGCATTATTGGATTATTTGTTAACATTTAATTGATATATATTTTAAATGTACTGTAGAGGTTATCTTAAAATTTTAAAAAGAGTACTAAGTCTCTCGTCAGTATATGCTCGAAGATCTCCATGGCGTGGAGTTTACGTTCAGCCACCTTCGTCACAGACCAACATTCGTTTCGTCCAGAGCAACTGGACTACTACTTGATTTTAGTTTTGTCGCCATATTTTTTTCCCATAAAATACCGGTGACTTCTCTTCAACGCATCCATGCTGCTTTAATTCTTGCCCGTACATCTTTGTCGTATTACCATCACACTGTAACGTCGACCTAGGGAAGATAACGAAATGTATCCACTTTCATCAAGTCTTCTACGATAACCTTTATAGTACCAAGATTCAGTATAATCTCTAGGTATTCGGTTTTATTAATATTTAGGCGTAAACCGACACGATGACCGAAATTATACTAAATATATCGTTACAAAATTACGTAGTTTAATACCGTGCATTAAACAGTATAGAAAATTTAAACATTTTCATTTAATTATAATAATATTTATGACAAGTTATAAAATGGCAGCATGCATGTAAATTTAATTTTTAGTGCTTACCCTTCGAATTCCAGAATAGTTCATCATTCTGACCAATGTTATAAATTGAATTTAATAGTTCCTCATTAAAAGTTCCGCATAAATTGTATGTAAATTTTAATACGAATAAAACTTTACAACACATAATGTTCAATGATCAAGTTTTAATTAGTACATAATTTTTCTTTCCTAGTGGGATTACATTTGTTCATATCATATAAGAGTAAGTAGTGCAGAGCAGACAATAGCAATATGATTGCAGCAGCTGTAGTTTCTAACTGCGAACAAGTAAGCTGATTACGCGGTCTCATATATTAAATGCACATTCAAATTTCTCTGCTGTCTATAGACAGATTAAGTCATTATGGCCACTTGTGCTCAATGCAAAACTTGCAGCAAACTTTATACACTCATTACTTGCAAACAGCTCTAATATTTCATACTACCAACTTGGAATTCCTTGCTAAATTACAAACAAACATAACGTACAGTTGCATTCAGTCAAGATGAACATTTCATACATTTCATTGTATAAATAAAATAGGTAATTACATTATTTCTACTTTTCAAAACGCATAATGGCCCCTGTGATGCACTTTCCACGACAAATTTCATTACCTATGTAAGGTGATGCCTATTAGGTAAGCATTTTGTAATGTACGGTGATACAGGCCCTACGTTAGGACAAATCACTAAGGAGTTTTTCTAGAGTCAGTAGACAATAATTAGGGCACGTAAACAGCGAAAGACAAATTTAATTTTAAATTCACGAAATAATTGTGTTACATGTTAAATGTTAAATTACAATAAATGAAACTAAATAAAACTTGATAACAATAACGAAAATGACCAATCGCATAAAAAAAGATTATAATATTTGCGACTGTATGCTTTTACTCTAATCTGCAGGCCCGAACTGGCCAAAGGGAGCTTCGGGACATTTCCCGAAGAGCCAGTCCGGGTATGGACCGGTGGACTGAGTTTTATGATACTTATTTAAAGTTTTAATTATCACAATGTAACTTATGACATGGTTACTGAAAGCATGAATTGTCGCTTTCTTTCTAGTAAAACATTATATGCTGAATTAGCTTTTTTGGGGGCCGGTCAGGATAAAACTCCCGAACCGAAATTTAGTCCTAGTCCGGGCCTGCTAATACGGGTATGAAGGTAGGAATATTATATTATATGTACTTATCAAGATTGCGCTTAATTAGAACGAAGAAATGGTTAATTACTAAGAAAATTTTATTTCATTAATGAAACTGAGAAATCTCATAAAAATTGATTATAATAATTGTTGCTGTATGTTTTTAGTTTAATCTGGTCCTGGACATACGTGTTTCAAGGCTGTAGATAATGTAGTGAATATTTATGCTTTTCTGATTATTAGATCCCCATGTACAAATGTATTAGAGGCCACATTATTTTTTGACGAACTTTTAGTTATAACGAAGGAATCTTTAATTTTATAATATATATCGTCATTACAGAAACTTGCATAAAAGCAGATTAGCACATTCAAAACTAACTAAATAAACCATGCTGGTATATTTACGTAGAAATATTCTAATATTTATAAAAATTTTTTTTCTGAAACTTTCATATATTTGTATTATACATCTAAAATTTTCAGTTCTTTTTATATAGATCAAATAAGATATGAATTTATATATATAGAAACTTGTAAACAAACAAAATGTAATAAAACTAACGCTAACAAGATAGTTGACATCACGTCAATGGCAGAAAAACTGCTTCCTGTTAACAGGACAGCTGTATGAACATATATGTTTGAAATATCATCAGTCAGTCGTACGTAACAAACCGCGTGGTGCCTTTTTAGTGCCACAATAAATTACTAGAAAACGCATAGCACAAAAAATATTGGTTTGTTCGTTTGTTTTACATTGTTCGGTTATTGTTTAGTATAATCCAAAATGTTATAACAATTTTTTTTAACTTAAATTTTACATTAGAATACCCCATTAAGGTATTGCTTAACGACACATTGAAATATTCTTCTTCCTAGAACTTAGATGAATTCTACAATGAACGGGTACTAACGACTGCAAAGGAATACCTGATTCTATAAAGGGGAAACTCAAGAATTTCAAGTAAAATTAAAATGCAATTCAATTAAAATGAAACCAATTTAATTTCAGGGTCACCATAAAACTGAATTAAGGAAGAATGAAATTATTTTATCAAATCGGTAAAATAGCTATTTCATTTTAACAGATCACAATAAAATTGACGTAAATTTTATGATATAAAATATTGGAGCAATCAGCTTAATTGTGACCTTTACCTTTCCGTGATAATCAAAAATAGAATTGCCAATTCTAGATTACCAGGTTATCAATAAAGTTTTCAATAATTGTGATCAAAGTCTAACATCAATCTAAATAAATGAATACATATAAATACTTCAATGAATTTTGTCGTTTCTATTTCATTTTTAACAGTCCTTGATTTTATTTAATATTTTAACGGAATTCTATAAAAATTAAGCCTTCATATTTAATTCCAATAAAATTTCTTAATGACTATTTTTACCTTCCGTCACTTTTGGTCAAAAAATTCGATGGTGAGTTTTAAATGAATAAGCACGTTTTAAGGTCCCTACAATACAATTTTACTGGTTTTACGATGATGTCTGTATGTGTGTGTGTGTGTGTGTGTGTGTGTGTGTGTGTGTGTGTGTGTGACAAATTTTTCTTCGACGATAACTCCAAAACTACAATTCTAAAAATTATGATTCTTTCGTATTCCTCTACCTTACAACCATACGAAGAGCTGATTAGATTTTGGTTATAATTGGTCAACCGAAAGTACCCTCATTTGAAGTTCTTAACAGTTTTTCTTGAAAAAACGCAGTTAAATATCATTTTTCGACATTTTGTGATTATCAGTATGAAAAAATATCTATTCTTTATTCGGTTTGATTATACCTTTTCCTTCATATTCAATAGATAGAATTATAGAGAGATTAAGAGAGATTAACTTTCAAAAATTAGTCAGCTCAGCTTTGCTAAAATTATGAAAACAGCAGATATATTCAAAAAATTCTAATTGACAGATGTCAGTGTCAAGTGCAAAACCAAAGTGGAAAGAATATGATCTGAAAATGATATAAGTGGCATAGTGTCCCTCGCAAGTGGCTTGCAGTTGCGGCCTCGCCTCAAGATAGGATCTTGTAATGCCGGGCGTACGAGAAAGGCCAAACAGAAGATGGAAGAAGATTTGAGAGAGGAAGAACTGTGTCAAGAAGATGCGTTGGACAGGAATGAGTAGAAGAGAAGATTAAGAAACAGCAAGTGCAAATTACATAATATAGGTATATTCGTGTTACAATTTTACAGGATATATAGGATCTTTTTCAAGGAACTTTTGGTATGGGATTTGTACAAAATACATCGAATTGACGGAAGGTTTTGTGTTGGCTACAACAGATTTTTCTAGATCATATTCAAATCTAATATTTTAATTATCCAAATATATATGCCTTACTGAACTATTTATAATTATGTTTAGTGATTAAGTATACTTTCGTATTTCTTGTATTTTTTTTTCTTTGTGCAAGAAAAGGGTGATTTAAGAATATTAGAGGAAAACACAACTTAAAAATTTTACGTAATAAACAAGATATGAATTTTTAAAGTTCAGACTTTGTCGTGTAATGTTAGTTAGTCCTGTAAACCGATTATAGATCATTATAATGTAACGAACAGAATGTAACAGATTGTATAAGGCATATGCAAAGAGTCGATTATTCACAACTTACTCTTTTTGAAAATAAAGATTTTTATTTATATAAAGAGATTCTACGTAAAAATAAATCACCTTAGATCTGAATCTATTTCATAGCTATTCCTTTAGAAAATATTGAATCTTTCCTTGACTGGATTGAAGTGAAGCTTCTTGAGATTCGTGTCTGATCTCGCGGTTGTGGGGCGTGAAGGTGCAGGAAGCAGCACGCTGCAGGAAGTCCGGCGCCGCGAGCGATCCTGCCCTGCACACATCCTGCCGTTCCAGCGAGCTGCAGTGATAAAGGACCCGGGGATACGCGTCAAGCCCAAGGCGCAGGAAGTCAACTTGTGTACTTACATAATTATGGAGAATTGTGCAACAATGGAGTATCCACTACTGGAAGATAATAGTGGCACTAGGATAAAGGATGTATACTACCAACAAATTTTCCTTTCACTACATGAAAGTAGTTCTACGTAAATAAATAATATATCGGAGTTTTAATAATTAACATGGGGTCTCGTGGCCGCATGCCTAAGTGTCTGGTCGCCAATCTGGGGAATCGAGTTTGATTCCGACCGACGCCAAAAAGAAACATTTCGAATTTTAAAGTTTGATATTTATTGGATAGAAAGCTTCATCTTCAAAAGCTTTTATTGAAACATTTACTGGATTACAACTGCGAAGTTCTGGTCGTGATTACGACCATTATCAACTAAAGACTATCAACTACTATAAGTTGAAAATGTATCTCCGCAAAAACAAAAAAAAAAATATGTATATATATATATATATATATATATATATATATATATATATATATATATATATATAAATATTAACTTTAGTTATTTGAAACATGTCATTTTTTACATTTTGACAATATTACTTATTTAATATAATAGTACAATTCAGTTGCTTGATAATGGTAGTAATCACGACCGGAACGACGCAATGGGGAAGTTTAGCATGGTAAAAATTCTACATAACATACTATTTTCTCACAAATATAACACAAATGACTGCTGAAATTGAAATTAAAAATTAAGATTATTGCTCCATTTATTTATAATTAATATTTTTTGGATAAACTCTAAGTACGTCAAAGTCAGTTATGCCCAAACTCAGACAGAACGGTGAAAGCGAACCACTTGAACGTAGGTCGAACAACACCTCAGTCTCAAGTGACTGGTAGCCGCAACCGCGTGCGTCAGTGTATAAACGACATACGTTGTACCAAGCCTCTACCGACGTCATCACAGCTTAAAATCGGCTTTTCAGGAATATCTGGGAATTTTTGAAAAAAATAAAACATGTTACATCATTTTTCAAGTCATTTCCCATGGAATAAAAGAATAAAAAAAATCGCTAAACTTCCCCATTGTAATCCAGTAAATGTTTCAATACAAACTTTTAAAGATGAGGCTTTCAATCCAATAAATTTTAAACCTTAAATCACTTAACATCTTCAAACAATTTTTACATTTCGAATTGTAAATGGCACAAAAGAGAGCCCTATGGAGCATCTCCACGCCAGCAATAGCAATGAGTGCCCGTGAGGTGATGCCTGGTAAAGACCCATACAGTACAAATATGTTATCATAATTACCGAAATCTTTGTCCAAAGCTGATTGGACCACCCAGCAATGGGTAATATGCTGAAATGATTTATTTATTCATTTATTTATATAACTAAATAAGTATTATATGCGCCCAATAGAACTTAGTAAACCAGAAGCTATATTTACCATCTAAGCACTTGCGCCTATTCGTTATTTTCAAATCGTTGTCCTTCCATCGGCTATTTGAGTAACTCCAAACAAATGGTAATCACATGCGGGCATGTCAGGGGTACAAGGGTGTTGTTCAATGATAGTCTGACACAATTGCGTATTTTTTTTTTTAAGACCAATATGCGTGGAAACAATCAAAACTTTTCAAATGACCAAGGACATAATCCCAGTTTTTTCACCAATTATGTCCTTTGTTAGACGGTGTTTATGTTCAGGAAGGTAAAATTTTACATGTCCACTCATTTACTTTCAATGAAGAGTACGGGGCGCATTTTCTTTCTTCGGAGATTTCTTGGGCAAATATTTAACTATATAGTGTCGCTACCCACAGTGTAATAAAATAAGTGAAAATTAATGTTCTTTTCCTACCTTGGATTTCCTCGTAGAGCAGCGTGATGAAGGGCATTGAATCCGTTGTTATTAGTGAGCGTAATATCAGCAGCGTGATCCAACAGGAGAGTTAACATGTCGTCCCTTTTCTTGGAGATGGCGTCGTGCAAAGGTGTGTCTCCTTCCGAATCCTGCAAGGTAAATATTATTGTTATTTGAAAGAATATAAAAACAATAATGAATTAAATATAACGATTTGTTCTATATACATATACAGTACAGTAATAAATATATATGGTGCATTAACAAATAAAAATTAGGTATTAAGATTATTTAATTTAATAGTTTAATGTAAAGTTAAATGTATAAACTAGAACCAGTTACATACACACTTAAAAAAATCCCGCATTTCTAAATATTATGTTCATATTTTTATTACATATATATATATATATATATAATTGTTTTAAATATAACGTGGACAATATCTTTTCATTTAATTAATGTTATAAACATATTTCTAATTTTTATTTGCGGATACTCCTTGAGAATTATCAAAGCATCATCTATAGTGCTTTAACCCTTTATCTAAGACATCAACCCGAACCGAATCTAACATATGTGCAAAATAGTGAACATTAGTACATGTTTTTAAACAATATTTAAAGGTATAGGAATATATGTAATAATTAATCTCTGAATCGTAATCATAATGCAAGAAAATTTTTGTGAAATATTCCACTCAAATTCTCGCATCTACAGTCAATATATACCTACATTAACCTCATGTAATTTCGAAGTGGAAAACTTAGATTTAGGAAAAATGCAGAAAGAAAATAGATTCTCTTACTGTGTAAATACCACATGTATGAATATACAAAGTTATGTAAATTAACAAATATGTTAATTAAAATGGTCGTGAATACACAAAAGTAAAATTAAATTATTCCAAGTAAATATGTTGTAATATGAAAATGTATTTGCATATTTAAATGAATTTTGTCCGTCTAATACATTAACAAGTCCACGGCGGAGAAAATTTTTTGAGTTTAGTGTAGTATGACTACATATCACTGGACGCTAGTGTACGTACCAAGTTCAATTCTACGGAGAGGGTTATTTTGACCCCAATTTTTTATTTCAAATACATATTTCCGTCTAATGGTAATAACGGTAGGTATATAGGCAGTAGATACTTAAAAATAAAACAATTTGAACGTTGGGAATGGAAACTTTATAAAATTTATACCTTCCGCTCGCACTTTAGCGTCGCTGAGAGACTTTAGGTTCCACATATTACCTTATGCATTAGATATAATGTTTTCATATTTTTTTATATTTAATGTTTTTATTTATTTTTTATTATATTTCTTTTGAAGAAGGCCGTACAACAGTACCAATAAAAGTACAGCACAGTAACAAAATACATAAAAAAATTAAAAAATTCTAGTTAAACAGTATATAACAAGATAAGGAAAATTCAAAATATAAAATCTAATAATCAGAAAAGCAATGCGAAAAAACACATTTTAGAAAAGATTTCAACATAAACAGTTAAAAATATCAGGTATATTACAGGTAGTTTTCATATTATTAAAAATACACATTAATCGATTCATTGTAGAAAAGATAGTTACGAGTGGAATAGGGAGGAACACGCAAAGATATTTTACTTAAAAGAACGGCACTGTCTGTATAATTATTTAGAATTTTGTATAATATATTACTTTATTTTGTACCTGATATTTTTTCTTTGCATTATGCATTATATTTTGTAGTGTAGATAAAAATTCAAAGTGTAGATAAAAAGTCAAAGTGTAGATAAAAAGTTACTTTGTGTACTGATGATGTTAAATTGTTACATTATCAACAAAAAATGAACACCTAAAGCCTATTTTTAACATCAAGTACAAAATAAAAATGTCAAATCTAATACTCCCCACGGATTTGTTAAGTGACGAGAGAGATAGTTATTCAGAGATTTCCAATTTAATGCTGAAATAAATTTATGTTGGATACCTTCAATTCTATTAACATATATTTGGTAATGACGGGACCAACATACGACAGCAAATTCTAATTGAAAACGAACAGGAGGAATAGAGCTGAACGAGAGTGTTGTAAATTTTGAAATGTACTACAAATCTTAGTACAAATGTTCTGTTTGCAACCTTGTCAATATGAATGTCGTATATAAGTTTACTGCATTGAAATCCAAAATTGTTCTATTTCGAGAAAAAGAAATGAAAAAGAATTTACCACAATAACAGCTATATATATTTCTTTAAAAAAAAAAACTCCCATCAGGATTAAATCCCAATTACAGTGTAGGTTTACATACACAAACATCCATGCCTTAGTGGGATTCGAACCAGAACCCCGAGAGCACTCATGACTAAGAGGCATTGCTCTAACCATTGAGCCACCGGAGCAGACATACATATATATCATAAATAAAATATGTAGTATGAATCAATGATTGTCAATATTTTGTTACTATATGTAAATACATCATTAGCAGTAAACACAATATAAAATTCTGGTCTAGCGATTTGGATACAAAACATACTAGTGCATTCGATTTATAGTCTGTACACATTTTTAATATAAAAATGAAACATAAATCATACATCATACAAAAAACATAATTGATTTTGAAAATAAAAGTTGGATAGCAAAAAATAACTGTGATAAATAATTCGTAGCTGCAAATAAAACATCATATTTAATATTCCATGTATGTACGTTTTTATACACGTGTGGGAAGATTTTAATTAATAAAATGGTTTTATTAACACTTTCCTTTTCGCATAAAATACAAAGAAAGATAAAATCAGCATATGTATAAACCTGCTGTATAAATTACTTTTTAAACACGTATAATAGAATGAAATTAATTACATTATAACCAGCAGCAATAGAATAATTCAGAAGGGAAAAAAGGGCGTTACTTTTTGCTTGCGCACATCTTGTCATCACCGCACAATAGAAAAACTGTCCCATTACGTGCGGAATCGTGGTGATATATAGCAGCATACGGCCGATACAGGCCTGAAGAATTGTTTTATCTAACAGAATGACAACGGCGGGCCCTTCTGGCTTGCATACGCTCCCGCTTCGCTCTCAGTTTTTTGTTATCACGGACAAAAGTAGTGCGGTGAAATGGCTTTCTCATTCTTTCTTTTCGATAAATGCATCAATTTGAGTTATAGAATGGCGCTCGGCCTTGCGTATATTGAAAATGGTCGTTATAGTAATCCGCGACTGGAGATATGTGTGGAAATAGAAAACGCGAATGCGCAATAAAACATATTATGTAAATTCTTTCTGGGTTTGTTGAGATTTATGTCGGGAGATGCTAGCCTTTTATCCGGAATTTTCCAAAAAGTTTAGACTGTGCTATTAGATTACGGGGATAAATAATTGTGGGATCAGGTTTATCGACGTTATAAATGATCCAGACCGGTGGATTTTTTTTGATAAAAATGTAAATTTTATATTATTATACCACATCGCGCATAACTGTGTTGACAGAATATTTGAAATCCTGATATATGACGCTATATTTTATTATTTAAAATCTATATATTTTACAATTTGATTTTAACATGATTATGCTTTTTACGGAAAATTCATAATACATAATATCATATGACACAAATACATCATGTTTCATGAATATGAGTCAACCAGGTTATTATTTTTTTTTATTATTGAGATTATAAGAAAATAATTGAAATCGAAATTAGAGTGGATAGAAGGGCGCATTCACTCATTGAGGAAAAAATCAAACCAATCGTTCTTAAACTATAAAACAAAGCTATATATTTTAAAATAATCTATAAATCAATTTTGCTAATTCGACAGAGATTTTTTTGTGAATTCACTCGCTTTTTAAATTTATATTACAAAAAACAGAAAATATCTTTTTAAAGTTTAAATAAATTTTATTTAACATGACACGAAACACTCGGCACTAGCTATGATAACAAAAACAAAAAATAAATTTTTTTACGTCTGTTAAAAAAAGTGCATTGTTTTCATTAACATTTATATAGAAAGTATGTCTTTTTTAACAGATTAAAGTGTGAAAAAGTGCACTTTTATAACGTAAACGCGTAAATTAATGAAATGTTACAACGCTTTATTCATACTTTTATTGCAGACCTAAAAATATTAGTGTGAAACTCGAATAAAAATTGTCTTATTTCACTCATGGAATTTAGCGAATTCGCCTATGGCTCTTTCGGTCAAACTTTCCTATACAAGATATAAGACTATACTTTTTACTCTTGTTGCATAAATAACTGTTAAACATCCGATTAATGTAGGTAATATTCACAAAATAATTTACAAATTTATTTAAAGTAAATGACAGTTAACTTTTATTGCTTTGTTGTTGATTATGACCTAGTATTTTGTGTCATGTTACACAAAAATTAATCTAAACTTTAAATACGAGTTCTTTCTTTCATAAAAAAAAAATTGTAGGATTAATACAGAAATATCTGCTGTGGACACCACATGATTTCCTTGTACGCCTGTTACACTATACATATTTTGTTAATAATTAAAATATGCATTATAATAGACCCAATCATAATGCACGTATTTGACATAATTCATACAAAACTTAATTACAGAAACCTCAAAGTACATAATTTTTAAATTTGCATATATTGCTTATACAAAGAGCTAATTTAATCATACTTGATGTTTCGGCGCAGAATTCAATCCTCTAAAACTTTTATTTGAAGCATTTATTATTAAAATTAAAATAACACCATTTTTTCAAGGAAAACTGTTAACAGCTTCAAGTAAAGTATCACTTCCTGTTAGACCATTTTAACTAAAATATATTATGTTATTCCCATTGATATAAAAGTATCATATATCAAATTTGAAAAGTTTGGATTATATTTTAATATAGTTTTTCATTAAAATCTATTATAGGCTTCAAGTAAAGTACCACCTCTGGGTAGACCATTTTAACTAAAATCTATTATGTTATTTCCATTGATATAAAAGTCTTATATACCAAATTTGAAAAGTTTTGGATTATATTTTAACATAGTTTTTCATTAAAATTTATTATAGGCTTCAAGTAAAGTACCAATTCTGAAAGTTATGTAATGACCAAAAAAAGAGGTGCACAACTAGATGTAATAACAGTCATAAATACAAAATTTTAACTTTCTACGGCTTCCCGATTTTCAGTAATACGAGATACGTCCGTACGTACGTACATACGTCACGACGAAATTAGTCAAAATGGATTCAGGGATGGTCAAAATGGATATTTCCGTTGAAATCTGGAAACCGAAATTTTTCGCGATTACAATACTTCCTTTACTTCGTACAAGGAAGTAAAAAAATGCATGTGCTATAAATTGATTTCTAGATTGTAATTTAAAAAATCTGTTGTGGCCAGCACAAGACCTTCCGTCAATTCCATGTATTTTGTACAAATCCCAAACCAAAAGGTCCTTGCAACATATTCTATATAATATCCTGTAAAAACACATACTATTTTTTACAAATTCCATACCAAAAGTTCATTTGAAAAGGTTCTATAAATCCAATAAAATTATAACATAAACTGCACTAAGTAATGTCCTTCCATCTTCTCTTTGGCCTTTCTCTGCGTGTCACTTGCGAGCAACACTATGACATACCAATTTTAGATCCTATACTTTTTTCCATATTTGGTTTTGTACTTGCAACTGACATCTGTCAATTAAATTTTTGTGAATAATTATGTCAGCTGTTTCCATGATAAATAACAAAGCTGACTAATATTTGAAAATTAATTTCTTTATAATGCTTTAAATTTACATCTATTGATTATGAAGGAAAATGTATAATCAAACTGTATAGAGAAGAGTATTTTCTTTAATATATATAATAACAAAATGTCAAAAAATAATATTTAACTGCGTTTTTTTAAGAAAAAGTGTTAAAAACTTCAAATAAGGGTACTTCCGGTGGATCAATTATAACCAAAATCTAATCAACTCTTCATATGGATGTACAGAAGAGGAATACGAAAGAATTATAATTTTTAGAATTGTAGTATTGGAGTTATCGTCGGAGAAAAATTTGTCACACACGGACACACACACACACGGACACACACACGCACACACGGACACACGCACACACACACGGACACACACACACACACACACACACACACACACACACACATATACAGACATCATCTTAAAAATGGTATATTCGTATTATAGGGACCCTAAAACGTGCTTATTCATTAAAAACTCACCACCGAATTTTTTGACCAAAGACAATACCTTCCTTACCTAAAGGTGACGGAAGGTAAAAAATATAACTAATTAGATTTTTTTGTTCCATATATGAATTGTGACAAGGTGAGGGTAGAACAATAACAATTAAATAACTCTTCTAAATTATACTTTCAACATCAATATTTCAACATTGTTACCTTTGTAAGTCAAAATTCTGTTTAGAAATAATTATCATTTTTCTCACATATCTCTTTTTAATATAGTTGTCAACCGCTCCTACATTTATTGTCTTGCCAATTAACTGTATAAGTTATTGCAAGCTGAAGCGCAGGGTTGATATTAAGTTGTGGATGCTGTGTGATAAACCCCGCACCCCTTATCAGACAAGCTCTTCTGAAGGTAATAATCGTTTGTTTTAATCTTCGGTAAATATTCATAGTGGAAAGGTATATAGTCTTTATTGTTTAGTTTTTGGGCGTGTACGTCAGTACTCCAATTTAGGGTTACAATGTAACAGCTTAGTTTTATTTAATTATGTTAGTGTTATCAGTTAATAATAAGTTTAGTGTAAATATGTAAATAAAATTAGTGGTATAAAAATATTAAGTGTCCGTCATCCATAAAAGATATATTCATCAATCATCAGTTTAATTGTTAGTGTATTCATCATCAAAGAAGTGATCATCCAACTCATCGTCTAAACTTTCATATATGAACGATTTTGTTCTATCCCAATAATAAAGAAAATAATAGAGGGATTCCATATTCGTGAAACATCCTTCATTGTATTAAGTAATATTACAACCAAGAAGAATTTCAGTTTTGAACAATTATAATAAGCAACAAATTATGGACGAAATTAAAAATGAATTTATTATTTAGTTCAGAGTATGTAGATAATTTAAATTATTGGCGATATGTAGCTAAGTTATAAGTAATTATAAAATTCCGAAAATATTATTATTTTATAATCATGTTTGTAAAACTTGTCTCAAATCGTAATACTTTTCAAAGTAAAAGTTACAATACATAAATTTTACTTTCTGAAACAATTATAAATTAATATTAAAAGAAAACAACATGCACCTTCCAAGTTGTAAAATTTTATAACCCAACTTCCGCTAGTTTTCAGCAAATACGCCAAGAAAGATAATTCGAATAATAAAAGCTGCACCCTTTCCCGTCAATTAAATATTTCAACACACTTAGCCAGTTTATTTGCCATAATACGGGGCTTTAAACCCCGAATGTTCTGGCTCATACAATACATCCTCATAAAAATAAAACGTTAAACTCGGCTTGGTCAAACTCTGTGTTAACTTCCAGTTTCCAGGGTGTCTGTAACCGGAGCCGGTGGTTTCCTATTTCCAGGTTCTCACGCAAGGTGCTCATCTCGCCCGTGCCGGTAATAACGAGAGCTAGATGCGCGTGCTTACCGACACTGAAATGGAGAAGGATTGTTATGGGTATGGATTAGAATTCCTTCCCGTCTCTTCCTTTACGGTGTAAAGGATATGTAAAATTATAAATCACTTCGCGATTGTGTGTCTACATACGAGTATAATCAAATTAATTATTCTCATTTCATGTTGGATAAAATTCATACAAAAAAAGATCAGCTCATATTCCCCTTTTATTGAAAAATATATCTGACAAATTCCGAATCAAACTAGAATTTAGAGAGATTACAATTAAATTAGAATTTGTAAATAATTATTATTATTATTGTGTTGTAGATACTGGCACGCCCAGAAATGGGTAATATGCCGTGATGATATATTTTTTTTTTATTTTTACCTCCCGCTACCATAGGTAAGGGAGGTATAGGGATCGTGCTAAAAATCGCATATAGAGATTTTAGTGAATAAGCACGTTTTGATGTCCCCAGAATCCGATTTTAACATTTTTATAATGATGTCTGTGGGTATGTATGTATGTATGTATGTGTGTGTGTGTGTGTGTGTGTGTGTGTGTGTGTGTGTGTGTGTGTGTGTGTGTGTGTGTGTGTGTGTGTGTGTGTGTGTGGATGTGTGGATCCTGTGGACACGATTACTCAAATACTATCAATCAGAAAATTTTGAAATTTTGTATACCCATTCTATACAAATGTGGGAAGAGTTGATTAGTTTTTAGTGTATATCAGATAACCGGAAGTATCACTTATACAAGCTTTTACCAGTTTTTCTTGAAAAAATTGCATTGAATATAATTTTTCAGCAACTTTTACTATTAAAAATATAATATAATGGTACAATCATCAATTCTACGATAATATAACTTCAAAAAACTTTAAATAACTTTAAATATAAATTTATAAAATAATTTATTTTTGTACATCATCTGACCCATGCGTCAAACAAAAACATAATACTTTAATAAAATTTTGACGTATTTAAACAAATGTCACTCTCACATTTACATTAATAATGAAACCGTGTTAAGAAGAATTAAGTAGAAATGTATTTGATTTGTAAATATAAATCTGTCAGTATAAGTACGTGTTTTCAAAATGTCAAATATTGGTTTACAACTACATATTTACGACATGGATCATGTACGGCAAAGAATTTACACAGATTGCGTTTTTAGAGCACTTGGAAGTTGATGATGATTTTTCGCGGATTATCTTTTTCTTTTGTGAGGCACATTTTCTCCTCTCTGGGTATGTTAATAAGCAAAATTGCCAGATATGAGCAGAGGAAAATCTTCATGTGATTTACGAGGTACCATTACATGTCCAAATGAGACTGTTTGGTGCGCACTATGGTCAGGTGGCGACATTGGAACTTACTTTGTTGAAAATGATGAAGGTCGAACTGTTATAGTTGATGGTGAGCGCTATAGGCCCATGATAATCGATTATTTTTGGCACGAAATTAATTTCGTATTACAGACTTCTATTTATTAATACAACAAATTAGATTTTGTTTATAAACGATCAACCGGAACGGAAAAAGATACTTTACTTAAAGCTCATTACTATTTTAAACATGGAATTTGAGGGAGGTCATGTGCTGGCCACATCAGATTTTTTTTAAATTATTTAAATAATTATTAATAATCTTTCAAGTGAAAGATTGATATATATATATATATATATATATATATGTATGTGTGTGTTTCTTTCTCCTAAAACATCGAAGTCGCGATGCTGAACGACCATATTCTTAGGAATTTTCAATTAGCTTACGTTTCAGTTAGTATTTAAAAAAAAATACAAACAGTAAAGTAACCTAACTGGCAACTCATAATTGTTATACAGTGGTTCTTAGATTGGTCAGATTTCAGTATTTGATCGTTCAACACCGTCAACAACACGTTGTGCATGCTTTTTTTTTTCGCTCACTGAGCGATTTCTATGCTTGGGCGTAACATTTCTAAACATGAATTCTATTGCCCAAATCCGAGCATTAGTTCTACTAGCCAGATTCAAAGTTAGTTTTTTGGTTCCATTCTAAGTGTACAGGTACCTGATTCGAACATGTACACGTTTAGATATTTGAGTATCCCAATGATTATGAAGCCGTGTATTCCATTCATTTTATTATTATTACTATTATTATTATTATTATTATTATTATTATTATTATTATTATTATTATTATTACATATTATTATTTCGGTTATTAAGAGCTCATTTAATCAAAAATCACTTTAAATGTTTTACATTACTTGTCACACAGTTTTCTTATTGATAAAATACAAGCCGTTGAAGAACATATAATATTACATAATAAATAGAAAAATGCTAAACTTGACAAGTATGTTAACTAAAATTCAAATGAAAATATCTCATAAGAAACCATGAAAAAACTGATAATTTTTTGTTATAAATAAAGAAATCATGCTCGTATTTCATAATATTTTATATGCAATTGCTTATATTATTTTTTAATTTATTCACAATCTTGTTTCATTATCATGCAATAAAAACGTTTTTGTTTTTGTGTGCAAAATGAATATCGTTACTTTCCTCTTGTGAATTAATTAATTCATTGTATATAAATTATATAACGATTTAACCCTTTTGTCTCGAAAGGTACACGTATGTATGTACCCACTTACATTTCAAAACACCTGAAAACCAAATTAAACGATTTATAAAAGTTTTAAATTATGAAGCAGTCGGAATTTGGACAGGGATACAATAAAAACAAGTGAAGATCGTTAACATTCAGATAAATTTTAAATCATCATCATAGCAAAATATAATTATACATATACAATTCGAAAACAATGACTATAAAGTCAGGGCATCGAACCCGCCAAAAACTAAGTTCGGTTCAGGTTCAGGTGAATTTGTTTTTTGAGTGATGGGTTCGTGTGCGGTTCTGGTTCATGTATTAATAAAATTTATGCTTTATTTCTGGGTTCAGGTATTGGGTTCAGGTTCGGTTCGACTTAATGGATATTGAATTAATGTGTTTTGAATAGCAATCTTCATATAGAAAAAAATTACATTGCGAGCCGGAATTTATAATGCAACGCAAGACAAAAATGCAACACAATTTACACGAACAGTTACGGTTTCGATTCGGATTCGATTGAAAAATATTTCTGAGGCTCGATTCTGGGTTTGGGTTCGCTAAAATGTTAGGGTTTGGTTCCGGTTTTGGTACGATTCAGGTTCGGGTTGGATACCTTGCTATAAATGTAAAAATTGAAAGCGGGATTTTGATTTTCAGGACTGTGCATGACTGTGATTATGTGACTTGCTTCGGCGCTGTACTTACATATATGTATCTGAATCAAGTTCATCTAGTGATTCTGAAATAGACAGGAGATTGCTAGTCAGAATAATATAAATCGTATTCTTGATTGGGCAATCACGAATGTTACATTTGAGCCCGTCAAAATTCACCACCTGAAGGATCTTATAAGCTACAAGGAAGTTGAGTCCTATGCAACTGTTTTATAAAGTAGGGTGACCAGACGTCCGGATAAAGCCGGACTTGTCCGGCTTTTTAACAAATATATAAATGTCCGGCCGGCTTTTATTTACGTCCGGCTTTTTCACGAAATAATGAAAAAAATCGTTTTTACCTTACAGTACAAGAACACAACTTTTTTCCGCGCTCGCACGTGCTGAATTCGTCGCACGCCTTGCAGTCTAAAAAATAATAATCGGATTTGTTCGTTGAGTCTCGGTACTCGTGCTGTCGACCAGCTAAATTGTTAAGTTCAAATAAATGTTATTTTTTATTTCTTTTCAAGTGTTTAATAAAATATATGTTTGTTTTTTGCTATTATTATTTTGTCATCTTTTTCTACTAAAAATCATCCTTTTTTGTCTGCTGTGGCCTCCTTTCGTGATCAAAGATCTGGTCACCCTACATAAAGGGTTTCTCCATTCGCTTTACATACAAATAGTTGTCTGCACTAATCAGCGCCTTAATATATTGAATAAATGTAAAAAACGAAAAATTATAAGGATACATGTTTATAATGTCATACAAACATCTGCCTAGCCTGAAACATTACGGGAGTCAAAAAGAATCAATGGAAAATTACACAATAGAAAAGGCGACATCTCGTGATGGCTTATAGCCTCAAAGTTTTATTTTTCTCCGCGCGAAGAAACAGCAAATGCATCAAAAACTTATTACATAGGTAGTACGTTAACTTTATTTTGAATAATTATGTGATTTAACAAAAAAAATTATTACTTATTATTTATTATTACTTATTTCTTACCTATTGGTACATCTAGGTACCAGAGTAAAACCCTGTTGGAACGCATATGTACCATACTCCCCCGTCCAAAAAAATTAAATTTTAGTAACAAAATCCCGTAAATTGACACTAAATTGGCACAACCATTTTATCTATCGCTAAGAGAGGTTTGGATTCATGTTAAAATTCGCATATCCAGATTTTCGTGAATAAGCACGATTTAAGGTCCCTACAAACAGATTTTAACATTTTTACGATGATGTCCGCGTGTATGTGTGTGTGTGTATGTGTGTGGGTATGTGTGTGTGTGTGTGTGGATGTGTGTGTGTGTGTGTGTGTGTGGATGTATGTGTGTGTGTGTGGGTGGATGTGTGGGTGTGTGGATGTGTGTGTGTGTGGATGTGTGTGTGTGTGGATGTGTGTGTGTGTGGATGTGTGTGTGTGGATGTGTGTGTGTGTGTGTGTGGATGTGTGTGTGTGTGTGGATGTGTGTATATGGGTGTGTGTGTGTCTGTGGATGTTAAAGGAATGATTCCTTAAAAACTATAAGACTTAAGACCAGTTTAACTATGTATTCCTCAATCAGACATACATGGGAAGAGCTGAAAAGATTTTTATAACAATTGGACAACCGAAAGTAATAGTTTTTTAAAAAATTCTTCTAAATATTATTTTTTTTAAATTTGTTTTATATAAAAAATTCTACATCTGCGATATTTGAATTTTTTATTATATCTTCTATAGATTTAGATATAAAGATACTTAATATATATAATAATCGGACTTAATAAACCGCACAGGCTAAACTACACCAAGGAAACCAGTTGACAAATTCAAATGTTTTATATAGTTTATAAAGACAGATAAATGTCAGTGTCAAAAATCAGCAGTTTTCATGACATTCTGAAATCTTTTTCTGGGAATTACATATAATCTCTTATTGTTTTATTCAGTAAATATTTAAAATTATAGGTAAAATGCAAATATCCAAAAGATACCGCCAATCTTTATAATGGATTGGAAAAATTTTGGAACTTTGGGAAAAAGTATTTAGATAAAGTTCTGTAATAATAATAAAACGCCGTTTTGATAGCGAAATGCAATACAATACTTATATAACATAAAAATGGAAATGGCGAGAGGTATTTTAATTTTTGTATTAAACACACATAATTTATATTCAGGGACGAAAAGATTAACTATAATTACTCTTTCATATAGATGAATATTTATAGTTGTACCTGGATATTCATTTGTCTAAAAAATAAACATATTATTTCAATAAAAAATACGAAACAAAGATATAATTATATTACTCGTATCTTGTATCTTTCCACAAAGTATTTAGGTCTAAATTAAAACTAAATGTTACCTATCATTAAGATTTTTTTATTACATATTTAGGTACACTGGTAAAATGGGATTTTTTTTTCCTAAACCGATGTATAAAAATGTCTATTTGAAGATATAAATAAATCTTCAAAAGTTGGGCAGTAAATATAGTTCGCACTAAAATGAAGAATATTTGGCAGGCATTAATTTGAATGGGCGTATAAATCTTTTATATTCGATTAGATGCTTAGATGAAACTAATCCCAAGCCATCAAAATTCAATTGAAGCATAAAGCTAGATAGTTTGAGTTGGGGAAGTATGTAAGGTTGGCGAATTGAAAGAAAGTTATAACCATCCTAAAGCCTTGTAATGCGACCATAAAGCGTTGACGGCAAAGTCAAGTGAGCTTACAGCTGAGTATGAGCATCCCGTCCTCGTACTCGTAATGCACTTACGTGGTCTGCTGGCCTACACTACAACTAACCCAAGTGGGCTCTTGGCACCGAAATGTCGTAAATATGGGCAGGTTTCAATGATCGTGAAACTCAACTCCAGAACTTTCTACGATAATTGGTTCAAACTTTAGCGATGTTATCTATAATGTAGATAGTGATTGGGTCTGTCCTCCTAGATTTAAGGTGCTTTTTCAACTGGGTATCCATTCCCATATTGATTCGGTTTAAAATTTACGTATATTCGTAAATAAACAAACATGACAGGGAAACTATGTACAGCTGTTCGGCAATGAATCCTAAAACAACAAGAACCAACAATTACTGAATTAATTACTACAGTGATTGATTTGCTTTTGTTTTCACACTATCTATTCAACATCGTACAAGCTCTAATTCAAATATAGAGGTAATTTACAACTAAACCCGCATGCAAGCAAATATTACAGGTTCGGGTACATTTAAATATGCATTAAACTTTTGCTTCAATGATAACTAAACCGATATCTCCACTTTAAAGAAAATTCATTTAAAATAACAAAAAAGAATAACCTGAAACGAAAATTGGATTCTCCGAAAATAAAGATAATCGACAAATTAAAACAATTAAAACAGCATCATCGGTGTTTAAATTACGTCAATATAATTTGATTATCAAAATGCTGAAAAACAAATATCGTCATTGTAAAAAAGCAATTAGTTAGAATGAACCCTGGAATAAATGAACGATTTTTAAAACAAACAATGGCTCAATTCAACTCTACAATCATGCAACACCATAAATTAAACCCCCTATTAATAATTCTATCCATTTATCCGCATAAATTACACAGATTTTGAAAACAACTGTTCCGCAGTAGTCATAACGTCATTTCATATTTAAATAGTGTATATCACGGCGGCTTTGACACGACGATCGTGTTTTGTTTGTCCGTGATCGGGTATTTATGACAACGGAGCGTTCAATAATCGCGCTTGGCCATGCGACATCTGATACCTGTGCTAATATTTGCACGCAGTGTTATGTAACGAATTATTTGCAAACAAAAAGTTATTTAATGTGCGTGGCACAAATGTCCCAGTGATTCGTCCGATGTTTTCCTGATTCTATTATCGATTGATTGATGCTAACAGACCATAATTATCAATTCAATTCTTTTATTTATTCAGTAAATTTAATATTTTTCATTATTCTTATTACAAGCGTTATTGTTCAGTTGGCAAATTAATTACAGTTTACGAATAACAATTTTCATAATAACCTACATGAAAATAGCTCCTATAAACCAAAAACTCCACCATACTGTTGCAATAAAACTTTTATGTGTAATAAAACTTTTAATTATTACTGTCCCTACAGTGACATCTTAGAAGAAGTGTACGTAAATAGAAATGTATGGTTAGTAAGAATGTTCTTGAGAGTGGACAGCTGAGCTCTGAATGAATGCGATGATGAATATGGAGGAACCGAATGAGGTGTGTTTCGACAAGAATATGTGGCGAAGGATGATTGTTGCGTAACTATTATTGTGGCCCGGGTGCGGTATTTCGCTACCGCAAATCGGTCAATTTAATTATAATAAGAGTGAGAAGTATTTGCAGTGTGAAGTGAGTCAGTCGAGTTTTATTATTGTTATTCTTGTTTTCGGGTTTGTGATAACCTATAAGTGGGACACGCGTGATTTTTAAATCAAGTATTGTGCCAAATATGTACAATGTTAAAATATATTCTTCAATATTTTCTATTCATTTATTGAAAAATAATTTTCTTCATAAAGTTTTGAAACATGCATTAAGTCTATAACAGTCTATATATTTAAATTTAGGAACGGGAAGAAGAACATTTCTAATCTCATTTTTAGATGTCATTTTCATATAAAAATTAATGTTTAAAGCCCATTTGACTGATATCCGATGTTGGGTTCGTTGGCACCTAAAGTAGTCATATTTTTGAAAGTGCGTGAAGTTGGTATGACAAGACTGGGCACAAATTATGAGACTAGTATAAATAATTTGTGCCCATAAAATTATTTTCGATGTATAACAGGGTTATGAAATAAGAGCCTTTTAATTTTTCTATGCTAATTTCACGCCAGTATAATAAAAATAAAAATTTAAAACTTTTATTATTTAAATAATTTGTGCTTAATTTGTGCCAATTTGTGCCCGGCGTGGTTGGAATAATTAATTATCATGAATTACAATCTTTTCAAAAAATTTATGCTAATTTCAGGCCGGCGTAAAAAATTTGAAGCTTGAATTTTCATTATTGAAATAATTTGTGCCTAATTTGTGTGAATTTGTGCCAAATAAGTTATTATGATACAATAATTATTATCTAACAATTATTTTTATAGAAGTGTGAAGTTAGCATAAAAAATATTATAATTTAAATTTATTTTTACAGAAAACAAAAGCCTATAATTTGTGTCTATTTCCACCCATATAATTTTTTATTTGTTTTTATTATCACATGTATTAACTATTATTATGTGAAAGTGTGATGGCATAAAAATATTCCAATTTTAATTTAGACAGCTTATAATTAGTGCCTATCTGTCAGCATGTTACTTTTTAAAAATCTGTAAGCAGTAAATAGAAAATTTAGTAAATAAATACCATTGGAGGGAAAATTTTAATTTGAAGAGATTCACTGAGAACTACAAAATTAAAATAAACAGATTGCAAATAAAAAATTTAAATATAAGGTATGGTAGAGAAAAATATAGCACAAACTTTATTTTTGAAAAGAGCATAAAGATTTTGCTAGTACAAAGCTTAAAAACTAATACAGTTTATGAAAAAACATTGTACCAAATTTTTTAATTCGAATTTTTCTAGGATAGCACAAAAATACAAATTTGGCGGTTCATTATTCCCTACATTTAAGCTTGAATTACATTATACTTTTCTGACTAAAATCCAGTTCCTAAATTGGAACTAGATTCTAGTCAGAAAAAGAGTATAATGTAAATCAGGATTTAACGCATCCAAGTTTCGTATTAGAAACTTTTTCTGACTTTCTTCCAAACTAGATCCGACGCTATATTTCATCCAAGTTTCACACTACAACTGCGCAGTGAGGGCACAGCACAGTAATGCCAACGTACATAGGTATAAATGTCAAAATATCTTGTTTGAAAATGTAACGAAATATATGCTTGCGAAGTGATTTGTATATATATTATCTCCATGTAATAGCGTTGCTTAAAAATTAACGTAAGTTCGCTTGCTTATTCATTTTTTAGCATATTTCAAAAACTTTATGTCAACGTGAAAATGATTGGCTAAACTATTTACATGCATCAACTGTTTCGTTTAAACGACGTCATATTAACTTGGATGAAATGTAGTATTCTTTCTGGTCGAAAACGTTTCTAAATTCTAGTATCGAATTTATCCAGAAAAGGTGTAATGTAATTTAGGTTTGATACGAGTAGGTACCTATGTTAAAGGCTTGTTTCGTCGGCAAATGCATGCTGCGCTATGTTCCTCCATTCAATTCTTGACCAATTTTTTTGTAATAGTGGTGATAAATGGTTTTGTTTTGTTACTTGTAGGTTTCTCAGTTTCGAGATTAAAATATTTTCCGAAAACTTTTATAGCCCCATCATCATTATTTATACAGTATAAATTAAGTTTACTCCCATATTCTTTACTGTGTCCTTTTCTTTTACAGAATACTTACCGATTGTTGCAAAATAGTACAAATCAAATATCACTGTACAAGCAATATTTTGTGAGCACAAATTGATACAAATTGAGCATAAATTATTTATAATAGCCATGAGTTGTGCCCAATCTTGCTCTGCCAACTTCACGCATTATTTTGAAATATCTATTACTTCAAACACTACTAAATAAGTAACCTACGTCATAATTCTGTAACTCGAGAGGTAGTAATAGTAGACCATAAGAAAAATCAAACGGGAAAATGTTCTTTATGAAATACTTCAGACATGAAAAAGAAATACTGTGCGTGGTTGTTATGACAATAGATCTGATGGTAAAGTTATAGTATGCGAAAATTTAAATGATAGTTACAGTGCAATCTTCGCACAAACCTGTAACATGAATCAAATAACAAATCAAGGAAGAAGTTTTCTAACTTGAAATCTACCCAATTATCATCTAACTAAAAGATAGCATTATTGCTGAAATATTTCTAATTGTTACAGATTATGATTTCCTTTGTCTCGTACCAGGATAATTAGAATTGATTATTAATTTAATGTTTACAAGTAAACAATAGTTAAGTTGCGAATGGAATCTATGGTTGGAAGAATGAATATGCATCGCGTTCTTGTGAGGGAGCTATGTAAGCAGCCATACATTCTCGAGCGAAAGAAGTGTCTGGAGAAAATTGTCTTGATTCGATCTGTTGTAAGCCGAGGTTGGCAGTATGCATCAACTTCCGACGTATTCAGGTGACGTCACAAACACTTTGTATTCCAACTGTAAATGCTATTTATGCAAATTACTTTGAATTGTATTCTAAATTTACATATTTTTTGCATAAAATAACACCGCCGACATAAGATTTTCGATGAACGTTCGCGGTTTATACATAAGCTGAAATACTTTTTTGTTATTCAGTTTGTTTTTCAAATGTTGTGATTCGCGATTAGAAAAATATTTTCAAATCTGAAATGAATTTTAAAAAGTGTGGTGCCATAATAATTTTTTTCCTCACTTGTTGAATTTTCTGCAAATATACAATTGAGTAGTAGGTGGATTATGTTAGGTGTGCAGGAATAAAGTTTCCATTTTAAAATTTAAAAAGCCGTACAAATTTAGCCATAACATATTTTCAAATTACTGTAAAATAACATAATATTTCAAGATTATTTTTGGCCAACACAGCAGCATTTTAATAAAAAAAAAAAAAATCAGCACCAAATCAGTCTTATTTAAATATTGCAAAACATAATATCAAATATGTATATTCAAATTCGTGATCTCAGATTGACTTGTGGCGGAGGTAAATGTGTAAGTAATTACAGCGCCATTAGTTCCTGACTAAACGTTCCCATTAAGAATGTAGACAAGTGACATTTCTAAACATCTTATAGTTAGAAATTCGGTCCAAGCGTGTTTCTACCTTCTCGCGCATGAGCGGCAAAGTGATATTTTGCGTTGACAAAAGGGAGCGAAAATGCCTACTTTGCATATAGACTGTAGAAAAATATTTTTTTCCTTGCATACTATAAACGAGATTGCTTTCCATTTGTCGTTTCTGAATATTATTCTCTGAATATGACTTTCCCTAGAATAAGATTATGTAATGTATCACGTGAATATTTCAAAAGTATTGAGAACATATTAACATACGCAAGCACAGGTGTACGTTAGCGGTCACCCATCTAGATATACATATACTACTAGTTTCACAAGACCATTAAAGAAACTGCGAGTAGTTGTTAAAATGTTTTTAGGTGGATTTACAAAATGCATTATTATTTTTGTCTCTTGATTCTTAAAACAAAGACTTGTCATGGACGATCTAATCAACTCAAACAATAATTTTATACTCCTTGTATTAAGATATTATTTTTAGCATTGTCTATTGTATGGAGCATTTGTCCAAAAGAACATATAAATTTAACACAGGAAAAAAGTCCATTTTTATTGCTACCCATTTATGACCGTATCGTGTACAAAAATGGAAATCATATAGATCAGTAAAAAACGAAAAAAAACATACATTTTTGATGATCAATATAAAATTGTACATAAAAGCGGCAGCTTTCGTTGCGATTTGTTCATTATTAGTACAGATTACGGTCTTTAATTTTAAAGAGAATTTCTGCATATTTTTTTCTACTTTTGTTGTTAAAATGTGACTTACAGTATTAATTACCATGGAGCTACACAACATCTTAACCTGAAGCAGTAGTTTCAGACGTATTGGATACGGCGTGAAGCTAGCAACCACTACAGCTGATTCGGTAGAACATACATTTAAAAATATTAAATTGAAAGTACTTACTCGCTACATTAATATATCTATGATTGTTAGGCGTGAGACTATTATTAAGAAACTAGAATTATTTACTGTTTTGTTATTTTAATATTTCTAAATATTTTTATTTAAAATTTAATGTTTTTCTTATTTTAGTTATTCATTTTTTATTGAAATCTTACAAACTCAAAAAAATTCGTAGGCTCTAAAAGGTTTGTATCGTAGGCCGGAAGCACTTTGCCTTGACTCGGCCTAACGGATAAAGCAGTCCTATCTAAAGTATCTACAAAAGATAGTATCTATTCATGTTTCCACATCAAATAAAACATAAAAAATAAATTCATATAAATAACCTATTTCTTGTTTGATTATTTCCAAATCAACATAATATTTTCTGCAGAACACAAATACAGATGGTGTAACCAAAAATACATTGTGTTTGCATTCCAGCTACACGTAGTAAGGCAGTATGGTGCGGCGGTGTGCAGTGGCTGGAAAAAAGCGAGAAAAATGGAAATTGAAAGTCACCGACGCTCGTAGCTTCCGAATCTGATCACGGATACATGTGCAATATGTATGCATTGGAAGGACTCCTCTCGTCCAATTCTTTTTTGCATTTTGCTGGTTTTGTTGTCGAGAGTAGGAGTATGTCTGCGCACCGCAAACGAATATTGCATCTTGCATTGCTTAACAAAAGTTCCAATTACAATATAGACTGCTATATTTTCATAAGGGTTCTTCTATTGCATTTGTACTTACATCTCATATCCACTCGACAGACACAACAGAATAAGCAGACACGTGGGCAAAGCATATTTGCAAAAATAAATACATAATAGTTATTGCCGAAAGTAATAGAAAATGGAATAACGAAGTTGTTATAATGCGAATTTTTATTCCACAACTTCTAAAATTAAATTTTATACTTTGTTGACCGCATAAAAATTTATCTCATTAAAATTCTACTCATTTTATTTATTCAGAACACGAGAGAAAAATATCAAAATCAAGAAACTTTGTGAACACAAACCTTTCCAATTTGGTGCAATTTGTGGGAAGGGAAACAAAACTCACACTCCAAGAAATAAAAAAATATGAAGAAAATAAAATTTCATACAAATAAAAACAAACTCGAACAAAGTTAGTAACATCGATTTCATAAGAACATAACAATTTTCAATTTATTTATTCTTTCACAGAATAAATGTTAAAAAAGTTTTTTTAGAATACCTATGATTAAGAAGCTCCTCGTTAATGTTGCTCATAGCTTTTCAAATGTTTAACATGTTATTCAGATTATATCCGCAAGTGCTATTAATAAAGCTTGCATATTTAGACAATACGTAGAAAAATATTGTTTATTTGCATATAAACATATTTTACAAAGAATACAATATGTATTCTGAAATTAATTATTCGTATGTCAAACATTTAAGTTAATAAATTAAAAATTACTGTTCATAAGTATAATGTCACTCACCTTTCACCTTTCACCCAGTTTCACATTTAACAAATTTTATATAAAAGACATGCTAAACCCATAGAAACTGTCTTCTTCTCAAAATGAGTAAATCCTTTTGCATCCTATTCATTTTTATATTCAGTCAGAAACAGTCAAAAATGATGTTTGACTTAAAAGACCTTCAAACGGATCCTTTTGCAATAAACGTATTTTGAGGTATAATTAACGGGAAAATTAGTTAAAAGTGGTTTTCTGAACATAACATAAACTAAACTAACCCACAAAACTCACACTACCAAAACTTGTGGGTTTGACTTTTGTACATTAGAAGAGGTTATGCCATGGCAGGCAAATCAAACCTGCGGCCCGCCAGTATATTTTCGATGGACCGCCGACACATTTACGATAAAAAAATCCTAGTTATTTTGAAGTACTCGCACATAAATTTATTTTTGTTTGCAAAAAGCTTTGTTTTATATTTTATAAATTTAGTAATTCTCAATAGAGAGAATAAACAGCAAAATACGGATCCCCAGCTATTGGGTTCAGCATGTTATAGCAAGACTCCATACGCGCCTTGCACACTAAGCAAAGCACTTGTAAGTACAAAAAAAGTTTCCGAATAAAACCAACATATTTTTTTACGCTTTTTCCGAATCTGCAATAAAAAAAATAGGGGGTCCCATTCAATATTTTTAAGTTGACCCATTTTGTCAGAATCTGATGTCTCCCCAAAAACTATGAAGGTATTGATTCGGTACACTTTTTGTTACGATGCATTGTTTTCGAGATATTCAAGAGCGTAATGTTATATGGGACACCTGTACATATATATATATATATATATATATATATATATATATATATATATATATAATCTTTAAAATAAGTAATATATTTGGTGTAGGACCTGAAAAGAAAAAAAGATTTATAATAGTCTTTTTTATCTAAAAGATTGTATTTTGATATGAAACTAATTCTTATTGTTACTTTCTCCAAATATTTTTAAGTTTCGAAAATGAAATCCTATGATACTATAATCAATCTTTTGTTCATTTCATAAAACTAATTCTTCCTTGATCAATTATAAAGTAACTTACAATTAATTTCTAATAGGTACCTAATTGCAATTTGTATAGTATCTCTTAATACGTATCTAGAACCCAAATCATCCAAATGAAATCTCCGAGTATCCGATAAGGCATTTACAGAATTAAAGTTAAGAGATAAAAAGAAAATAGAAAAATCGTAAAACATCCGCAAGACAAGATGAAGAAGTGGCAGACTCTCGGCCTCTCACACTCGCACTCAGGTACAAACAACCCCTGTCTCACGGACGCCACTGGATCGTACCGCAGATGAAAGACGTAAGCGGATTTCGAAGCGCTTCAGATCTCCTGGCTAAATTGATTGCAACGCCGTCATGTTCTTACTTTGATACCATTGGTATTTTGTTTAGTACTTTGTTTTTTTATTGAGACCTTTAAAAGAAAATCTTTGATATTGAACGGAGGAACAAGGTTTCTTTTATGTATATAAAATATGTGTTTTCTCTTTAGAGTGCAATTGGAAAATAACTTTTTTATGACAGAGGTTTTATGTTACTATCGAAATATTTCATCAAAAAATCTTGTTTGGCTACATAAAAACATGAGGATGAAAAGAAAAAATTATCAATGAATGCATATATCTACATAATTTTAAAAAATCTATACACATTACATTCTCATTAAAAACAGTATTATTAAACTATCATTTTATTAATATTCAAATATACAATTGTGTCTAAGAAAGTAGTAAAAGTTTCGGATTCTGTAGAAATTTAGTCAGAATAGTCAAATTACACGAAAAATACCCTTATAATACTCACACCTACGGTACAAATATGCACATATTTATTTATTGTTATTTACTGACGTCTACGAATAAAGCAGATAGGTACACCTAACAAAAAGTAACCAGTCATGATTTTTATGTACTTAATTTAATTTTTCGTAGTAAATTACGAAACATTTTCCTGAAACATCAACAATGTGTATTAAAAATATAATTAAAAATTTAAGAAGAATTAATTAATTAAAAATGGCAAAAATAGTAATATTTTAATTTGTACTAGCCCCAAAACTTGAAGCTAGTTTAATTTGGCTATATACATAGGTGTTCATATAGAGACAAACAATACAAAATACAGAATTTTGTACCTACATTATATTTCACAAATTATTTTAATTTCAATTACGTAACTAGGTACTCGTACTATGATTGGATTTTATTTGCAGCACATATAAAACGTTTTAATTATTAATCTAACAAATAATTTTACTGTTCGTAGAAAATATTCGATGTTTTCAATTAAATATTATGTTTCTAAATTTCAGTTTCAAGTCAGATGCAAAATGAGCCATAAAAGAGTGCCACATATCAAACCTTTATTCTAGAAAAACATTAAAAGGATCACTCGTCGAGACGATTTCTGAGTATTTGCATGTTAAACTATTCATTTTTGGTTAAATAAAGTTCCTAATTCTAACTTCTAACATTATCCTCTGAATTTATATACTTATAACAAATGGATGACATAGGAAAATAAAGAACCAAATGCAGTTTTTAAAAAATAATAAGATAATCTTATATTGTAGTAGAGATCAGTTTAATATTTTCTCCAGATAGGCATGGAAAACAAACATCATCAATAGACATTAACACTAATAACAACGTTTTCCTATGAAGCAGCAATTCAGCAATTTCTTTAAAAACTAAGAAAATGGGAATAAAGTAAAATAACTTACTTTTTTCAATTATATACCTACTTCGAACAGAATAAAAACATGTGAGAATATTAAACATCCAGTAAAATATCATATATCCTATTAATTATTTCAAAGAAACGACTTCACAAAAGCGAATAAACGCAATTCAATTAAACAAACGTAGTTGAATAAAAAATTAATCCGCTCTTGCAAACAAAGTGTCTAGAGCGTAAATTATTAAACACGCACACATACATTAACATGAAAACCGCAAAGTCATAACTCCAAAGCTTTGTTCCGCCACAATTCAGCACATCGCAACGAAACAAAAAAAAATCTAACCAATCATATCAATACGAGTCGCAAACAAAAGCCGACAGCGTACATAAATCATAGACACACCAAGTGAATAATATCGCATCGGTAAAAACGACAATCAGGACAGACAAAGCGATGGAAAAACTTATGAAACAAATGTGAACGAAGAATAAATTGAAAGCATCAACAAGATCCTGACAGGAAAAGTGCCACTTGCCAGTTTGAATTAAAACTTCAATTATTAAAGAACACGATTTTCAAGTGCGATCAAACAAACAACAAAGTACAAAATTGCGAAATGAAAATATGTAAAAAGTAATTTAATTATTATCAAGAGCAATCTCGCAACTTTAAATTCGATTAAAAATATCGTATTTCATTTGCTCTCCAAAACTTCATTAAATTACTCCACAGAGCACTGTACAAAAAATAAATTAGGTAAATGTAAATCAATATTATAAAATAGCTCTTACTATTCGAGGAGCGTTTAAAAAATAGTTGACCTTGCAACAGATGAAACGTTGTATATGGGGAGTATACACGTTCGTTATCAACAATAAAATATTGGACAAGTGAATTTAAACAAGGTCGTACGAGCATTTTTGATAAGGAACGTCCAGGCCGCCCAAGAAAAGTCATTATTCCACAAGTCATCGAGGCACACTATTCTGTGAAATTATTTGGACATGAGAAAGGTGTCAGCGAAATGGATACCGCGTTTGCTGATAGTCGACCAAAAAACGCGTACGTATGACCACTCCCAAATAGAATTTAATGTTTTTCAAGCGCAATCCAAAAGACTCTCTGCATCGATTCGTAACCGTTGACGAAACATGGATTGATCAGCACACACCGGAGAAGAAGAAACAGTCTAAACAATGAATTTCTACTGACGAATGTGCTCCGAAGAAAACAAAGATGGTTGCATCGGCCGGCAAGGTGATAGCGACTGTTTTTTGGGATAGTCACGATATAATTTTTATTGACTACTTGGAAAAGTGAAAAACCATCACAGGTGAGCATTATGCTGCGTTATTGGACCGATTGGATAACGAAATTAAATCGACACGTCTCCATTTAGCAAACAAAATATCCTTTTCCATCAAGACAATTTGCCAGCTCATACCTCGGTGATCGTAATGGGAAAACTACATCAATTACGTTACGAATTGAATCCGCATCCCCATATTCACCAGATTTGGCCCCCTGCGACTGTCCCCTGGTCCAGGACAGAGATTTGGGTCGAACGATGAGGTCGTCGCCCAAAGAAACGCTTATTTTGAAGAATTACCGAAGAAGTATTTTAAAGAGGGGATCGAAAGACTGGAAAAGCGTTGGATAAAGTATGTCGAGCTAAAAGGAGATTACGTCGAAAAAGTTATGTTTTCTTCCTCTAGGCCAAACGCCCCTCGTATTTATACAATACAAAGTACAGTTTCGTTATTATCAAAAAATATATTTTACCGTTGTACGACTAGAATTAGATAGATAAAATTTTGATCCAAACACGCTCACCGCAAAGGAATCCATTTGCTAGGTAAAAGGTTGTGCTATTGTATACTCGTAAGATTAGACCCTAATGTACTGAAGTCGAGACTAAAGTAATACATTTTTAAACCTGTACTACAGTTCCCATTCCCAACCTTCAAACCATTTCTATTGGTACATAAAAACGCTAGATGAAAATTAAAAATAAATGTTTAGGATGAAATGAGCCTCACCGCAGGGAACGTGTACATAAATGGATCGATACTTCCGGATACTTCATTTGATTACTTTTGCTAAATAAATCTATTGTGTTAAATACTACGATAAATCACTTATAGAAAAAGAAAATAGGTTGCAATACATATAATATTTTGAATTGGATTGAGTTAGATTATGTTAAAATAGGTTACGTTACGTTAAATTAGCTTTAATGATGAATATACAAGTATATTTTGTACATGTTATGATTGTTATTGCTTTCGAAATCGAAATTTTGGTGTCCCACAATTTTATCACTTAATATGAAAATTTTGGTCCATGGTACTCTCAGTAAATCAAACCTATTCTAAGGCGCTCCACGACAAGCTAAAAAGAACTCACTGCCTGCTGCATGTTACCGATCTTAAGTAGTACGAGTACATATATGCGGAATACTTTTTGTGCAAACTTCCAAATATAAAACCGGTACCTAGATTACTTTAAATTAAATATTACAATTTATGTTCCATAATCCTCAACACATGCAATCATCGTCTGGGATTTCATAGATGTTCATTACACTTATTATAAGTAAACAAAATTCAATTCGCAGTATCAAATAGCTGGAAGGAAGAAAATAGCAGAATGTAACTAATGACGCCGAGATGAATATATTCCATATTAGTAAACTTGGTACATATTTACCCAGACATATTGACACATGCTCCTCAGTTAGAAATACAAACAAGGCAACTAAATTTTCATTACAGCTCGGAGAAACCAAAGTAGGGTTCACACGACGTCAATGAATGAATATGAGTGATAAGGTAACTTTTGTCAACAGGTGTAGCGGCAACATGCAAGAATAAAACATCAAGTCAGCAGTGGATAGGATACAGCACGTCAAAAAGAACACAGAGGCATATGAAAACAGCCGCACATCAGCTTTTGTTCAAACAACTCCACGCCGCGCGTCGACACTCACAAGCAGTGGATGACAAACATTTGCCTGCGGGGGCAATTAGGTTGCAATACCACAACAATACCCTCATTTATTGTTTATTTAAAAGCTTTTAGCACTTCAAGTATTAAAACATGTATAACTATCTTACTACAAAATATGCAATATAATTTTCAGTCAGAAAAATTTATAAAATATGACATTCATATCTTAAAAACAAAAGTTATTTAACTTACGTATACCTTTTCAGTATATGAGCTTTTATTTAAATTTAGTTATTATAATATACAGGGTGTCCCATTTAAGGTACGAATGCATTGGTATCTCGAGAACCGTAAGAGCTACGATGTCGGTTAAATTAGACAAAAGTTGCCCCATTAGGAGGCTATTTTAATGGTGTTTTGTTATTTGCGAAAAAATGCATAGGTCACTAGATACAGGTGAAAATGTAAATTTAGCGATTTCCTTTTTTTGCTTATAACTTTGTTATTTGAAATAATACGAGATTCTGGTTTGCACTTTCTTAATGCACTTTTATATGGTGAATTTGTAGAAGTACTCAAAAAATTTTTATATCTAACCATTTACGAGTTACTGATAGCAACTTTTATTTTTCATATGAAGGTCATATTAAGCTGTGGCATTTTTAAATAGAGATTTTTTTTAGCTTTACAATGATATAAAACAATAATAATTTATTTTTATAATTAACAGAAAAATTAATAAAAATTGTTATTTATACTAAAATTAAATTGAAAAAAGTAAATCGAAGGCTGCTATGGAAACAACAAACAACAAAAAAGTGCAACAATTGAATTTCTGAATTTTACTTGACAATAGTAGATTATTACGAGTAATAAAAATGAATTTTTCTCGTTGGGAAAAATATGATATGTTGAGTTGTTACATTCGTTGTCAAAGTTCTTTTTTTACTCGTAATAATCTACTACTGTCAAGTAAAATTCAGAAATTCAATTGTTGCACTTTTTCGTTGTTCGTTGTTTCCATAGCAGCTTTCGATTTACTTTTTTTAATTTAATTTTGGTACAAATAACAATTTTTGTTAATTTTTCTGTTAATTATAAAAATAAATTATTATTGTTTTATATCGTTGTAAAGCTAAAAAAAATCTCTATTTAAAAATGCCATAGCTTAATATGACCTCCATATGAAAAATAAAAGTTGCTATCAGTAACTCGTAAATGGTTAGATATAAAAAAAAATTGAGTACTTCTGCAAATTCACCATACAAAAGTGCCTTAAGAAAGTGCAAACCAGAATCTCGTACTATTTCATATAACAAAGTTATAAGCAAAAAAAGAAAATCGCGAAATTTACATTTTCACCTGTATCTAGTGACCTATGCATTTTTTTGCAAATAACAAAACACCATTAAAATAGCCTCCTAATGGGGCAACTTTTGTCTAATTTAACCAACCTCGTAGCTCTTACGGTTCTCGAGATACCAATGCATTCGTACCTTAAATGGGACACCCTGTATATATAATTAAATAATAGATATTTACACACCAAGTGAGCTAAGGTAGTGTTTATTCATGAGAAGAAAGTTTAGCTCACGAGCCCATAAGGGCGAGTGAGTTAATTTCTTCGAGTGAATAAACATTCTTAGCTCACGTGGTTTGTACAATATTTTATTCAATTTTGACGAAATACTAATAAAACTATTATAATATTTAATTTTGACAAAATAAAAAACTGATCAGTTAGTAGGGTGAGCGTGACAATCGTCGCTGATAAACGTCAAGTCATGTATTTAAAATGCTTTATTGTCTGTCATTTGTGCCGTGGAAAATAATGAAAATGGCTGATAATGTCTGGTAAATATTATGGTGAGTGTTATTTTCGTACCTGATGTTATTTTAAATGCATTATTTGTTGCAGAGTGAGTTAAAATTTTGTGAGAGTGATTTAAAAAATTTTTAATTCACATGTGAAAAAAGTGTTACTTATAGTTGTTGCTATGGAGTTAATAATGACAGTTTAAAACGTCAAAATTGAATAAAATAAATAATATTATATATAATTAAAAGTTATTACAGAATACATATTTCAGATCGTTGAAATCATGTATAAATTGTTTATAAACAAATTGTTAGATTGAGTAGGTATTAGAATTTTTAGATATACACCAAATACTAAACTTTAAAATTCGTATATAGGTTATTGCGTAAATTTTTGTCGCGTTCGAAATAATAAAAAAAAAAATTCTTTTTTTTTTCAAACACAACATATGCAAATACCACAGTTCAAATATAAATATACCTGTCTATTAAAAAAAGTCGAATGTGGCCAGCAAATTTTAATTTTCCATTTATGTATTATCAATTCTCCTCCGTGGTGCACCCTGGGTAACGCTAAATGAACTAGCATAAATCGGCGACCAGACAATCTTCGAGACAATCTTGAGGATCTCCTGGTCATTACATTCATCAGAATCTTCCGCCGATCCTGTGGGGCAAACAAGACAGTACTTCATCATATTCAAAGCAGTCTTCTACCACTTCGACTAACGCAGCTTCTTCAATTGTACTTAGCACCAACCCTTACTGCAACGAGTGCCAATTTCAACTGCGACCTCGCCTAACAATTTATTTTATTTATCATTTGATACTTATAATTCAATTTTGTGATGAATGTGTCCTACGCTAAATAAATAAATAAATCTACTACCTTATATTAATTCAAATTTATTTTGTGACAGTGACGTAGGTACGTAATTTCTTGTCAATTGCAAATATATAAAAACTGATTAATTTATTAGGTATTTTATAAATTAATGTTTTAATATTTTCTTCTTAGAACTCTACCATTATTAATTTGAAATTTTTGTATTCTGAAAAGATTAAGCGGTGGCATCGGCAGTGGTACAAAAACTATTTAATGTTCCCTCAAGGCCCTACAGTCAGCGCCCAGAAGATTTTAATGGCCGCCAAAATGATAAACATGCCGCATTTCATTGTTATAATTTTAATGTAATTTAAAAAAAAAAAAACAATAAATATATATGTACAGACAGAAGAAAGAGTGAGCAGATTTTTTTTTTTATATTTATAGAAGAGGAGAGTTTTAACTTGAACTAAACACAGTAAAAAAAAATTGACTTAAAATTACTTTATTGAATATTTTTTTTATTTTGACGCTTTGAGGCTTTCGTGAAATGTTTATAATGAAATAATAATTTGACACATATAAAAAAGCAATATATTTAAATGTAGTGGAAGATATAAATACATATGTTTTGATATTTTCAACTATGTTAAACCACAAAAGTACTATAATATTCATTACATATCACGCAAATTTTAAATTAGGTACGAATAATTATTCTGCAATTTTCATTATCTGACAAATTATTTCACATAAATAATGATCCTGTTTTTTGTTAAAATTATTTTATATATGCATCAGTTTCAAATCGCAGTACCACAACAATTTCTATCAGCATTAAAACAGCTAATCTGTATATTCAATTCAAGATTAGTCTATTTTATCATTATAAGTATTTTAATTATATCATTTGCAGAACAGTATTATTTTATTTTTTTGTCTGTATGTATACTTTTCAAGATGAGGAAATAAGGATGTCAAACATAGTACTCGAACATTTACACATATGATATTTCGTTCAATTCCAAGTTATAATACTCGTAATCTTAAATAAAAGTTTGTTTTACAAGAATTAATTTTATACTTATAGCTAATTTCAACTTTAAAAATTACTTTCTGTTTTAGTTTAATTATTTTAAGAGCAGAGGTATTTTTAAATTAATAACCTAAGGTGATAAGTAGATATATCAGCGACATTTCCAATTCAATCACTATATCACAGCACACACTATATGGTGTTCAATTTAAATTTGCCAACATTACTAAATTAAGGACTATACGAAATAGAGAATCGTTTAATTAGCAAAGAAATACTACTCATATATTCCAAGACTATTAGAAAAATATTAGTAAAAAATTCTTTCGGTCAGTGGTTATTAAAAATTAAAAAATGATATGCACCTCCATATTTTTAATAAGGTTCTATAATTTTACTAGGGTTCTATAACTGAATTCAATAAATAAAACTTTTAATACCCTAACATAAAAAAAATGTTGAGAAAATGTTAAGTTAATTGAAAACGCATAGAAATTAAAGTGCCGTGAATGAGTCAAAAATGAGTAAAATTACACATTTTTAAATTAAATTCTTTAGTAATTTAACAAAAAAAAAATACAAAATAGAAGTATACACATTTTACAGTCAATTAAACAAGCAAAACATCGCGGGTGACTTGGCAAAACCTCCGATCTGTCATTTTTAGTTTTTCGTGACTTTTTAAATTTCAATTTAAATGAAAAAAATACAATAGCGAACTCTTAAGTTATAAGTTTCCTGCATTAAGAATACCTCCTATCTTCCAGTTTTAGCGAAAATCATTTATTAGAATATTTGAATTCTGGCTGTCTTTTTAAATTATAATGAAAAGCTCGTGTATTTTTTACATAAAATTACACAAGATATATAGCCAGGTTATCCACGATATTATTATTTGATCAATAATATTGATGATCTAGGAATTGCTTGACGAAGACACGCAATTCTTCAAATGATTCAAACATTATTTAGCTGAAGTAATCACTCATTACATAATTCTTCCCTATAATCTCGCTACTCATTCAGCTAAAGATGCGTGGAGTAATGTGTATATGTTCCTGACAGATTCATTGTTGAGAATCCCTGATCCAGTGTGTCAGTGGCTGTGTATCGAGAGGGTATTCAGGTGAAACAGGCGAGCGTCTAGAGACATCCTCGTAGGCTTTGGAAATGTTTTCATTTCGATTCCGCCCAGCGTGAGAGCGCACGACGCCTTTGTCTCGGCTACGTTTTCATTCCTTGCTACGCCATCCGCGTTTGTTATGGTATGGCATAGCATGGTGTCTTCAGTCTTCACGCTCCTGCTGATATACTGCCGTCCTCAATAGGGTTAAAAAATATACCCCAAGCAGGATTTCAAATGCTTATACAAAAAATACAAACAGCGCGATAAATAATAAAATTACAGTTATAGCAAATTTATTTGAAGGTTGTAGACAATGGTTGACTATGAATAATAGAAGTATTTCGAACTTTCATTGTCTTTATTTTTTGAGTGTAACTCAAATAGCAAATTTAAGTGAACAGTAAATAATTTGCATTATTTATTATATCTTATTTCATTCAAATTAATACTTAAAATTACTGCTACCAAACACGTGATATATTCATAGTATTACATTCTATATCAAGTTTTATTTTATGTAAACATATATTGTTATATTATATGAAAAAGATCATATAACTACATAATATATTTCATTTTAATCCAATATAGTACTATAATTTTCATCTAAAAACCACACCAATATGAATTTATAGTTATTTTCGTAATAAGTTGTGAAAAATACCAAATATCAAGCGAGTGTAAATTGACGCACGACGCGTAGCGGAGTGCAAGTCAATACACACGAGCTAAGGTATTTGTATTTCATACAAGTTATGAACATTATTTTTTAGACGAGCTTAAATAAATTTTACTTTTTTTACAAAACTGAAATTTAGGTTCAAACGTACGGACAACTGACAAATGAATAATGTATACATATAGCCAGAAAATAATGACATAGTAACCTAGCAACCGTGTCAACTATTACGATATGAAATATATCGTAACACTAATGTCATAAGTTCAACTTTCAGTGTTAGGATACTACGTTGACATGTCATACTTATCACAATGGTCGTCTAAAAAATACATATATTAACTTTTCTCATATATACGTGTATATACAGGATGTTTCACGAATACGGGACACCCCGATTATTTTCTTTATTAGGAATAGAAGAAAATCATTCAAATAAAGGTTGCAGTAGATCAAGGGGGACATTCACTTATTGAAGAAAAAAAAATAAACCAGTGGTTCTTAAGTTACAAACCAAAGTTATATTTTTTTAAGTGGGATATTACACATTTTTAGGCTCATTCGACAGAGTATTTTTTTCTGAATTCAACCATATAAATATTTTATGTTCTTGCATAACAAAAATATTGAGAAAAATTCATTTGAAAATTAAATAAATTTTATTTAACATAACACAAAACAGTAAGCCATGATCAATAACAAAACAATTAACTTATACTAAACTGCTATTGTTATGTCAAGATGTCATTATTTATAAAAAGTAATTGTTTGCCGATTAACTTAAAATGTATAAATTTCTTTCTATTTTAATAGAGTTTGTAAATACTAGCTGAGACGGAGTTTACCGCATCATCAGTGAAGTCGAGACAATTCATTATAAGTTGACACAGGCTATATATTATTTTGTTAAATACAACAACGTTATTAAAAAAAAGTGTTGAAGCACGAGTATGTATTCAGATGTTAGTGCATGTTAAAGAGCATTTAAAACGTGAGAAAACCCATGTAAAAGTGTAGTAGATACAAATTAGAATGAAATATGGGTGAATGGGTAATAAAAATGCCTTAATCAAAAGAGGCATGAATTGGGTAAATTCGCATGCAAAGTCAGGGTGCGGCTAGACGTCGGCGACAACATAAAACTGTCCGCGTTTCCGCCGGCCTTTATTACATTAAATGGATTTGTCCTAATCTACGGTTCTCGGACCGCAAGGCCAGGCGGTTCTTCAATTCGTTTTTAATGTAACACGGCTATATATTACCCGCACCCGAGCGGCCAAAATCACGGCCCAAGTACAAAGAGCCGCCGACGTTTTGTTCAAAAATTTACGACACAAGAAGAGAGAATTGTGCGCGAACGACGCCGGCTTTTGTTTTATACCCAGGCGGCGGTAACTTGAATTCTTTTATTGTTTGCTTGGCTTTTTATCAACTTACGGGAAATTTCGCCACTTTTGTTTATTGAGTGAGTTAGCGACGCCGTCGATATTGATGCTGTATTAATCATCCCCAAGGCTGTTGTGGGATTTATCGCAGGCAGATGTTTTTGTGCCCGCCAATGCTGCTAGCTTTTTACCTCTCGCTAAGAGAGGTATTGGATTCATGCTAAAATTCGCATATCCAGATTTTATTGAATAAGCACGATTTAAGGTCCCTACAATCCGATTATAACATTTTTAAAATGATGTCTGTGTGTGTGTGTGTGTGGATGTATGTGTGTGTGTGTGTGTGTGTGTATGTATGTATGTATGTATGTATGTCTGGATGTTGTAGTCACGATTCCTCAAAAACTATAAGACTTAAAAAATATTTAACTGCAGTTTCCTCAATCTGACATTCCTGGGAAGAGCTGAAAAGGTTTTGGTAACAATTGAAGAACCGGAAGTAGTAGTTTCTTAGAAAAATTCTTCTAAATATAATTTTTTGGGATTTTTTTTTATTAAATATTGAAGAACATAAAATTCTCCATCTAATACACTTAAAATTTTTATTATATCTTGTATAGATTTAGAGATAAAGACACTATAATTTATAGAGTAAACTTATCGCAGAGGCTACGACACTAAGGAAACCAGTTGACAAATTCCAATGTTTATAACATAATTTGTAAATGACACATGTCAGTGTCAAATATCAACAGTTTTAGTGACATTCTGATAGCTTTTACTGGGAAGTATATTTAATTTTTCTTATTGTTTTAGTAATTAAATATTTCAAATTATAGGTAAAATGCATATGCAGTTGATAAATTCAAATGTTTGTAAAAGAAAAAAAATAATGTCATTGTCAAAAATATAGAGTAGTTTATATCTGTTGGGCGGTAGTGCGAGCTCGAATCGAAAATTTTACTTAATTATGTTTCAACAAAAACCATAACGGCAACTTGTCATCCTGCAAACATCGTTTTATGAAGATTTAACCAAGTCTTAAATAATATATGATAAACTTGTAATAAAACGTCAAATTTCGCTTGGACAGATAGTGGCTTTGACGTTTAACGAAAAAGCTAAGATTTTCCACAAACCAAGTATAATAAACCTGCTGAAAATAAAAGATACTCCAGAGAATTAAATATGTAAATAAAATAATAAAAAGATTAAAGAATGTGACGAAAACATAGAAAAACATAAAAGAACACCTTGGTAAACCACGAAAAAAATCGAAGGTGAAGAAAGAGCACTTAAAGAAACGAAAGACAAAAAGAAATTGAAGATGAAGAAAGAGCATTTAAAGAACCGAAAGACAAAAATAGATGTGACGTGAAAAAAATGTTCATTCAGGAAATAAACAGAAATTTCAGAATTGCAAGAAACGAAAAGCGAATGTATTTTACATAAATAAAGTTTTTAATTTGTGTCAAACTATTATTTAATTAGCTTAAAATATGGGCTATCCAGCGAAACAAGCGGTTTACGTCATCATTTAGGGATTTTTGAAATTTTCTTTATTTTTTTAAATATATTTTATTAAAGGTATTTAATTGTTTTATTATTATTATTATTATTATTATTATTATAATTATTATGTATTTGATACCTTCAATAGAAATAATTATGTTTGGATATATTATTAAGTATTTCTTTAAAATTTTTGTAAAATGACGTTTGATTATATATTTTTTTTTACCTCTCGCTAAGAGAGGTATTGGATTCATGCTAAAATTCGCATATCCAGATTTTATTGAATAAGCACGATTTAAGGTCTCTAAAATCCGATAATAACATTTTTAAAATGATGTCTGTGTGTGTGTGTGTGTGGATGTGTGTATGTGTGTGTGTGTGTATGTATGTATGTCTGGATGTTGTAGTCACGATTCCTCAAAAACTATAAGACTTAAAAAATATTTAACTGCAGTTTCCTCAATCTGACATTCCTTGGAAGAGCTGAAAAAGTTTTGGTAACTATTGAACAACCGGAAGTAGTAGTTTCTTAGAAAAATTCTTCTAAATATAATTTTTTGGGAATTTTTGTTATCAAATATTGAAGAACATAAAATTCTCCATCTTATACACGTAAAATTTTTATTATATCTTGTGTAGATTTAGAGATAAAGACACTATAATTTATAGAGTGAACTAATCGCAGAGGCTACGGCACTAAGGAAACCAGTTGACAAATTCCAATGATTATAACATAATTTGTAAATGACACATGTCAGTGTCAACAGTTGTGACATTCTGATAGTTTTTACTGGGAAGTATATTTATTTTTTCTTATTGTTTTATTAATTAAATAATTGAAATTATAGGTAAAATTGTGGTAAAATGCATATATCCATCAGAAATACCGCCAATCTGGTTAATGAATTGGAACAATCTATGGCATTTAGAAACTTCCTCATACAATGAAAAATAGATATAATTAGAATTATATGTGTGCAGAAGACATGTTAAATATAATAAAAAACAATATTTGGGTAATGTTCTATAATATTTTGTTATAAAACGACGGTTCGAAAGCGAAGTGCAATACAATACTTATATAGCCTAATATGGAAATGGCGAGAGGTCTTGTGCTGGCCACAACAGATTTTTTGTTCTCGCAGCCATGTTTATTAATTAGAATAAAAACCTTACACAGCTCATGTTTATGTTGCATTATAATTATAATCAATTTCACTTTTTTGTTACTTATCATCCATTTTCCAGTATGAATAATGTTTTAAGGAAAAATTCAATTTACACCTCAATAACTAAGAAAAATCTAAACTTAACAACTACAAATATCAAGCAAATTCATTCTAAAGAAATACGTTTACACAAAATTTGTAATACAAATTAATCTATAAAATTTCCTTTTATTAGATATAAATAATTTGAAAAATATCACATCGCAAAAAATTATATGTATGAATAGTAACCTGTAGGTATTTAAATACATAGGATGTGTGATATATGTAAATAAAGTAATGAGACTGGCGACAGGTCGCAAGAACTGGCAACACGCAACACTGGACATCTCCCCTCCTCAGTGGGCGCACACCAACATCTTATGTAACCTCAGCATGAATGGCGAGTTGCTTATTTCAACTAGTGGACTGTGAGAGCTTTTTTGTAGATTTTTTTTTGCTGCGTTATTAAAGCGGAATTATGAGCAACGATCAGATGATATCAAGTTCTGTTTGAAACTTGGGAACATCGAGGCGGAGACTATGACAAAACTCCAACAGGCCTATGGTAATGCTCGTTTAACAGGAGACCAAGTGTTCAAGTAGTTCAAGGCATCTTCCGAAGGTCGTAAATCAGTTGAAGATGAGCTACCAGCAATGTTCTGGCCAATGAATTGGAGTTGAGGCAAAAAATTGGCGAAAATAGTATCCAAAATTAGAAGAAAAAAATCATCTCTATCGTTTCCCAGTCTCCTTATTCACTTGATCTGAGTGCCTGTGACTTCTTTCTCAGTTCCAGTGCTGCTATGAAAACTGGAAACAACGTCTCAGGCGCTGTACGGCTTCCCAAAAGGTCTATTTTGAAGGAAACATAGTTGAATTGTAGTTAAATTACAAATAAGTGTTCCTCTTGAAAATGTCTCATTACTTATTTACAGACATCGTATGTCCCAAAATTTTTATTTTAAAAATCATGCTTTCTATGTATTTATAAATGGTATTCTGGTCCAAGAAAAAATTCATCAAAACATTGAGCATGTAATAATTGACTTCCTGCACATAAATAAAATGCAGTATGTGAGTAAATTTTGCTTTTTCCATATGGTACTAGACATAAAAATATCCGTATTTTTTAAATCAATTAATTATTTGTTGTTTACGGAAGAAAAATTAAACATTTAGAGAAGGCTTAGTAACGTCGACGTCAGAATGACAATGTATCACAACGATATCAACTAAAAATACAATGCCTGGCCATGTTGACGTCACCATTTCCCTTCTCCAAAACATTCAATTGTAAATAACAAAATTATAAAAAATATATTAAATTTTATTATTAAAATGAAGAACTATAATTAGTTTTTATATTTTATAGCATATATTGCAATTCAATGATGGGCTGGTCACATAAGTACCCAATTATGTTATGTTCGATTCAGTTAGTATAGGTTAAGTAAAGTTAGGATATCTTGAAAATTTACAATACTACAATGATTTAAAATCTTCTTGTCCTAAGACTTTACCTATACGTTAATTTTAAAACAAACTGCATTACCCAATTATGTAAATGCTAATAAGCCATTATAACTCCATACTGCATATTATAGTCTGGGACACAAAAAATGACTTATGTAAATATGTTAACACAAATCACTGTCTAATATATGCGCTCCGTTTAAATCCACACGAAATAAGATTAATTTACTTTCCGCATACCTAATATAACATATAACAGTTGCCCAAATCAGTTTTAAAGTTACACAGCCTTTCTTATATCGGTAGTTGATCTGTGCAATTTGTGTTCGTAATAAGTCCTGTCTTGTTTACACTAGGATCACGTGCGTACATAAATGAGTTAGAAGCACATTGTTACTGTAATAATTATTATTTGACACGCCGTCTATGGAATATCACGATATGAGCATTTCTTTCCCTTACCCTTCAGGTCAAGATTCGTGTCCCGCACTGTATTACACCCTGTTCGACGAAGTCATGCCAAAGTTATTACATGAATTTTCACGTAGTCAGTAAGAACCCTTGTACGCTATTGGCTCGTAAGGGTTAGCCCACAGCAGAAAACAGGTATACATGTATGCTACTTCAATAAGGGATGTTATTATGTAAAATAGATAAACGTTAATGGTTCAATATTCACGATGGTTTTTCGTAATCTTTATTAAAAATGAGTGAACTAAATATGTCATGTGGTTTTATAAATACATCAGGTGATATAAAAAAATATGTAAATGTGTAGTTTTAAAGTTTTACGCTAACCGATCTCATATGAAAGTAGAAATGATCGAAGGCGCGGCCTGTTATAGTAATTTACGTAACAAAACCTGAAAGTGATACTTTACTGGGTAAGCAAGCATATTCCAGAGCGAGCCGTAGACGAGCTTTGGAAGCTTGTGAGCCCAGTATAGACACTTTCAGGTCATGTTGGGTACAATATTTTTTTTTTTGCGATCCTGAAAAAAGAATAAAAAAGTATTATTTTATTTTTTACCGCGAGCAAATAAGATATAAATAAACAACTGATCTCCATGGAAACATTTAGCTTTACCGGTCCCGGGATCGGTAAAGTACTTTCCGATCCCTTATAGACAACTTCCGAGCTAGCTCAGCAAAGAAGGACTTTCCGGTCTAAATAGTGATCAGAAAGAGCTCATTTTCTGGGCGATCGCGAAAAAAAGAATATTCATATGATAAGCGCGTGTTCGATAGCATAACTTCGTCGAACAGAGTATGGTACTATGGCTATATCTCTTTGTGAGTTTACTGGCGACATTTAAATTACAATTTAAAAAGACTCTTGGAATGTGGAATCCAAATCTACTTATTTTCATAACAAATGGAAGGTAACAGATATTGCTATTAGTAGTACAGGAAACCTTTAAATTATTACTATTATTTTCGCTATAAATGGCAGATAGAAGATACTGTCAAGTACATTCTTTATATATATAAAAAAATATATATATATATATATATATATATATATATATATATATATATATATATATATATCCAGACCCAGGAGATGAAATTTCTCAGAAGAGTAAAGGGATGCAGCAGAATAGATAGATTTAAAAATGAAGATGTTCGAAATGAATTAAACGTATACAACATAAATGAAAAAATTAAACAATATAGACATGATTGGAAAGAACATATAAATAGAATGAGTGAAGAAAGACTCCCACTGAAAGCTATTAAATATAAATGCAGAGGAAGAAGAAACGTAGGACGTCCAAGAAAACGGTGGGTTCCGTAACATGAATTTTGCCTAATACCTGAAGCGAAGAAGAAGAAGAAGAAGAAGATATATATAAGCTATGAAATAAATCAGGAGGGATAAAAATTCATTCGAACAGAGCTATCCAGAATGAAGAATTGTGTTTATAAATAAAAGAATAAAGTAGGTATTCAATTTATGTTCAGAGTAAGAAAAAACTGCAAAGAAAATAGATTGGTAGCAAATAATAATAATAATGTAAAAGAGGGGATTCGTTTGAGAACTGCTGAGTTGGAGGACAGGAAAATACCGCTGGAGTCAGAGGAATAAATAAGCGATAAAATAGGCGAAAGGGCGGATCCAGTTGGCGAAGCCGCCCCAGTCGCAAAACACAAAATAAATAGGAAATTTATGTGTTATATTCTAGCGTATTCCAATATCGGGAAAGCGAATCGCGCACAGCAAAAAATACCATTGCAAAACCCAGATTTTTATTTACTGCCCCATAATAAAAAAATCTATGGCATTTATACAATATTTTAGTGCGAAATAAAATTTTATCGAAACTGAAAGAGATTAAGTTGGTGAGTTATTTTTATGAACTGTATAAGAAACGACTTTTGTGGAATGTTGCGCGAATTTAATTTTAACCTGCCAAACTTACCAACTCATAACTTTTTTACATTCCTACTAAACTGTCCCATAAATCTCAGTATTTTGAAAATTACTGTTTCTCGACACATTAAAGAATCAAGTTTCTTTGTGAATTCAGTTGTTATGATACATTACTTTTGGTATTTTATTTTTCCTTGTGTGATTTTTTTGCTTACGGTAATTGAATCTTGAATTTCTAGAAATTAAAAATGTGCCAATGATTTCGCGAAATGCTAACACGACCAGAGATTATTTTTTACGAAATATAGTTGGTGTTTTACTCTCAACTTCAAAAAGAGTAGTGTTCACTGGCTGAAAACATCTGGGTGACCATATCCAGTTCCAGTTCCAATTTCTACCTGTACTGTGTGTACAGGCTATACCAACTTTTAGTGCTATGACTTGATTCACTAATCGGTGGGTTATTCCGTTCGCAGCATGAGATTTTGCTAGTTACTGGAAAGGGCCAAATTTACTACAATCACTTTCTTTATTCAAAACCTACCATGAGATTTAATGATATTTATTTTGAACGAATTCAGGGTTAATGAGATCTGTAATCTTTAGAAGAGTATATAATAGGTAGAGTTTTAATTTAGAATTTAATTTTGTTTAAAATTGAGCTGCAATAAGTTTGAAACTTAAAAGACACGAATAGAAAGCGTATTCATTTATCTGATGATCCAAAATTAATTATTATAAATGTGTACAATATTTTAAAAAGTGACAAAAAGGAAGAAGCACCTTCCCCAAAAACCGCTATTTTAACTAAAGTTCCGTATAATACCGTGAGAAAAATAGTATGTACAAGGGCCTGTTTCTCAAAAAAATACGGGACTAATATTTCTAGTCCTTACACTAGTAATACTAGTGAAGTTTACTAGTTTTTGTTGGGAACTAGTATTTACAAGTGTATTTGACAAAAATTACTAGTATTTTGTTTCTCAAAATATTTGTGTTGTCTGCCAGACTATTAATTTTCTAGAGAAAAGTCTTCTAAATTTTGAATTAAATTTTATCAGTCGTATTATTTTATAGTTTGTGTTTCTTTTTATATGTAATTTAGTGGTTCTTTAATGTTTGTTTAGTTTCATATAGTAAAATAAAAAATAATATAATATGGTCAAGTGACTCTGAGTCTAGTGATGAAGAAGTAGCTGTGCGTCGTCAAAAACTATTTAAAGCAAGAATAAATTATACGAATACAGAAACCTGAAAATTGAATTGAATGATATCAATTATCCTAAATTCAAATACTACAATGACAAAAATGGTTACAACGGGAATGATATAAGTAATCTTTTTGCTTACTATTTTGAATCTGTGCACCTACTTTCGACATACACAAATACCTCTATTATCAACTTACTCATTTATGAAGAAGAAATCTCTAATTGTCTATTTAACTTAGATACAAAAAAAGGTTATGGTCCTGACCTGACTACATCCTGACTCATCCTTTTTTATATGTGCACCCTACCTTCCCCATCCCTTATCATTAATTTTTAATAAATCTTTAAAATTAGGAGTACTTCCTGACATGTGGAAACGTTCATTTCTTAATCCCGTTTACAAGTCAGTTAACAAAGAGATGATCCCAATTTCCATTCTTCTTGTGTTTGAGAAAGTTTTTAAAAGCCTCATTATTAGAAAAATTAAATTTGAATTAAATAGTATAATAATACTTCAATGATCTGGTTTCTGTGAGAAAAAAATTATATCAAACAATCTCATCCCCTTCACGAAGTATGTTAGCGGTCACTAGGATGTGTGTAGTGTACATAGATTTTACTAAAGCTTTTAACCCTGGACCATCACACTACTTTCACAGTTACACAACCGTCACACTGGGGCCTGAGAAACCCTAGAAAAAAAGCTACTTTCGCATAACCGGATGTTATTTTTTTTATGAATTTTCCCTAAGGAATATTTGTTTATGATTATAAGTACGAAAATATACAGATAATAACTTTTCTACAACATACATTTTATTCAAAATACAACATTTTGCCAAAACAGATTCATATGAACAAAACTAACACTCGTACTAAACTTAGATTTCTTAAAGATCATTAAAAAGTTCTTTTAAATAAATGTAAACCATTAATTAATTAATTAAATAATTTATTAATTTATAATTAATTAAATAATTATTATTAATTTCCCCTTACAAAAATAGCTGTGCATACATTATATTACGATGAAACAAAAAATAAATAAATAAAACCGAACAATAATAATTAGAATTTAAAACGAAGATTTTAAAATTTTCTACAACTTAGTTACTCACACAGGGGTCTCAGAAACCCAATCATTTTTCAAAATTTTGAAAATACTCGTAACAACTTAGCTAAATCAAATAATAGCCGGATAATTACTTTTTCCACGACCATTAAGTAATACCTTTATTTTATATCTTTTATTTATTAAACAATACAATGTATTACTCATGGGCCGTGAGTTTTAACATATTACTCACTTGTCGTGAGTAATGACACGGGAGTACTAATCACAATCATCCATTACTCAAAATTGCATTATTATTGAGTATGCTTTGGCTCAGAACAGTTTTCATATGTTATAAATGTTTTTCCAATGTCAAAACGCCAAAATTATGAGTCTGTGCAAGTTATCTAAGTTAAATGCATTAAAAACATGAATTCAGACAGTGAGAATGAATAAATTTGTACACCGCTAGATATCATAGAATAAATTTAGAAAATTATTCAAAATTGAACCGCACATTTTTGAAATAAAAACCTGAAGGTTATGGAGCAAAAAAATTCGTTCCCCACGAAGTTATGGAAACGCATGATAATACCAATCGTGCAACAAAGGTAAAAAATTGTAAATTATAGACTTCTAAATATACAAACATTAATAATAATTAAGAATTTCTTAGTTATATACCTATCTAGACAAAAAAGTTCAAATTCGTATTGAATAGTAGTAGAAAAAGTATAGTATTCTACTCGCATGTACGTAATTACTCATTCCAATGATTTACAACACTCGCCTTCGGCAAACTTCATTCTCTTGAGTAATAACGCATATTACATGCTCATTGAATAATATACTATTACCCACTGCAGATAGTGCCAAACTGAATTTACAACGAGGTCGCATTGAATTTACGCGAATGCTGCGAATGTGCAAGAGAATTTTGAGAATAGTTGGGTTTCTTAGACCCCAATGTGAGGTTCCAGGGTTAATAGCGTGTATCATTCCAAGTTGTTAGCAATACTGCACTCATATGGTATACATGGCTGTCTATTACGTTCTGATATAGTTTCATGCAACGGTTTTAAGTCACGAAATATACAAAACTCAGTTATCGCTCAGGGGTCCCACCTCCCTCCAATTTTTTTTAATTTTTACATTAATTCTATTGGTCAAGGTTTTCACCATAGTGACTTCCTTTGCTGAGGACTTGAAATTTTTCAAAAAAATTCAATCCCCCAACGACTGTACTCTACTTCAAAGTGACTTAAATCGTTTGCAGGATTGATTTGTCCCTAAACTTAGAATAATGTCATATAATTTGCTTTACTAAGAGTAATAATGTTATTATGTATATCCTTACAATATTGACGATTTAATTTAGATCGTAAAACAACTACCGAAGATTTATGGATACTAAACGACTGAAAATTTCTCTTAAAAGAACATGTTATATCGTTAAGAAATTGTACAAAACACTCAGTTTTATCTTCCGGATAGCTAAATCATATGTATGTAAGGAATCCCTCTTACTCCTACATAATAAATTAGTTCGTCCAATGAGGTCATGCACGACTTTTTTTATAACTTTAATCGACAGAGTAGTGAAAAATATTAGACCCATATATTATTTATTTTTCCTTAAATCCATCTTTAATCATGAAAAAATTATAATTGAAAATTACATTCTATAAAACGGGGCTGCTAGACCCCCGCTTCGTCCCTTCCCAGTGACATCACAGTATTGGAGCAACGACCATTTTAATTTTCACACTGTTTTATACATCAAAGTGGCATTTAAAGATAACCTGAAATTTATGAAAGTAAACATGTCGATGAAACGTTGTTTCGTGCCAAAATTAAGAATAAAATATTATGCAATATATTCAATGTCTCACATACGTTTATAACCTTCTAGCGTCTAATCTCAAATCAAAAGTGAAAGAAACATCTGATGTAACGTGTTGATAAGTTCACGCCAAAAGAAAATTATATTTATAAAAATGAATAGAACGATGTTATATTAATATATTATAGCATATTTAGATATGTAATTCTCAATTTATAGTCTGTATATATTTTTCTTTTAGAAATTCTGTGTCCATATAAAATACCTGTTTGAAATGAGTCTGAACTTGGTTCGGAACCAGTGATGTCACACATAGCTGGTTTTTGCAACTTTTTAAAAATATCACACTTTAAAACGATTTTACCTATACAACAAAAATGTAAATAAAAAATAATTTAATCGTACTGAACGATAAATTAGACTATTATTCTTTGATTTAAACAGAAAAAAGTTACAATTATTTTTTTCTGCATGACCTCATAGTTGAATATGCCTCACAAGTGTGGAATCCCAGTTATGCTAAAACTATTAGAGTCTATTCAAAAGAAATTCATATCATTGTTACAATATAAATTTTCATATATGAACTTACATGATATGGAAGCTTTGATAAAATTTGATATGAAGACTTTGGAATGAAGATCAGATGCTGATATGCTCTTCTTATATAAATTATTAAACTATGTCATTGTTAATCAATGTATTATAGGTCATATTTTTATTCATGCTACATCTGTTCATACAGGAAGAACGACTCTGTTTTCTATACCAAAGTGTAACACAAACAACAAACAACTACAAACATTCGCCACTGAGAGAATAATGTCCCAAAATTATTAAACTATGTCATTGATAATCAATGACATAGGTATATTTTTATTCATGCTCAATCTGTACATAGTGTTCATACACGAAGAACGACTGTTTTATGTACCAAAGTGTAACACAAACAACTACAAACATTTGCCACTGAACAGAATAATGTCCCAATACAACAATTCATATAAACATTTAGAACTCTTTCATTTAATATTATTACCCGTCGCATAAATATGTAATAAAAATACTAGCCTGCCTAGTAAGTTTTAGTATAAATACATCTTGAAACAAGCCGTTTTCACATATTTTATTCACTGAATGTCCGGGTAGGAGAAAGAGCGACACGTCTTAAACAAGTTATATTTCAAAATATTGGTCTAACCTAACCTAACTTTTTTAAGTTTTGTCACTCTTCCCTCGGATTCAGGATTTAAATTTAAAAAATTTCATGATTATAAATCAGTTTTTAAGAACTATAAAAATAATTCTTAATTAAATTTGTTTTTTTTTAATTTTAAGTGTCACCATTTATATGTTGCAGCTATTTTATTAGATATACAGGATAAAATATAGTAGAAGTGCAGTGAGAAGAGTGGAAAGAAAATATGAAAAAGGCAGCAGAAGTTGAAATCTTCCGCTGGCAGTCACGTTCATGCAGTTCCTTCCACAGCGCAGGGATGTCGGCTTTAAAAATGCAAGTGCCGTCCGTCGTCCGCCTTCAGTGCACTATGCAGGAGACGGGAATCCACAGGGGATGCCAGCAAAGGTAAAGACCATTTACTCCGCTACTAGAATTTCCACTTGTTTTATTACCATTTTAATTTGCTATCTGCGGAGATATGAATGATATTACTCTTCATCTTACCCACGAAATATCCTACTTCCTTTTATAAAAATGCTGGTATAAAAATTACTACTTTAAAAGCACCGTACGTTTTAATGTTTGCACTCCTTGCATTTTGCAATCTTAAATACAAATAAGACGTAACTACTTATGTTTTAAATGTAGACTCGTATGTAATTTATAAATAATATATTATAAACTATTTTTATATAAGTATTCTTGTAACATTCAATATGAAAATGAAAAATTTTATGTGAAAAATTCATGGAATTCATTTGGATTTAAACTATACTTGCTATATCTAGCAAACGGCATGTGTAATGGTTCATCACAAAAATTTCGTAGTTTATAAATAGCGGATCTAGAATAACAATATTGTAACTGCAAATTTTTAGTAACATGAGATTTTTGTGAGGCTACTCTTTCTGATTTTAATTTTTTGATATTGTTGTCCATTTTCGAAATAATACAGAAACAAAGTTCTATCTGCCAAAAATTTAATCAAACTTGTAGCGACGAAGTTCCAAAAATGAAGTATTTCCTGAGCCAAAGAAGTTAAAAAGAGATTCATAATTAGCGTCGAGAAGCGGAATGCTTTAAAAACAATGTTACCTGTAACGTAACGACTGAGCAAGAACAAATATACTACAAAACAATATTAAAATTAAGACATTTATTATTACCTCCCGCTACCCTAGGTAAGGGAGGTTAGGGATCGTACTAAATATCACATATAGAGGTTTTAGTGAATAAGCACGTTTTGATGATTGATGTCCCCAGAATCCGATTTTAACATTTTTACAATGATGTGTGTGTGTAAATATAATTTTTTTAGCAACTTTTACTAATAAAATTGAATATAATGGTACAATTCTACGATAATAGATTTTAGTAAATAACTTTAAATATATTTATAAAATAATTTATTTTTATACATCATTTTGCCTGAGTCAAACAAAAACATAATACTTTAATAACAATTGTGACATAATTAAACAAATGTTATGTACAGCAAAGGATTTACACAGATAACCGGAAGTGGTGCTATTTGAAACCCATAACTAATGAAAATCTATGTTAAAATATAATCGAAAACTTTTTAATTTTAGTACTTTTTAGACTTTTATGTCAATGGGAACAACATACTAGATTTTGGCTAAAATTTATAAACCCTAAATGAAGATCTGAGCAGATTTTTGTGAAATTATATTACGATATAAACCAAAACTTTTCAAATTTGGTATTTATGACTTTTGTATTAATGAGAACGACATATTAGATTTTTTCTAAAATTGATAAACCGGAAGTGGTACTTTACTGGAAGCTCCAAGCAGATTTTCTTGAAAAAAATATATTGAAATATGATCCAAAACTTCTCAATTTAGTACTTAAAGCTCGTATATAATTTGAAACAACATATTAAATTTTGACTATATGTGATAAACCGGAAGTAGTACTTAATTTGGAGCTCTTAACAGATTTTTGAAGAAAAACAAAATATAACCTAAAATATCGTATACAGACTTTTCTATTAATTAATTATTTTGTATATTATATTGAGCTTTTTTCTTTAAATGTACGCCGATAGAACTTTGATCCCGTGAAAGATGTGAAAAATTTGAGTTACGAGTACATACTTTTCTAATATTTTTTCGGTAACTACCTTAAACATACCATTGTAATTTTTCGTCCTTATTCTTATAATAAAATGAAATCCATTATTAGATATTAGAATTATTTTTTTTTAATTCTATAGCAATAAAGTATTTGATAATAGCGAGTTAAAATTTCAGATCAGTTTCCAAGCCGTAATATTTTCTTGCAGTTACAACGTTGTTATTTTAGACTCGCCAAATACAGGAATAATGCTTTCATTAACAACGTAAAAAAGTGGTTCCTAGGGGATAATACATGCCTATTTCTTTAGCATTCGAAGAACATGAAACGATCCTCAATGTATAATTCATATGTGCTCAGTGGCGTATTATCGCAGAAGCCCAGAAAGCCCAGGCTTCTGGCGCAAAATTATAGAGGGCGCAAAATTATGCCAGGAATTGAAAAAACTCTTTTAAATTAAATTAATTTAACGACACTGTACATATTTTTGCCAGTGCCAACGCAAGAAAAACGTCATTTTAATTATATTTTTGTCATTATACTATTTTAATTGAAAATAAAAGTTTAGTTTCAATGTTTGCTAAATTTTACTCATAAAAAAGCCATCTCTTCTACCCGCGTATGATTGTCATTTTTCGAATCATTGGTTATTACTCTTTTTATGTCAGAAGGGGCGCAAAAAATTCAAGGGCTTCTGGCGCCAAAATACCTTAATACGCCACTGTATGTGCTTGACTAAAATCTTCCAAAGTTGTTAGTAAGAAAGAACAATGACATTTCAACCAAAATACAAAACTACATAACTTATATGAAACCTGCAAACTTGACTTTTTTTCATACTTCAGAGCATCTTTCATTAAATTTAAAAAAGTAAGAACAAACGGCAAGTACACAAGTTGTTAATTTGAGTGAACGATGAAAGTTTCTTTAAGTATAAACTATCATTAAAACTGTTTATTTCACAAAGAGAGAAGCCAAGTAGCGCAAACAGAACGCTGGAGTCTGGAACACGAGATACGAAGACATAATGATGAATAATATGATAAGAAGACATACCAACTTATTTTGCTACTCCCGCGGTAATTCAGCCTCGAGATGAAGAGTACTGTTGATGCTACATTTTATCGGTAAATATTTTAATACTTTTTAAGCAAATGCATCGCTTCATCTACATTATTATGACTAGGATGAATAGCGTAATGTGAGATGCAAGTAATAACTTGAATAAATAATAATAGTAGATAACTCATTTATGTTTAAGGATCATCATCCGAACGTGCATACGTAGTAATATTTGTTTCATGAAACTATGTATTCATATTTATGCTAGATTTTACGATGTATATTTACAGTAATTATGAATGAAATTTTAAAAAAAAAATTACATTCGTGTCCAGAAATAGTAAAACACTCATTACGATTTATTTTATATTTCAGTTGGTAAATTTTAGCACGTCGTTAGCATCAATGAAGTATGTTCACACATAACAAAGAATTAGATTTTTAGTTGTTAAATTTATATTTGTTGAATAACAGAATTTTATCACTGGCTAAAAATTCATAACTTTGTTACAAAAAAGACCAGGTTATTTATTAAAAAAATGTAAATTTCTTTTTTACAATTAGCCACATTGTGATTTAATAATTAGAGCGTTTCGTTACGTTTCTGATGGAATAGTGGGATATGACAGTTCAAGACCTTTCAGTTTCAGAAATACACTACAGGTAATAAGGTTCATCTGTAGTAATCTACTAGAGAACAAAATACATATAAAAGCAGCGTATGTATGCATTTCATTTTAATAATTCTAAATAACAAAAGAGCACAACATAATAAAATTAAAACAACATGTTTAAAACCTGCAGTATCTATTTTATTAAATCAACAAATTTAATTAAATTGAGAGTTGTTGGAATATAACAGACACAAAAACAATATTCCAAGTCCCTAGAGAAATGAAACAGATACAAATAAGGCCCTGGGAGTATTTGAACACAGCAGAAGGAGCGACGTGCGGCATACGACAGCGTCAGTCAAGACAAATAGTTCATCTCGACCCGATATGCGAGCAAGTCAAATTTTCATGAATTGCCTCGAGCGGTCGACAAAAAGACAAAACCATTACATGGTTATCATGTTGAATGTCACCTCGATGCGCAATGCCATCTTCCAATGTCTACCAGCGTTGTTCTTGTTCACGTCGCAATCAAATTTTGCATACTCTAGTCCCAAAACAAGATACCTACAACTTCAGTTCTTGTGTTCTTGTCATGATATAGAAAATATAGGATGTTTTGTCGGGAAGAAAATCAACATACAATATTATTATATTTTAATACAACATATCAATTCTTATAACGTATTATCACATACATACTATATCAAAATACAATTTATAGTAAATTTATCAGGGAATATTAATTGCAGGAAAATTAATTTCTTATCTAAGAAATTAAGGTTTGAAAATTACTAGCCTTGAATTAAGAAAAAACAAAAATAAAACTAAATCTGATCTGAAACTCGTAAGAAAATAATTTAACAGTAAAACAATTTCCTTATTCGGGTGTAACACTTTTTCGAATGGGATACAGGTTCCTGTTCCTGATAATCTGTGAATTACTACCCGTAACATCCTGAACTTTTAATAGAGGCAAAATGTGAACTTGGTTAGTTCTCGCATATACTCGTATATCTATAATCAATACAGTTTTCTCTACTCGCAATCACATGTTTAAGAGAGTTTTACATTTATGAATAATCAACTAAATTTAAAAAGCTTGATTCATAACAACTACCAAAAATTTTTTATTTAATATACTGACTTTTATGTGTTGTTGTAGATCACTAGATTAGATATGACAACCAGGTCCATCGCGAAGTAATCAGAGATCGATCGTGAAATAATTTTTTATTTATTGTTAAACTATTTTCTACACGACCACTTCAGAAAATAATAGTTATCGCCCCAATAGACTGCTTAAAAAAGGTGAAAATGTAGTACTCTTAGATGATGAATATCGTACAAGTGCTAGCACGATATGGTTGTGTCGCAATGATAAGACCAAATCAACATAACCAGGAAGCTTTGCTTTGTTGAATGTGGTTCATTGTTTTTTTTTTTTTTTTAAAAAAAAGAAAAGAAAGAACAGTAGGCGTTATCATCTAACATAAGATTCTTAAATATACCCATTGCTCGGGTGTTGACTCACAGGGTTGCACTTCGTTTGTCAAACTTATTTTCACGACTTTTTGTTAACATAAGCAACATATACTGTTTTCAAATATTTAGCTTGTTTTACTTGTTGGCTATTACTTATTTATGTTAGATCTTGATTATCAATTGTCAATGTTGTTTTGTTTTCCATGTATGCCATTTTGTAATTCTAATTCTTAAATAAGTCTAAATAATATTCCCTTTGAACACCGGTTATATTTGCTCCGTTATAACATAATCAATTCTTTTTCTCCAAATTTATAATTAATACGACTTATGGCCGTTTTTATACACGACAGATAAATTTACTTCCCAAGTAAATAACGTTTATTCCTGCAAAATGACAGTCAAACTTTTGAAGTAATGTCATATATGCCATAAAATTAAGAAAAACTGATTCTAATTTGATAATTTAAATAAATTTACTGTGGAAGTATATTTACTGTCTCCTTTATAAAACCGGGGATTAATATTATATTATACTCAGTCTTTATTTAAATGTCATTTTTGACCGATTTACTTTATCTCGACAAAAATTATATTCTGTTACAAACAGTTTTTACACAATTATTTTCATAACATTCAGAACCCTGAACGATTCAACTTTTGAATACTGAAGAAGGATTTTGTAAAAAAATCATGGATTTTATTAAAACTTGAACCCAATTTTTCCCTATGTCTAGAAGGATGATCCTCAACTCAGCTACAAATTCCGCTTGAAGTCAATTCTCCATTTGACTTTTGCTAGTCTTCAACGAGTCACTCCCCTATTCAAAATATTGAATACTCATTTAAAAAACCAGACCTCACCTAATAACTAACTATATTAAAAATTATTTTTACACATTTATTTTTATAACATTCAGAACCATGAACGATTCAAGTAAACTAAAGAAATATTTTTGTGAAAATCAAAATTATACCTACACATTCCATGACCGATTCGTACTAGTGAAGTTGGTTCCTAAATTCGTCCAAAAACCAAGGTAACTGAAATACTCCTTTGCAGTTACTTAATGATATAAAACATTGATTTTTTTACATTCTTAGCTCACTAAATTAAAACTTACTGTTTTCCAAATATCCACGAAAGAGGGTTTCGGGAATATCTGGAACTCTTTTCTTATAAGTGATAATAAAACCATTTAATTATGTAAATATGAAAATTATCAATGAATAAATTTAAATCTATATTGATACTCTATGTTACTTTCTGATGGGGTCCCGTGGCCGCGTGCCTGAGTGTCCGGTCGCGAACCTGGGGGAACCGGGTTCGATCCCGACTGACGTCAAATATTTCCAATTTTAAATGGCACAAAAGTGACCCCTGTGGTGCACTCTCCACGTCAGCTATGAGTGCCCGTGAGGTGACGCCTGGTAAGCGCCCACACGGTAAAATATATCGTCATCATTACCGATGTCTACATGTGTTGTAGATACTGGCACACCCAGAAATGGGTAACATGCCGTGATGATATATTTATTTATTTATTTATGTTCCTTTCTGACTATTTTTTCTCAAATCATTTGTATTTCCAAAGTAATTTTTTTTACAGCGACAACAATACCACTCCAATAGTGGTGGTATACGTGTGAAGTCGACTTTGAGTTTAGAGTTTTTGTAACACCTTGCGATGGTATCACCAGCACCTACAGCTGCGATAAAGCAAAATAAGGACGAGGGACAAAAGCTCCGGTTAGGGTTAGGAATCGCAACGGAAGATAATGTAGTTCTCGTGTGCTAGTGCGACGGCTGAGGCACGGCTTCGCTTTATGGCGACTTTACGACTAGATGGACGTGCTTCGTGATCGTACGGTGATAACGCCACACCACTGGACACCTAACTTTTTACTACAATACACTAAAAAACGAATGGATTTCATAATCGTAATATTCTAATGGATTGGTGCAAATTCTCGAACGTCACTGTTCAAAAATAGTGGCTATCAATGATTACTTGAGTTTCAGTTACAGTATCACTATGAACATGTAAAGTATTTCGCCAGGAAAGATAATTATATTTTTTCTGTAAATAAGCAGAAACACAAATTTATATTTTCAGATAAGAAATTCAATTTCGTAAAATAAAACATAAATATAAATAACTATGTCATCACGGCATATTACCTTTTACTATGTGTGACAATCTGCATTATACACAGATATCGGTAATGATGATGACATATTTGTATCGTGCGGGCGTTTACAAGGTGTCACCTCAAAGGCACTCATTGTTAGGATGGAGAATGCACCACAGGGCTCGCTTTGCTTTAAAACCATTTAAAAATCGAAGTAATTTTGGTGTCGATCAGGATCGAACCCAGGTTCCCAGGTTCGCGACCAGACACTCTAGATTTCGAAATTATTTTTTAAAATTTATTTCTGTTTTTCAAATAAAACAATTAAATTTTAAATAGATATTACCACGAAAAAAAATTAAAATAATACGAAACTTACAAAAAATCGAACAAACTTTCTATTTTTATATTTGTAAATCAAATAGTGCAGTATTTCGACAATTAAATAGCTTGTTTTTATTTTGAATCCCATTTGGGCCAATCATATAATCCCTAGTTAAAATTTTAAATTCTACGCCAATAAACAATATTAAATCGGATTATTGAGAGCAATAGTCATTTGATATTTCATTACGTTCATTTTTTTTTGTTAAAAATTTTATTTGTTACTCCCTTATAAATTTCATTTATTGTTTCCACCTACTACCTTGAAATAGTAATCTTTACTAGTGACTAATTTGTAAAATTGACAGCTAATTTATTAAAATTTTACAAGGTAGTAACCACGTTAGTAACATTGTCGACATGTGCAAACTGTGTTTTGTTAGTGTCATTTATATTAAACATAAATGTCAACTGCAGGTTCTTGTTATAATTTTAAATTTGATTTATAAGTGAATAACAAAATGTTGGACAATACTCGCCATGTAACTCATAGGTCATTTCCTCCTTTTAGCAGTAAAAACAGTTTTACCTGGCTTGTAATGTAATATATATATATATATATATATATATATATATATATATATATATATATATATATTGGATTTATCTGTTGAGCATTGTATGTTAAATATAATAAACATAAATATATACACTACGTGTATAATCAGAGGCTGTAAGACTCGCCGTTACTGAATTATTTGTAATTAATAAAACAGCTACTACTAAATAATAAATAATAATCTGTTAAATGTCCACTAAATCGAAAAATAAAGCATCAATATTAAAACAGACAGTTTCCCCAGAAATGAAAATACGAGGTCTAAGTGTCAAACGTTACTAATCTACATTTATATGCCATGAAATGAAATTAGATTCTTTTCAATTTAATACGATACGTTTAAAGAAAAAATATTGTAACAAAGTGACAATTAATCAAATAATAATATCAACAATTATCACTTGTAAGAATGTCTAAGTTATTAATAGCTCTTATAAACACACTTATTAGTTAAATAATGATATTTATTATTAAGTAATGAGCTTTATAATCCATTTCTACATTTTTTTTCTAAATTTGAATTCTGAATAAAATCAAAACAGACCCATATTTCCTGTTCAAATTTCATATTGCGTTAATCTAAAATCAACGACAAAATGGGATTGAAATTACCTGTTTCATAAACAAATTTTAACCAGCTCGTATTTCGTCAGTCAAATTTAAGATACTTTTAGAAGAAAACAGCAAATACGAATTTTCACGTTCAGATTCATTAAAAAATATAGAGCTGTAAAGTCAAGCTTCTTTTCACTTTAATAATCATAAAAATAAAAACAAGCTTAAAATTCAAATAAAATTCAATTTTCCTAATATTAATTTCACTCATTTGCCTTATCCTAATCCATTAGGAAGTCTATAAAATTGCTTCATATAAATCATAAAGATTCACCGTAGAATAAAAATTTGGCAATAAAGTGTAATAAAATAATCCTTTATAAGTTTTATCTAAGCTATGCCCTGGGCATTATCTGGCAATGTAGGTACCTATAAACATAAAAATTAGTCTCAGAGGCTCTCGAGTTGGTAAAGTTTAGTCTGAGGCGTACGTACGCAATGCCATTACGCGACGCGATACCGTTCGTGTTGGAATCGCGACCCGGGGGATACTCATAATTTATACATCCGATATTTGAAATTTATCTTAACGAGAGTGTAATTTTGTTTTGCTTAAACAACCTCTTCAACGGTTAATTACCTCTTTATCAGTGCGCGTTCGCCGAACTTTATTCAGTGTGGTGTTATCGTTCTGCGTCCTATGTACCATTCGACACTGCCGTAAACTTTACTGGTCATTAAAGCTGCTGATTTCGTTCAACTTTGGATATTGTTCTATATTATATTCACTTCCTAAACGACATACCCTATCTTTTGTTTTTAGATGCTTTACTACTTAAATTACTTTTCGATATTTTCAAATTACGGAACTTTAGAATATCTAATCTCATTTACATAAAATTTCAAACAGCTAAGAACTTTGGTTTCTCAATTTTTGCTGTTTCCAGAATCTCATGAGAATTTTACTAGAGCTTATATGTCTGTTTCCTCGTAAATGTGAAATATTATATACTGCTATCTATTACGAAACACGGCTAGAGTGAAATATAAAAACTATGTACACAAATACCTCAATGCAAATATGGAACAAGTGTATCCTTCTAATTAAATAATTAAAATATCTAAGGTGTGTATATATTTTAACTTTACGCCTTGTATTCTACATTTTATCACTATCTAATTTTTAATGAAAAAGGTGAATTCAGATCACAAAACAATTTAATTCACATTTTGAAAATCAGACAGATTCACATTAATTACCTTTAGCAGTAACAACTTAATATCAAACATTACATGCCACTCATGTAATTAAGCACAAAGTATGCATGTATAACAAAAAGTTATTAACTGAAGTACTCGATAAGTGCTATTATATTCCAAGCAAAATGAATACTTTTTTATATTATAAGCTGATTGTAATTTCCGTTTTAATTAGTCAATATAAATAATTTAGGTACATAATCTTCGAAAATCAGTAATTAATATATTTTGTTACAGCAAAAGGTCAATTATATTATATATAATTAATTAGAATTAATTATTAATTAAATTTCATTAACGATTTTGTCGTTTTTTAAATAATGACTAAAACACTTTTACTTTACTAATCTGATTAAATACAAAAATAAACACTTTGAAAGTCGGAACGCAGTTATAAGTGGTTTATTAAAATATTCGTTGGGAGTTAATTCTACTTTCGTTACATACATATTTACTATGATTTTATTCCTCTGACATACGAATAATTAAGACATATCTTAATCAATGAGAGATCATAAATTCAAATTTCCTATTTTACAACTAGTAGGTACCTATATTTAGTTTGTTAAATGTTATGTAACTAGAAGAAGTGATATGAATCGTAAAATTTAAACTATACGTAGATATAAATATCAACCAAAAAGTATTATTGTATTATACAGGTTCAGTTTCAATATCCACTGTTAACCTTAAGAATTATTTGATACATAGTTCTATTATATTATAAAAACCATTATTGCAATAATTAAAATAAAGTAGCGAAATAAATACATATTTATATCATGAAAACTCAGCATTATTAGTGTTAAGCAAGTTATTTGCAGACCGTGTTATCTACACAAACAGTACCATATTTTTTACGATTTTACAATCCCTATAACTTAAATACATACATATGTAGCTATTATTTCATACAAATCTCAAGTTGTTATACTTATAAAAGAAATTTTTATGAAAGTAAAAGTAGACCGTCAACTCTTTAAACTAATACAACTCTAACAAAAGAACAACAGAAACTTGAATAATTACATATAATAGACAAAATTAATTGACGGATTGAATTTTAATTTTTCTGGTTTCATTTACATTCTCATTAGTTATAATGCATGAAAAATACATACCTATTTTGGAGAAAACTGCTGAGGTGAAGAAAAATTTAAAGTTAATAAACCATTTTGATTTTGAAGGTAGGCTTAAAATCATGGAATTTAATGTACAATTCTGAAGTTCTAGACAGTATCACTTCTAGTTCTATAAACAGTTGATCAAATGTTGCTTTAGAAACCAGTATAACAAAAGAATATATACCTTCTTGAACACTGATTTACCATTCAGATAAAAATATACTATTATGTTCTTCATTAACTTCTTACAACCCACTCGCTTTTTAACTTTCATGTTATAAACCTCAACAAAGTAGAATTCTACTCGGCAACACTGTAAACAGATCGGAAGTGAATTTATGACGAGCGGAAGAGAAAACACGGCAGTAGGGTTGCTGATTAAATGGAAAGTAGTTCTAAGAATACGAGCCTGAAACAGGGTAAAACTTTGAACTGAAACTCGGAAGTGTGACTGTGACTGTCACTTTCTTTATCGTGTCCCGACTCACCACCACGAGATTTGTTTACGAAACTCGAGTTAAAGAGTTGTTAATTAGAGGAGTTCGGATACAGTAGTAATTTCCGAAGGAGGTGATATTTTAGTTAAAGCTAAGAATAAGATGTTTTGTGCTAGTAGACCAAGAAATGTCATTTATTCTTAACTTTGCAACACAACCACACTAACAAGTAATTTTTCATTTTTTGTGTTGAATACTAAACTATATTTAACAACAAATATCATAAAGAACAATCTTATTTTTACTTCGTAAATAAGATTCGAATGTCACAAAGCTTGCATACAGATTAAATATGAAATCGTAAGTACTCAGCGAACAAATTGTATTACTTTTGTCTTATTAATATTTATATGAATCAGGCGTTAACAATTACTCGAAACCTATCAAATAGCATTTATGCCCGTATTCATAAACACTCGTAAAAATTTTAAACGGTTCGTTATAATTTTTATCCAATAAAAACAGTCGACATTGAAAGAAAAATCGAAATTTTATGTGTCAGTTTGATTCTATTTGTCAAAAATTATAACGAACCGTTTTGAAACTTTACGAGTGTTTATAAATATGGGCATTATTCTTACAAAACATTTCAGTATACACTTATAACAATACTGTTTACAAATATGGAATCCATTATATAATATATATAGCAACAGCATTGAAAGAGTACAAAAAAAATTTGTAAAGTACTGTTATTATAAAACATATGGTGTTTATCCTACTCATGATATGTCATATAATTACTTACTATCCATTTTCAATTTGGTGTCATTAGAAAATAGAAGACAGTTGCAATCTTCGATTTACATATATAAATTAATCAACAATATTATAGATGATCCTATTTGTTTAGCTCGTATTCCATTTTCTGTTCCGCGCCTATCTTCTAGAAATAAGTGTACATTTCATTACTCACATATAAGAACTAACTACGAAGCAAGATCGCCCATTCGGCGAATATGCTATATTTTTAATAATATTACTGTAGATATTGATATTTATCACTTGTCACTTGGACACTTCAGGCAAGCACTATTAAATAGTTATAGTCTTAGGGCCAGTTGTACAATCTCCGGTTAGAATTTTAACTGGAAGTTAAATAAACAATATTCAATCGGGTTATTGACAGCAATGATCAATTTGTCGTTTGACAGCTCATTTCGTTTCAATATTGTTTATTTAACCGACAGTTAAAATTCTAACCGGAGATTGTACAACTGGCCCTAAGTTGATTTTCTTTATCGCAATTTTGTTTTGTATATAATTTTTTTTTTCTCTCTGTTGAAACATTGTAACCTTTATGTATTTTTTTTTTGTGTATCCACCCCGTAATTGGGATTTCGATCCTGTGGGATGGATGGGATATATTAAATAAATAAATAACTTCATTGGTGTAAGATTTTACATGTTTATAAACATAAATTCATGTATGAGAGTTCAGTCTTATTGTTTATCCCTTGTGTATGTATATATGTTTGTTTAGAATAATCTAGAAATTTTTATCTGTTCGTCGGATGAACGACAGATACAGGTCCTCCCCCACGACTTTCTTCAAAATATAGTTTTCCTGTAGAGTAAAGTTAAGTCCCTTAATATAGTACTGTATCAATCTTCAAGCTGAACAGTGTCAGCCAGTTTTAAACAATTGATCACTCGCTCTGTATATAGTGTAAATAAACAATCAATTAAACAAATACACGTTTTAATCATTCAAAATCACGTATCACGTATGGTCCTTCGAGAATACACAACAATGAATATATACTCGTACATATGTAGGTATATTCGGGATTCTCGTTTTTTGAGGATCTCGGTTATTTTAAAAGTCAATTAAATTAGGGCAAAGATGAACCTATTAGTTTTTCCAGGAAAATTCGAATTTTGCTATTTTTTTATTTTAAAAATATATTTTTTTAGGACATCGATCGATGCTTAAATTTATCACTGTTTGGCACCAAGTTATGATGTCCAAGTCGTAATGTTTATATCGATGCCATAGTCCATAGTGAAATGTTCCACTATTGAAGAGATTATTTAGCTATCCAACGATAAATAAGTTATCCATGTTCATTTCCTGCAAACATAAGTACAACAATTATTAATTTTGTACGGTAAAAACAATTATTGCACCAATGAACAAACTAAAATACAACAATTATTAATTTTGTAGTCTAAAACAATTATTGTAGCAATGAAACATATGTATTACGTAAATATTACAACCTGAAACTTTAAGGCCGGGTAATTTCTAGTTTTTTATTAACTTATCAATTCTTACTTTTACCAACTCCTAACTCCTCCTATAAGCCAAAAAATATTTGAAGAATTGACATACATTTACTTTTACCATAGAACCACAGAATTAATTCTCTTATTTTACACACAAATGCAATTTAATATGTCTTCAAAGGGCATATGACAGTTTTGATAGTTGTTCAACAAGTACATATTTGATAGTAAAATGGAATACATACGAGTATTATTACTTTAAATTTTAATTGTTCTTATTCCAGTGTTAAATTTGTTATTGATCTTCTTACAGCAACAATAATTAAAAATACAACAACAGAAAACTAAGAGTAAAGTAAAATTCAAAGTAGAAGATTGTTCGATAGCTCAGGTATAAAAAATAAAGAACTTTGTACAAGCTAATGTATAGTTTATTTCCTAATAACGTCTCGATGGTATTCGAACAAAAAACTATATAGAACTGATAGGTAACTGCTACTCTGTCACTAGGACTAAACAACATGTTAAATAGCCACCCTACGGGTGGAGGTAAACTAAGTACAAAAATCTGTTGTGGCCAGCACAAGACCTCTCGCCATTTCCATATTAGGCTATATAAGTATTGTATTGCACTTTGCTATCGAACCGTCGTTTTATAACAAAATATTACAGAACTTTATTATATATATATATTGTTTTTTATTGTATTTAACATGTCTTCTGCACACATATAATTCTAATTATATCTATTTTTCATTGTATGAGGAAGTTTCTAAATGTTACAGATTCTTCCAATTCATTAACCAGATTGGCGGTATTTCTGATGGATACATGCATTTTACAAATATTTAATTACTAAAACAATAAGAAACAGAAAAAGCTATCAAAATGTCATTAAAAATGTTAATTTTTGACACTGAAATCTGTCATTTACAAGTTATGTTATAAACATTTGAATTTGTCAACTGGTTTCCTTAGTGTAATTTCGCCTACTCGACTTGTTATATCCCGACATTCTATATATTATAGCGTTTTTATCTCTAAATTTATAGAAGATATAATAAAAAAATTCAAATGTATCAGGTGTAGAATTTTGTTCTTCAAAATTAGTAATATCAAAAATTTTCAAAAATTAATATTTGGAAGAATTTCTTTTAAAAACTACTACTTCCGGTTGTTCAATTGTTACCAAAACCTTTTCAGCTCTTCCCAGGAATGTCAGATTGAGGAATTCATAGTTAAACAGGTCTTATGTCTTATAGTTTTTGAGGAATCGTCCGTCCAACATCCAGCCATACTCACACACACACATACACACACACACGCACACACACACACACACACACACACACACACACACACACACACACACACACACACACACACACACACAGAGAGAGAGACATCATTGTAAAAATGTTAAAATCGGATTGTAGTGACCTTGAAACGTGCTTTTTCATTAAAATCTGGATATGTGATTTTTAGCATGATTCCAATACCTCTCTTAGCGAGAGGTAAAAAGGAGAGATGCCAGTGGCGTACTCAACAAAGACAAATAGTAATTGCCGAAAGATACATATTATTTTGAAAATAACTAATATTTTTGTTTTATTCTAAATTACTTTAGGCTACATTTTAATAATTAAATGATAAAAGGATATTTCGTTACTTTTATAAGAAGTCTAAAATATTAGAACATAAAAGCTGGAAACTAGCTGAATGACATGTGCATGGTATCGCATTAACAACGGAATATAAACAGAGCAATTTAAAAAATAAAAGTCGTGATTGCTGAGGTACTTTATCGCACGCACGTATATTCAACGTAGCGCTCGTTTAATAAGCAACCATAAAAGCTGGAAATCTCACGACAGTTTAAAAGCTGAAGGAAGTAGCTCATCGCAATACAATCACCATCAAATCTCTCACAATTAAAACACTGGTATAACGACACCATTGCTTCTTATTATCCATTCAGCATTCGGCAACATTGCGGCTATAACCCGTGGTGTTAAATTTTTATGTGGTTCACGCATTTGCTGTCGAACAATTGGTTTCCGAAAGAGTGGGTGGAGGGCGCCACGCGTCTTCCCTCGAGCTGTAAACTGCACCTGTGACTTTCACTCCGGCAGCTCGTATATTGCGTCCACGTCCGCGAAAACTCAACGAGAGCGCCATTGTAAATGTAAACCGTTCTTCTTTCTTTCACGAGTTCCGTCGTTTTTTTCTCACTGCGTGAGAAGCGTTTCACATACATAACAGCTGATATTGGCTCTTCTCGGCTAACATTATTACCCCCTACGTTATAGTCTCCAAAAGTAAGTGTGCATGCTATACGTTAAATTTATAAGCGTATAATATAAAACTCGTATGCAGGCTATAGCAGAATTTATAAGACGAATTGTCAAATACATAATTTAGGGGCCTATTCAGAACTCAATATTTGTATAGTCGCTATGGTCACAGGGTTTGTCTGTGCTATAGTATTTATGGTTGTTATGTACTGTAAAGATTGTTAAAATCAAAATTGGTATTCTCAGTATTGAAGGTGGTTACCGTCAACAATTGTTACGTGTTTTGACAGTCTTTATCATAACGACTGCTAAAACTATGTATTTATGGTTGTTATCACGTTGTTATTTCTAATATTTGACATCTGACAGAATGTTACATCAATCATATATTATTAATAATGCCCTTTCTGCTAAATATTAGCAGGATGCAGTTGATTATTCGCATAGATCCTGTTTCGACTTAAATAATGATAATAAGAACGATAAAAACCATCGTGGACGAAAGTTACTTTTGACGTAAATACATATTTCTTTTAAAATATTATATTCTGTGGTAGGTATTCGTGAAAACCTAGTTATTTATTCTGGTGCTAATGTGCGCTTTTTCTTCAATCAAAATTTAAAAAAAATCTTTCCATAAGTTTTCAGTCACGTTGGGATCAGTGGTAGGAATTAACATACCCGTTCTAAATAATTTAGAAGTTTTCAAATATGACACGAATGTCATATTCTTCTTTAGTTGTTTTGGCAGAATGTTTGCATTTTAAATATAATTTGCAACACATTATTAAAAGAATAAAGAGTTGACATATAAGGTTAGGTTAAGTTCATATATGCATAATGAAGTTAGCTATTGTCAAATAATCTGGTTCATTCACAAGTATTACTTTGTAAAGATTGTCAATAATACCGACGTAGGTTCTGAATTGACAAATTCATAAAGATTGTTACAAATGTCTTTATGATAACAATCTTTATATCCGTAACAACCTTTATGACTGTGTTTCTCTGAATAGGCCACTTATTTTCAATTAAGATTTTATACACTTCTGTACTTCTGTACTGTAAAGACCGCAGAAAAGTAATTTTGTAGGTAAGTACAATATCAAATTAAAACTGAGCTGCATTGATTTTTTTCATACTCGTGCATCTAAATTTCGAAAAATATGAATAAAAAGTTAAAATAAAAGAAGTATAATAGCAAGCTCTATGTGAATGGGTGATATGAATAAAAATGAGTAGGTATATACTTTATACTACAAAAATGCAAGTAGATTATACTTCGTTTCGTAAAAATAAAAATGTAGATACTCTTTTAAATAGAATTACCTACATGTTATCTTTACATTCTGGTACAATACATTCATTTATAATGACTTAATAAAAATATTTTTCTTATTTATTGAAAAGTAGCAAAAGGTACAATTATGGAAACCGGTATCATAAATCGTGCATGTTCTTATAATATAATGTACAATTAATAATACGCAGTTAACAATAAATTTAATCATTTATTTATTAAATATTGCATTGAAAATTTATTTAAATGTCAATTAAACACTAATTATTAAAACCAATGACTCGTGCCATAGAGACATTTTCAGGTTGCCAAATAGAAAGGTTTGGATGTCTTTTAATAAAAGAGTAAAACCATTTTGTCCTGCTAATTTAGTTTTGCAGTTAAATTTATGTAATAATATATTTAAAATATACATCAAATAAATGTTAACAAATAATACAATAATGCTAATGTTATAAAAATATGGGAATGTAAAGAAAACAATAACTGTGAAATTCTTATGAGCTATATAAAGTGGTTCAAATTTTACATCAAAGTTACCTGATATTTTGACGATTCTATATCTGAAGCACACTTAGATTTTTTTCCTATATTACCGATATCATTTACTTTAAGTATTCGTCTTTAGATTTCGCTAACAGTCTGTATTTAACGAAAAAGTTATCAGGTACGCAATAAGCAACCACTATTATTTGCATAATATGAACACTTATTGCCTACTGTATCGTCAAGCTGAAATCACATATTCGTTATATTTATTTAAAAAAAGAAAACATCAAGAGCACTGCCACATTTTAATTCAATTTTACAAAATGTTATAGGACAAGACTACCCTTCTACATGCAAATAAAAAAAATCAGCTTTGAAAGGGGATCCTAAAGAAATATAAAACGAAACTCCCAAAAGACGGATATATAAAGTAAATAACTATGTATCGAAAAAATGATAATATGGGGCTCGGACTATTTTACCGTCAGGAAGTTGACATGTTATCCGAATTCGTAGTAAATGGGCTAACACAGACTCAGACCATTTTCATGGAAAATAGTACCAATTCGATCGAATTTTGTTAAATTTCGCTATCGCCTTAAATTGGAAAAATGTGACTGCGTGTTGTGGCATTTAAATGTTAAATCTTTGTAGCCTTAATAAGAATAAAAATCTGTTATGGCCAACACAAGACCTTTCGTCATTTCCATATTAGGCTATATAAGTATTGTACATATTTGACATTTCTGATACACACAAAAAAACATATCTTCTTTATATATTTTTATATTTTTTAATTCATTCTATTCACTCTTATTCTTCTAATGTTCGAGATCCTTCCAATCATTGATGAGATTGTCGGTATTTCTGAAGGGTATATGTAATACATGTATCTATAATTTTAAATATTTAATTAATAATAAAATAAGATTTATGTACTTCCCAGAAAAAGTCTTGAGTAATGTCACTGTCAATTACAAACATTTTAATTTTTCCACTTGTTTTCCTTGGGCTGCGAGATTAATTTACAACTTATTATTTTATATATTTATATGTCTTTATCTTTAACTCCATAGAAGATATAATAAAAAAAATTAAATGTATCAGGTAGAGATTTTTATATTCTTTAATATTAGTAATAACAGAAATTTTCAAAAAATAATATTTAGATTTTTTTAAACAAACTATTACTTCCGGTTGTCCAATTGTTACCAAAATCTAATCTGCTCTTCCCAGGAATGGGAGATAGAGGAAACTGCAGTTAAATATTTTTTAAGTCTTATAGGCTCGTAGTATGATCACGGTTTTAACTAAAACACTGTTTTAAGAAATGTCAAATTCAAATTTCAATATTTAATTTCACCTTTACATGTAAAGAATGATTTTTTTAAAAATATTTGTTTGAATACAAACTATGTTCTGCTTTAAAATCATATTTTGATAAATTTGATATTATTTATTATTGTTATTAATTAATGAAATTTGACATTTCTTAAAACAGCGTTTTAGTTAAAACCGTGATCATACTACGAGCCATAGTGTTTAAGACACCGTGGTGCCAACATCCACACACACGTGCACACACACGGACATCATCGTAAAAATGTTATAATCGGATTATAGGAACATTAAAACGTGTTTATCCACTAAAATTTGGATATGCGATTTTTAGCATGATTCCAATACCTCTCTTAGCGAGAGGTAAAAATGAGTAATGATTTATGTGACGTGAATAGACAATTTTGAGCATATTACAAAATTAATAAAACATGATGAATCAAAATACGTATTTGAGGCTCACGAAAATATGTAATTAAATATGAATGAATTTGAAAAATTAATACATTAATGAAATATTAATTATAATCCTGATTTATTATGATTGCAAATATAAATTAAATATTAAACTAGGAGACACATGTGCCAAACACAATCACAACATTTCCTCTTGTCTCTATTGGAATTGGAACGAAATAGCAGTTGATTGAATTGTATATAAATAAAACATAAGTCGACAATTCCCGTCTTTGGCGTATTATTTGCAGCAGCGTTACTGTGTGCGTTCGGCAATCACCTTTCAATCTGTGTTTCGTCGCGGTAGCTCTGCAAAAGGAAGTAAAAGACTCCATGAAAGAGGCTGCAAGACGATAGAGTAACTCGGAACTCTCCAAACTAACCCCAATTGCTATAATCTCCCACGGGGAGCGTTGCAGCATCAGCTAAAATTCTCTCTCAAAGAGAACGTGGTTCGTTAAACCGCCCGATGTCGCCTCCACCGCTTCGCCCGTGACGTCATCACTAAAGCAGGATTGCAACTTTACAGACAAGAAAACCTACATCGGAAATAGACAATATACTCGTTATTATATTTGCTTTGGGGACGTAGCAACGGTCGTACTTTTGTTTACTTCCAAAATGCACAATACCGAAGTTTGTTTTCAAATTAATCGGTTCGTTTATTTATGGAAATTAAACTGTGATATGATAACAATACTAATTTTTATATGTATTTATGTATTTTAAATAAAATCTATTTATATAATAAATTTTAATACCTATCATGAAATAAAGATATGTTTATCTGAACTTTTGAATACATACATTTATAATATAATCAAACAAGATCAAAAGATAGTTGAAGGAAAAGGATTCGTTTGTCAACAGATAAATATCAAAGAATTTTGTTTTTATACACATATGCATGTATAAGCAAAAGTACGATTTGTATCTAAACATGTTTTGGCAACAAAACCATTATGTAATATTTACACAGAACAAAATGATATTTGAATTATGAGTGAGAAATGTATTGAACTTTATTATCCATCCTTTGCTCTGTCAAATGTGGAGAAGATTTCTAATTATAATTTTGAATGTGTTCGAATAATAAAAATTCTACCATACTTATGATGATGTATGACTAATACATTAGGTGCGTCACCTATCCTGTCATTGGAAAATGACTAAATAATGTTCTTAAACTCAAAATGAACGAGGTAAATAATTGAAACATAAGTTTTTTGTTTTGTTCTTTCGCCCAAGTCGTAGTTGATATATCAAAAATTTAGAATACATTATATTTGGTCGATTGCAGGAAAAATATTGTTCAACATGCGGTAAACATGATTCTGAAACAGCATGGAAATTCCAAGATTCGCTACCGCTTCAGAATCACTAATTTCCCGCACTTGTTAAAACAATAACTATTCTCTGGTCCGGAATAAGAATGACATATAGCACGCTTATTAATATTAGAATGAGCTTCAGTCTCGAACGATTTTTTGTGAAATTTTGTTATTTGGGATAGGTATGACTGCATTACATTCACAAAATATCTAGACAACGAACAAAATTTAAATAAAAAAAACACACAAAACACTGCCACCAACCTAAGTACAAATATTCTACCAAAAATATCCTTAAAGAAAATTGACAACAATTTTTATAAAGAAATAATGCAAATAAAAGTGGAAACAGGAAAAAATAGTTTAAAACAAACATTGCAGAAGACTATTCAAAGAATCGTTTGTTAATCGACTCGCCGATATACGGCTCGTGTCCTAATTTTTAACTCGTGCTAGAAAAGCTTGCCTTCTGTAACTTATGTTTCAATATACATAACAGTTTTTTCAACAAATGTTTAGTTTTAAAGCATAATTTGTATTTCAATATTTACAAAATACTATATGAGATAATTTGTATTGCTCATGATGTTTGATATTGTACCTAATATATATGTACAATGTTAGACAAAAATATAACAAGAATAACAAAACAAAACTAAGAATAAGGACCTGTGAAGACGAATTATTTGTACATACAAATATCAATAAAATTGTCCACATGACATGTATGTAGTTTATCCGTATAGACGACACGGATCAGGCGTTGTACAGGATTCGAATTTGCAGGGAACAGTACGACAAGCAAACGTGAACTGTAAACTTTCGAGCAAGCAACACTGCTCGTAAAATCGTCACAATCGATTGTTAAAGTTATGTGCGGGCTTCAGATGTTGTTAAATAAATTGAGTAAATAAAGACGAAATCTTGATCTACTTTACAGCAATCGGAAAAATGCTGTTTTATGTTTACAAATAGTTAAACCAATAAAATAAAATAAATAGTAAGTCTCTTTCAAAGAAAATCTCTAACCTCCCATTATTGACAAAGTGATTATACAGCAAGCTCAAAGTGTATAAAACTGTGCTAGTATTTGTGTATTGCGATTTTATTGCCATTTTAGTGTTGCGTAAAAAGTAATTTTACCACTAAATTGTCTGTCAAAAGGATTCATAAAAGTTATTTGCATGGCCGTTGTTTGACTGCGAACCGTGATTATGCTTTTTAATGCTTGATACTATACTTTTTCCTCTTTTATTTTTATAATCACACTGGTTATATTTTCTGGTTATTACAGTGTTTATGGAAGATTTATTTTTATATGTATTTTTTTCTTTCTTCTAATACTATATTCTGAGCTTTCAGTCTTTTATTAAATTAATTAAATTTTATTAACGTTGGGCAAATACATACATAATTTAAAAAAAAATATTAAAAAAAGAAGCTAATTATCAACATTACCTCTAGTTATAGAACATAGGTATAGTTATTATAGCTAACATATATTAGATCTTGTTTATTTTAGATAAGAGAAATTTTTTAAAAGATATTTTTTCTAAATAGAAAATCATTCATTTGTTATTAATAAAAGAAACTTATACAAACTTCGCAGACAAGTTTTTACGAACGTTTTGCTTTATATTGAAGTTCTACCTTTACTAATTTTCATTTAGAAGAAAATTAATGAAAAATATTTACTAATAATTAAAAATATTTTCTTCGACGCAGTTTAAAAGTTACTAATAAACTAATAGACCGCTAGTATTTACTCAAAATTTTAGTCACCCTAACTAACTAATTACCATGAGTACCATTCAGAATTAAATTGGGGTGATTAAAAAACAACTTACATTACATATTTGTAATCGTTGTTATGTATTTTGGTTGTGAGATATCAAGTAGTAGTAGCCTTGAAAGAAATGTCATGTAGGTAAGGTAAAGTATGTATTCTGTAATAAAAAGGACGTATTAAAAAGTATTGAAGCTAATAATTGAAGTACAAAGTATATATATAGGGTGTATCAAGATAATGGAACAGTGCATTTTTTTCGTGTATGTGAAAAGATACAGAAAAAAGTGATTAAGATATTTTGTAAGGCATAGAGGGGGACACATTTTAGAATAAACCTTATTATCTTAAATCCAGTGGTACTCAAACTATATGGCAATATTATATTTTTTTAAATGGCATTATATATATTTTATTACCTCATTAAATAGAGAATTTTGTTCTGAATTCAACGATGTTGAATATCATACTCTTACATTGCGAAAAATTTGATAAAAATTAATTCAAAGTTAGTATTTCATTTCTACTGTATCTAAGTAATCTGAGCAAACATTCAATCAATAAAACAAAATAAAATTTATTTTAGTTTAATTACATTCAAATAAGCTACGATTTTGGCAATAAATTCAACTTTTAAAATAAATTTTTTGTTTTATTGATTGAATATTTGCTCAGATTACTTAGATACAGTAGAAATGAAATACTAACTTTGAATTAATTTTTATCAAATTTTTCGCAATGTAAGAGTATGATATTATTATATCGTTGAATGCAGAACAAAATTCTCTATTTAATGAGCTAATATAATGTATATAATGCCATTTAAAAAAATATAATATTGCCCTATAGTTTGAGTACCACTGGATTTATGATAATAAAGTTTATGCTAAAGTGTGTGTCCCTCTATCCGTTACAAAATATCCTAATCACTTTTTTCTGTATCTTTTCACATACACGAACAAACGGCACTGTTCCATTATCTTGATACACCCTGTATATATATATACAGGATGTTAAAATACTAAGTCGTTACACCCGAAAATTGTAGCTAGAACTCTTAAAACAAACAAATTTTCTTAGTTCCAATTTGGTGCCCCGATTCGTACTTATTGGAGTTCTTTTGTTTTTCGACAAATCGTCCCTTATTTTAAAGACTACTGAATTTATTTATTTTTCAAATTTACCTTTAGGCTCACTAAAACATTTGGCATTTTACAATTATTTTTTATTTTTGCAAATGACGAATTGGCGATCGATCAAAAATTTCAAAACTAATTTTTTTATAACCACTCCATCGATTTTCGAAAGTAAAACATTTATAAAATCCTTGAACTATCTACTACAACATTTGTCCTAAACATTTTTATCAAACTATCCCAAAAAAGTTTTTATTCATTTAATTGACTTATAAGTACAGTGTGTTCAATGTTCAAAAATAATCCAAAATCGGTGTGGGCTATGAACACAGAAACGTATGTCTGATCATTATTCATATCATAAATGTTTTACTTTCGAAAATCGATTGAGTGGTTATCAAAAAATTATGTATTGAAATTCTTGATCAATCGCCATTTCGTCATTTGCAAAAATAAAAAATAATTGTAAAGGCCAAATGTTTTAGAGAGCCCAAAGTTCGGCCAAATTGACAGCGCGAAGTTTACAAACACTCTTTCCATGCATTAATGATAACGGACACCATATGCAAGATATTGTTTTCCACACTTGATTTTGTCAAATATGCTACGTCGTTGCAAACTGAAATATGTCAATAAATCTTTTCTTAAACAAAAAGCATCAATTTTTTAACGTTTTAAAAAACGTCTGCAAAGTTTTACGTTAATCCGCTAATTTATGGTATCTTCAGTCTACTTTCTTTGTCATTCATAGTTCTGTGTTCACTTATAGCGAACATGCAGTATCTCTCGTTTTGGGTACAGACGTCACACTCACTTCCCAAAAATATTATTATTATTTTCCTCATGTGTTATTAATTTCTTTAAAAAATAAAGCAGGGCATCGAACCCGAACCTGAACCGAACCAAAACCGGAACCAAACCGTAACATTTTAGGGAACCCAAACCGAGAACCGAACCTCAGATATATTTTTTTGAACCTGAGTCGAAACCGAACCGAGTATTAAAATTCAGGTTCGGGGTTCAACTCCGGTTCAGGTTAATTTTTAGTTCGAAAAGTAAATACAGTCGATAATCGCGGTCTTAGGCGTCTGCGTTGCTGTCTGGGCTGACTTTTCGTGAAAATTGTGTTCGTTTCTTGTTGCGTTTTGCGTAAATTCCGGCTCTCATTTTACATTATTTCCAACCTGAACCGCGAACAAAACCGCAAATTTTATTAATGCTTCAATCAGAATCGTACCCGAACCCATCTTTCAAAAAACAAATTAACCTGAACCTAAACCGAACCCAGTTTTTGGCGGGTTCGATGCCCTGAAATAAAGTAACAGTGAAATGAGAACCTAATAAGTTTTTACTAATTCATTTGTGCATTCGCACTTTTAAACTTGTTAAAATTTATCGCTACATATTTCATACATTCATTTGTATGGTGCGCTGAAACTGAAAACCAAATCAATACATATCTGAAACACAAACTCATATTTTTGCGGATAAATAGCTAATTGCTTTGGTTGATATTTCTCCAAACATCCAGTTCCAGTATAACATTCAGGCATATATCTCTGTATGAATGGGAACGTTTAATGGTAGAAGCTAAGCGCTAAGCCTTCCTCTGGGCTTCAGACGTGTGTGCGTCTGTCTGTTTGTTCACCTGTTAAATGCTAATTCATTTATTTCCATTACGCTTTTTATTCTCGCCTACGTTTATACACCAAAGGATGCTGCTTGATAACAACATTCAATGCGCCGTTTCGAGACCAATTAAGATTAGATAAAAAGTAATTTGTTTACGTGGTTTGTATTCTCTCTACAGTATTTAATGTAAATGCTGCTTGCATTGTAATTTATAAACATTATTTCCATACTTTGATCAATAGTTCGGTAATAGAGATTAAGCTTGAAATTATACAGCATGAATAGTTATGGGATCGTAAATTTCATGAATAAGGAAACATAAATTTTTGATAATAATATTGCTGTAAAAATTTAAATTAAAATATGAATTTATGATATTAAATCTGTCAGCGTTAAATCTTGATAAATAAAAATATCACGAAATAATCTACATGTGCTAATATTTTTACAATTTTTATGAATAAATTAATATTTGTATACATTACTAATAGCATAAATACAGAATTTTAGTGAAGCAAAGAATTTAATGAATTTTTTTTTTAAGATTGAACAATAGGTAAGCATTTAATTTATTATCTCTTTTTAGTTTCTTTTTCAAAATAGCGTTTTTCAGCTACCTCACAGCATATTTCATTTACCAATTATTGTTTGAATTCATTTGCACGTTAAAATATTTGTAAAGTTCGCAGGTAAATTTGTCAAATAAAATTAAAAAACATATGTTCTCGTTTAAATTATTTGCATAAGTTAAGATGTCTGGACAGAGCGTCATGCTTAAAATATGCGTTACAGGTTACACGATGTAAATTAGAAAAGAATCAAATAATTTTCTTCGGTGTAAATAAGGCTTTATAAAGAAATATTTCAATATAAATATATACAATGACATAAAACTCTATTTTGTACGGAATACTACAAAAATACATAAAGATTTTTGTATATAAGTATGGAACAATGGAAAGTAGTAAACTTAAAATGAAAATTAAATCGCAGGGACGCAAAGACCACACAATGAAAAACAGAAATTTAAATTGTTATTTATTTAATTCGTCATAGTTAATAACATAACAACACTTTCGTATCTCAGTTTCTGAATCAACCTCTCGGTCATTTTTCAGATGCTGGCTGAACCCAGTTAGCAACCACAGCTCTCATTGGAGCTCATCAGTGTCGTGTAACTGACGTCTCTTTGCAAGGACAATGACTAACTTGGCACGAATCATATACGGTATATCACATAACACTTTCTCAAACAAGGTAGATGACACACGACGAGTGTTTTTTCAAATAATTTATTATTCCTAGTTTCACAGAGAGTTCGCTATTATACTTCTTTTACTTCAATAGCAGCCAGAGCTTTGGGGCGTTCTTCGGTAGACGGCTTTGCATGTGGTTATTTCCCTCTAAAGTCATCTACCATTTTTAAGATAAAATATCTCATGCCGTACCCAGTTACTCATTGTTTCTGCAAAGTCGTCAGTTACACCACACTGTTGAGCTCTAATAAGAGTGAAACGCGTCTGTGGTTACTAACTGCGCTCCGTCAGCACCTGAAAAATGACAGAGGTTGATTCAGACGCTGAAATCTTGTGAAACATAGCGAGTGTTTTTTCTAATAATATAATATTGATTTTGTAAATATAAACAGAAAAGTTTGATAAACAAAATGTATTTTATATTAAGAAAGAATCGGATTCTGTAATTAATATTATAACGTTTTTATTTATTTAATGTGGGTTTAAAATTTAAACCTAAGTTGAGAAAGAGATTATACGACTGTGATCACCGAAGTTTATATCTAACTTAAACCTAAGTGCTTATTTACTTAATTTTTTAACACCCTCGCGAACTACTATAACATTTAAAAAAAAAAAATCAGATTATAAGCATAATAACAAATATAGTCACACCATCTGACTATCACCAATTTTAACTTAAAATCTTGTTTTCGTACCCGCTTTCGTTTAACTGGCCAATCAAATTCTAGAATATATTTTCAGCATCAATGGAAGCAATAGTGATTTATGCACCAAAAGTGTAAACACAAGCGACATGAGGTTAAGTATTTCGTGACGAGGCTTGCCGAGTTACGAAAATTATTGATCGAATGTCATAAAGCTCTTTACACTCGAGTTGCATACAATATTTTTTATACGACCATAAAAAACATTCCTAAAACAAATTAGAAATTTAACAGACAATAATTTCAACACACCATACATCGAGTTCACATTTGACACATCTGAAGTTGAATACTGCAATTCTCACTGTTCTCAGTCAGTATTTCCAACATGAATGTACAGAAAAAAATAAATTTAGGTAAGACAACATACAACTTACTTACACATCGGAATATAAAAAATAATTAACAAAACAATATACATAACTGACTAGAAAACAGTAACCATTTACATTTTTTTACAACCACCAGAAACATCTTGCCACGAACTTTCCCACACAATATTTACATGTAAGTTAATAAACCCGTATGAATGTGGAAGATGTTTGCAACCCATCAAGATAAGTCGTTTCGTTGTCGTTGAATAGTGGCACGTTATTAAGGTCGCGGGGTAGGCATAGGCACAGTCAGAGAGTCCTGACTTGAATTGAACACGTGAGCGCGCATTGTCAGACCTGACAATAAAATAGAGTTATGCCGCCAGATATGACTTATGGTGGCAGTTACGTGTAATGGGTCGGGAAGACGCCCGGAATTAGAACGAGCAGTGAGAGGAATTATCTGCCACTCTCAGGATGCGAGGCGAGATGAATAAGATCTAGGAAGAGAGAAAGTCTTTAATTAAACCAAGATTTCGAATGCAAAATATATAAGATTGATAAATTTTCCTCAATAGTGTTTTATAAAATACCGGAGAACTTCAATATACAAGAGTAGATTGAAAATTTGGCGGCCTAAGACAGAAAGGACAACACTAGACACACAATTATTATTTGTGACGTTATACGAACTGTTAGTGCCTGTCATGTTTTAGATTAATCCTCTAATTTGCGAATTAATTGGAATTTTTTAATTAACTTATACACTGACTGTTTTTAAAACAGAAAAAAAAAACAGAACACCGTGCCGTAATCAAACACGTGTACAAAAAGGTTGTAACAACGAAGCAAATTCACAGACTCTGAATTAGGATTTTTTTTCAGTACACTATATTAGTAAACTCCTTTGCTAAGCTGGCAATTTTCCAATCACCCTAGTTCATTAACATCTTATAAAATATAAACATCTAACATTTAAGTACCTATATAAATCGATTTAAAATAAAGTATACAGATAGTCCCTAAGTGTGTTCGATAAAATACAAGCATTATTTATTTCTAATGAGTAGCAGCAGTAGTAAATGTCTAAACTTCTAATAGCATAGTCTGTTACTGCTCCATCGCTAGTTCCTTAATTACAGAACAAAAAGAAGGAGAAAGACGTTGTGTGACTCGAAAAATAAATAGTATCATTCGTGAGTACATATAAACCCTCATTTAGGCAATTCTTTTCGCCAGAGGCACCCGGTATAGCAGCTCTCATACGCGCAAGCTCATTTAACTCCATGGAACTCGCACTCCTAACTGCACGGGTGCAAGCAGGACAGAGCTTGCAGAAGACGAAGAGCATATCTCAAAACAACACTACAACGCAAATGTACCAAGTTCAGTTGTTAGCATAAATCTACCAACATTTCCTGACGCTCAGCGCAAGACGCAGTGTGAGGGACAAAGAGCAAGACATGTGAGCCACCTAGTGTGTGGGAAGGAGCAAGATGGAACATTCCAGACAAAAGAGTACATCCGAGCCATTTCCATGGCCGCCTAGACCCACGGGTAACGAATGTAGACTTAATTAGCAGAGAAAATAGTACAAGCTTCGGCACAGGTGCTGAGTGTTAAGCTAATTCATTTGAATTGTTAAAAGTGGTTAATTCAATACTGATACGGATAAAAGGATAAGTGAATGCAAGAAAAGAAAGGGGTCGCTTCGTTTCAAATGTATGCTTCTTATTACCATACTTTGTATACAAATTCAATTCGAACTTAAAAAACTCTAGACGCATTTTGCTTTAACTCATTCTGTTGTCTTTTCTTGTTAACTTAACAATTCCCAATGTAGTAATTATTTATACTAACAATTAAATAGATTGAAAAACACAAAGTGCACATCTAGAAATATGTACAGAATTCCAAACAGAATTAAACAAAGTTCCACCTAGCAGATTAACTATCTCCTATTTTAAAAGAATGGAGTATGCAACAACTACAAAGAAATAATAAATTTCAATAATTTTAAGGAAACATACTTTAATCTAAGAATGTTAGTAAAAAGATAATGATGAAATATTACTTCCTTGTAATAAAAATGCTTAATTATTGTAAACGCAACGTCATAGTCCCTAATCGGTTATTGTACTTTTTTATTTTATTTATTTTAAACATTTTTCTTTATTTCTGAATTCAGTAGCAATTAATTTGAAAAGGGAAAAAGGATTTAATAAAAGTAAATGAAAATACGTGCCTAATGCAGACAATGCATACGCACGCTTATTAATTCGAATTTTAGCATCGTGTTTTAACCAATATTCTTAGATTTTTATATATTACCAGAAAAAAAAAATTGGTAAAATACCCCATTACAAATTAGATTATAATATTTTTTTTAAAAAATATGTGTATGAAACAATAAAAACCTTTCATAATTCAATTAAATAATGCTGCGAGAAAATTTTCTCCTCCAGATAGCAATCATTCTTTATAAATGAATCTATTCAAATTATAAATTATATGTGCAGTTGTTTATTCGTTCGTATTTTCCATTTTACACAAAACAAAAAACGACCATTTAATTTTGTGATCTAGAGAGCTAATAGGACTTTGAAAATTTAATTTGCATGAACAACGTTAATATTACACATTATATGAATTACGAGTGAATTCAGTTGTGACAGTTAATTAACAGTTATAATAACAAATTTCATCCCATATTTGATGAAACAGACAACATGGAAATGGAAAATTCTAATACTTCTACTATTATCTCTTAACAAACAACATTTCTAATTCAAGGACTATTTTTTAGAAGTTTTCAGATATTATTGTAACGGTATTTTTAAATTTATTTAAAGAGATATATTTATAATATGAGAGCTGTCTGAGAGTCTAATCTGTAGGCCATGATTTTTTGACATGTGTCATCCTTTGTCAGTTCAACAAATATATAAACATATCATTAAAATATTGTTGTGTTTTGAAGGTACAGTTATTAGAAGAGAATACCTTTGTAAAAAAAATCATGAAATTAAACAACGAACATTTTCGAGATGCCAAGAATGTTTTGATGAACTGGAAAAAGTTTTTGGATGTTAGTAATGTTCATAAGCTACTGTAAAACGTCAGTATATAGGATTTCGTTTTGACCGTGAATCATTAAAGAGTAAGCTTCACACGGCACCTCCAATAATGTTATTGACAAAACAATCAACACCATCTTGTACAATCATTTTGGTGTTCGGAAGCTAAGTGCCATTGAATTCCCCATAATTTAACACCAACACAAAGGCAGATCGTGTCAATTAGTATAGCCTCTCGCTTGGATTAAAACGTTGTGGTAACAGACAACAAAAGTTGGATCTATTTGTAAGATCCCAAAAAAAAAACCAGCTGTCGACTCTTTGGGTCTTCCAAAATGAATCTGTTTCAACAAAAATTGTTCGTGAAAAAAGCCAATACAAGAAGATATTCGCTATTTTTATCTTTGTATTACTTGGCAAGTTGCATCTATAGCCCTGGATGATTATAATAAGTGTGCTTGCCTACAGAGAAAGAGTCATACTGCATCAAGATAACGCCCATCTACACACTCCTGCTCGAATAGTATAGTGTATTTAAACAGAAAAATACTGAATTTATGGATGATCCATCATATAGTCCAGACTTGGTACCCAATGGATTCATTTTATTCCTTCAGGGGAATGCGTTTTACTTCGGACAAAACGCTGTAAATGCTGTCAAAAAAGAGAGATAAGTAAATGACATAATCCCAGAAACATTGTTCTGAAAATTGGTCCCTTCGAATGCAAAAATGTATTTTGACTGTTGTGGGGAATATTTTGTTAATGAAATAATGCGGCTTTTTTTTACTAAAAGAACAGTCCTCCTATGTTTAAACAGTTTTGTAAATGCAATTCCGGCTCCCCACGGCGCCTGGTTCGATAAGCCTCGCGCCGCTCGTGAACTTGGTCGAACACGAACTTTAACGCACCTTGGTCATTCTCACGCCTAGCTCGTGGCTTGTGGTTGGTATGTGGCTCGTTCGTATTGACTTGGACGAGTAAAGCCGAGCCATTTACATTGGTATCTATGCAGTTGAAAACTTAATCTAAAAATTTCCTTCTGAAACCATAAATATGTTGTTACTCGAAAAGGTGGTCCGAGCCGAGCCTAGGCGGGCAGACCATTTCCTTTGACTCGTATCAAATTTACCGACAATTAACAGGAAGCTCAAGCCGAGTCACGAGCCATCCCTTCCACACGGCGCGAGGCTCGCTAAAGTTCGCCGAGCCACGCGTCGTGGGAAGCCGGTTTTAATAGAGGCAAGTCAATATTCAATTAGTTTAGCTTTCAACAAATTGTCATGGAGCATCGACGAATCTTCATAAAGATCCCTCCATCTCATTCGGTTAGAATTCCAGTTACAGTGGCAACAAACAAGTTTTGTCGTGCAAGCATCTCAATTTTCTTCAACGCCCGAAGCTATTTAAACTCGCGAATTTCCCGCAGAAGAAACAAGATGAATTTGTGCGAAACAAAACAAATATTAAACATAAAATATTCACGGACAGTAACAGCAAGGTCGACTATTATTTTGTGATTCTTTACTGAGCCGGTTCGCGGCGAGTAAACATTAATCAGAAAATTTTGTTAGTTTTGATGCAGAACAAACAACGTGTATCCTAGGGGCATTAATTGTGCATGTAGCCGAGTTGTTCTGAAGCAGCTCGAGTGAGCACTTCCCGTGAAGTGTAATTCTCTCCTGAATACATTTACATGGACGTAAATTCTCCAGGACCAGACTATAAATACATTTACATACCTATCGCGTTTATTGCTAAATGACTCACAACTATCATACAAACAATGTACAGTGTTTGCAAATGCATCAACACTGTATATACATCGAACTAAAACTCTCTGCTCTACTGCTCTACAGTCGTAATATTTTAACAACACATTTACATAGTTTTAAATTCCAGATACCAGAAAGTAATACAAAGTATAAATAAAATAAATATATCATCACGGCATATTACAAAGTATTATTTAAATTATTTAAATTTTTCTTTAAATGTAAATATTTGTTCACTTCTAACACTTCTAAACACAAATAAACTGGAAAACAAAAACAAACATTTACATTTTGTTAGCTATAGGATTAATAGAATCGTTTTATATAGTAACATATGCCGTATGTCAGCCTATTGAGCTACTTATTAAATTACAGTCTATTAAAAAAAAATCTATAAAACAACATACATAAATGAGGTCCAATATGTAGTATATTAAAGTGCAAGTGAATAAACTTTACTCACACTTAGTATACAAAGGTACGCAAGTCAGCAATTTAGTTTTGTAACGAGGGATGTATTCGCTAGTGAAATAGAGCAACACGACGTCTAGCGACGAAAATATGAACAAGTGCATGGTAGTAAGTACCAGCGGCGTCAGCGGCGAACGCATCGTTTCTGTCACTTATTTAACAAATAAGTCACGAGTGGAGTGAAATTTATAGGCTATACTTCATTTTACGTAAGAAAATAGTAGATGGTGCTTGAGAGCCGATTGTTTTTACATGCATTAAATAAATAATTTAAATTCGTGGAACCAGGCTTTGTCAATAATAAATATTTTTATCTGTAAAAATGTCAAAATCATGGTTAAGCATCACTTAATTTTGTGGATTTTATTTGATAACTGACAGGTTATATTTGTTTCGTTTTTGTCAACTAGGTTTATATTCCGACCAATCAAAGGGTAGAATTTAAATCAATATCTAAACAAAAGCTATTCTAAAGTTAAGTATAATAACAAAATCTAAAACTTCGACACGTTTTTGTTGCGTTCACGGATGTATGTCATTAGCACGCAGAAATCCAGAAATAACTAGTTTCCATAATCTTCCGAAAACAGGAACCTAAATTCTATAAAAAAAAAAAAAATGATTAGGGCAATTTGCCAATTTGAAATAGTTGATAGACGAAAGTTATGCATTTATCTTTTAAAAATGGGAAAGGAACCGAGCAAAAATAATGCGTGCTCTTCGCATTTTGTGAAGCAATATTATATTTTGCCGGTTATAACTACAAGATAATAATTACTGCGTGTCTTTATTAATATACTTTGTAAAGAAATCTAAACTTGTAGGCCTTGCCTGCACAAAGATGACAATGAAATAGTAACACCAACCATTAATTTTCCAAAGACTATAATAATGCAGAAAACAAAGACGACTCATGTAAAATCAAAATTCGAGAGAATGCTGAACATAATTTTTATAGATGTAACAGATGAGTTCGCAAAATTCAAAATGTTATTCATACTAGAAATATTATTTTTATTTAATATTATCTATTTTATTAATATTACTTTACACTTCAAAGGCCGCAGTGTATAAGAATAGACAGTTGCGGGAAGCGAAGCATCTGCCTTAGGCCGGCCATAATGTTGCGTCACGCGATAAGCTCCTCCTCTTCTTCACTCGCGATTATTTTTAAATGTTACAATGATACTAAAATTTGTAGGACTTGGTATTACTTGGTTAATGGTTATGGCAGCAAACTTGAAATTATTTCCCAAAGAATATTAAATTTGTAAGATAATATTGCAAAATAACAATACTGTTGTAATTACAAGTATATTCGCTTACCTATATTTGAGCTACAAATATCATTAATAATTAATTAGTTCAATTACAGTTGATTATAATTGTAGTTTACATTTCATTACAAATGACACAATCAATGCAAGATACATCGCAGCATTCCAGCAACATAATACTAACTGTTCTATTCCATGATAAACATCTCTCATTCTGCTACGCCGCCATATTGTCCTGAGAGTACTCTAGGCTGCATCATCTATTAAGCCGGCGAGGCATTACTATCCCGAATAGGAGTAAGAGTACGGGGTACGGGTACGGTGAAGACTGCGGTACAGAAACAAAAGCATATGATTCGTCCAGGACGAGCCTCTTAATTATATACCTAGACAAAATGAATTGTGCCCCAACAGAAAGGGAAAACTTCATCTAGAATTTCAGGCTTTAACAAGAGGAATTCGTTTCATTCACTACCGGTATTGTTATACTTTAATAAGAAGTCGTATATATGTTCAAATTCCTAAGATTGCTTTCATTTTGTCAAGTTATACCGCATTTCTAATTAAAATTCTTTTATGTTGATGTTAGTGCGCCAGGGAAAGTTCATTCCATTTATTGTAAAGCCTGTTTTACATATACTTTTTCTGTCTCGAATCTAGTTCCAATGTCGAAACTAAATTTATTTAAATAACGTATAATAAAAAAATGGGAAAATGTTTCATACTGTATTCCCCGTAAGAATAGACTTGGTACAGCTGCAGAGCCAGCCTGTTTTACATAAAGAAAACTTATGAATTAGTCTTGTTTCATATAAAACATACTTGATAGCTCGAAATTTCATTTTTTTTTTATTATTTTGTCTGACTCCACAGCACACTATTTAACATCGATATTGCTAGTCTACCTTGCATATATCTGTCTTTAATTTCTGCGACGATGTAAGCACTAACTATAACTCCAGTTGACAACTGGCTTAAACGTTTTGTTACAAATTTTTCGTTACTGTACGCGTTTATTTCAGTAAGAAAGCTGGAATCGTAAGCCCTATCTTACTCTATCTCCATTCTGACGGGGAATACAGTATACCTATAGAAACTTTTTCAAACTAGCTCAAAATCTGTTTTCCATCCAAGTTTCATACTAGACTTATCCAAGTCTATTTTCGTGCATTCCTCTTCTAATTTGGTGCAAATCAGCAAGTGCGCCATTATTTGTACTTGACTACAATGACAAAGACATATTTTATTCCACACTCCTTTGTATGAAATACAAACATGAAAACAAAATTTTTGAGATTTCTATATTAAGTTTCCTGCATTCCTGATTAAAATTCTTTTGTTTTGCTGCTAGCGTGGTAGAATAAGTTAAATCGTTCCGTATCATTCTTAACGATCTAATTTTGAATACTACTCCCCCAGATTTAGGTCATGATTAAATACATATTACTACTAATAATCTGAATAATTGTGCTAGTAAATCACAAAACTTGAAGCGGAATAGTGTACCCGATCTGATCCCCATTAACGTAATAATAATACAAGTGCGGCACTCACCGAATATTTATCATTGTAATCTGGTTTAGCTCTAAGCAACACATACCTGAAACAAATTAAATACATATTAATATTTAGAAACAAATGATATTTTATAAATTTTAAAATATAAAAAAAATGTAATGACAAAACACAAAAATACAAAAACATAAAAACATATACATGTACGAGATTTTATTGTTTTTCGTTGTCCTATTTCGCATTTGTGAGTTATCTGGTACATTTTTCAAAAATGAATGATGTATAAAAATGAACATTTTGAAAAAGATAAAAAAAATAAAATTTGCGTACAGTTCACATTAAAGGTAGATACAATCAAATGCAGAATTTGTGAAATTTAGTATATAGGATTTAATTTTCAATATCCAATTTGGGAAATATTATAAGAAGGATAATTCATTGTTTGAAATTAATACTCTTAATTAATTTATACTTTACTACCGATAGTACGCAGTAAATTACGTTATGGATATAAAAATTGTATAAAAAAAGTCCTAGAGTACGTCTCATTTTCGATGTTTTGTATCTCGGGAAATATTACTGATAGACAGTGGCGGCATAAGGCGTGAGCCACTTAGGCACTGGCTCAGGGCGCCCGGCTTATTGGAGTGCCCAAAAAATCTAAAAATTGTACTGTACTGTAGCTGTACGAGAATTATTAAATTTTGGAATTCTTTCAAAGTTAGTTTTGTTTTATTTTGTCACCCACCACTCTGACAAGATAAGATAACGCGGTTTAAAAATTTGAATTCGGCATGAAATTCTTTTTCGTATCTGTATTACACATTTTTTTCGGATGAGCTTACTAACAACTTAAACTCATGAAATTATTTATTAATTTAAATGGTATATGTGAATCGACCTATTTCTATTTTACTTCCACAAGTAATCTACGTAATATTGTTTATTTTTAATCGTGTCAAAATTTTGGATGAAAAAGGAAATTTTCAAATGTTTAAAATATTAGTAGAATTTCATTAAGTTAAAGTTACTCACGAATCGCCCACCGGTAAAAATCGTATAATATACATATACAATATGGAAAATAATTTCATGCTGAATTTCAGTTTTTAAAACGCGTTGTCCTATCTTTATACATGTTAAAGTGGTAGGAAATACATTAACAAAAGTAACTTTAAAATCATCGAAATATTACTTAATTCGATGTCACGACGAATGCAAACTGGTATAAGTTTTGAAAGATATAGAGTAAATATTAATTACGTAATATTATTTTTTTGTGTATTTTAAATTTCTTTAAAAAATGGTAATTTTGGTTAATTATTTTTTAACGTAACTCTGATAGTTCATCTTAGGTAAAAAACGCAAGAATTCTTTTTTGCATAAAAAATTTTAAAATGGCAAGCGCCAACTTATACATTTTGTCTAGAAGATACTGGAAAGGAGATATTATCAAAAAACTGATTGCCAATTTGCAAAACTACCTATATGCATTGGACTAATTGTGTTGTTATTGTTAATGATTATAATTTATCAGCTTTCAAGTTTGTCTTTTTCTTTCATTTCCAAAATATAGGGAATTTTTTTTTTTAATAGGAGGGAGGGGGTGCTCTAATCTAGTTTGGCTCAGGGCGCCTATATATATATATATATATATATATATATATATATATATATATATATATATATATATATCTTGAACCGGCCCTCCTGATGGAGCAAAATCGTTTGCACATTCCAGGGTCATCTTTTTGAGAAAAGTTTAATAGGAATTTTCGATCTTCTTTTGTTTCATTGTTTCTGAGCTACAGGCTAAAATTTGTTTTTCGTTCATTTCGAAAATATATCATAACTTATTTATTTATTTATTTATTATGGTAGTTAGGAAAAAAATGTATTAACAATTTTTTTACCGTTTTGCAGGTAAAATAAAGTGGCATAATTAGATTTTTTGAAAACTTCATAATTCTCGAGACATAACACAATCTTATGATTTTTTAAATGGCAACCTATGTTGAAAATAGTCTCTTTTTGTTTATTTTATAAGCTTTTCAAAGATATATAACAAGTCTTCTTTCTTTTGTTTTACACATGAATAAAAGATAAATTATTAATTTTTTGGGGTGAAAAAATTGAAAATTATTAAGAAACAAATGAGAAAACTATTATAGTTCATCATCTGTTTATTTCTAATATTATTTGCTTCAGTTTTACTGATATTTTCAATTTGTTTACTCTAAAAGTATATTACACCAATTTTTCCGAATTGTGTCAGAGCCAACTGTAACGTCGATAAATAATAATTTAACTAATCCGAAAATAAATGGTTCAGAATAATTTTGAGAACATAATTAATAGATATGGAATCAAAATAAACAAATGATGAACTATAATAGTTTTTTATTTGTTTTTTAATCATTTTCAATTTTTTCACCCCAAAACAAATAATAATTCATCTTTTATTAATGTGTAAAACAAAATAATGTCGACTTGTTACATATCATAGAGGTCATGCGAAGATAGGGAGTAGCCTATTAATTTTAGGCAATAACGCTTTGAATAAATTTTATAGAAAATGAAATTCTGCGTCCAATTCAATAATCACATTTCATCACGTTTTATAACTAAGTAAATTGAATTTAAAATTTCAAAAAACATACTTCTTAATATTAGCCATGAAAATAAAAGAAATAAGAAACAAATGTTAATGTTGACTCATCACATTATTGAAAATGGAGATTATTAACACAAAGAAAAGCTACATTTATTATTAAATTATATCATTATTTTGAATTGTTTTTGCGATATCCAATCAAATTATTCACATTTGCATTATTTTTCATATTCATTTAATATATCTACAAAGGACCTTACTATTTCGGAAATAGAACATAAACATAAATGAAAACCATAATAATAAAAGACATGTACTCATAATGCTATAGAATTAATTAAGTCGTAAGTTTGGTCTGAAAACCATAAAAACAAAGAAACCCTCCTCCTGTAAAACAGCAACAAAGGCTGTATCTGTGAAGAGCGCACTTAATTCAGCTCCATTGGTCAGAGTTTAAAGCGACACTACGCGTCCATTACGAATGGCCGGGAGTGTTGGATGCTGGGCCCGGACCGGAGCACCTCGGGTCAGCCAGTGGCGTGCCTCCGGGACTAAGTGTGACTCTGGTCAAGAGCTGAGTTGTGTGCCGACTCCGAAGCAAACAAAAAACAATGCAAAACAAACGGCGTGGGCTTTCGGTGTACGAACAATTGGTTAGTACCAGTGTTGGGATCAGTAGCGACTCGTTAGATAGGGGACAGTAAATACACGAGTTATTGGGATAGGAATGTGTCATTAACGATGTGGGTCAAATCCAATTTGATAATGCTATTTAAACCCAAATAATCACTTAACTTATTTTGGAATTTAGTTTTCGTATTTAGCTCATTAAAAAATTAGGTTGTTTTTCATAACAACAAAAATTAACCCCTTTTAAAGATTTATTAAAATTCCAAGGTAACATTTTTTTTTTTAATATTTAATTTCTATAACAGAAACTTTGATGTCACAAATATGATCAAAAAAATTAAAAACGTTTTTTCTAATCTACAGAATTATTAGTTGACTTGTCAATACACTGTATATTTAACCCAGATATCAGTTAAATTTGACAGTTGCATTGTGAAAATATAAACAAACAAAAAAATAAATTATTTCACATATTGTTAACAGTAAAATGTATGATTAGATAAATAAAAGTGATTCCGAACTCTATTTATACATACTTAAAGCAGATATGTCAATTTTCAGCAGCGATTTTCTGTTTTTACACAACAAAAAAAAGAACTTTTAAGTGATACAACTTCTTTGGTTTACAAGTTTATAAAAGCACATAACGTTCAAAATCAGTTTAGTATAATTACAATATTGCTTTCTAATTTCAGGATGGCAAAACTAGAAATGTCTGATATATATGTTTAAAACGTTTGGTTTTGCAACGTTTTATAGTACAATAGACGCGCAGTTATTCATCCTGAATGAAATATAAGATTTAGTAACTTTCTTACAGATTTGAGGAGAATATTCAACGATTTACAGTATACAATGTATTTATATTATAAACTGTTTTTATACTGTTCTTATAATACTCAGAACAATGAACGACTCAATTATTTAAATTCGAAGAAATATTTTTGAAAAAAAATCATGGATTTGAACCCAGAACCTTCCTATTGCTAGTGGATGCTCTACCAATTAAGCTATGAAATCCCTCTGAAGCCAATGGCACATATTACGAGCGCAATTAATTTCCCTAACTGAACCTACATTCATCAAATAATAGTCTGTAAACTAATTGTAATACGGCCCAATACTTTTACAATTCTGCAGTTTAATTTTTTAAAGAAGTCCGATCAAGGGCATCTAAGACTTACGATTTTAGCTCCGCCCATTCTGTCAAATTAAATGATGACGTTTACTTAATTTTTAGTGATTCGGTCGAGATTCCAAATTCATCTAATTTTGTCTCGTCTCGAAATTTTTCTCGTCTCGTTTAATAGAATCTCGTCTCGGCCGAGATTCTCGCCGAGATTTCTCGACGGAAATTTAATTCGCATATTTTGGTCCATAAACTAATTATTAAATTTATACAATTTTGTATTAATAGTAATTTGTACAAAAAGATAAATATTTATCCTTTTATCTTTCAAAATTTGTTATAATCTAAAACCTGTGCAAATTTTATTATGTTATAATTTTATTAATTTAATATTTATCTAGCATTTTCTAATCTGTTATAAAACATTAAAAAGAAAATAACGCTAAAAATCTAAGCTTAAACGCAGATTACACGATGAAGTTTTTATTTTCAAGTGACTTGAAAAGTGTTTTTATAAGTGACCTTACAAGTTATTTACACGATCAAGTTTTGCGTGAATTGAAATATCCAAGTGTCAAAATTTAAGTAATACTTACATTAAGATATCAATTACTTCTCTATCCCATTTTGCCATTTTTCAGTTTAATATCATAATATCGATCACTTATCACTACTTTTATTATACATCAAAAATAGAAACACAAATGACATTTAACAGTTACTTGACAGTCAAAATTTGTAGGGCCTTTTAAGAAAAAGTAGCGCATGTTCCAGTTTTTCTTCAAAGTTTGTCGTTAAAAGTTTATTCATTTGTCTCTTTTGCAAAGAAAAACTTCATCGTGTAATGCACGCTTAACAAATTCTGACAGATATAATGTCGAATACTTTATTATCTTTTTGTTCAAAAATGCTATAGCTAAATAGAGACAGATATCACTAAAAATATGTTTAATTTCACACATTTGCAAATATAACTCATGAGAGAAATAACAACCGAGAAATCTCGGGACAGTTTTCGAGAATCGAGATCTCGGCAAATATATCTCGTCTCGTAAAATATTTTTTACATTTCTGTCTCGTCTCGCCGAGACGAGAAATCTCGAGGACGAGACGAGACGAGAATCGAGAAATATCTCGTCTCGACAGAATCACTATTAGTTTTTATAGGGCTACATAAAATACTATTGTTTTATTGTTATTTTATTTTATATATAAGTTCATTGGCATATGTAAAACCAAATAAGTGAAATGTATAATACTGACAAAATGTCAGTATCACTGCTGCTTGAAAAAGCATTTCGCAACTTAGGGCTCAATTCTTAATTTTCACTGACGTGATATGAAGAGAAAAATTTGCACTTTATCACTTGGAGCTATTCTCAATTGCAAATTGATCTGATATAAATAAGAGAGAATGTGTGATATTGTAGGTATTTACCGTAGGTTGACAATATTACTTGCGCATAACAAGAAAATATGAATTTGGTACAAGTGTTTGTTGACATTTGCAAAATAACATCATGACACTGACAAGTGATATGATATAGTTATTTTCGTAACAAGTTATGAAAAATACTAAATATATTGTATGAGAGTGTAAATTGACGCACGACGCGTAGCGGAGTGCAAGTCAATACACACGAGCTAAGATATTTGTATTTCTTACAAGTTATGAACATTCTTTTTTAGACGAGCTTAAATAAATTTTACTTTTTTTACAAAACTGAAATTTAGGTTCAAACGTACGGACAGCTGACGAATAATGTATTCATATAGCCTGAAAATAATGACATAGTAACCTAGCAACCATGTCAACTATTACGATATGAAATATATCGTAACACTAATGTCATAAGTTCAACTTTCAGTGTTAGGATACTACGTTGATATGTCATACTTATCACAATGGTCGTCTAAAAAAAAATTATCATTTCATATCATATCACAATAGTGAAAATTGAGAATTGGGCCCTTAGTCGAAACAACATAAAAAAAATTAAGATAAGCGTGTTATATCACCCGGTCCCATCGTACACACATCTTCTCATTGCAATTGTATACCAATTTGACCTCGTGACCTTGATAGGACTTCTTTAAAAAACTAAACTTTACTTTATATTAAATTCCTTTGTAAAATTCTAGAAATTTTTCGTTAATAAGTAATAAGTATGATATTGAACTTGGTATTGTTGATAAGAAGTAGATACACGTAAAATAGTAATGAAGTAATAAAATGGAGAAATATATAAGATTTACTCGTAAAGTCACGAAATTTACATGGCTATAAATTCTTGTTCACAGTATTTTATATAAAATATCTATAAAAATGTATAATACCGAATTGCAAATTTGTCTAGACACAGAGCAATAAATAAACATTGGGATTTCCTTTATAAAATATATATTGTTCCATAACATGGTATATTTTTGTTTGTAAGATAGCACAACACACGTTGCTCTGCGAATTCCCCAGTTCTCTGTCACTGGCAAACCGTGAAAAACTCCAACAAACGACACATACATTTCCCAGCTGTTCTTGTTTTATTTATAAAGTTCGGAAAGTGCATTTCCCGACCTGGGCTAGTGCGGAATGCGCTCTTAAGTTCGCAACAAACAGATTTATATTTCCATCAACGAGCGAATGTACAAACAAAACGAGCACGCCAACTGCAAAACGAATCGCAGGCGACGATGCAACACGACACCGATTCGCCGCCATCCGCGATCTGTTATGAATAAATTATTACGGCCCTGTGCAACGTGACTTCATGCGAGCAGCGTGGATATACAATAGGTATATACGTATTCACAACTATGCCTGGAAAAATAATACAAGCTCCACGCTTTATTCTAATTGAAAATGAAACAAACGTTTTCACCATACCAACATAAACACTAACCTTCAACAATATTTTCTTTATATGTTTCACAATCTACCTTAAATTGAAATCAATGATTAGTATCGCAGAATACTAATACTTTTTTTTTTTTTTTTTTTTTTTTTTGCATATTATAAATTTAGTGCAGTTTTACAGAGATTTTTGCGTAAAATATTTATATATAATTATTTGTACTTATTTATATCATAATGATAAACGTCTGTGACTATAAATATTCAAGAAATTCCAGTCGATTTCATGAAAAATGAAAAAAAGATGATGAAGCGAATGACACTGACATCTGTCAATATTTATTGTATCCCAAGCCCAGACAAATTTGGGAGGGTTGACGTCAGGAAGGGCATCCGGTCGTAAAAAACCGCCAAAACCATGAATGTAAAGGAAAAGGATTACGGCTAGAACGTCCCCCATAAGTGAAGTGCAGTTTTGTCGCCCGATGGATGTGAGAAGTGGACGTGGGATACTGGACCAAGGATGAGTTCGGTTTGGGATGTTAATGGAGCGCTTGGTGGTGGAGGGAAAGAGGAAGAGTGAACGGCCCAAGCTCAGGTGGAGTGACAAGGTGGCGGAGAACTTGTGGGAGAGAGTGTGAAGTCCGGGGGACGCTATAGTCCGGAAGGAATGGAGAAGGATGCTGGGAGGGTGGAATGCCGACCCTGTGTAACACGGGAAAAGGCAAAGAGAAAGAAGAATATGGATAACAATGCATTGCGGATATATGTGTGACTTTGTCCTCAGCCAATCCAACTTCGGCTCATATGTCACTGTGAAGGTCAACGACGTCAAATTAATCATTTACATAATCTAAAATTTTGTCGTTGTAAGCAATTTTTTTCAATGAAAGATACTTGCGTAACAAATGAATTATACGTATATAAATTTGAAAATTAAGTAATTTTCAATATTTAAATAATCTTTATCTACGATAGTGCGTAAATTTTTTGTGTAATTGTTAGTTTCAAGTTGGTAAAACGGTTGTGTAGTAACAGGGTTTCATTAGTCACGGGTTGCCGAGCAACTTGTGATTAAAATTTTTATAGACGCTAAATATGTAAAACCAGGGTGAACAATTTGTTTTCAAGGCAAACTTTTGCCATTTAATATTGTGATCCTAATTATTTTCCCATTCGTAACTAAAGAATAGCTTTACGTACTTGTATCGTAAATAAATATTATTTTAAAAAATTAATTCAACTAAAGCGATCTTTGTGCCGAAAAAAAATATCATCAAATAACCAACGATCGCTTTAGTGGAATTAAATTTCATAAATTTAAAATTATTTAAATATCGTTAAAAATAAAGATGTATAATTTTCAAATTTTTATAAGTAGCTTTTTTTAATATGTAGCAAATAAATGAAAACAACAAAATTTTACATTATTTAAATGCTCCATTCATCTTCTTTGACCTCCTTCCTTCAAAGTTTAGATATAATCCAAACTTGGGCTGGCCACAGCAATACGGTTCAGGTGTGGGCCTGGGAATTTTAAGGTTTTAAAATTCCTACACCGAACAGTAACTGTGATCCATTCTAGTATTACATGATTTAACCCCTACTTATATGGTAATTTTAACTCTAATATATTTCCATTGACAATGTCGTCAGCAATATGCAATTACCTACAGATTTGTACACGATAAATCATGCACAAATTCATTAGAGCAACCAATATTTTATTTTTCAATAATTTTGCTTATTTCTTGTTGTGATTCAAACGGGCCGTTTGAATCGAACCCGGGGCGGGTTCGATTCCAAACAACGTCAACATTGATGAAGGAAAGAAAATTACTGGATTTCAGTTAATGATTAAATATATTTTCCGCCTCTACCGGTTTCGACACCTCATGTGTCTTCTTCAGGAGGTGAAAATTTTTTTAAGATTGTAAAACATGGATACAAATATAACACAATAATAAATAACATACAAAACATACAATGGTTGTCAAAAACTGGGTTAATTGGGTGCCATTGTTAAATCAAGGTTTATATCTTATTTTATTGACGACTAAATCAGTTTTTTAATGTATTTATTTATTTATTTTTTAAATTTTTGACGACCATTGTATGTTTTATATGTTATTTATTATTGTCTTATATTTGTATCCATGTTTTACAATCTTAAAAAAAAAATTCACCTCCTGAAGAAGACACATGAGGTGTCGAAACCGGTAGAGGCGGAAAATATATTTAATCATTGACTGAAATCCAGTAATTTTCTTTCCTTCATCACCTTTCCAGTCAAGAAGTTCTTGCAGCCGTCAACATTGATACTTGAAAATGATTTCTAAAACAGCACAAAAGTTACCTGTGGTGTTCTTTCTACGACAGTTTTGAGAACCTGTAAGGTGACGTAACGCCTGGTAAACGCATTTATCGAAATCTGCGAATAAAAGCAAATGGGCCTATAAACCATGATCGAGAAATAAATTTAAATCAAAATCGTAAAATACTAACTAATTAATAAATAGTGAAGCTAAATAATTTTAAAATACATTCTTCATTATAAAGTTATAACGAATTAAACATTTTACGACGTGACGGATGTGATTTTGATTCCATTTGCCAGAAAGCTAAGATACCCGCCTATAAATGCACCTCGCCAACAGACTATCCATTTTCCATTTAATATTTTGATCCTAATTATTTATATATATATATATATATATATATATATATATATATATATATATATATATATAAATATACATATATCGTGAGCGTAAAGTTATAAACTAGAAAAATATTGTTCGTAGGGTAATCGCTCAATAGCAGCTGTAGACACGTGTTTCGCTCTTATTAGAGCTCATCAGTACAGCATAGCTAGTTAATAGATGGACATTAACTAGAGATAGTAATTAGAAAACCGACAAATTGTAACAGTACTAGTAAGCAGCCAAATACACATTTGTTGCTTCGGTCAGCATTTCCACGGATTTGTGGATAAATACAACGTCGCAGCGGCGGTAATTTATAACCACCCACCAGACCCGTTACTTAACGGGTCTGGTGGGTGGTTATAAATTACCGCCGCTGCGACGTTGTATTTATCCACAAATCCGTGGAAATGCTGACCGAAGCAACAAATGTGTATTTGGCTGCTTACTAGTACTGTTACAATTTGTCGGTTTTCTAATTACTATCTCTAGTTAATGTCCATCTATTAACTAGCTATGCTGTACTGATGAGCTCTAATAAGAGCGAAACACGTGTCTACAGCTGCTATTGAGCGATTACCCTACGAACAATATTTTTCTAGTATATATATATATATATATATATATATATATATATATATATTTATTGGGTTATTAGATTCCGCATTGTAGATAAAATATTGTACGATACACATACGTAAAGCATCTTGAGTTCCTTTCAAGTCTTAATACCCCCGTGGAACTCTCCATGAAAAAATATTGTTACAATGCCACAGGTCGTGTCACACGTGACGTCACAACTCCTCCCACAATTGTAAAAAAAAATCATATCTTACTTAATATAAGGAACTTTCATTGTCGGGTTTTCATTAATGGTCATATCTTTGTACAAAGTTTCATAAAAAATATTCGATTATGGGCTCATTGTCACACCCAGAAATGGGTAATAAGCCGTGAGGATAAATTTATTTATTTTTTATATAATTTACAACCAGTAATATAAGAATTGTAACAGTAAGTTAAACTATACTTGAACTTAGGGTTTGTAAACATTATCCAAGAATTAAAACAGAAGTTAAGTAGAAAATCAGTGAAATCTGAAACTCCTGCAAAAGAATACAGTGAAATGTTGGCAATGAGTATAAACGCTTACAAACACTAATTAAAGCAAACAGCGAAGTAGCACGTTTCTAAATTTTTCAGGATATATTAATTTGAGTATTTTAAGAACAATGTATTAATTTCCAAATAAAATTAAGGTTTTTCAGAAAAAAAGTCCATTTTGACCAGCAGAATTTGAGCAACAGAATTTAGTCAAAAACCAAACACATTACGATGAAAACTAGAAGGTACCGCGTACGTTTGTAATTTTATAATAACCAAATTTGTGACAATTCCAATATCATATCACTATTTTAAGGTATATCTGTACACAAATAAAACTATAATTTTCTGTGTACTACAGAGTCTGTTTGTTGTGCAAAAGTTTTAACAGTTTAAGTCGGCAAATTCTAGTGGGTCACCTGTAAAATATACATAGGAAAAATATAAGAATTAAAACGTTATAGACAACTAGTATTTTTCTTTTTAATTAATTAACGTGTGAAATTTTTAATTTAGAGTGTAACTTTTTTAATTTTTCGCAAAGTTACTATTAACAAAATTTACAAACAGTGGCAGTAATTCAAATTGATTTATTATTCAAATTTAGTGAATAGCATTTGAACAGGTTGGAGAGACAGAAGTAGTTTTTACCGCAGTAAATTAATGGCGCAACCGATAAAAAGCTAGTGCGAGTTGCAACTGGTCAAACTTTGCTCAACACGACTTTCAAAAACAGCTCTTGTATTTTGGTAAAAACACTTTTACGCTAATAGTCGAGGTAAAGGATTGATTTATAATGAACTTAATATACGAATTTACAATTTATAATTTAGATTTTAAAATATAAACACTAAAAGCACATACAATGGTTTATGAACGATTTACAAATTTAAATTTTAAATTTAGATTTGGATTACAATTATATTTTATATTTCCAAATATAAATTTCAAAGTCGAGCAATCACAACAGAGAATTACTAAACATGGCTATAACTTTACTTCATCCGTCAGCTGTCTTTTCTGTTTCTGGTGCGAAACTGTGAGTTTTGAAGATGGATTCACAAGAACAACTTGATATTTTGTTAATAACAGTATTCGCGAGCATCATGTTTTGTACGACAAAGCTAATGAATTATACAAAAATAAAAACGTTTGCGTAATTACAATGCAATTTTTGATAGCAAGGAATTAAATACATACACACTCCCACGAGTATATTTGAAGAATTGTTCAAGATCTTGCATTTTTACATCCCGCTACCCTTGGTAAGGGAGGTATAGGGGTCGTGCTAAAAATCACATATCGAGATTTTAGTAAATTACCACGTTTTAAGGTCCCTAGAATCCAATTTTAACATTTTCACGATGATGTATGTATGTGTGTATGTGTGTGTGTGTATGTATGTGTGTGTATGTGTGTGTGTATGTATGTGTGTGTGTATGTATGTGTGTGTATGTATGTGTGTGTGTAATGTGTGTGTATGTGTGTGTAATGTGTGTGTAATGTGTATGTATGTGTAGGGATTTTGTCTTCGCTCTAACTCAAATACTATCATTCAGAAAATTCTGGAACCTTGTATTTCTATCCTATTCTAATAAGAAAAGAAGCCATTAGATTTTGGTGTAAATCGGATAACCGGAAATGGCACTTTACCTGAAGCTCATAATGGTTTTTCTTCATTTTTTCGCATTTTACGTCTTATGAAAATTAAAGATTATTGAATTTTCTATAGGAATACATTAATACTTTTTCTATATATTTTGCAGATAAATTTAAAAATATTTTTTTGATTAGTCCCGAAGCCTAAGATAAACACAATTCCTTTGTTACACAGTTCATATTTCAAATGAATGTAACGGACAGTAAACGTCACTGTCAAAAAACTAATCACTTCAAATTAATAGTGACATTTTAAAAAGAAAATAGTAAATAAATCAATAGTTTTATGCAGTGGAACAGTTTGCAACGTTAGTAAATACGTAAGTATGTATTTAAATTAATAAAAATGGATAGGAATGTGTGTCGAAGGATGATTGTTGCGTAACTATTATTGTGGTCCAGATGCGGTTATTCGCTACCGAAAATCAGTCACTTTAATATGTTCTTATGTATGAATGCTATGATGATTGTGGACAAGGCGAAAGAAAAATGTTGTTAAAGAGTGAAGTGAGTCAGCTGAGCTCTTACTCTTATCCCTTTTCTTATTGTTACTATTGTTTCCGGGTTTTTGCTAACCCACTAAGTGGGAAACGCGTGATTTTATGTATATATGTAAAAATTAAATAGCGGGAGGTTTTGAGTTGGCCACATCAATTTTTTATTATATTAATGTTTTGATTATTGTAATCAATTATTGTAAATTAATTTTTACCTCCCTTTACTCTTGGTAAGGGAGGTATAGGGATCGTGCTAAAAATCACATATCGAGATTTTAGTAAATGATCACGTTTTAAGATCCCTAGAATCCAATTTTAACATTTTCACGCTGTCTGTATGTGTGTTTGTGTGTATGGGTGTATGCGTGTATGTGTATAGATTTTGTCTTCGCTCTAACTCAAATACTATCATTCAGAAAATTCCGAAACCTACACATACATACACACACACACATACATACATACATACACACATACACCCATACACACAAACACACATACAGACAGCGTGAAAATGTTAAAATAATAAAACCAATGCGCCGCGCTGACGTATGAAAATCTTCATATTGCATAATAAAAAAGTAAACACAATTATTTATTTGAAAATTTTTGTAATTTTTGAAATATGTGCAATAATATTAAAGTAATGAATATTAAATAGTATATTTACGAGATGTATGTAAATAAAAAGTGTACGGCAGAAAATTAAGCCATGATATTAAACATGATAATAGTATCATGTTTAATATCATGTCTTAATTTTCTGCCGTACACTTTTTATTTACAAAAAACTATTATATATATCATCACGGCATATTACCCATTTCTGGGTGTGCCAGTATCTACAAAATATACATATATATATATATATATATATATATATATATATATATATATATATATATATAATTGCATACATAACCATTCTAGAAGTAGTTTGACTGACATTTTTCTCGATAAAGAACAATGTTAATAATTGACCATGTTTTCTTTGTAAGTTACCGACAAGTACGATGATGGATGATATTATAGGTTGGCAATTATCTGTTTACTTTTCGGCGAGTGGGCTCGTCCGGAGCTGAACTCCTGCTGCACGTTTCCTCATGTCGACAACATCGCGCCCGACCTTAATCCGGTTATAGTAACGAGCAAAACCATAACAGCGCAACTCAATTACGTTTATGGATACTACGGGAAAAACTCGTTTTTTGGGATATTTGAAATTGAAAGAGATACCATGAAGCGACGCAGCCCTATGAGCTTCCAGCTTCCTTTCCACCCCTGCTCACACTAACTTCCCTCCTGTTGTTGTTTTGGAGAGCGCGTACACTATGATCAAAACGGCGGGGGCTTATTGGTTATTGCTACTACACTTCTTTGTGCCAATACTGTTTGTGAAATTTGTTTCCGCAATGGAGTATATTTCATTTGTATTGTTACATGAATGTACTTTTAAAGAGGAATAGAAACATACTCGTACATATATGACGAACATAAAGAAACGTTTTATATTATCATTATAAGCGTTACTATAGGGAAAAGAAAATAAAAGGAATACGTAATTATCAGTATATGCTTTTAGTAATATCGATAAAGACGACAAAAAAATTATTTTTGGAGTTAATCTATATTGAGGTATTTATTTTTTCTTCTTGTTGTCATACCTGTTGAAGAAATATATTCTTGTTATGTATGCAGTCAAGTAACGAAACATAAATAAAATAAAAAACAAAACAAAATATTTACAGCCACAAACCCTGCATGTATTTTTCTACGGCCGATAGAACAAGTAGGCTTTTCGAACGCCATTTGGTTACAAAATAGTTCTCGTAATAACATATAGCCATTTAGGAATCATTTATTAATATTCGTTACATGTCTATAAATTCTCCCAGAGAACAGCCCTTATGATGCTGTGATTTTTTTTAATGCAGACGTCTGTTATACAATCTTTTTCATTTTTGTTTTCAGTTCTGTAAAACCATAATAACGGTGTGGTATTCTGAAAAGAGAATAACAGCAGACCAATGCTCTACAAACCGTTGCTAATAGTACCAATCCTTTTCTCTACTTATCTACATTCAAAATTTTCACTTTCATAGTTGATGTAACTAGAAAATTGCATCTGTTTTTAGTACGAACTTAATCCGTTCCTGGACCTTGGTCGTAAACCAAAACAAGTTTTCCCATTTAAATTAATGTAAATATGTACAACCAATCCGGTCCAGACTTTCAATTTAGTACTTTCGTACTTTTAAGTATATTTATTAAAATTCACAAAAATTACTTGTGTCATTAACTCGAGAAAAACAATAAAATAATTAATATTAATAGTGCAAATTAACTTTGTTTAAAGAAGAAAAAAACCCTTTCAACAAATTCAGACGTTAAATCTTACTTGGTGGTTTTCTGCACTTCTTATGTGGTTCATCATCTACGTTGCACTCAGTAAATTGATATAAAGACATTTGTCTTTTTCTTTGTTGTAGAATTTTTCTGAGGTGCGACATAGCATAGTCATTGAAAAGAATAATTATCCTATTGGCCACAACTTTGTTAGGGTGATGGTTCTCAACAAATTCCTGCAATTCACACAACTTGCTATACATGTTCTGTATCACAGCACTCGGAATAGTAACCTCCCTAACCTCCTTCTTCCTTGACGAGAGGTCTTCCTGTATGGCCTGCACCAGCACACTTTGCAATTCAACCAGCTCTTCTATGGTCAGTTCTTCACGGTGATCATCCACCAACTTCTGCACATCAGCATCATCAATCTCCAAGCTCATACTCTTGCCCAAAAAAACAATCAGGCCAAAGTTTCCTCCAGACTGACTGCAAGGGCCGACAAGAAACCTCATACCAGGCTTTATCAATGAGATATATGCGATGTAGAATATTGAAGTGATCCTTCCAAATTTCTCGAAGGGTTAAACCGGTGTCACTAGTGACCTGAAAGCATCTGGTAAACAAGGCTTTGGAATAGATTTTCGTAAAATTTGAAATAACATGAAAATCCATCGACTTCGGTAATGAAGTTATATTAGGTGGAAGAAATTTTACTTTGATAAAATCATACTCGATTCCCAAACTTTCCTCCAAACCTGGTGAAAGAGCAGGGTAAGTCTACACCCTGAAAAAGTTTCTTAACAGTTAGTGAAAACACCTCAGTGAGCCACTTCATAAATAAAATGCGTGTTACCCATGTCTTTATATCGTCCTCCACACTTGCATTAGCACATAATAAAAGCGTAAGCCAATCCTTCATAGGCTTGTGCCCAGGAAGTGCCGTCTCTTCTAGGGTGATGTATGTTCGTTTGTCGTTTTCGTCCAAAATAAACTATTTCACCATAACTGAAAACCTAGTGTAGGACATAGCCCTCTCTATTAAATTTGTAAATTCAATACCGTATTCCTTCGCAGCATTATTCTTTGAACTTGCTGCCTCGTCATGCCTTATTACGCAATGGATGCCAGTTCGCGCTTTGAATTTTTAGAACCATCCTCAACTATCTTTAAAAACTTCGACTTCGTTACTTGTACTCGGTGATTGTTTCAATAAATCGCTATATAACAGCGTAGCCTTCTCACTCTATCACCAGATAACTGTTTTTCATTAATCCACAATTTTTCTACTTGTTCTATTATTTTAGACGTTTGTTTTGTTATTACAGCCAAACCATACTGTTTAGCTACCTAGGTCACACGTATACCGTTCTCATGTTTCACTACAATTCAACATGCTAATGACGTTAGGACAGGTCCAACCTTTTTATTTCCCAACAGAACGGAACTTATGTCAAATGGCCAAAACTACTCGAAACATAACAGTACTGGATTGGCCCTCCAGGAATCCAGACATAAATGTAATTGAAACTGTTGCACAAAATGAAAAAAACTGAGGAACATTGTACATAGAACGCAGGAAGGTTTGAGGGCCTAAATCAAGAAGTATGGGATTCATTAAGAGCAGAAGGGTGCCAGGCACTAGTAAATTAGGCGTCTAAAAGAATTTTGAGACAATAATTAACTGCCATTATTAACTCCATAGCAACAACTGTAAGTAACTTTATTTGGTAGTGAATTTTAACTAACTCTGCAACAAATAATGATTTAAAACATGAAAATAACACTTTCGTAACAGTCTTTACCAAAGAAGTCAGCCATTTTCATAATTTTTACGACACAAATGACAGAAAATAAAGCATGTTTATAATTTATAATCAAACGACTTGACGTCTATCAACGACGATTGTCATTTACAGCGTACTAATTGATTAATTTTTTATTTTGTCAAAATTGAATAAAATATTGTATAAACCACGTGAGTTAAGAATGTTTATTCACTCAATTAATAAATATATCTTAACTCACTTGGTGTATATACATCTATTAAAATACTTTCCGAATATTGTAAAAATGTACGATTACCTACATGCCATTTAATTAAAAAATCAACAATGATTTCTCTTTCAGAGAAATCGGAAGTTCAGAACCTTGTAACTACTGAGAAATTATTATGTGAAGATAGAAATAAGTATTTGTAGGAATAATACTGTTTTCAAGATACTTTAAAAGTTGGATATTAAAGTAAAATAATAAAGTAGAAATTTGACAGTGACTTCTTACGTGCTTTTATCTATTGCAACAAACAAGAAAGAGAAATATACTGTCACATTTGACACATAAAACTTTTAAGTACGCGTACAGAAATACGATAAAGCTCGTTCGTAGTACAAAAGGTTCAAACTACAATAAAGAATAAAGGTTTTATTTGTGCTTAAAGTTTACGAATGCTCTACCCGTATTTATCTGTTCTTAATAAAGAAGCCCGGAAAGTTTTTAATTCATGTTCTACACGTAGCAGTCGTGTATTAAGTGTAAGTTTAGCTAGAACTATTTAAGTATTCTAATCGCGATGAATCCCGGCTTGTGCCTCCAATTTGAAATCTCAGTTGAGAAGTTTAAAACAGTAAAAAACTCGCTGACACCAAGTTTAGTTCCATGAGGAGAGTTGAAGTAGAAACGGGTACCGGTTGGCGGTGTCGGTGCTGGTGCCCCGCTATAAATCAGAACTACTTCAAATCAGTTTCGAGCCGGCAGCCACCCCCGTTAGATGCGTTTTATATAAACCATTATAGATGAATTATATCCCAAGTTTCAAATCAAATATATTTTAGTTTTTGCCCGGAAGTTTCAATATATATTTCGAGCGTGACCGCAATGCCTGCCTTTCTTATTCTTCCTCTTCTTCACCTTCGGCGAGGGTCGCATTTGTGAATAGAATTTCTAGTAGCTGCTTACGCGATAGTCGATGTTTCACAAAAACTTGGCGGTCGCGGTGACCCGAATTCGCCATTCCACCACTGTTGTGTTGTGCTGTGCACTTCCCGCATGATACATGACCCCGCCACTCACAAACTCCTGCCTTTACAAACCTATTTTTCGGGACTTTGAATATTCCTTGTTGACTCGAGCTGCTCCTGTGGCTTTCTCCTCACTTTTTGCCCGATAAATGTACTGAAGGTTATGTATTTTATATGCGACTTTTTGTGGGACCTGTCATTGTTACATAAATCACACACTTTATATTTTATTTTTGAACTATTGCAACTCCTTCGTATATTTAAATTCATATTTCAAGGTTGAGTAACTGCAACTAAGCACGAGAAGAATTAAGAATACAGCTATTTGAAAAAGATTAACCTATTTTTACTTCTTTATCTATGTAAGGAAATCACGATGATTTGTTATTCTTCCATGATAATTCAAGTACAATGGGGTCATCCATTATTTTTCAAAAAATCTTAATTATTATTAGTACGCCGTAATACAAGATCGCTAATAATTGGATTAACAAATCATTTCAACATAAAAATGTATAATAAACAAGTTTAATAAATATCGCCGTCACGATTTTTTTTTACAATATTGGAGCGAATAAAAACGAGTGTGTAAAAGGTTTATAAAACAAGTTACATAGTATATTTTTTCTACGACTCCAAAGTATCGCAGTAGAAATACACGTTCCAAAATATTTTTTATAGAATAGCAGCAGTTAACTTCACCTCGCTCTTAATGAATCAACTATTAGTGCTTGCTAGCTTCCCGCCGTATCCAATCCACAGCTTGTTAAGTTGAGATTAAAAATGAGAAGGGAAAAATATGATAAAAATAATTTTTATAGTTAATAATTGGAAATATGCATGGCTAATGTAAACAATTTAATAAAATAATTCATAAAAAAAAACACACATGATTTAGTACACATATTATATTCCAAGTTTTGATTACCATTGACATGTCTTTTCTATATATATGTCATTCAACTTTCATTTCCATATAAACGCATGTGGTTTCTGCCTGGAAAGGTATCATATATCCAAACAAGTATTATTTGGTGTACTTTCGTTATTTCGCGAGAGAAATAGAGCGAGAGCGAAAGAGAGAGAGAGATTGAGAGAGAGAGAGAGATAGAGAAAGACAGATTGAGAGAGAGAGATAGAGAAAGACAGATTGAGAGAGAGAGAGATTGACAGAGAGGGAGATTGAGAGAGAGAGATTGACAGAGAGGGAGAAGGAGAGAGAGAGAGATTGAGAGAGAGAGAGAGAGAGAGAGATTGAGAGAGAGTAATGCTGTGACGTAGAAGTTTCAAAATTTAATAGTTTTGTGGAGGACTCCACCTGTAAAATTATAAAATTGATTCATATTAACAGTTATTTACTTATAAGACCGGGAAGTTTGTCTTTTCATGACGAATATGGAGCAGAGGCAAATAACCATAATGAGACAAGAAACGGAACTTCAATAACAAGATAAGTATTAATTTTTTTTTGAAGTCATAAAAATTCAAAATTACTGAATAGTACATATAACCTATTTTCATTTACCAAGTACATCACATTGAAAACTTAAGAAACTCTATTTAAAATTTTACAAGAATTTAAAACAAATGTTATTAGACATCATTTATTTTAAATTTTATTATTTTAAGTATTTCATACTAAACGTAAAATGTGTTTGTGAAAATAAATATAGCAATGTTGCATTTTACTTCCCTGCCTTCAATTTCCCTGTCGATTTTGCGGCAGAGAAGTAGTAGATTACATGACGATTTCAGGAAAAATTGTTTGCATCGCGCCAGTAGCTCTTATATACCTTATGATGCAAGTATCTCGGAAACGAAGATTTTACTAAATTTTGCTTATATGAACTTGTCCACTTGTTTTCAGCACCTTTATTTAAATTTTAATTTCAGTTATTTAATCTTACTTTATTCTGTATAATAATGTATGTATCTACAATAAGAAATCTACAAATAAGAATAAATGCAGATTAACCCAATCAGAAAAGCCGAAATGTATTTATATTTATTCATTTTACAATAGTTGTCGTACTATAATTTTATCGTTGCTCGGTTATTGTATTTCGATATTATCATCTCTTACGATCCATACATTTCCAACATATTTCAAAAAAATGTTTACACCTAAGAATTATGATTATGATATATGAATAATAAGTTGTGAAATAACTAGTTTGTGATATATTCGAGTTGGTAGAATGTTAGATGAGATCAGTGGCAGGTTATTTCAACGGCGTCGAATTCCGCAGAATTTTGTTTTAAATCACTGGCATAAATTCGCGTTAGGCGACGGACGCACACTCGCGTTGTCAGTTGCAATCAATAGACGAGCAATTTTTACCAGAACTAACGTTTCCATAAATCTGGAAAGTTTTCTTCGATTGCAGTACGGCAGCCAAGCCAGCACGGAATGGGACAGAAATATTGGAAAGCTCTTTTCATCCCGACTATTCTCGTGGTCACACTTTTAAGACGAACTTCAATAACCGTTTGGCTGATTTATTTTTTGCTTTCTGCCGGCTGGAATTAAAGTTATTTTATTACTTTTATTGTCAGGGTAATGGAATGATTTTTGTTGGAATTGTAAGCTGTTTTAAATTGGTTGTATACCATCAGGACTTTCTTTCTGGAGATAGAGAAAATATGAAAAGATTGCGTCTTCTTTTCATTTGCTGCGAGAAGTGTATTTTTACTTCTACTGTAGAAGGATAATAATTTTAAAAGGAAATATTAATTTTGCAATCGGAAGATGGTGTGTTCCAAGAACAAATTTCAAATTAAGTGCATAAAAGTTTTATTCTTCCCTTGCGAAACAACGATGTTCGCTTTCGTTTTTTACGGTTTTAAGAAAATCGTAAAGGACAATATGATAGGTCCTCATTTCCTTTCTTATAGGGGCACTTCATTTCATGCCGATCTCAGGAGCCCTATAAATTCTGCACCCATAAGGAAAGATATGAACAGTTACTTGCTTTTACGACCCCTTTTATATTTAATAATTTTGTACATTGTTGTTGAATAGAAACCCTCTTTAGAAACCGAAATTTTTCTTTTCTTTCAAGGATTATCAATAATTCTCAAAAACCTAACGTGGTATTAAATATTTATTTATCTATTTTCCAGAAAAAAACAAATAAGTAGATTGTTACTTAAACGTCATTTGGATATTAAAATATTTTCCATTAAGTGCTTACTACATAATTCCTTATAAAAAATCACTTTATATTAATTGTGCATTTACAATATTTTTTTGGAAAATATTTCTAGGAATTATAACCTTAATAAACAAACATATGAGATATAAAAACTAGTAACAAAAGCATTTTTATTTCAACAATAAAATGTAATATTACAAAATCACAATAATTCTACACATTCATTTAATAATTTAATCTTAAAATAATTGTTTCATTTCAGTTTATTGACACTTTTCATATAACGAAACTGTAAAAATATTACAAAGTAAGTTAAAATAAAACTTTATTGTCAGCTACAACATTTACCTACGATACAGAATATTACAAGAATATCAGTAAAACTTCCACGTAATATAAAACATAAATAAAAGTTCTGTAATTTTATTGGAAACACGAATGTTTCAGTCCATTAAATGTTTGAATTAGTTGGGAAAGACGTAAAATTCTAAACAATAAAATTTACAAAACATTAACGAAAGGTTGTTTTATATATCACATTAAATTAACTTCAAACTATTTATTTATATATATATATATATATATATATATATATATATATATATATATATATATATATATATATGAAATGTCTTCTTGAAATCCGTAATTTAGGGAATACAATGTTATTAAATTTAGAGCAAGGTTGTAAATAAAAAATTGTTCAGAATTAAAAACTATCCAATATGAGACTAAAATTAATCACTATTTCATTTTATTTTACGAAAAAAACGCAAGTTAAAATTCGCAATTTACAGAAAATTTCAGAGTGCCATTGAATTATTGATGATTAATTTTTTATATTTGACAGATCTCAAATTCTACTCTCTACTAATCAATAAATAATTTTATATGATTATTAAAAGTATAATTAAACACAAAAAGAAATAACAAAATGATTCATGAATGATATATTATTATAATATTTAAAATTAATAATAATAATAATGTCAAAAGTTAAATAAAACATCAGTAAATCAATGACACTCTGAAATATGCTGTAAATTGCGAATTTTAATTTGCGTTGTTTTTAACATGAATATGCCGAAGAAACTAAAATTACATATTGCTCCCACAACGGGACATACTGTGAGTTTCAGCTAAAATGCAACATTTATATACTGTTATTAATGTATTACCATGGATACTAGTTATTATATGTACTGCATCGTTGTCAAAATTGTCAATGTCAAACTAACTTGTCTTTTCATTACTCTTCAATGATGTTTAGTAAAGGATTCGAAGGGTTACTTGGTACAATGCTGACTACAGTTTAAGAAATGTGTGTGATATGTGTACCAACTTATTTCCTGAACGTGGTAGACCAAATTCTACTACAGTTTCGAGAATATTTTCTAAATTTATGCTGCAATTCTGTACCCATCGCTAGTAAACTCGTAACTACGTAAAGTCGTAACTACCGATTGACTCGAAACGGATCAAGTTACAAATTTACAAAAAATGCAATTCTGAGCTCAAATTTGTAAATTTCCTAGTAACAGGTCTATCGTAAGAATCGTTACGATTGAAATACAAAATTAGAAGTATTGAATATTTTGAAATAGCCTTTACTTAAAAATGGATGTTTCGATAAGAATTATAAGACGATAAGAACAAAAACTGCGCAGACTGAAGAAAAGATAAATAATTTACTAAGAGCAATAGAAAATAATCAGCTATCTACGAAAATTTTGGCATATCAATTAAACATTAGAAAAACTTCTGTATTTAGATTATTAAACGAAGAAAAATTTCATTCTTACCATTTTCAAAATCACCAAGGGTTAAGAAACAATGACCATGAGAAAAGAATTGCCTTTTCTGAGCTACTTTTTGAGAAAATTAATATTGATCCGGATATGAAAAGCAAAATTTTGTTTACTGATGAAGATACTTTTTTTACAACAGGAGAAGTAAATTCATAAAATATATTTGGAACTCCTGAAAAATAAGATTATACCAAGTTTAAATAACTTCTTTTACTGGGGGTTTTTTAAAATCTAAAGTATATACAAGAGAAATTGAATATTTAGAAGAACGTAAATTTAAAATTAGAGAGGCTTTGTCAACAATAACTCCCGACATATTACATTCTGTCTATAAACATTTTTATAATCGTCTAAATTATAGTTTAGCAATTTTTGAGAATTTTTTGTAATTTGTCTTTGAAATATATTGATTTTTTATTGCTTCTGCTTTTACGTTATTTATAAATCAGTAAATTATGATAAGTTAATTTCACATTGACAACCTATATTGCATTTTATCTGGAACGATGCATTACATATAAAAACTAGTATATCCATAGTAATATATTAATAACAGTATAAATTGCACCTTAGCTGAAACTCACGGTATACGAGTATATTATGAATTTGTCAAAATCAATCCTTGAATAAATCAAAGAATTATAATTGTTGATATCGAAATCTAGTGTGCCAGACAATTTCACGGCGTAGATGTAGGTATGGGAGAACGTGACGAGCAAGTAATATTAAAATCCAATAATCCGTTACCTCAAGCAGTAGTTTTAATCTACCAACCACCAGGCAAGACCTAATATCCTTCTTCAGCAGCAACTCTGACAGACGGTCGTGTTGTCTGTCACATGGTGGAAATCATAGGCGGCGCGTTCTTATTTTGAACAGGATCCGCACAATTTTAATTATAAATATAGAACAGGGACTAATTATCATACGTATATACGAGTATGATAAAGCGAAACCAAGATTTTTGTTGAATAAACACAAAAAACAAAATTAAGTTGTTAAATTCCAACTTGTAATTCTTTAACCTATAACAGATATTAGCTGATACATAAGCTTCACTACACCTATGTATATAAAGAGTGATAATTTTTATCACCGTTTTTCAGTTAACTACATTCTATTAAAGGCTGTGCAATATGACATTAGATTTTCCAGAAAATCTCATTCCCAGGAATATTATTTTTCCGAACTAGTTAGAGATTATGTATACGAACATTAATTTGTTTTAAAATTTTAAAATAAATCGCTCAAATTAACACAATTCTATAGAGACTTCCATAAAATTGAAATCGAAGAGAATGGGGTAATTTCACATTTTCTGATTTAATTTTCTTGAAAAAATAGGTCAAATTAAATATGTAGGTGTATGTTTACACCTTACAAGTCTTTAGAATCAGAGATATGATTTTTATTCAATTTTGACGTTTTAAACTGTCATTATTAACTCCATAGCAACAACTACAAGCAACATTTTATTCACAAGTGAATTAAAAAATTTGAAATCACTTGCACAAAATTTCAACTCACTCTGTTACAAAAAATACATTTAAAAATAACATCAAGAACGAAAATAACACTCACCACATTATTTTTCAGACATTATCAGCCCTTCTCATTATTTTTTACAACATAAAAGACAGACAATAAAGCTTTTTAAATATATGACTTGTCTATCAACAACGATTGTCATGCTCAGCCTACTAACTGATCAGTTTTTTATTTTGTCAAAATTAAATATTATAATGGTTTTTATTATTATTTCGTCAAAATTGAATAAAATATTATACAAACCACGTGAACTAAGAATGTTTATTCACTCGAAGAAATTAACTTTCTTCTCATGGATAAACATTACCTTAGCTCACTTGGTGTGTAAATATCTATTAAAAATTGCGTTTAATTTCAAATATTTCAACCGATTTAATTTGGAACTATGATTGTTTGGTTTGGTATTTATTTAAATAAATGGTTTATTTACATACCTTATACTGCACTAGTACTTTTAAAGAAATATAAATTAATAATAATCTCCACTCTTGTATATTTTGCGGCCAGCTGTCACAATTTTAGGTTAGATTACTCTTTCATGTTGTGAAAGGTAAATGTGTATGTGTGTGTGTGAGAGAGAGAGAGAGAGAGAATTGTATTTGTGTCGCATATTTCAAATTATTTTCTATTACTATATTTATTAAATGAAATGGATTTCATGATTTTATATAAAAAATCGACATTATCAAGAAATTCCAAATATTTCATAAATTATTTACATTTGCAAAGATTAATGGTTTTATTACTTCATATAAGTTTACCCGGAACAGTTATTGTTTTAGCATGCAGAACTGCAAAGGAGAATGTCCACAATACTACATTAACAAATTCAATCACTAATAGGAATATGTATTTATTCGGAAACAAATAATGTAATTAACAGTACATGAATTTGTAATCACTATACGTATAAACATAATATATAATGAAATTATACCAATATTTATCACGTTATTGTTTCAACAAAACAAGATACATTATTAACGATGTGGTGATGTAAACTAGTTTGCATTATTATAGAAAATTACATTATAAGCAGATTAAAGATACCTAATTGAATTCATAAATATATAAATATATTATCACGACATATTACCCACTACTGAGTGCGTCAGTATCTGTATTACATGTAGACATCGGTAATGATGACGATATAATTTTACCGTGTGGGCGCTTACCAGGCGTCACCTCACGGGCACTCATAGCTAACACCACTTGTACTTGTCTAGAAAATATTGTAATTCCGTTCCGATTACGTTGGGCATATCATTTTAAATCTAAGATTACCACCCAGTCATTTAACCTTGCGCAATAAAACTGCGCAGCTTGATCATTCTATACTCTGTATGAAATCATCTACATACAACCTGCAGTGCATTGCATTACATACGACCATACGTCTAAAATTATCATCGAGTCTGTGACTTTTTTTATTTATTTGATACCATCATTTTGTTTTCGATTTTTTTTTTAACTTTTTGCTACTATTAATTTAATAACTACAACAAGCTTTCTTGTGAGTTGCGTAACTTTGTTTTTCTATTGTTTGAAAATAAATTAAATTCCTTTCTATTATTACAATATGGGATTTAATATTCTGGTTCATGGAATTTTCCATTTCGGACCAGGCACAGATATATTAGGTATAAGTAGTATACAAAATGTATAGTTATTTTGAAAAGTAGAGCAAAAGCTAACATTTTTCAAAAATGGAATGAACATGCGAATTCAGATAAGTTTGTGTAATATTTTATTAAATTTGTCTATTTAAGTTGACAGAATGGAATAAATGATTTCTTCTTCATTGGTAAATTCAACTATACCTGTGCAGTATAATAGGTCCTTACATTAATTGTACCCATTTTTCGGTTAGTTAATATAAAATACCAAAAGTTTCATTCATATTGCTATAAGAACGATTTATATGTAAATTCATCAAAAAATATTAAAATAAATAATTAAATAAATAAATATATTATCCCACTAAGTGGGAAACGCGTGATTTTATGTATGTATGTATCTCGGCATATTACCCATTTCTGAGTGTGTCACAATCTGCTTTATCTTATTAAAATAAGATAATATTTTAGAATTAATAGTAAGAGTACGTAAATATTTATTTTTTACCGCAATTCTACGAGTATTACCTCCCCATTATTATAAACACGTCAATAGAACACAAAAAAATCTAAATTGTATGCACGGACTTAATAAATTTTTATCGAAAATTTAAAATGAAAATATTTTCACGAACTTATGAACAATGAAAATAATTTGTATCGCCTTTGGTGAAAATACCCTCCTACGCCTATGCGGTGGGCGCGCCAGGACGCTCCGTCGCCATGACGTCACAGGTGACAAATGATCATCGCGTATTGTCTTGAATTACGGCTTCATCTCTGACTTACGACCAATTTTGACCGTTTCTTCGTGCAATAACTCTCCAGGTCGGTGCACGCGCACAGGAAAAACTCACAGCGGTGGCGCCTCCTATGCACCACTCACATCCGACGCCACCCACGCCCGCCTCCGCCGGCGTCCATTAGAAATTACGCTGCGGTTTTGTTATAAGCAATTATCGTTTGTCATTGACTTTTTTATCACAAAAAGTTAAGAAATGTTTGTTAGCGAGATGGCCGAATTAATTTGTCGACTCGGTAAAAACTAATATTGTCTTTTTGCCTGGTGACTGCGAAATTATTGCCTTCTAGAGTATCTATTAAATGCTGATCTTGGATGCATTTAATTTCACTGTACATAAACATTATTGCTAATAAACGTAATGCACAGAGAAAGTAATAAAAGGGGAATTAAAGTTTGTTGTATGAGCGCACTATTTATTACAGGTGTGCAGTTTAATTCAGAAAAGATTATTATAAACTTTATTTAAAATGATAACAGTAGAAATGATTTCATAAAAATGTATACATAGCTTACAACATTTATTGTCGTAAAGCGGTTTGATAAGCTGTATTATTATTTTATGAATATTACATACATAAGCTGTTCATTTTTAATAGGCCACCATTACTAATTCGAGAACGAAAAGAGCTACAAAAGTTAAATTTGTACAGGTTAATATAACTTTTTTATTGTAATTGGAAACATATACTCGTATTTTTTATTTGCTTATAACGATTTTGTTATATGGGTGATATGACTATTTCTAAGTGCACAATATATCTTGTCAATTCAAAGTATCAAAATACAAATCATTGTTGCCAATAACCAACGTAACTATTCTGGCAAAAATTTCAAAAACAGAGAAATAGTGTAAAACATTCGTTACAAAAGGCTATTAAAAAAAAGCACTCGTTCATTCGCTCACTCGTCGGAACGCGGCTCGTGTCCGAATTTCAAACATGTGCTATAATAGACACGCTAGTACGAAATATAACTGGGGGTATCAAGCAGAACCCACTTTATGTTATTCTGACCAAGAACAAACAATAATCCACCTGCGCAGACTTAAAAGAGTAACGCAAAAGAAAAGACCTGGAGAAAGCAAACACAGCAGCATTGCAATGTGGAAAAATAACTGTATAGGCCAGTTCTCTGCCAAGATTTGGCGGACAGTTTTTCACTGGAGCGAAGTAAGAATTTTCGGACGACTATTTTTTGTGTTTCTCAAGTATTTATATTGTTTGTTTTACGAGCCCATTCAATTAAGCAGAATGACAATTTTGAGAGTTTTTTCTGATAATAATTTTATTATCATGTTTACTCAATATAGATTACTATTCTAATTTTTATAAAAGATTATTATTAAATGCAAGTTACGTATAATGTGCTGCGCGATATTCTGCTGTGTTAAGCTCAATTATAAATATTATGACCTAAATTAAATATTTTTATTGTGTTATTAGTTATATCTGATACATAAATTAAAATAATATGAAATAATTATTAGGTATTATTATTATTAATAGTGTTACATATTAAATTACAAAACGAATGGCAATTTCGCATCATAATGACAAAATGATAATTCCATAAATTAATCGAATAAATAACATTTTCCTTGAAAACTAATTTAAAAATAGGGTAGTATTTTTTAGTTTTATTCTATAATTACTGTACAAAGCACATTTAAATATTTTCTTCTTTTTACCTACGATGTAAATTGAAAAGTAAAAAACACAATACTTTCAAGAATTAAATTTCCAGTGCAAATTCCAGAATAAAACAATTGCTCGGGTTCTCATTAGCACACACTGCACACGGCGGGTCGACAGCGAACAAGCGGAACAAAAAGCAATCATTTGCACAGGTTTAAGGCTTATCCCAGTGTCGCAGGAGATGCAACGCGCATATTTAATAACGCCGTGCAACTAGCAGCTAGACAGTCTCTAGAAACATGTTCGACAAGTCTCCAGCGTCGCGTTAGAAGCAACAACGCAGCGTGGAGCGAGATAGTGGAAGCTAAGGGCTTCTGCATTGCACTGAATACACAGTTTTTACTCTCTAAGATGGTGGCAAGAACTATTATTTACTCTCATCACGACATCAAACGTGCTGGCTGCTTTGTGGGAAAAATTATAAACCCTTAACGTAATACTATGTGATTTCGCACTATATTTAATGGTTTTTAACCGTAAAGCTGAATTTACACGTGCACGGCAAATTGTGCCATTCGCTAGAATCCAGTACTAGATTCCAGCAGTAAACTTATGTAAACACGCGTTCCAGCGCTAGAATTCAGTACTGGAACCATCAGCGATTCTAATCCAGTAAATAGAATCAATTCCTATTTAATGGAGCTAGTTACTACCCCCACTATCACTGTCTTGTTTATTGGACAGGCATTCTAGTAAACCAGGCCAAGTGTCAGCAGATTATGTTTATTCAATTTCGTAAAATGGCAAAACACAATAAGTGGTAAAGTGATTTGAAGATTTAACTATCACATTTGGTGAAATGTGTAGAGACTGATTTTCGCTCTTCATTATTTGTTCTAACAAAAGTTCAACTAATTTGTCTCATAGGACACTATCTGTCAACTAGAGTATGTGTAAGAGAAGATTTTAAACCTATTACATTAACCTAAAATGCAGCGAAATATTAATTTAGTGGAAATGTGTGTAAACACCTGCTGGATCAAAATGCACTTGAATCTAGTGCTGGATTCTACCGACTGGAACAAGCTCTGTTCTCGTATAAATTAAGCGTATAAGCGCATATATCCATGAGGACAAGTTCGGAAAAATCTGTCAGGCCAAGATTTGTTGAAACAGATCGTGGAATGTTAAATGTCATTTTTTTTATTATTTGATTTATTTGCCGATGATAAAAATTAGTTTTTAATAAGCTCGTATTGCAATTCAGTTTTAGACTTTTGATATGTTGACATGCTGCAGTAAGGTACAGACGTTGTGTCTCAGAGCCCCAGTGGAAATTTTAGTGAGGCACAAACAGTAGTACCTCATGGCGGTAACGTGATAAACTGCAAAACTATTGAAGACCAAGTAAACTTGCAAGTTTAGAAATGCATAGCTGATAGTTGAGAACGTTGAGAAAACTGGCATTATTCACTTGGTCCCAAGATTGTCTCTCAAGGTGTAACCAAGGGATACAAGGCGCTAGTCAATAACGATCTTCTCAAACGTAGTATATATACTATTTTTTCACTACTAGTACTTCATATTTAATGATTTTTAATTGATAATAACAATTATTTTGACATGAACATTTACTTGCTTCTTAAGATTCTCAAAAACAAAGTAGGCTGTATTTGTTTTTATGTCGGTCGTTTCAGTTTCACTAATTTTTATAATTATAATCATAAGTAATGAAAGTTACAGAAAATTTTACCATTGATAGGACACCTCCAGAAATAAGACAGGAGATTCAAAATGTTTGATACATTAATGCCAGATAATTCAAAAGGTACATATATGTATTCAGGGCGGTGGAGGATAGGAGTGAACATAGGGATTTAACATGGAATTTTAGTTACAATTTCCCGCTGTCCTGGTCATTTTACGAGAAAAACTGTGAAGTGAAAAGTTTCAAAGAATTAAAAGTGGCATACAAAATTGTTTGTACATTTGTTATTACGTGTTTGGTTTCTTCAAAATTTTAAAAAGAAATTAAAAAAGTTCCGTCAATTAATAGTGCAACAGGGAGGAGGTCTTCGAAGCTTCTGTTTTACTCTTCTTCTCTTACCCCAACGATGACACTTTAACTCACTGGTGGACGCTTGCTGGCTCGCTCACCGATCGCTGGTTTATTAAGGAGGAACACCCTTACGCTCACTAATACTGACCACTTGAACTGATGATTGATGACGGACACAATATTTTTATACTACTAACTTTATTTACATAATTACATATTTAAATTAAACTAACTCAATTATTACATTGTACATTGTAACCTAATTACGCGTACTAGCGTACGCGCACAAAACTAAACCGCCAACATGACTTATCAGTTTGAATCTTAAACAGGGACTAACTTAAAACACATGGTTATCTCTTCTGTAGGGCATATCTGATGAGGGGTGCGGGGCTTATCATCCAGCCTCCATAGACAATAACTTATATAGTTAATTGTGAACACAAGAAATGTCTACGCGGTTGACATCTAGACTAAACAGAGATATGATAAAGTTCTTTACTTGTTATTGCTCTACCTCACCTTGTTACAGTAGCAATAACCATTGAACTCGTTTTCGTTTTTTCTGGTAGAACGTCAACCTAACTTATGGAAAATAAATCCCTATAGGGGTAGCGGCAAATTTATTGTGAATCCGAAGTTAACAGTTTTCTTGAGTTTGAGTCAAATAATATTTGGATTTGGAGGCTTAAACTGTCACTTCACAAAGAAACTCAAAAGTTTCTTTGTGAAATGACAGTTGGTATTATTGCCCTAGGTTGCCATGGTTACCAAGCAAGAGGTAGTGAAAATAGTTATTTATTCAACAAGAGTAAAAAGTTTAGTCTTACTTCACAAATAGAAAAATCTGACCGAACGAGCCGTATAGGCAAGTTAGTCAAATCCCATGAGTGAAATAAGACACTTTTTCTTCGAGTTACATATTTTTTACAATTTTTCTGGAATAAAAGTGTGAAAAAAGTGCCATGACGTTTCATTATTTCACACATTTCCGTTAAAAAGAGCAGTTTTTTCACACTTTTATTGTGTTAAAAAAAGACAAATAAACCCATTTTAATGAAAAAATGTACATTTTTTAACTGACGTAAAAAACAATTTATCATGTCAAATAAAGGTAAATAATGGTGGGTTCCTAGACTAGTAGTGAAAAAAATCTTTTAACTGCACATGATCTAACTATTAGTATATACTCCATTCTGCTGATTGTTTTGACTAGTCCCAGACACGTTTTCGACATGTTCTAAACTTGTTGAAATATCCAACCAGCAATCAAAAGCTAGTTTGAAGGCACTTTAATATTGCACACGCGTCAGGCAGTTCTGAACAGATTTGCTAGTTTGTTGCAACAAGCCTCGATCTAAAAACTATTAGATATGTGAAATAAAGTTATTTATGAACCAAGGATTGAAAGTAGTTCTTTTCACACCGAAGCGAGCGTAATAAGAGCCGTAACGAATTTATGTCTGCAAAGATACTTTCAACCAGAGGAATACACAACATCTTTTCTACGATCAGGAATATTAATCGATATTTAAATGTCATTAATAACAAATTTGTAATAACAATATGCTGGTCTCTGCAAAGAGCACAAGTAAATATTTTCGAATTTTGATTTTATTGAATCAATTAGAAAAAATATAGTGTGCAACATATACATGAATCATTTTCACTCTCGCGTAGTTGCATCACTCGCCTACGGCTCGCGTTTCAATATCCACTCTCGCATAAAAAAAAACTTCACGCATTTATTGCACAAGTGCAGCAATCTAGAACTGGTTTATACAGCTAAAAACCAAAGTGCCCCCAAGATAATAAGTTTCAGGTACAATAACCGCATATTTGAGTAAAATTACTGAAGGCGCTTGATCGCAGTTATTTATAGTTAACATATTCTCTCCAAGTGGTCAATAAGGAAGCGCATTTCACCACAGACTCAACACCGAAGAAAGCTCGACTGGAATTAACGTCAGGTTACAAATTAATATTGTTATTGATATCTGATTCAGATCAGATATGGTCGGGCTGGATACTGGATTGGGTCGATTCGAATCGGGTTGATACAATTCAATTCAGGTTGGGCTGGGTGTCTAGTCGTTCGGAAATGGATCAGGTTAATTCAATCGGAAACAAGTCTGTCCGGTTTCATGTATTCTGAAAATATATTCTAATCTAGAACTTGGGTAATCCATATCTGTGATTTTAAATTGTAAACTAGCTCATTAAAGCCATGTTCAGGAAGTACTGCAATTTTATTTACATAGATGTTCCTTTACGTGATCTGGTTTTCTAGTTTATTAAACCAAATTTTGTGAAAGAAAATTTTTACGGATTAAATTTCTGAAAGTACATTAAGAACAAAATCATGTACTACAGGATAAAAAGTAGGTCAACATTATGTGGTGAGATTTTATCTAATTGTTAAGTACTAAGCTCTGTCGATTAAATATTAAAGATAAATTTAGTGAAATAGGGTGTCGTAAAAAAGATTAGAAAATAATATTGATATTATGAGTAAAATCATGTTAAAAATTTTATTTTAGGCCATAAAATTTTATGATATGTAACTCTAGGGATAAAATATTACATTATTTTCTAATTTTAGCTTTACGTTAAATAAACTTAAAATTTATTTTAGTTAAAAGCATAGCTAGTTTTCATAATATATTTAACGTTCGCTTCTATTTTCCAAAAGCAACATATGGAAGTATACAGATGAAATTTTGTAGAGAACAAATAAATAGAATTTATCAAGTAAACTAAAGTGCAATAATATTTTCACTAGTACATCTCCTTTAGCAGGGCTTATGTAAATTTGAATCTGAAGTTTAAGTGCGGGTTTGAAAAGTAATGAAACGTTTAAGAAAAAAATGAATGTTGGTTGACAGTTAGTAATTTATATGTTTGACGGGAGGCGTCTGCTGTGTTCTTCCAAAACAAACGACTTTCGTGTCTTGTTTATTCATTCCATTTGGATGGAGGGCGCTGGAGTCGAGGAGCGGCAAAACGGGGCTTGGCACACGGAACTGAACTCTGAACTTCAGCCCGAAGTCAAGTCGGAGATTGAGAATAGCTCGAAAACAGCCTTTAATTAATGTGCTCAAATATTTGAAGGTTTCTCACTCGCTTACTCTTAAAATATGAACCCCTTCGCGTAATACACAGCAAGTACATTCAGAATATATACTTCTGTGCAGGGAAATAAACTTCTATTTATTTATTCAAATATTTTATATTTTTACATTAATTGCCGGTATTTTTTAAAAAAATACATGGTCCGTAAATATGAATATTGCGTGATATTAGGTTAAGGTAAATTTTCATTTTACTAAGTTAGCAATATGACCATTTACTTAAAATACTGATCCGATAAATCAGCTATAAATAAATTATACAAATTATAACAATATGCAGGTGACTGAAAAGATAGAACTAATATAAATAAAATAAATAAATATATCATCACGGCATATTACCCATTTCTGAGTGTGCCACAATCTGCTTTATCGCAGATATCGGTATTGATGATGACATATTTGTACCGTGCGGGCGCTTACCAGACGTCACCTCACGGGCACTCATTGCTGACGTGGAGAGTGCACCACAGGGGTCACTTTTGTGCCATTTTAAAATTCGAAATATTTGAACTAATGACTGTTCTTTATTTAAGAACTATAGTTTAAATTACAAATTTGTGCGCGAACTTAAATGCCACTTTTTAGTGAATCTGAATTCAGCGAATTCTAATTCCAATTTCGAAGGAAGCAATATTACCATTGATTTTCTAAATTGATTATATTCGTATTTTTATATTTTTAAAAGTAATTTAAATTAGCTTTACAGCTATTCTAGGCACTTGCATTTTTATATCTTAGTTATTCATTTAATTTTTCAAAATTAGGAAACTTCAATGCATAATAAGTTTGCCATGATATTTGTAACTTGGAAGCAGATGTTTGGATAATAATTACTAAAGTATTAGACAATGAATTTAAATTTACCATTCGACTTATTTGTTATATTAATCTGATTATCCAATGAGATTTTTGTATTCTTCGTATCAGTTATTCCTAAATTTTTGTTTTGTTACCAACATATTTTAGTTTTAACATGCACGATATTGTGAAAACTTTATTTTGTCATTTCCAGGATTAGATTGCATTAGAAGTTGTATTATCGCATCCAGGTCAATTTGTGCAACTGGCTAAACCTTTTCCGTCTCCATTTGTTCCATCTCACTCAGATGACCGTGACTTCGCATCCTACACCCCGATGTTCAATTATTAAATTAACTGCATTCGTTTGTCATTTCCTCCGAAGTTAGAAACGACACATTAACAAATGATGCAAGTTTGTTTGGCGTTTACGCGAAATGGATGGTCGTTGTTGATGCTCAGTTATTTAAACACTCATTTACTTTATTTTCCGCGCTTTGAATATTCATAATAGCACTATATTAATTAAACTTGCTGGAATCATAGTGCTTTTAGAAATTACTTTTCATGTTTTATATTAAACGAACACAATCAAAACACATATGAGCTTTTTATTTGTCAATAAAATAAAAAATCTATGAAAAGACTTGGGTTTAACGCATGCTCAATCTCCTAGCTCAAGTTTCAACTCACGAAGACATAAAACCAAAGACTTGTTACTTTCTTTTAAATTCCTAGCTCATGTACGGATATATCATTTTATGACACAAAATGAATTTTCTACGCTGTATATATCAATGACAAAATACATGCTACGTTGCTTTAATCTTATGTAGTTTACAAATATCTTTGTTGTATATTATGAAATCTATGTGATTAAGATCAAACGGGGATAATGTGGTTATTATTTAATTGATTCATATCTCATTATATACGAGGGCTCCTTGACAAATTTCTGCAATCTAGTAGTTCTAGTTCTACTCATAAAATTTGACATTTTTTCCTTAAATTTCAGTTATCAATAGGCAATTACATTAATTCGTTTTGCTTGGACGATAATCTAAACAAAATCATTTTGCAAAAATATGGAATATTCGCGAGAAAATTTTTGTGCCATGATTCTTTATAATTTCAAATGTAATCTGATGCCGAAACAGTGCATCGATCGACTTAGCTTTTAGAGATGATGCACATTCCAGTAGGACAGTTTATTATTGGTTTGCTAAATTCCAGAGCGGACACATCATTCTCCGTGACGAGTTTCGTGAAGGTCGTCAACCCACTCCTATAGTTCCCACTAAAGTTTGATATTGTGCGCGAAATGGTTGAGTGCGATCAGCATAATTCAGCCATCCTTGGGTATTGACATGAAAGCTATGCACACGATTTTGCATGATCATCTGCACGTAGGAAGCTTTGCAGTCATTGGTTACCACAAAATTTGACTGAAACTCAGGTGCCAGGTACCAGATCTAGCATGGAAAACTGCTTCCAAGATTGGTTCGAACGCATGCAAAAGTGCATATACATATGTTAAAGAATAAGATTTTGAAAAATAAAAAGCCATATATAAAATTATTTAGATCTCCTTTTATAATGTTTACAAATCTTTTCCAGCAGCCCTCTTACTAGTCTAGTAACGCAAAAGACTAAAAATGATAAATACGAGTACCCATTTATAACGAGAAACAAAATTAATTATGTAACTTAAGGGGAAGAAAAAAAAAACGTTAACCATTGGCTTCGTACAGTTCTTCCACAGCGCATTACAATTTGTAAATATCTACTCGGACTCTTTTGGGTGGAAGGAGCAGAAGATGAGTTACAAAAGTATATACATATTACAATGGTTTAAAGTTTGTTATGACAAATCCTTCAGTTCTGCCGATATCATTGATGTGTCAAACTTAATGTTATAATCCTAATTAGACAAAACTTAAACAAGTTACTTTTAGATGACCGACTGTGAAGCCACCAAATTATGATCCGACTTGTGGTACATCGGTTCGTATTTGAAAGCCAGCTAAATTTTTATAAAGAATATACCAAATAATGCGCCCTGTTTGGGGATTTATAGAACTATAGAAGATCATTAAGGGGCCAATTTAATGATGCATCGGTCCTTATGAAAATGAAAACTTTGCAGTTTTTTTATTTTGGTATTTTTGGAACCTTTTCTGATCTAATGTAAAAAAAAAAATAAGCACCATCATTCAAAAGAGCATGACAAAATGTCCAGAAAAAATGCAAATAAAGGGCCCAATTCTCAATTTTCACCGAAGTGATACGTAGTGAAAATTTTTCATTTTATCACTTGGGGCTATTCTCAATTGCAAAGTGATTTGGAATAAAAGAGTGAGAAAGTATAATATTGTGTGTATTTACCGTATGTTGGCAATATTGGTTGCGCATAACAAGAAAATACGAATTTGATGCATGTATTTGTTGACATTTAACAAATATTATCATGACACTGACAAGTGATATGATATAAATTTATCATTTCATATCATATCACAATAGTGAAAATTGAGAATTGGGCCCTAAAATACAGTTTCATTTCACACTTAAGACAAATTTTACAGTCTCCAGTCAAAATTTTAACTGACTATCAATTAAACAATAGTAAATCGTATTATTGACAGCAATGATTAATTTGTAATCTGACAGGTCAGTTCGTTTATTTAACTGCCAGTTATATTTTAACCCGAGATCGCTTCTAATGTGACCAAAAATTAGTGAAAATATTTAACGTATATGCTAAATTATAGAAGTTTAAAAAATATTCTATTGACAGTAAAATATTTATAATATCCAAACAAATGTTATTAAAAATTGCCAAATTAAATTGAATGATTTAATAAAATTTGAAAAATGGAAATAATTGTTAGCATAACAGTTTAATTAAGCAGAAGAAAATGTTTGTTTAATGGAAAGCAAGGTGGAGATTATTTGAAATTTGAAGCTTTTCCAATCAATTTGAGTCTCAATCCTATTGAGCACTCCTCCTTTCTAATAAAACAAATGAAAAATCCGTAGTGGGTCTCTGCAGTCAGTCAAGTGCCTAAAATTACAAAGTCCTCTACTCTCGTGTAAAAACAAAGCCGAGTTAATTACATGAACTGAATTAAACCTAACTGCGCGCACAATTAAATGGACAAATAGCTATGTTCTTTTGGCAGGCGAATGCAAAAAGACGACCGGTCGGGCTGCCAACGAAAAATTCCTCCCTCACAACGAATACAACCGAATTAAATAATTGTTCCACGATTCACTAAACCTTGAATGTAATTAATATGGATAAGGACTCACCCGACTGTTCATCTGAATAATAAATGGTCCAATATGTTTTACGTACCTGTAACAAAAGAATTATATTTAACATAATGTTTTTAAATAATTTGTACTTTTCATTTTATAATATAAAATTAAAAATTAATTAATCAAAAACATATCATAAATTGTTCAAATTGTCCAATTATTTGTAAATCTCTTTTATATTAAAAACATAAATTAACATTTCCATTAAAGTGAAGCAGTGTACCTACAAGAAGTGAACAACGCAAAACGAAATACACGATAAATATTGATCAGAAAAACTGTAAATTTAATAATTAGGTACATAATAATTTAATATTACTGAGTCTGTCAATAATGTAACTAACATAACTCATCCCCAACCTAAAAATAAAATTAATTAAAAATAAATACTCTATAGGTATGCATTTCCAGAACTCTATTTCAATTACAAACCCAATAAAACCCAAATTACTATATATGTGCTTGGTTGCATAATATTGGTGTTTTTCGCATTTGTTCGACAACACGCCATAAACGAAAAAAAAAAAACGATTTTCAACGAATCATATGCAAGGTTTTTTTTCTAATACCGTTTAGATGCAACGTTTACAAGAAAAGAAATAATGAATTACTATATTACAGGTTAACTGTTACCTCTTCGCATTATTATGAAATGACAGACTATAGCTGGTTGTTGATAAGATAAAGTACTAATGCGAAAAAGGATGTGATTATGGCATTCAACATGAAAGGGAATGGGAATATTATTCAAAATAATTGCAACAGTTTTTTTTTTCTAATTATAAGAAATTAAATGGGATCTCGAGGCCGTGTGCCTGGTCGCGAATCTGGGGACCCAGGATCACGACCAACGCCAAAAAATTATTTCAAATTCTAAATGGCCCAAAATTGACTTCTGTGTTGCACTCTCCTCCCCAGCAATGAATGCTTGGGAGGTGACGCCTGGTAATCGCCCACAAGGTACAAATATGTCATCAACATTACCGAATTCTGTTTACAAAATAGATTAGCACACTAAGAAATGGGTAATACGCCATGATCATTTATTTATCACTGGGTCGGTTAAAAAAACGGATTTTTGCCAGCCCTGGTTTCATCTATCTTATTTAAAATTATACGCAAAAAGCATAAGGAAAAATTAAGATAACTCAACATGTTTACCATGCCAATGGTCCCGCTAGCCCTTTTCTCAGAAAATGATTATGATTACTCAACATACAAACTAGTGGTGGGATCCGGATCCGGATAGTTTTGGTTTCGGATCCAAAAATATCCGGATATCCGGATAATTGAATGTTGAACTATCCGGATCTGAGTATTGGATTTTGGATCCGGATCTGAGTATCGGATTTTGGATCCGAATCAGAGTATAGGATTTTGGATCCGGATCCGAATATGAGTATGAGTATCGGATTTTAGACATGAAAAAACAATCCCTTTTATGTGAAACACGTGCACGATATAAATAAATAGGTATTTCGACACTTGCAATGAACCTGTAACCATTATTTCTCAAATTTAATCTTAATCTCGTTTTCTTTGAACTATTTGTTGTAATAAATGTTAAAATTTTAGTACTACAGGAGTCAATATTCTAAGAAATATTCTTCTCGTATTTGCACCAGCTACCTGTCTATTTTAGAGGGGTATTATAAAATTTATTGCTGTTTACAGACCGCTGTAGAGATAAACAGACCCACTGTAACGGTTTGAATTTGAACTCACTTCCAGATGTTTGCCTTTACATTCAAAATGATGAATCGGATCCAGAATTAAAATTCGGATATACGGATCCGGATCCGTAAACAAAACATCGAATCCGGATCCGAATAGGATCCGGACACAAACCAGGATCCGGATCCAAATCAGGATCCGAATCCAAATTTACGGATATCCGCTTCAATATCCGAACATCGGATATCCGAGGAACCGGATATTTTGAAATCCGGGACCTGGGATCCATGTTTTGTCAGATCCTCACAGCAATAATACAAACCGCGATCTGAGAAAAGTCCCGTTAGGCCTTCTATCATGGTTGACATGCTCCTTTGCCCTATTAAGGTTTCGCGTACAACTTTTAATACGTACTAAGATGAAAACATTGTTCTCGAAATTTGTACACGTATATATATATACGGAGTTTCCATTTTCATTTAATATTAAGGTAACAGGTAATTTTTAATATACACACATATTATTATCAATTATGGATGTTCGCATTTTTTGAGTTATGCTTCGGTAGTGTTGGAGAACATACTTAGTAAATTAATTATGAAGCTGTATACAGGGCAATAACATGTACCTATATAATTATGATGATAACGTTTGATGAAAATAATTTATTGATGATTGTGACAAAAATTATGCTCAATACTATTGGTGGAGTTTATAGCCTCCATAAACTAGAGTTGTGCTTGTTGATTTGTGCAAATTCAAAGCTACGCCTATATTTATTGTAACGTAAACTTCGTGCATCGCGAATATGCGATGATGCAATGGTTATATAACGCATCCTAGATGGTTTGATGTGCGACCGCCAGTTATAGTGGAGTCGGGCAGGGTTCAAATCACAGTAAGGGTTAAAGAAAAAGAAAAGGAATGAAAAGATGAATGGCGCCATGTAATTTTTAAACGTAAAATTACGAAAAGTACGCTACAGGAAAGAACGAGACCATAGAGCTAAAAGGGGTGCACAATAAATACATATCCAAAATTAACAACAAAACATTTAATATCGTACGCAGAACATAAAACTATAGCTCAACTCGCGGCATTATTCAAATAAATAAAATATGTAGCAAAATGAAACGGTACGCCTACGCGACACGATTCGTAGAATTTACTAGCAGAAATGTCGGATCCGGGTATACTTTCGCGTTGGCAAACGTAGAGTTCACAAATCATATGTAAACAAATAATTTTAGGAAAACTAAAACACGCGCTGGTCGCAATAACGTTAGCATTCGCTTATTGTAACAACAAGTAACATCGATTATACATATGCGGTAAGTACAATAAAAATAGGGGGGGGGGGGGTTGCTTTGGGGTTACAGACAAGAGGTGAGTCCGCTACCGTCGTTGTAGTGGCGGTAGTACTCCCAAATATTTCCAGGTCTAACCAGATATGAGAGATGCGGAAAAAACGTGTTTATTGTGGACGTCGACATTGGCTCTAAAACTTCAACAATACACGCACGTGTGACGGGTGTGAGTGGGCGTATATTTACTTTCATTGTTGCTACTTGTCACTCCAAATATTAGCGGTACAATACAGACAAGTGCACAAACATGAATGTTGAGAAATACGACTCCATAATACGTTACAAATAAGGATTATAATCAGGTTGTAAACCAGATTAAATCCGAAATACATATACAGGTGTAACTAAAAGGTACAACTAGTTGTGCTAGTTAAATTGCACGTGGAAATCTCACATTAGTTATTGGGCGGCTTTTAAGTGAAAATCCTCCGGCGGAAACATATTTCCAAATGAATTGGATGCCGTCCAAATCCCTTCAAAGAGAGTAAAACCGTCAAATCGGCACGAAAAAAATCCCACGTCCGCTCCTCACATCTCGACACAGAAAAACGACTTTTTTCAAAACTAAACCGAAGATATCAGGATCAACCTTGACGTAGCTTCGTAGGAAATCATTTACCTCACCCGTGAACCGAAGGAGAGCAGTAGGACAAATTCACCATATCCAAAATTACTGGAACGTCGACTAGGTTGTTTAAAAGAAGGGCGCTACGAAATTGGACCGTAACACCCAATTAAAACAAACAATAAATTAGACACACTTATAAAGTTCTTAACCATTGTACATATAACGTCACAATACTAATCTTAATTAAAAATTAATTAAAAAAATTATTCATAAATATTGTATGATTAAACAATACTTATAAATGAAATACCTATAGGGTTCTAAAGCCAAAATCACCATTATGAAATATGCTTTTACATTATATATTTATGAGGATAAACGTCAATTTTAACAAAAGTGCTCCATAAAAATTGGTTCATAATACAGTCCGTATTGTTGCTAATATCATTAAAAGTAAATAAATAGGATCATTAGATTAGATATCGTTTCCTACACTTATACAAAATTTAGAAAAAATACACTTCTACTACTTTTTAACTGAACTCATTCAATTGACTTCTCGCCACCCAAAATAGCTGTTTTATAATAAATGTATTTTTATTTAAATTTCTATTCAAATGAGGATAATAAATGAGCACGATTTGGGAATATTTTATCAATGTGACGTCAAGGCGAAGCTATTGCATTTATTTCATAAGTGCGGACAAGTGGCACAAAAAAGAATTATTAATAATAAAATCGGATGAGAGAGAGTAAGGCCACCAAAGTTTTTCATCGCGTATTCTCAACCGCGTAGTCGTCAAGATGAAAAACACACTCACATTTATTAAAATAAAATGGAAATGAGACAATCAGAGAAAATGTGGCCTGATTTTGAAATATGAATGCATTTTAGACGAGGAAGAATACGAAGAGGAGTGAAGAGACTGTATACGTAATGCTACTCAACGAATGTAACGCGAAAACGTACAATAAAACAGAATGAGAGAGGAAGAGACGCAAAATAGGAAAATATATGAGAAATTATATATCGCTGACTGTGTCCCAGTCAGCATAGATTGCACTGGCGTCTTCATCGCTTTTCTTATTACTAACCCGCCCGGGATTTACTCTGCTCCACTAAATTCACCCTTTTATTCTCTTCACTTATAATGCAATTTTGAGAAAAGTTACTGCACATGGTTCATATAAAGTGGACTAAATATAAAATATCCTCGAAAGTATCACTCTCAGAGAAACCAAATCTCACGATAATTATGACTTAATAGTAATCAAGAAACTATTAATTTATCCACTCAATTATCTAATGTGCCAAGGTAATTATATCTATATGCTCAATTAGCTAATTAGCTAATAATTATGCCACATGACGTAAATCTAGTTAGACAGGCGGTGATAAGTGCATTTTGCAGGAATTAACTACTATAATAAATATAATTATTATATTATGTTAGATATTTTTCCATAACTACGTAACTTTTGAGTAAAAGGTTTGATCGAAAAATAACGAGAATTTTCATTTTTTAATAATAATAATTTATTCATCAATACCTATTAATATTGTTCAAAGTATTCCCCATTATATAATGCACTTATGCCCACGTTGTTTCCAATCTGCAAAACACTTGTGAAGTACACTTTGTGATATGACATTCATCTTCATTAATAATTTTGCCTTCATCTCCTCTACTATGATCGAATAACGTTGTTCTTTCGATAGTCACTTGCTTTTGGCAAAATAAATCACAAATTAGTAGCGAACTGTAAGTTGGTGCGTTGTCGTGGTACAAAATATAGGAACTGTTTGCACATCTCTTACTTTACAAATGTCTAAAAAGTTGAAACTTTTAAGGAGAGATGCATTCGGGCCGGGTCGGACCGGGCTTTGAGGTTGGATCGACTCGGCCCGAAAATAAAAATTGCCAGCTCGATTCGAAGATCGACTCGATAAAAAATTAGCTGGCCCGGCTCGAAAATTGACCCGAAATCGAACCGGGCTTCGGGCCGGGCCTAGGCTCGAAGTTGAGTGCATCCGGCATTCCTAATTTTGATTTTTATGTGAGGCGAAATGTTTAACTTTTTTCGTGTCAAACTTTAACTTATAACGTTCCAGATTAGTTAACAGAAGTAATTAAAAAAGACACTTCTAATGTAAGTTTGTTATAAAAATTACAGACCTATCCGTATTTGACACTTTCTTTACCAAAGGCGTTCAAAAATTGAAATAACTTTTTCACAAACCTTATACAAAAAATATCATTTACATAATGATTTTTTATCTAACTTTGTGCTCAAAAATAAGACAAGAAATCATTATGATAGCAACAAAAATCTATTTAAGTTTACGAGTAGTAACAATAGTAATAATAACATCACATTATTATGCTTTAGTCTTTAGTGAATAACCTTGAATTCTTGTAGTATAATAACATTTTTATTTGTTAAGATGAGAAGTATGATGTTATTAAATCATTTTGATCCTTTTTAACTCCATACATTTTCATTAAAATATTAAGGAAACTGTGAATTTGATTGAACAACAGGATTTTTCGGGTCGGCCCGAAAAGCTCGAATTTTCGGTCCGGGCCAAAATCAAAAGTCCGACTCGCATCAACTTTTGCAAATGATTAGCCCGATTCGGCCCGATAAAAAAAAATCTTCGGCCCGGCTCGATGATCGACTCGAAATCGAGGCGGTCTTCGGGCCAGGCCAAAGCTCGAAATCACTACTTTTAACGTTCCTTATTTTTAAAGAACGACAGCTGTGGAGCTAACAATAGCTACCTTCAGCCCGCAATTAATGAATTTTAACTGGAATAATAATAATAATAATAATAATAATAATAATAATAATAATTCTTTATTGTATTTAAGCTTTTTTTATTTTTATTTATTACAAAAATTTATGTATAGATGAGGGTGAGTCAATTTTTGCTTTTTAATATTTTGTAACGTATTTTTCTAGTTGTATTGATCGAGATGAGATGATTAAGGGACACATACAAATATCCATACCATACCCGGGATTCGAACGCGGGACCGTTGGGTCTTGAATCGGCTATGTTGCTCATTACACCACGGGAGTAAAAAAAAGATATTTATAAAATTATGAAATCTTGAAATATCACAATTGTAGTAGTTTGTGAATTATGTAATTATAATATAGTAGTTTCTGAATTTAAGTAGTCATAGTTACGTATTTATATATGTCAATTTGCTTATGTTACTGAAAAATAAACACATTTTTGAATTACGTCTTTTTAGTTTTTATTTGTATTACAATTATCAGAAGTGGGAAAAGAAATCCGATCATTTATTGAATTATGGCGAATACCGATGCTGAAGTAATTATTGAAGATAATGAAACTTCAATTCAAAGTAATATAATTAATATACAAGAAATTATTGCTGCTACTACGAAAGCTGTCTTGGAAGCAAGACTTGAATGTTCAAATAATACAGTAAGTTATAGTGATATTTCTGCACAAATACCATCTTATGCTGGAGAAGATAGTGAAGATATAACGGCATGGGTTAGTAGAGTTGATGAAGTGAAAGAAGCTTATAATGTCTCTGATGCAATTATAAAATTGCTAGCTACCAAACAACTAGCTGGTAGAGCAAAAGATTGGTACAATTGTTCTCCAGGGATGATAAAGAAATCATGGACAGAATTAAAAGAAGAATTACGTCGACTTTTCGGCAGTTATGAAAGTCATGTAAGCCTATTACGAAAAATGGAAGTTAGGAGGTGGAATGTAGGTGAAAGTTTCTCAACGTATTTCCATGAAAAGCTGAAGTTAATAAATAAATTAAACTTACCTGAATCTGATCAAATTCAGTACATGATAGAAGGAATTGATAATTATGTACTAAGAACTCAAGCGTTAGCATCTCGACATAAAGAACTGTGGAGTTTACTTGAAACAATGAAGTTATTGACCGAAAATCGTCCTCATCAAGTTGAAAGTGTCCGTGTCAATGAAAATTATTCTCCAAGTGTCAAATTGACATCTAAATCAACGATTAGATGCTACAACTGCAATGTTGAGGGACATTTTGCATCTGCATGTAGACGTCCGAAGAGAGAAAAAGGTTCCTGTTATAAATGTGGGAAGATGGGTCATTTCTCTCAAAACTGTCCAACCGCGAAGAAATTAGCTCCTGAGGCTGGAAGCACAATGGTTATTAATGAAGTTGAAAATACAATGGTTATAGATGAAGTTAAGAATAAACTTGATAGGTACACAATAATAATTCAAACTAATTCTAATAATTTCCGCGCATTGATAGACTCTGGTAGTGATATTAGTATTATTAAATATAACACTTATAAAAAACATTATCCAAATATTAATATGTCAAAAAATAATACCAATAAGACTTATGGTGGTATAAATGGTTCAAAAGTAAATATACTTGGCTTTGTTAACATTAATTTACAAATTAATAATGTTCTTAAAAAAATACCTTGTAAATTTGCTGTCGTTCCTGATGATACTATGACGTTTGAGGCACTTTTGGGTCATAATTTTATGTCAACAAAGGGTTTAATGATTACATTTAATTTTAATTCATCTGTAGTTATTGAATATTGTGACGATGACAATGACAGTGACAGTTTTAGTTGTCAAGATTTGCTAAATATTAACAGACTAGATGAAGATGATATTAAAATACAAAATAATAGATACACGAAAACAAAAACAGATTTAAGTGACAGGAGATTCAACATGGCACCAGAGGATAACAAAAGAAAGCACAACAAAGAATATTTCGAAGATGAAATGGATGAAATAATAAATCAAGAGAAAAAAAAGAGAGAGAATTCCATCTGAAGATAGGAGAAAACGTAAAAAGTATTTGGAAGAAGAAATAAATCGAGAGAAAAACGAAAAGAGACACAGAATTCCATTTGAAGATAGAAGAAATAAAAAATATGAAGAAAATTCGAACACAAGGAAAAGTCACCAAAAATATGAGCGAAGAAATGAACATGAACTTAGAAGAAGTTCTAAAAAGCGCGTGGAAAGTATAAGAAAAACTAGAACACCAGAAGATGAAAAAATACCTCATAGGCGAAGAAGGGAAACGAAAGAAACTCGACAGTCTGAAGAAATATATGCTGAAGATCGTAAAAATAAAGAAAGGACCAATAAAAATCGAGAAGATGATAAAAGAAGAGAAAGCAAAAATGGGGGAAGAGGATCCAAATCTAAAAGAAAAGAAAAAGGAACTAAAAAAGTATCATTCGAAAGATTTAGCGAAGGTTCAATCATTATTGAAGATGATACTAGTAGAATTACTGTGGATAGTGGAATATACTAAAATACTACAAACAAAAAGAGACAGATTACAAATCGAGATTAAGATGTTAATAATTATTAGTTAATTTTATTTTGTTAATTGAAATTGTCAGGATGGCCGAGTTGTAGTAGTTTGTGAATTATGTAATTATAATATAGTAGTTTCTGAATTTAAGTAGTCATAGTTACGTATTTATATATGTCAATTTGCTTATGTTACTGAAAAATAAACACATTTTTGAATTACGTCTTTTTAGTTTTTATTTGTATTACACAATATAGGTAATGCGAACTTTAAGCAAAAATTTCCATTTCCATGTTGGAGACATCTCTTAAATCACACCGAGTCACAAATTTAAAATTGCAAATGAGAGCAGAGTTCATAAGATTGGAAAGGAAAATATGCAGGTAATAGATTGTGATTGATGTTCCCAGCGTCGAACCTTGACTGCACGGAGAGGGCAGGTGATCATCCCCTCTCCACAGTGCCGCACTCTTGCTGCACTCAGCACCGAGCGTACTCATAGCACACTTGGAAATTATGATACCAGGAGCAGGAGCGAGAGAAGCGGGATTTACGTTTTAGAAGAGTTATGGTATCAGCTTTACGGTGTACGCGCTAAATTGTTATTTTATGTAAATTGTTTGTCCTTGAAAACTGGGGTGAAGGATGATGGAATTTTTTTAAACAACTAGATTGTAATGATAGTGTAATGTATAATAGATTTTATAGGCCAGGGTCAACGCAAATTGCTCTCCAAATACTAGATTTTATCAGGATATTTTGATTCTGTTTGACATAGCAACTAATTATATGTTATAGATTACTAATATTGACTTTCAATTTACCTATAGTTTTTGGTCATTTTTAATCCTTGTAATAGTTTTATCGAAAATAATAAGCAATACAACAAATTTATATAAAAATCGTAAAATGTTTATTGATTAAGTAAAGCTACATAATTTATAAAAAAAAAATCTTCAGTACAAAGTTATGACGAATTAAACATTTCATGACGCGACGGAGGATTCTATTGGCCAGAATGAAAACTGAGAATCCCACGTAGAATTCCACAGCGCCCCGCCCATTCGCAGTACCGGTTTGCAATGTTTACATCACTAACGCCACTGTTATCTAAAACTTTCCTGTCGCACCTACTCGAATATCAAGTAAATACCATAAAAATAAATAATTATTTTATTTTCGTTTGTATCAAGATTAAATTTAATTAATATTAATTAAGACTTATTGTATCTAAAATATAATTTTTATATTAAAAAATATATAATATCTGCTCTCCTGGAAAAATACTGTTTCAGTTCCACTGGTCTGACACCGGTGACATTCACACCAATAAAGGTAAACTTAACATTCCCTTTACTGAAACGTTCTAACACATGATTTGGTAACAATCTGAATAATAAATAATTAGTGTGCATAATGGCAATGGCAGAGATCGAGTATCAATGAAAATATTATTGAACAACCTGACCACAAATGAAATACCGAGCACGCAGTAAATAAATTTCGTTTAATAAAAGCTAGATACCGCTGACATTTTCATAATATACGGCGCGACAACAATGCTACTCTCAACTCACAACATTATTAGATCCAAAAAATATAGAGTGCCATATAGTGCTTTTGTGTGATTATTTGTTACCTCATATACCACAGAAAAACTTTTAATTCTGCAAAATAACATAGAAATAAAATATTCTCAATTTATGTGCCGTTAAAATCCGCCTGTAACAAAATAACGCGGTAGCTATTTTGTCTCCTAACGTAGGAATTATTAGAGGCAAGTAGAAAAACAAGTTTTCGCGCATAAATCGTGAAAAAGTAGGAATGTTTTTCAGTGCGGTTCCTACGCCCTGAGAGAGATGGCGTGCGGGAAGCTCCGGTGACACATTGCACTTTTGTCCGGAATCCAGAGCGACCGGAACCGCCTTCCGGGTACCACTAGGTTACACTGCATGAACTAACGTGCCGTTTAAATGTAACTCATACTTTTAGCTTTTACAATTAGAGCGCACGACTGTTTCAAATGAAGTTTTTTTCCCCAAACTATTTGTTACAAAACATGTGGCGCCACTTTGCAAACTTTATTTTAATTAATAATTATTGTACTTACATTTTTTTAGAACGCACAAAAGAAGTGAACCAGAAAAAAATTATAGATACATAAAATTCAGTAGGTATTTGTTTTCATTCATAACACAAGAGAAAGAAAATATTTAATACAATAATAATGCTGTTTTGCTTGTATTTTCAAATTTAGATAATGAGGATGCTTATGTGCCTATCAGGCATCACCTAATTAATTCGTAAATCTATCGTGGAGAAAGCACCACAAGGATCACTTTCGTAGTTTCGGGAAATTGAAAATACTTCGATTCGAACACGAGCCGTTAGAATCATATCCAATTATATAAAACACAGACACCAACCCTTAATTAAATATATAAATAAAACCTATAAATTTAATAACTTTTATTCAATTTTGACGTTTTAAACTGTCATTATTAACTCCATAGCAACAACTATAAGTAACACTTTATTCACAAGTGAATTAAAAATTTTTAAACCACTTTCACACAATTTTAACTCACTCTGCAACAAATAATGCATTTAAAATAACATCCGGTACGAAAATAACACTCACCATAGTATTTATCATACATTATCAGCCATTTTCATTATTTTTCACAGCACCAATGACAGACAATAAAGCAATTTAAATATATGACTTGACGTCTATCAGCGACGATTGTCATGCTCAGCCTACTAACTGATCAGTTTTTCATTTTGTCAAAATTAAATATTATAATGGTTTTTATCATTATGTCGTCAAAATTGAATAAAATATTGTACAAAGCACGTGAGCCAAAAATGTTTATTCACTCGAAGAAATTAACTCACTCGCCCTTACGGGCTCGTGAGCTAAACTTTCTTCTCATGAATAAACCTTACCTTAGCTCACTTGGTGTGTAAATATCTATTATATTTTAACTATTTGAAACAAATGAACATAAGTCGAGATCGCTGAAAAGCTAAAATAGTTATTTTTATTCTAGATTGAGAAATGTTACATTTGCATTCGAGAATGCAGAAGCATTTCGCAATCAAGTATCAAACAAAGGTTTTTCGATAGTTAAATATTAAAAGAAATAATGAAATGAAATTAAAGATTTTTCAGGAAGGTATCCGAAACAAATATCAAATGATCAATTGTACAGCAGTGATACTAATCAAATGTCATGCACCTGTCATCATCTTCATATATGGAATACCGATAGTTTGGGTGAATTATGGAATATTGGAATATAATATTGACATTATTTTGAAATGAGTGATCACGTGACCTTCAACCATTTTATTCACTCTGTATTTGGAAGCCGGAAAAATAAAAAAAAAACATCAAAATTTACATTTTTGTCTACATGTAATGACTTAGGCACTTTTTTTTCTCAAATAAGGATACACCATTAAAATTTTCTCGTAATGGAACATCAGTATACCATTCACGGAATTTACCAGGCGTTACGTGATGAACTCTCCTCAAGAAAGAATTACAAGTCACTTTGTGCTATTTAAAAATTATATACATATTTCACATTGGACGTTGGTCGGAATCGAACCCGGACCGTCCTAATCACAATTAGTCACCTAACGCACAAAGGCAAGCAAGCCATTTTAATTCTATTCTACTACTTCAGTCAAATATGTTTTTGGAACCTCTTTGGGATTTTACGTAGAAATAATGATAGGTCTTAATTTTTTATACATAACAGTAATACATATACAAGTGATCTGATAAACTTGTCGTAAACATTATATTGGTATGACATCTCAACCTTAAAAAAAAGAATATACCAACACCAGTATCACTGCAATAAACAAGACCCAGACCATAGTGCATTATGTAAACATTATGATCAAATTGGCCACAACATTGACTTTGAAAATACAAAATTTTTAAAAAACTCAAAGATTACTTTATGAAACATGCCATATACAATTAAATATAATTAATAATTTAAATTTCCAAACAAATTGTAATTAGCCCATTTCTCTTACACCCTTCTTTTTAAATTTGGCGCCCAATATTTATCTATTATACATTTACAATTTTGTTCTGCGCACTTAGGTAATGTTGGTGATCATGTAATTTTCGAACTGTAAATTCAAGCTTCGCACATTTCTTGACAGAGTTTCTCCGATCACCATGGAGAACACTACTTATTTCATCGTTTTTATTACAGTTATCAATAGATACCTAAACCTACGGGATAATAAGATAACTTTTTATAATGTAGAACCAAAATATACTGTACCATTGTGTTTTATAATTTAAATTTTACAAATGGTAAATTGAAAATTTTGTTTTTTTAATTTTATATTGTTAAATTTCAAAATGTAAATTTTTATAGTTTATGATGGGCTAGTTATGCCCGAAACGTCCGTCTGTATTACTATTATGTAATAAAAAAAACCTTCCATTATTTCTACGTTTATTTAACTGCTTTCGTCTCACCCTGCACACTCTAATATTATCCTTAAACTATTATCCACAAGGAATTGAACTAAGAACCACTATATCAACATCTAATTTGTTGGAGTGGAAACAGTCACATTTAATCTTGTATGCTACATGGCACAAAAAAAGTATAAATAAACTGGGTTTTATTAAATTTCCATAACCCGATTGTATAACGTATATTTGGTTGACAGTAATGAAGAAATTATGAAAACAAACTATCCCATTACAGAGTACAACAAAAATAACAAGAACTTGGTGAAGTTCTATACATCAGCAGTTACGTCATATTACAGCAGTACGAGTAGCACTCCCATCATGCTAGTACAAGTTCCGCGGACACCCATTAGTTTCAGTTAACGTCTTTGTACATCACCATTTAGTGTGTGACGTGCGCTTTTCAAAACTGCACTTCCAGCGCAACTTTTTACATACATCAGCACGACCAGGGCGTAATGTGCTGCACTGCACAGCTCTACACGAGACTGTCTCGCTGTCTAACTGCTGATCATTACACTAGATGGCATGGGAGAAGTTGTCAAGAGAGAATAAAAGGATGAGGGTCATACAAAGAATGGATACGCTACTATTTATTGTATTGTGAGAGTCTAATGGATTGAAGATTTTTACAAAAGATGATAAGACTGTGAGCTGTGAAATATCTTACAGTAATTAAAATGAACTATTCGCAGAGAATGCTCTTGATATGCAAATTATAACAACGAATCAGACTTAAATTTGATAAAACTCCAAAAATCCAATCTAAACGGGGTCAAGCGATTGTCAGGTTATCGAAACAGTCGGACTACACGGAAAACACCGTGTGTATGTACAAAATTTAATGTTTATTAATATTAATAATTCTTTCAATCGGATATTAATGCAGTGCAAGACTATTTATTAAATTAACAGTTATTTAGAGAAAGTTCCGTAAGACAGTCCTACAATAAGCCCGGTCTCAAGTTTTCGGTTTTTTAAAAATTACATATTTCTTTTGTATTTTTATACCGATAATAACAGGTATGTTTTATCGGTGTTAGAAATATTCCTACTAGAATATGAATATTCTTAAAGCAATAGAACCAGGGTTGTAGGTATTTTGACCAGAGTGGTATTACCCACAGGTTTTAACCGGTTTTAACCGTCCTGGTCGAAATGTAATTTGACCACTACCACTGGTCAAAATACATTAGACCATTCAAATAATACGTCATTTCACTAGGAATTCACATTTGAAAATTTTGATATGCCATTGATACATTTATGTCATTTAATAAAACAAAACCGAAAATTATTTTACAAAAATGTTTCACATTATACTCAAACAACAGGCAATAAGACGTGTACGAACATATTTGCCTACAAGCACCAATATGCGTCGGATTAAATTAATAAATGAGTTATACCAAAATAATTTTAACAATATCATGTCTTCTGTTTATTTAAAATAAACTAGTCAAATGGTTTAAAATGAATTATTAGTAATTTTGACCATTTCTGACCAATTTTGGAAGGTTAAAACCAAATTTAACCGCTGTCCCGTTCAAAATTCAAAAAAAAAAACGGATTTTTTAATAACCCTGAATAGAACGCTCAATAGCAAATAACTGTCAAGTAACAAATAAACAGAACAGTGGTTATGTGTTATTGTTAAATAAGAACTAAAGATAACTTTGTATTTTCTTTACAGGAATTTCTTGACTGGATGTAGATTGTGGATAAAAAGGTTCTGGATTTCAGTCATAAAATATTTTATTTCTGCCTCTAGGCAGGCTGAAATCCAGAAGCTTTTTATCCATAACTTTGTATATTTATTCTGAATCTTCAAAATGTTGCTATGCTAATATTACAGAGACTATAATTATGCATTAAATAATAAAAACGTAAAGCCTAATCTAAACATTCACAAATGTGACAGAAAGGCGTGCGCAACAGTCGGCTAGTAAAAATTTTGAATTTATCTCCACTCTATATATCTTCCTATACCAACGTTTCCAGCTCTGAAATTGGAATAATTAGTAGGAATATCCAGATTTTCTTGATGCAAAAGGGCGACCTTTGAGGTACTACTAGAAGAAGTAGGAAAATTTAATTACTATAATTTATTATTATTTTTTGCAATTAATACTTGTCTTTCTTTGTAATGTTATTATTTTAAAAAAAGAAGTAGCCATTGTACAAAGAAATCATTCAAAATTTTTGTTATATTACAAATATTTCTGTCAAAGGGTAAGAAATTTATGTCACGTTAGACAGATAAAATATATATAGTAGACCTACATCGTTTGTATTCTCGAAACCTTTCTAACACTCATATTTCTATCTATTTTTTGTGTATATTTTCACTTTATCCAGCAAAAACCACCCACAGTCCACACATACGGAAAACAATAAGAGTTGATACAAAAGCTGGAAGTTTTTGCTGAGGGAAAACTGTTACAAATATCGAATCAGGAAGCGGGGCACAAGCTGCGGAAACTTACCGCGACCGCGGCGAATAAAAAAGCAAAGAATAACCCCAAGATGAAGACGAAGAGAGAATTCATGCCCGGAGCGAAAGATGATATATACAAGTCATTGGGCTTAATTTAAACCGGGCGGAGGCGGAAGCGAGTGCGGCGCCTCTGGCGCTCGGTATTAAAACTAACATTACCGGCAACGTCATCAACGCGAGCAGCTCTCTCACTCGCAAGGAAGGAAGGAAGGATTCTTAAAGGAGTATTGCTTTATTACTTACCATTTCCTATTAACAATAGTTCAAAGACAATAAAAAAAAAAAACTGGAAATATATAATTAAGTAGTCTAAAGTTTCATTTCCACCGATTGTTCTAATGCATAAGAGCTATAATTAATGCTTAAGAATTAAGAGCAATGCGTAAGAACAAAAGATTGCAAACTTCTAACCTGAACTGTCAACTGTCAATCTATTTTATATTATTAAATTTTTAATTTTTCGTTATAGATATAGATACAGAAAATTATGAATATCACATATTTAAAAAAATCTGTTGTGGCCAGCACAAGACCTTCCGTCAATTCCATGTAATTTGTACAAATCCCATACCAAAAGGTCCTTGGAACATCTTCTATATATTATCATGTAAAATCGAACACGAACACATACTATTTTTTACAAATTCATTTGAAAAGGTTCTATAAATCCAATAAAATTATAACATAAACTACACTAAGTAATGTCCTTCCATCTTCTCTTTGGCCTTTCTCTGCGTGTCACTTGCGAGCAACACTATGACATACCAATTTTAGATCCTATACTTTTTTCCATATTTGGTTTTGCACTTGCAACTGACATCTGTCAATTAAATTTTTTTGAATAATTATGTCAGCTGTTTCCATGATAAATAACAAAGCTGACTAATTTTTGAAAATTAATTTCTTTGTAATGCTTTAACTCTACATCTATTGAATATGAAGGAAAATGAATAATCAAACCATATAGAGAAGAGTATTTTCTTTAATAAATATAATAAGAAAATGTCAAAAAATAATATTTAACTGCATTTTTTTAAGAAAAACTGTTAAAAACTTCAAATAAGGGTACTTCCGGTTGACCAATTATAACCAAAATCTAATCAGCTCTTCATATGGTTGTAAAGAAGAGGAATATGAAAGAATCATAATTTTTAGAATTGTAGTTTTGGAGTTATCGTCGGAGAAAAATTTGTCACACACACACACACACACGGACACACAGACACACACACAGACACACACACAGACACACACACAGACACACACACAGACACACACACGGACACACATACACACATACAGACATCATCTTAAAAATAGTACATTCGTATTGTAGGGAACCTAAAACGTGCTTATACATTAAAAACTCACCACCGAATTTTTTGACCAAAAACAATACCTTCCTTTTGACGGAAGGTAAAAAAAGAGGAATTGCTGCTGCAACTGCAGTCTGCTAGACAACAAGTAATAAGGGAAAAATTTGACATTACTGTTGAATTAGTCAGTAAACAAAATAGCTGGAAATGGTAAATTGTCATAATGCATTAAGTCTTAAGCACTAATCATTATGCATTAAGCAATAAAACATTCGGTGGAAATGAGGCTTAAAGCCTCATTTCCACCGATTGTCCTAATGCGTAAGAGCAATAATTAATAACTAAGCGCAATGCGTAAAAATGTTTATCATATGACAACGTTTACTACCATTTCCAGCTTTGCATAAGGCTTAATGCTTAAGAACTAAGAGCAATGCGTAAAAACAAATGATTGAAAAATTCTAACCTGAACTGTCAACTCTCAGTCTATTTTATAATTATTAACTTTTAATTAATTTATCGGTATCGATATAAATACAGAAAATTGTGTATAGTTATAACATATTAAAAAAAGAAGAATTTCTGCTGCAACGGCAGTCTACTAAACAACAAGTAATTCGGAAAAAAGATATGACATTTCTGTTGAATTGTCACTAAACAAAATAGCTGGAAATGGTATCCTAGTAAATTGTTATAATTCATTAAGCCTTATGTATTAAGCATTAAGACATTCGGTGGAAATGAGGCTTAATACCGTCTATTTTGCTGAATAGAGGAAATTGAAAATATTGGAGAGAACAGTCAGTTGTTCGATTATTTATTTAAAGAAAAATCTCAACAATTAGGCAATCCATGATAGAGAAAGTTTGATTTTAATAAAATTAATTCATAAAATAAAACATAATTTTTCTATTGGTCCATCATTGACTAATATATGTATGCAATTTATTTCAGAAAGCTGCCATACTAAATTCATTTGTTATTAATTGATCTACGTCCAATATTTTCATTTTCATCTATAAAATAGGTAATAATTACAGACAATTATATTTTTATTTTAATTCTTTACTTCACAATCTTCTATATCGAAATAGGTATACGATTAAGAACGGAGCATTAACCTTAAAAATAATTTAATATTTATAAAATGGTAAAATTGCCTACCAGGAGGGCATATTTGCTTTATAATCCAGAGGTCCCGAGTTCGACTGCAGCTCACGCATGCATGTTAGTGTTTGTCTTCATCATTTACATTAGTACTTCATAATCATCAAAACCTTCGTCAAAACTTAAAGCTGCATACGACCATTAATAGTTGCGCGGCCGATAAAACATAAAAAAATAGTAAAATTAAATTACAATTATATTTGCCAATATTTTTATTTAAGTTCTAAAAAGTATTAAGGCTCATTCACAGCTCTGAAATTAAGCGAAATTATAATTAGTATTTATTATAGTTATAAATATAAGTTTATGTCAATGCAATCAAATGTCAGCATTCGAAAGCTTCAAATTAGTACTGAAATTAATTTAAAATAACTTAAAATAAGAATTTTATGTAAACTTCATATATTTCACTTATAATTATAAATATAAGTGAGCCAATCAGATTGAACAAAAAATTACAAATACAATCGTCACGTCAAATTTGACACTAGTTTCATCAATATGAACATAAATAATTTAAATATATTAAAACGTGTAATATTAAAAGGACGATTCATTGCTTTCCTTGTCTACCAATTAAATTATCTACCCGTCATTTTGAATTTAGCTCCAATTTCGTTCCACGTTTTCCCGAGTTAATGGTATCCTTAATTTTTTTTTCTTTTTTATTCTATAAATGTTAATTTTCTACATACATAAAGTAAATTCTTCCATACTCATGTTCGTTTCCACGAAAGCAAGGACGAGAGAGGAGATAAAGAATCAAAATGAACAATGTGTATAAATATTCTATGCTGTATCTTAAGTGACGTTGACAATATTATGTCAGATTATAATAAGAAACAAAAATATTGTAGATGTCAAAAAATAATAATTATAAATTGTATTTATAAGTGAACATCTAATTAACATGCTTTAAGACGGTATAAGTGCTGTGAATGAGCCTTTTTGTTGCGCAATAGAAAATTCTTGAAAGCTTTTACGTAGATGGCACTACATAGAAATAAATTGTAAACAAGGGAGATAGTATGTATTTTCCGCCTCCTAAGCACCACCACAACTGCTACAGATTAGGTAATGTAAATTCTAAAAGAATGGTTTGAGTTCAGTTCTAATTCAACTATTGCCGTGTTAAAAGGTAAAAGTGCCCAATTTGTCATCAGAAAATTATTCAAATATGTAATCCATAAATTTATATAAATCATGCGCTCGCATGTAAAAATGACATCAAAGCTACTCTATTAATAGACACTCCTGATAAAATAATACACAATATAATTAAATAAAAATGCTTCAACTTTTTTATCTAATTGAAAATCTTTCAAGTTCGACAATAATTTGTTTGATCGCAATGCTTCAGTCAAGTTTAAATTAAAATTCTGACAATTGTCTTAACAATAAAACACTCCAAAAAAAAAATCTGTTTTATTTCTTGTCATTTAAAATTAATATTTTTTTTACAGTAAATTTTCATTGTAAATTTTTTAACCAGAAATTAGTTTCAACAAGTTTATGTAATGTACAATTTTTTTAATCAAAAGTTCTCCAAATTAATTTTTACGCATTAAATCACGCTGCGTATTTCAATAATCACATAATTTAAATTTAATAAATTTGACGTAGACTTACAGGCATGAAGTAAACAATGAATATTAAAACAGACTTATTATTGGGAAGATAACTGTCAAGGAACAGAGCGCAGATTTATCGTAGCACTTGTGCAGCGGTAATACATACATACAGTATTGGCCATAAAGATAGCAACTTTTAAAAAATTTCTATTTCTCTGAAGTGAACATAAGAATATTGAAAATAAATTACATAAAGAATAACCTCTTAAAATAAAATGAACGTAGAGTGTGCAGCCTATTTATTATAAATAAATTAGGAAAGAGTGAAAAGATAATGTCAGCCACCGGGATTTGAACCCAGACCACTGTCTTGCCGGGACAACGCTCTACCAATTGAGCTATAGCGGACTCTTCCCGTTGGCTCACATTATCTTCCACAAATGTGTAGACTGAAAGATTCTCATTTGAGATTACTCAGCGGCACGTATTGATGTGGGGTTACAACTAACCACTACATTTAAACATCAGTGACTTGTCATAATTTACTCATGCGCCTATCGACACAAATATTGAAATGAACGTAGAGTGTGCAGCCTATTTATTATAAATAAATTAGGAAAGAGTGAAAAGATAATGTCAGCCACCGGGATTTGAACCCAGACCACTGTCTTGCCGGGACAACGCTCTACCAATTGAGCTATAGCGGACTCTTCCCGTTGGCTCACATTATCTTCCACAAATGTGTAGACTGAAAGATTCTCATTTGAGATTACTCAGCGGCACGTATTGATGTGGGGTTACAACTAACCACTACATTTAAACATCAGTGACTTGTCATAATTTACTCATGCGCCTATCGACACAAATATTGAAATGAACGTAGAGTGTGCAGCCTATTTATTATAAATAAATTAGGAAAGAGTGAAAAGATAATGTCAGCCACCGGGATTTGAACCCAGACCACTGTCTTGCCGGGACAACGCTCTACCAATTGAGCTATAGCGGACTCTTCCCGTTGGCTCACATTATCTTCCACAAATGTGTAGACTGAAAGATTCTCATTTGAGATTACTCAGCGGCACGTATTGATGTGGGGTTACAACTAACCACTACATTTAAACATCAGTGACTTGTCATAATTTACTCATGCGCCTATCGACACAAATATTGAAATGAACGTAGAGTGTGCAGCCTATTTATTATAAATAAATTAGGAAAGAGTGAAAAGATAATGTCAGCCACCGGGATTTGAACCCAGACCACTGTCTTGCCGGGACAACGCTCTACCAATTGAGCTATAGCGGACTCTTCCCGTTGGCTCACATTATCTTCCACAAATGTGTAGACTGAAAGATTCTCATTTGAGATTACTCAGCGGCACGTATTGATGTGGGGTTACAACTAACCACTACATTTAAACATCAGTGACTTGTCATAATTTACTCATGCGCCTATCGACACAAATATTGAAATGAACGTAGAGTGTGCAGCCTATTTATTATAAATAAATTAGGAAAGAGTGAAAAGATAATGTCAGCCACCGGGATTTGAACCCAGACCACTGTCTTGCCGGGACAACGCTCTACCAATTGAGCTATAGCGGACTCTTCCCGTTGGCTCACATTATCTTCCACAAATGTGTAGACTGAAAGATTCTCATTTGAGATTACTCAGCGGCACGTATTGATGTGGGGTTACAACTAACCACTACATTTAAACATCAGTGACTTGTCATAATTTACTCATGCGCCTATCGACACAAATATTGAAATGAACGTAGAGTGTGCAGCCTATTTATTATAAATAAATTAGGAAAGAGTGAAAAGATAATGTCAGCCACCGGGATTTGAACCCAGACCACTGTCTTGCCGGGACAACGCTCTACCAATTGAGCTATAGCGGACTCTTCCCGTTGGCTCACATTATCTTCCACAAATGTGTAGACTGAAAGATTCTCATTTGAGATTGGTAGAGCGTTGTCCCGGCAAGACAGTGGTCTGGGTTCAAATCCCGGTGGCTGACATTATCTTTTCACTCTTTCCTAATTTATTTATAATAAATAGGCTGCACACTCTACGTTCATTTCAATATTTGTGTCGATAGGCGCATGAGTAAATTATGACAAGTCACTGATGTTTAAATGTAGTGGTTAGTTGTAACCCCACATCAATACGTGCCGCTGAGTAATCTCAAATGAGAATCTTTCAGTCTACACATTTGTGGAAGATAATGTGAGCCAACGGGAAGAGTCCGCTATAGCTCAATTGGTAGAGCGTTGTCCCGGCAAGACAGTGGTCTGGGTTCAAATCCCGGTGGCTGACATTATCTTTTCACTCTTTCCTAATTTATTTATAATAAATAGGCTGCACACTCTACGTTCATTTCAATATTTGTGTCGATAGGCGCATGAGTAAATTATGACAAGTCACTGATGTTTAAATGTAGTGGTTAGTTGTAACCCCACATCAATACGTGCCGCTGAGTAATCTCAAATGAGAATCTTTCAGTCTACACATTTGTGGAAGATAATGTGAGCCAACGGGAAGAGTCCGCTATAGCTCAATTGGTAGAGCGTTGTCCCGGCAAGACAGTGGTCTGGGTTCAAATCCCGGTGGCTGACATTATCTTTTCACTCTTTCCTAATTTATTTATAATAAATAGGCTGCACACTCTACGTTCATTTCAATATTTGTGTCGATAGGCGCATGAGTAAATTATGACAAGTCACTGATGTTTAAATGTAGTGGTTAGTTGTAACCCCACATCAATACGTGCCGCTGAGTAATCTCAAATGAGAATCTTTCAGTCTACACATTTGTGGAAGATAATGTGAGCCAACGGGAAGAGTCCGCTATAGCTCAATTGGTAGAGCGTTGTCCCGGCAAGACAGTGGTCTGGGTTCAAATCCCGGTGGCTGACATTATCTTTTCACTCTTTCCTAATTTATTTATAATAAATAGGCTGCACACTCTACGTTCATTTCAATATTTGTGTCGATAGGCGCATGAGTAAATTATGACAAGTCACTGATGTTTAAATGTAGTGGTTAGTTGTAACCCCACATCAATACGTGCCGCTGAGTAATCTCAAATGAGAATCTTTCAGTCTACACATTTGTGGAAGATAATGTGAGCCAACGGGAAGAGTCCGCTATAGCTCAATTGGTAGAGCGTTGTCCCGGCAAGACAGTGGTCTGGGTTCAAATCCCGGTGGCTGACATTATCTTTTCACTCTTTCCTAATTTATTTATAATAAATAGGCTGCACACTCTACGTTCATTTCAATATTTGTGTCGATAGGCGCATGAGTAAATTATGACAAGTCACTGATGTTTAAATGTAGTGGTTAGTTGTAACCCCACATCAATACGTGCCGCTGAGTAATCTCAAATGAGAATCTTTCAGTCTACACATTTGTGGAAGATAATGTGAGCCAACGGGAAGAGTCCGCTATAGCTCAATTGGTAGAGCGTTGTCCCGGCAAGACAGTGGTCTGGGTTCAAATCCCGGTGGCTGACATTATCTTTTCACTCTTTCCTAATTTATTTATAATAAATAGGCTGCACACTCTACGTTCATTTCAATATTTGTGTCGATAGGCGCATGAGTAAATTATGACAAGTCACTGATGTTTAAATGTAGTGGTTAGTTGTAACCCCACATCAATACGTGCCGCTGAGTAATCTCAAATGAGAATCTTTCAGTCTACACATTTGTGGAAGATAATGTGAGCCAACGGGAAGAGTCCGCTATAGCTCAATTGGTAGAGCGTTGTCCCGGCAAGACAGTGGTCTGGGTTCAAATCCCGGTGGCTGACATTATCTTTTCACTCTTTCCTAATTTATTTATAATAAATAGGCTGCACACTCTACGTTCATTTCAATATTTGTGTCGATAGGCGCATGAGTAAATTATGACAAGTCACTGATGTTTAAATGTAGTGGTTAGTTGTAACCCCACATCAATACGTGCCGCTGAGTAATCTCAAATGAGAATCTTTCAGTCTACACATTTGTGGAAGATAATGTGAGCCAACGGGAAGAGTCCGCTATAGCTCAATTGGTAGAGCGTTGTCCCGGCAAGACAGTGGTCTGGGTTCAAATCCCGGTGGCTGACATTATCTTTTCACTCTTTCCTAATTTATTTATAATAAATAGGCTGCACACTCTACGTTCATTTCAATATTTGTGTCGATAGGCGCATGAGTAAATTATGACAAGTCACTGATGTTTAAATGTAGTGGTTAGTTGTAACCCCACATCAATACGTGCCGCTGAGTAATCTCAAATGAGAATCTTTCAGTCTACACATTTGTGGAAGATAATGTGAGCCAACGGGAAGAGTCCGCTATAGCTCAATTGGTAGAGCGTTGTCCCGGCAAGACAGTGGTCTGGGTTCAAATCCCGGTGGCTGACATTATCTTTTCACTCTTTCCTAATTTATTTATAATAAATAGGCTGCACACTCTACGTTCATTTCAATATTTGTGTCGATAGGCGCATGAGTAAATTATGACAAGTCACTGATGTTTAAATGTAGTGGTTAGTTGTAACCCCACATCAATACGTGCCGCTGAGTAATCTCAAATGAGAATCTTTCAGTCTACACATTTGTGGAAGATAATGTGAGCCAACGGGAAGAGTCCGCTATAGCTCAATTGGTAGAGCGTTGTCCCGGCAAGACAGTGGTCTGGGTTCAAATCCCGGTGGCTGACATTATCTTTTCACTCTTTCCTAATTTATTTATAATAAATAGGCTGCACACTCTACGTTCATTTCAATATTTGTGTCGATAGGCGCATGAGTAAATTATGACAAGTCACTGATGTTTAAATGTAGTGGTTAGTTGTAACCCCACATCAATACGTGCCGCTGAGTAATCTCAAATGAGAATCTTTCAGTCTACACATTTGTGGAAGATAATGTGAGCCAACGGGAAGAGTCCGCTATAGCTCAATTGGTAGAGCGTTGTCCCGGCAAGACAGTGGTCTGGGTTCAAATCCCGGTGGCTGACATTATCTTTTCACTCTTTCCTAATTTATTTATAATAAATAGGCTGCACACTCTACGTTCATTTCAATATTTGTGTCGATAGGCGCATGAGTAAATTATGACAAGTCACTGATGTTTAAATGTAGTGGTTAGTTGTAACCCCACATCAATACGTGCCGCTGAGTAATCTCAAATGAGAATCTTTCAGTCTACACATTTGTGGAAGATAATGTGAGCCAACGGGAAGAGTCCGCTATAGCTCAATTGGTAGAGCGTTGTCCCGGCAAGACAGTGGTCTGGGTTCAAATCCCGGTGGCTGACATTATCTTTTCACTCTTTCCTAATTTATTTATAATAAATAGGCTGCACACTCTACGTTCATTTCAATATTTGTGTCGATAGGCGCATGAGTAAATTATGACAAGTCACTGATGTTTAAATGTAGTGGTTAGTTGTAACCCCACATCAATACGTGCCGCTGAGTAATCTCAAATGAGAATCTTTCAGTCTACACATTTGTGGAAGATAATGTGAGCCAACGGGAAGAGTCCGCTATAGCTCAATTGGTAGAGCGTTGTCCCGGCAAGACAGTGGTCTGGGTTCAAATCCCGGTGGCTGACATTATCTTTTCACTCTTTCCTAATTTATTTATAATAAATAGGCTGCACACTCTACGTTCATTTCAATATTTGTGTCGATAGGCGCATGAGTAAATTATGACAAGTCACTGATGTTTAAATGTAGTGGTTAGTTGTAACCCCACATCAATACGTGCCGCTGAGTAATCTCAAATGAGAATCTTTCAGTCTACACATTTGTGGAAGATAATGTGAGCCAACGGGAAGAGTCCGCTATAGCTCAATTGGTAGAGCGTTGTCCCGGCAAGACAGTGGTCTGGGTTCAAATCCCGGTGGCTGACATTATCTTTTCACTCTTTCCTAATTTATTTATAATAAATAGGCTGCACACTCTACGTTCATTTCAATATTTGTGTCGATAGGCGCATGAGTAAATTATGACAAGTCACTGATGTTTAAATGTAGTGGTTAGTTGTAACCCCACATCAATACGTGCCGCTGAGTAATCTCAAATGAGAATCTTTCAGTCTACACATTTGTGGAAGATAATGTGAGCCAACGGGAAGAGTCCGCTATAGCTCAATTGGTAGAGCGTTGTCCCGGCAAGACAGTGGTCTGGGTTCAAATCCCGGTGGCTGACATTATCTTTTCACTCTTTCCTAATTTATTTATAATAAATAGGCTGCACACTCTACGTTCATTTCAATATTTGTGTCGATAGGCGCATGAGTAAATTATGACAAGTCACTGATGTTTAAATGTAGTGGTTAGTTGTAACCCCACATCAATACGTGCCGCTGAGTAATCTCAAATGAGAATCTTTCAGTCTACACATTTGTGGAAGATAATGTGAGCCAACGGGAAGAGTCCGCTATAGCTCAATTGGTAGAGCGTTGTCCCGGCAAGACAGTGGTCTGGGTTCAAATCCCGGTGGCTGACATTATCTTTTCACTCTTTCCTAATTTATTTATAATAAATAGGCTGCACACTCTACGTTCATTTCAATATTTGTGTCGATAGGCGCATGAGTAAATTATGACAAGTCACTGATGTTTAAATGTAGTGGTTAGTTGTAACCCCACATCAATACGTGCCGCTGAGTAATCTCAAATGAGAATCTTTCAGTCTACACATTTGTGGAAGATAATGTGAGCCAACGGGAAGAGTCCGCTATAGCTCAATTGGTAGAGCGTTGTCCCGGCAAGACAGTGGTCTGGGTTCAAATCCCGGTGGCTGACATTATCTTTTCACTCTTTCCTAATTTATTTATAATAAATAGGCTGCACACTCTACGTTCATTTCAATATTTGTGTCGATAGGCGCATGAGTAAATTATGACAAGTCACTGATGTTTAAATGTAGTGGTTAGTTGTAACCCCACATCAATACGTGCCGCTGAGTAATCTCAAACGAGAATCTTTCAGTCTACACATTTGTGGAAGATAATGTGAGCCAACGGGAAGAGTCCGCTATAGCTCAATTGGTAGAGCGTTGTCCCGGCAAGACAGTGGTCTGGGTTCAAATCCCGGTGGCTGACATTATCTTTTCACTCTTTCCTAATTTATTTACTCTTAAAATAAGTTTATTTTATGTTAAAATAATTTATATTAAATTTATAGAATTTATTTAATTTGCATAATTCTTACTTTTGTCTGGGCATAAAAATAGCAACTACATAATGAATGTCTTTATTTTTCTCAATTTCAACGTTTATATGGTATAATTGTTTAAAAAATATAAATTAGTACTTCAAAATTATGGGTCGTAATAAGACTTTGACTAAAGAATTTCGCAATTTAATAATTAAATCATATGAAAATGGTGCTTCGCGGAATAAAATGTCGAAGAACTTTAATTTGCATAAATCTACAATAGCACGAATAATAATCCATTTTCAAAGGAAGGGTAATATTGAGCCTTCTACAATTTCTAGTAGACAAAAAAAAAAAACAAAAAAAAACATCAAACCGAAGCGACAGAATGATAAAACACATATCGTTAAAAATCCGTTGTTATCATCAAATAAAATTTTAGGCTTTCTACTAAGTAATGTTAAAGGATAAAATATCTTCAAGATAGGGAAGAATATTAGTTGCCGGAGTACTTTATAGTCGTCGGCCTGCAAAGAAACCACTTCTTTCGAAGAAGAACGTGAAGGCCCGATTATTTTTTGCAGAAAATCATATAAACTGGACAACTGACATGTGGAAAAGAGTATTATTTAGTGATGAACTAAGATTAATTGATAGAAATGTAATAACAAAATTACTTGAATTCATGATGAAACGAGAAGAAGTAATAAATTCTCGTGGTTCCGGTTATTACACTAAATATTAGAAAATTTTGTTTTTATATTAATTTTATAAAAGTTGCTATTTTTATTTTTATGTCCAAATAAAAGATATTTTTTTGCACATAAATCAATTTTTAAGAATAAAAGAAGTATTTCGAACTTTCATTGTCTTTATTTTTTTTGAGTTACACAAAGTTTCGATTGATAAAATCTCCAATTGTTATCAAGTGAATCAATTTTTGTTAATATAATGCAAATTATTTTAATGTAAATTAAACTTGGTTCAAGACACTAATACTGCAATAATTTATTTCTGAAATCCCAGTTTTTACATTAGAGCAATTGAATTTTTTTTAAGTTCCTATCTTTATGGCCAATACTGTATGTACGTAATTGCAAAAAAAATTGTGATGCCAAAAATCTATATGAACATACACGAGGTTTGTTCAAAAAAATGGCGACTCCAAATTTCGCCGGCTAGGTATATTAAATTCTCGATTTTTTTTTTTTTTTTTTTTGTTTGTTACGTTGGTACACATGCCAGAGGCTGCTTTTCAACCCAACCCAATACATGTGAAGGTTTTGCTCAGTGTTATCTTCGATTACAATGGCGTGATGCATCATGAGTTCATGCCAGAAGGTCGAACGGTCAATAAGGAATATTACCTTCAAGTTATGCGCCGTTTGCGTGAACCAATACGAAAAAACGCCCGGATTTGCGGCAAAACAATTCATGGCTTTTGCTTCACGATAATGCACCTGCTTACACATCGTTGCTTGTTCGTGTTTTTTTTTTTGCCAAAAACAACATCGTAATCACACCTCAGCCCCCGTATTCAACGGACTTGGCTACCTGCGACTCTTTCCTGTTCCCAAAACTGAAAAGACCTATGAAAGGACGGCGTTTTGCCCCGATTGAGGAGATAAAGACCGCATCGCTGGAAGAGATTAAGGCCATACGAAAAAGCGCATATCAGAAGTGCTTCGAGGATTTTTTTGTACAAAACCTCGTATGTACATACATTTACCATTTTTCTACATTTCACAATTTTTCGGTAGTGAATTCCTGCCTTCCAATAGTTGTCATGTCAATGGAATTATTTCGATACCGTAGCTAAAATATGTACATGAAATGTAACAAATTCAAATCATGGAAGTATAAATTCATGAGTGTACGGATGCAGTGAAAATATTAATCACAAAGTACGGATTACCATAATATAAATTTACTCATTACAATATTGCACATAATATACTACAATTTGTCATATTATATCCAGCTCCAATACATAATTCAACACAAATTTATAGTTGGAAAACAGTAATTACCATTTACATTACTACAAACATTAATAGAGATCACGTATGCTACATAATTTATTTAAGTACCTACTGAGATACGAAATTGAGAGCAATTACACAAATTACGTTTAAATCTTTTAAATTATCTCATTGGAGATTGCTATGCACGATAGTATAATCTTATTACCTTCTACCATTTACACTTGATAATAAAAATAATTTCATTGCTTCTATAATGGGTTTCCGAGTTATGCATTTACAGCAGCGGACTTGTAATAAAAAAGGGATGTTATAATAAAAAAAACTTTACGAAATGTAGAAAGTAGTACTAGTTTTAATATCTACCTACGTTATAAAATAAATACAGCACGATATACAGGATGTCGTATACATAAGGGAAAACAGTTTTACCTGGCTTTTCAAATTATTTTAAAAAAAAATATTTCGAATAACAGTTATAAAGCAAAAAAAATTGCACATCAAACTTAGGCTTAGGGCCAGTATTATAATCGCCAAGTTAAATTAACTTCCATATTATTTTTTTTTACAGAACATATTTGTTCCGTGCGGGCGCTTACCAGTCGTCACCTCACGGGCACTCATTGCTGGCGTGGAGAATGCACCACAGGGGTCACTTTTGTGCCACTTAAAATAAATAATAATACTTTTATTAGACAAAGTTCAGCTTTCAGCTGCTCTTCTACTTAACCTTCAAATTAATTATAGAAAAAAATACATAGATCATACATAATACAAAAAAAAAAATAACTCAATATACAATGAAATCATACCGCATTAATGAGCATACAGGGTATTAAATACATGACAGTGTATGTAATTTTAATTAAAATTTGAATTAAACATATCCATAACTAATTTTCAAAAGTTTTAATATTTCTTTATATTTAATTTAAAGGTGAGGAATATCATTATAAAACTTAACTGCAGAATAAGAAAATGGCCACAAAAACCTAGATGATGAGTGTTTCGGTACAGACAGTTTACGAAATATTTAAGTCATACACTCTCATATAGTAAGGACTCGCTAGAAATTGTAAATTCTTTTATTGAGCAGCACAAAATAATTATAAAAAAAATATTCCTGCTATCCAAAAAGTTAATCAAATATTAGCCATATTTAAAAGTTGATGTGAACTTTATTCTTCAATAATACACAGGGTGCCCATTTTATCTGTTCCCGCCTAAAAGTTTAAGAATGGGCTACAAAGAATATATTTCACAAATCACTTCGGGTAAATTAGTAGTATTTAAATCGAAATTAGAGTAGGTAAAAACAAAAAATAAAAAACCAAGTCACTCATAAAAAATAACATAGGTTGCCTATTCATTAATTTTCAGGTGGGAACAGATAAAATGGGCATCCTATATAAAAATTTCTAAAATCAATTACTAAAGTAGGTTTGTGTTATATACACAATACAATAAATCTGTACTTTTTTCACTCTGCTTGATCTACTTCTAATACAAATATTCTCAATATTTCAATAACAATTATCGATATTATTGCAAAAATTAAGTCTTCCAATTATAAAAATGTACTTCTTTCAACGTTTTCATTCGCGTGAAAAAAGTGAGTAAGGGAATTTCTTTCCACACGCAGTATTTCAATAGTCTACTACGTCGCTCATTCGCACAAAAAAAAAATGCAGATAGTTTTATAGTTTTAAAAAAAATCAATTAAAATAGGTTTCTGTTAAGTGTTACAACTACATACTTCTTTTTCATTATGCTGATTATACTTTTGCATTTTTGTAGGTACACGTTTCAATGCGCGAAATTCAAATATTCTCGAATAAACTTGCATACATATGTATATCAAAACAATTATCGATATTATTGCACAAATAAAATCTTCAAAATAAGAAAAATGTTCTTCTAACGTTTTCATTAGCATGAAGAAAGTGAATATTGAAATTTCTTTCCACATGTAGAGTTTCAAGACAAGAGTCTACTTTCAGTTATCTTCTTTACTTCGAAAAACTTAAATCGCATTTTCGTAGAAAAAAAAATTGCAGTTTTAGTTTTCTAAAACCAAGGTTTGATATTTTAATTTTTTCAATGAAAGAGGAACACACGCAAAGCGTTCCGAAACAACAAAACTCTAGAAATGAATCTCTTTTATTTGTAGTTATTAGTGTGAATTTTAAAAATTGAAGTGAAATTTCAAAAACATGCATTATACGATTCCGATTTAAATCAGACCATAAATTTTAGAAGCCAATGACAGTAAATTTAAGTTTTTGGATTTATAGATGAACGCTACAACCCACCTCGTAACCTATTTTAAAGTCCATCCCTTGCTCACATTAGCCTTACAGGGAGTCTGCGACAGCCCGGCTAAAGTTTTTAAATTGCCATTGTAAAATGAGTGCGGACCAATTTCAGTTAATTTCAAATGACTTCTGAAAGAATTTCCATTCCGTCTGCGACGCACGATCTCGGGCGTCACGTCCCGATGCTCGCGGCGCTGCACGATGCTCTCCAGCGCCAACTCTAACTCACCCGACCTCGTCACACCATCAGAATTAAGAAAATTGATGGGGGGAGTATGGTTAATGTTTCGAACTTTTAAATTTAGTTTAAGATGGAAATGAGTTATAGGGTAAAATGGGTGAAATATATCCGAGATTTTGTTCTAAGTTTTTTAAATTGGTAAGTTATGGAATGCGTTTACAGGAAAGATGTTTCACAATGAAGAATGCATCTAGAAACTGCAGAAACTTTACTTGTTTTCATACTTCCCACACAACTTTCTTAAACTAAAACATTTTCATGTTTAAAAGTAATCAGTTTCTTCAAAATGAGATTCCTGCTATGTGGGAGGGATTTCATCTTTCACAGGTGCTCATTTTAATTCTTAGAGATCTAATAAACTTTTTATGCCAAAACAATCACAATTTTATTGTCCAAGCAAGTAACCTCTACATGAACCTCTACAGTGAATCGTATAGAAAGAAAAAAATAATTGAAAGTTTTATATGTATATGTATTCGTAATGTAGGTACATTGTGATAAACAATTCAGGCATAATAAGTTTGTTTTCCTCTTATTTTAATAAATAAAGTATATAGATTAGGTAATATATTTTCAAACAATGTGGAAATGACGAACGAAATATATATAATTTTTAGTGAATAAAAATCTGAATTTTTAATTTCAAAATTTTTGAACTTAAGTCTTTGGTAACCGAGTAATTATTAAAAATAAATTTAGTACCTACGCGATTCAAGAAACTTTGGTATCAAAAAATTCAGAATTTTATTGTATAGAATTCTATTCGTAAAGTATCCGATAAAATCTTATGTCAAGAATTGCTTGACCAAATCGTCTACTACTTTTGACGATTCACACAGAGCGAACGGTTGTAAAGTTTTCAATTAATTTCATTTTAAATTTTGACTTGCTAATCGTTTTTAATGATTAGTATTTCTTTTTACTCCACTTCTGCAGTTCTTCTATCAGTGGCGTAACTACCAGTGTGCAAGGTGTGCCAGGCACACGGGCCCCGCGACATTAGAGGCCCCGCAGTAATTAAATATATATCACTGAACTTCAAAATTAATATATGCCACAGCCAGTGCTGAGTAATAATATATTTATTTGTTTTTCAAATAAAACATTCATTCCGCTTTATTATTAGTTTTTCTATTGAAAATGAACGGGCTAAAAGTCTAGATATTTCTAATATAATTAATATCTTTTCTGAACAAAAAGCTCGAAAGAAACAATTTCAGTTTAGTAATTTTTGTTTGTCTATAATATAAAATTATTAGTTTTTTTTAAATAAATATTTTTTGTTTATACGTATTATGTTTTTTTACCTTGTATTGTTTACATGGTAAATAAATGCGAGTCCATAATTAAAAACCCATTTCTTTTATTTTTGTTTATGTAACTACTAACGAAATAAATTAAATGTAAATTATTAACTATTTGCTATGTATGATAAATAAGGGTATATTTAAAAATATAGGGCCCAGTGGCGTAGGTTTACGGGTTCAAACCCTCACCCCCCACCCTCCCGAAATTTTTGAAAAGTTTAAAAAATTACGTAAATTGTTGCAATCCGTTAAATATATTGTCTTTTTTAAAACGTTATGTGACCTGGCAATTTATTTTTGTACCCGAAAGGGGAAAAACATACATTTGCAAATCCCTTGAAAAAATGTAACATTCAATTTCGCACCAATTTTGAATCGCCACTAAAAACCAGGAACCCTAACATCCCCACCGCACCCCCCTCCACTGGATGTAAAGACCAGCTACGCCACTGATAGGGCCCCATAAGAATTATTTGCACACGGGCTCCATTTATCCTAGTTACGCCACTGTCTTCTATAGTTTTCTGTTCTCGCCAATTGCGTGATGATGACCATTTAATGGTTGAAACAGGTTGCTGTTTTCCAAAATTTCATTTGCCTGCATATCCTATACACTTTTACAGAGTTCAATTTATAGTTAATTAACATACATATTTGTATATTAAATTATTTCAGTACCTACAAGATCTATCAATTTTTAAAAAAATCCATTGAAATGTGAAAAATTCGAATATTATCTGTGCGCTCACATTCCCGAAACTATAATGAACAACAGGTACATTTTGTTCCAGTAATGAAAACCATAATAGATTGTTAATTCTTTTCATAATAAAAACGTTGTATTACGCAGATGTCATATCATAATCAAAAAATGTACTCTATTTAATGAAGTGAATAGAATATTCCATTCGTCTACAACTCGAATAATTTTTAGTTTGTAAAAACTTTCATTCACATCCATTTCCACAAATGTGATACTTAGCGAAACTTTTTCTAAATTCCATTTTCTAGAAATCACAATAGCCGAATGTATTAAGGACAATGTAACCCTATTAAAATAATTATCCAGAAGTGTAACATAATGCAAGGCTAGTAGTTTTCAAAAAGTTGAAATAATTATAGCTTCATTCTTCAAAATTCAGCACAATGAGCCTGTTTTACATTTTTAAAAGCAATTTAAATGAAAGTTTATGCAGTATTTTTCATAGTAATAATAAAAGTAATAATAATGTATTATTTTCGTAAATAATTAAATTAAATATTGGCGCCAGAAATAGTCATGAAAAACAACCCCCCTCCACTCCTATGACGTCGGAGCACGTCATTCCTAGCCAAAAGGAAAACAGATTACGCTATTTATATAAATAAAAGTAGGCGATATGTCACATGTTAAACTGTATGTACTCTGACGTCACATTTTGTTTCTGATTACGTGACTTTTTCAAAATATTACCCAAATTTAATAAATATTTCGTTATATTTTCAAATTTGAGGCTCTTTAAAGAACAACATCTTTTAAAATTTATTAGTTTAAGTTAAAAGTCATATAAAAATTCTCGTAACAGCCTTATTCAGGAAGAAAAACCTTTGATCTTCACAATAAAACGGATTTTTTTCCATATTTATATTATGATTGTACTTGAATTCGAGACTCAAACCTTTACATATTACACTAAAATACGCTAATGACTAGGAATGATTTGCAAAAGGCTATAAATGAAACTCTCGTCAGTAAAGTTGTGATGTTGAGTTCGAACTTGAGAATCATTTCCAATTTTCAAATACGACAAAAGTGACCTTAAAATGCTCTCTTCACGAAACCTTTGAGAGCCATTGAGGTGACGCCTGTTTTTCTTATAGACAGTGTAGTATAGGGGTCACGCTAGAATTATTGAGAATAATACACATGTACGTACCGCTGGTTTGACACGTCATTTAAATATGTTAGTTAATATCAAAGTCACCAAGTTCGACCCCAAAAACGATTGTTGGTGAGTTGTTTATAGTCGACTTGGCGACCAAAAGATATGAACAAGTTAGTCTATTTTTTCAATTAATTCAACAAACATCAAAATTATTTTGTCGGATTATTTATTTTATTTTTTACAATTTAACAATTAAATATTATTTTTACAACTTGTATCGGCCCATACGGTCACATATCAAATAACAATAAGATAAATGTAACACACATGATTCATATTTTTTACAATTTTATTTTAAATATGTTCAACTATAATACACTTCACCATTCTTTCCTTCCACTTTTTAAAAGCCCCCAACCAATCTTCTTTTGAAATTTTGAATATTCTATCAAAATAATCATGATTGGCAGTATAAATCTTTTTCTCAGACGAAAACCCTCTACCGTGTAAATCCAAAACATAGTCAAAAATCACACATTGTCAAATCAGGTGAGTATGGCGTCATTCTGTTATTTTTATATATTTTTTTTCCCCAAACTCAGAAAAACATGATCTGTAGTTAATACCATATATTTCATTCACAACGATACTTCAAAAAATTAATTGCTAGATTCCATCTAACTTAACTTTCGAAATTTAATTTCAAATGACAGAAAATAACTGCTTAAAATAATCATTCTGGCCTGACCTACGTATAAAGTATTTCAATTTATTTGTTATTAAAATTTCATATTTTCAGAATTGTAGAGAATACTGTCACTGTCCTCAAAGGCATGTAATAATTATATTTTTCTGCGGTCAAAATACAAAATGTCACTTTGCCGCTTATGCTCAACAAAACAGAAAAAAACGCTCACTCTCCGAATTTTTAACTCTATGAAACATTCATTGAACGCTGCGATAACATCTAATAAAAGCAAATAAAACAATTTTCATTTTTTTATGTCCTGTAACAGATATACGCTGAAAACTTGTAAAATTGAATTCTTTAATTGGAAATTGATGAAGAAAAATTTATTGTGGCGACTGACTGTAAAAATATGGAGTGGACTGTATCTATATAGTTACAGTATGGAGAGACAGAAACACAGGAACGATTAACAGGAACCCAGGAACACCGGAGCAGGAACTCAGGTACACGGGAATACCGAAGCAGTAGCTCAGGGGCTCGATTCTTGAGCGTTCGTAATCGCCAAGGTCGTTCGCTTTCGCACGAAAGCGAACAAAATTTGTATAACTGTATTCTCGACCCTTCGCTTCGTTACGAATTCGTGGAATACTGTTCGTATTGCAGCGAGTGGGTAAAACCATTCGCTTTCGTGTTGTCATTCGCTTTCATGTACTTGAGTTTTGTGGACGTTGTTTCAGTAAGGAAAATGGACGAATTACAAAATGACGAATTAAATGAAGAAAATCAAAATGTAATAGTAAGAAATCCGATTAATGAACTATCGGATAATATGTTTCATAAACTATTTCGTGTTGATAAGAGACTTTTTGAATTTTTATTGGATATTGTAAGACCTTTTATGGAACCAAAGAAAAAACCGACTGATCTTGATATATCTTTAAAAGTAAGTTTTGTATTATTTTGTTATCATATAATAAGAATATTTTACAAGCTTAACTTAAAAAAGTGATTTTTATTCATTTCGATATTTTAGGTTTTGGTAGCATTACGGTTTTTTACTTCTGGAAGCTATCAAACAGATATTGGTTTTAATTTTAATTTAAACGTATCACAATCATCTGTTAGCAGATGCGTCAATGAAGTAGTAAATGTGTTTAATAATAATAGTGATAGTGTTTATAAGTAAAAGTTGCACTAAATTTTGAATTTATTAGGCAATTATTCTTTTTAATATATTCTACCAGTATTTTCCTTTGGCTTTTGGATATTTTGCAACTATTCTTGCTTAATGCCATATTCAATTAATAAATTTCTACCTGACACTCAACCTTCTTCCACACTCAAATTGGCAAACAATGTAATGTCAAAATATGTGTGAAGTTGTCTAGCTGTCTTATGCAACGTTGCCAAATATTGCACTTCGTGTATTCGTGTTCGTACGACACGCGAAGCGAAGAGTTGTCGAGAATACGGTTTAGAGTTTCTGTTCGCATTGGAGCTTCGCTTCGCTTTCGCATTCGTACGAATACGAACGATGTCGAGAATCGCGCCCCAGGAGCGCTGCAGTCGGAGCTCAGGAACACAGAAGTACTGGCGCAATGGTTCGGTCTCAAGACAGCTGGTTCGATTGCTTCCGAATGTCAAAACAAGCAAAGGTAACGCTTTCACAAAATTCAATACGTCGGTCTCAGTATAGACCGGGTTCGATGCTTGAACAATATGTCGATCTCAATGTACACGGGGGGTTCGATGCTTGCACAAAATTCACTAATGAGGAGAGGAAGACTATTCTGATTGCTTTAGAATGTCAACAGTAAAGTAAGCACAATGCTTGCACAAAATGCACTAATAGTAGAGCACTAGCACCAGAAGCGACACTGTTGTATGTATTGCCGTCCGTGTGCTCATGACTATGTGTGCGTGAACTTAGACCAGGGAGGGGTAACACAAGGAGAATGGGCGTACTCCAATACGCCCGGCTGTGCCAGTGACGGAGTGACGGCGTTCGTGTGTAGGACAGAATATTTCAACTACCAGACTAAACTATTAGACATAATGCCGGGTGCTATATATTGTTGCGTAAAAGGCTTTAAAGATTTAAGTTTTATAGTATTAACATTGATATCAAAATAAATAATCTTTCTTCCTAGACACCTAGGCAGATATCTTACGTACGCCGTATCTATCGCGCAAAGGTTGCGTAAAGCGAGCCTGTTGAAGGTCACCAGTCTCATATACACACGTACGCGGTAGTGTCGTACCAGTGGCACTAGTACGACACATTAAACTGCACTGATTGAAGAGAAAACAAACGAATTTCCATTGTGTTATGCACTAAGTATTCCATGCAAAATAATTGATACGAAAATATTGCCAAAGATCCAAATTTTAATTTAGAATTTAGTACAATGCTTTGTTATGAAACATTTAAATGTGCAACAGTACTAAAAATTTAATTTAAAGTGAAAAATTAAACATTGCAGCAAAACACGTCCAAACAGCACTACGGTTCGATGGAAAATCTAACCAATCCAACATTTACTTTACGTTATTTTGTTTTTCACTATGACTATCATTGTTGTAATTTTAAATGTTTCTTTATAGACTACTATTTTTTTTCTTTTTAATTACAATTTCAATGATTGCTATATTTTTGTTACAATTTTTCCAAGTATTAGCAACCTTGATATATTTTTTAATTTCCACACACTCTAATTTCCAAACAGGTACACCGTCGATAGAGAGGTTGCTGCTGTGCTCTGTGCTCTTAATATACAAGTAGCTATTTGTGGTAACATAATACAAATCCAACAAATACTTTTGTAGAAATTGGTTCACAGGAAAAAGTTTGGCTTTTTTAACATGATTCTTCTCTTTAACTACTAGGACATTTTAATTCCGTGTAATATTTCCTTTTCATCAGTAACAAACTGTTGAGGGGAGTTCATCAGACATTCGCGTTAATACTTGTGTTATTCGTCTTGCGCATCCAGCCCAGCGCTATCAGTCAAGTTTTTCCCGGGTTGGAGTCTCCGCTATTTACGTCTGCCGGCGCGATTATGTGTGCGGAGTGGCTCTGGCGCTGACACTCCTGAGATATTATGTGCATCTCGGTGGAATTGTCTCTAGCACGAGTTATGCCCCGACAAGAACGTGTTTGCCAACTTGCAGCGTAGAGTTTGCGGTCTCGCAAGACCAACACTTCCTTACTTCAGAGAAGGGTTTTTAGTTTGAAGTTGAAGAAAAATAGTTTTGATGTAATTCTAAGTTTTAAATGAACAAATTGAGAGTAAATGTGGGTTTTAAGATAATGGCTTACAATGATAAGAATGAGTTTTCTGAACTGAAAGTGTTATCAAAAGAATGAGATCATACTTGAGAGCAATTAAAAACTGAGGGGTTCAATGGAAAAATAGTACAAGTGAATTTTCTATAAAAAATTAAACTATTATAAGAAATCTTAATTGAAGGCTATTTTTTCAACCTCAACCAAATATTTCCAATAAATTTAAATTATAATAAATAACGAAGAAATTATAATGTTAGGGATGATAAGAAAATAATTGGAGATGCAGTCTTTGTAAACAGTGTTTATTAAATAGTCATTTAATTAACTTTCCTACGTTTCGATTCCAAATGAATCATCATCAAGGATAGTTAAGTACAGTTGGAAAAAAGATCATTACATTACAAAGATAATAAAATACGTGCATACATATATCAGAAACCACTGAGGTTAACTACTTATCATTAGTTAAGTACATCAAGAAATGGTTTTTAGGTCCCAAAGCATAGAATACGAAAAAGGAACAAACACATTTGAAACATTACCTATACCCACTATTTTCCCGAGTTGATCCGTCATCAATTTCTACTGCAAGAATTACTAAATTTTTATCTAGCATCTTACACACAACACACATGGCATATAAGACTTTTATGCGATATCCCATTATCTTGTGTAAGGCTGCGTTTATGTTGGAGCTGCGATAAACGATAAGAGCGGCGATACTAGCGAAGCAGTGTGAATGAATGTATAGATTTAAATGTAGGTGTTTACATTGAAGCAGCGCGCGAAGCTACGCTTAGGAGCTGAGCAGCGATAAGAGCATCGAGAACGAATTGAATGTATTTCTACGCTCTCATAGAGGCAAGACAAGTGATGTAGCGATATCTCGATTTTTTTTTATATATTACATAAATATTATACAAAATAAAATATTTGTTATAGGTTACAGTACATTTTGTCAAAAATTATATGTCATTTACAATAGGATTGTGACACAAGTAAGTTTTAAATAAATTACGAATATTTTGTGCAACCGGGGTTGGTCTACCATTATTAGTTGTGGTCTTGTGGTATTTGATTGTTTTGGAATATTTAATGTATCTTCTAAATGATGTTCAATACCTTCCATGTCAATGATTGTGTTATGTAGAACACAAATAGCTTTAACAATATTGTCAGCAACATTTATATCAGTTTCTGTCGCTTTGTTTAAAATTCTCCATTTTGAAGAAATAATTCCGAAAGGCACACTCAACAGTTTTTCGCACTCTTCACCATTTAGCATTAAAGTACTTTTATCCGCATCTAGCTGTTGTCTACTTTAAGGTTTCAATAAATTACTTTAGAACGGGTAAGCTTCATCTCCTATTAATACGTAAGGTACAGTAATCTGAGAATTCAGCTCCACTATAAACACATCAAAGAAAGATTTGATTCTCTTTTATCGCTGCTCTTATCGTCGCTCTTATAGCTTTTATCGCAGCTCCACTATAAACACATCAAAGAAAGATAAATTTGATTCGCTTTTATCGTTGCTCTTATCGTCGCTCTTATAGCTTTTATCGCAGCTCCAACATATGCACACCCTTACAGAGGGATTATAACACTGTTTCCGTCCAACCAACAGTGGAAAATGAAATAAAAACTAATGTCATTTTCAAATATGTGTATTATTTAAATAATAATTGTCATTCTGTCATTCATGTGATGAGTAAGGTGATTTAGGCATTGATAATTTGTGTGTTGGAAATTTCGTTAGTTCTTGATATTACATTGTGCATTTTACTATTGCAAAGACAGCGTTCATAAGATTGCTGACTATTAATGTCTATTAAAAAGCTGGTATATTGCATCCATTATACTTACATATTTATACTTCGACTTTTGATGTCAAATTTACCTACACAAAGTAGATAATATTATATTAGTCAGTTTTGGCCTACATTAACAATCCCCATCTTCCGCTGGCTATTTGAACCACATGCATCTCGAGGAAACGAACTTTATTTAATTCCGTTTTAAAAAGTTGTATTTTACCTAACCTTATAACGTTTTAAAATGTCACTTTTTATGTAATTGATAGAAAATGAGTTTTGTAAAATCTTTACATAACTGTGTTACGTAAAGGATATTATACAAATGACAATTTATACAAAAAGAAACAAGAATATATCATTAATGATGTCTTTAATATCAATTTATGAATTATTGACTCACACCCAAGTCCTCTACATCAGAAGGAAGATCTACATCGATTTTAGAATACATTCGGAGGTCATTCTCAATGATAATACGGTGATGATTCGCATGCACTGACATGAGCATTAAATTAAAAAATTAAATTTACATATTTTCAAGTCAACACTTTGGTAAATTGATTTTGAAATATGTATATTAAGCTGTCGTAGAAAAACCTAGAATTATGTGTATTTTTATATTATTTTAGCAGAATTAGATAAAATTTTGTACATAATACGTTATGAAAATGAGATATTGTTTGACTCACATCATTTACAAAACTCGCTTCGCTATAATATATGTACATACATACTTAGTCTGCAGTTATAATTTATTATTGGTACCTATCTATCGAATAAAGTATAATGGATTTTCAATTATAGGTCTAAAATTATATTAAAAACTATAAAATTGCTATAAAATTAGCCATATAATAGCACACTATGTGCAAATGACATTATAATATCTATTTCTTTTCGATTATATTTTCCACGTTATAACGTCATAAATAACGCTGTTGTATGCTAATGCTAATCGCAAGCAGATAAATTTAATCGCTTAGCAAATGTTTTAATTAAATGTTATATTTTTAACATTATCTGAAAACTATAAAAGCAAAACATCATAAATAAAAATTCACGGAAATTGCGACCCCAAAAATAAATCTTATTCTTTAGTAACTGTTTTTGTTCATAATAGACAATCAGCCCGATTCTGTAAAAAGTATATAATATTGTTACTTGTTAGCAACGTTATTATGAAGTTACTCTGATAGCAACTATCCTAGTAACTGAACACATATTTCGTATTTTGTAATTACATGTTTAGGAACGTTACTACCAGAGTAACTAAGCAAACTTAGTTACTAAGATAGCAGTGAAATGAGGAACACGAATTGTGGTGCGCATGCGTATTTTTTCTTCTGCGTGTGTTTTAATCTGACAAGTGACATTTCTTAGTGTTAACAAGTGAACAAGTGTTATATCTTTTTGCATCCTAGGGCTTCAAGAACAACCAACGAACAGTTGGAAATACGAATAGCTTATTTAGAAAACCACAAAATAATGCTCGAAATGAAAACTCATCCTCTGAACACTAATGAGGTTAAATTATCATAGGAAGAACTTACAAATATTTTGAATAATACAAAGAAAGGAGACAAGAAAAATGTACAGCTTACTTTTAAATGAATAGGTACGCCTGATGATCTAATTGAAGGTTCCGCTAACGGAGTTACTTCTTCAATTAGATCTTGTACATCCGAAATTAAGAAAGGATTACTCTTGTCTCTTACCCTTCTATTTTCTAACCTATTTCTTCTTCTGTGAAATAATAATATAAATTTATCAAATAAATTTTCGAATTTCATAAATAAACGTTACCGAAAATTATTTACAATTACTTATTTATACATACCGATTTTCCAAATCTGCCAGTGCTCTATGAAATTCAAAATTCATCCAAATTCCAGCCATTCTGAAAGGTTACTACACCTTAAATACTACGTTTGGCTAGTCTCTAGCGTAATAACTTGTTTAACAACTAAGTATCTAAAACTGTAATGACTTGCTTAGAGAATACAAAAAATAACAAGTTACTGTAGCAGTAACTGACCTTCATTTTAAAGACTATTTTAGTAACTTTATTCTAGTAACTCTTCTTACAGAATCGGGCCGAATATCAGATATATTTTAAATACGTACATATATGTACATGTGAGATCTGCTCATGTTTTTCGTCCAAAATTTTGTTACCTAATATGTTGTAATCACTATTTACAATATTAAATTATATTTGATTACGCTATGTTGATTATTAGTGGGATATTCGGCCCGATTCTGTAAGAAGAGTTACTAGAATAAAGTTACTAAAATAGTCTTTAAAATGAAGGTCAGTTACAACTACAGTAACTTGTTATTTTTTGTATTCTATAAGCACAGAGTCATTACAGTTTTAGATACTTAGTTGTTAAACAAGTTATTACGCTAGAGACTAGCCAAACGTAGTATTTAAGGTGTAGTAACTTTTCAGAATAGCTGGAATCTGGATGAATTTTGAATTTAATAGAGCACTGGCAGCTTTGGAAAATCGGTATGTATAAAAAAGTAACTGTAAATAATTTTCTGTAACGTTTATTTATGAAATTGGAAAATTTATTTGATAAATTTATATTTTTATTTCACAGAAGAAGAAATAGGTTAGAAAATAGATTGGTAAGAGACGAGAGTAATCCTTTCTTAATTCCGGATATAAAATTTTAAAAATTGTTCCGATTACCAAAACCAATTATACAAGATCTTATTGAAAAAGTAACTCCGTTGGCGGAATCTTCAGGCGTGCCTATTCATTTAAAAGTAATCTGTACATTTTTCTTGGCTCCTTTCTTTGTATTATTCAAAATATTTGTAAGTTCTTCCCATGACAATTTAAGCTCATTAGTTTTCAGAGGATGGTTTTTTAAATAAGCTATTAATTATTTGTAGTTCCATAAATATTGCACTCATCAAAGACAAGTTTTTTTAATTTTAGACGAATTTCTCTCTGTGATATGTTGGTTTTAACTATTTATTTATTTATTCATATTTATTTATTTATTTTTTTTAATTGTCCGTGCTGTATGTTATATTATCCACATGTGGTTTCCTTTTTTCAACTGACCATTCTAGCCCTGAAGAAGACTATAGTATAGTCGAAACGTCGGCGTGAATAAATTTTATTAATTGACTGAAAGTCCGAAGATTTCTTACTTTCCTGTATCTACCTCCATCCTAACACAGTCGAATATTGATTTTTCAAGCTATTAATATTTCCTTATTTACTTGGTTACTTATAAACACTAATAAATGTCACTTGTCAGATTAGAACACACGCAGATGAAGAAATACGCATGCGCACCACAATTCGTGTTTCTCATTTGACTGCTATCTTAGTAACTAAGTTTATTTAGTTACTCTGGGAGTAACATTCCTAAACATATAATTACAAAATACGAAATATGTATTCAGTTACTAGGATAGTTGCTATCAGAGTAACTTCATAGTAACGTTGCTAACAAGTAACAATGTTAGATACTTTTTACAGAATCGGGCTGATTTTGTCATGTTTATGGTATTTAAATCGACGTTATGATTAATTTATTATTATTTTGATCTGTGTTGTGAAAGATGGACGACATTGTGGAATAAAGAGATTTATAAAAAGTTTTTTGTCTTACTTATTGTTTTGTAAACCAATACCTTCTCCAAATCTAACATATGGATATATTTAGTGTTGCCACAAGACCAAGACCAGTCTTGGTCTTGGTCTCGTCTCGTCTTGGTCTTGTCGAGACGAGACCATCATTTGGTCTCGACTAGAAAAGTCGAGACGAGACGAGACTAGCATCAAGTCTTGTCGAGAAAGTCTTGAGTCTCGACAAGACTCTCGACTTCAGATCAAAGGTATTTTTTTAAACATATGCCTATTCTAAAAGTCCTTCAAAAACTGAGAGTATTGCTGTAAATACTGATTGAAAATTCGAATAAATAGGAGAGATATTAATTTTTCAAATTTTGTAATTTTCTACTTTCATATTGTGTCCCAGAAACATTAATTTATGTAAATATGATGTATTCCTTATTCATCTAAATAATCCAAATATAAGTTTTAAATGAATTTAAATTACAATGTAAGTGGGATGAAATGAAAGAAGTATCAATTTAGAATTCTTATGTTATTTTAATGCACCAATATTTTTTATTAAATTAAGATCAACCTTTATTTTATACTACACATGTTATTTTAATTTAATTTTTGTTTAATTCTCAATTAATATATTGGTACAACTGGGTATATGAAATACTGACTACATCTTCAAAAATATTTCCAATTTTCAAATAGCACACAAAAGTTACATCTGTGGTGCATTCTGCAAGTTAGCAATGTACTTTAGTTTTATTTATTAAATTAATATATTATAACAAAAGTAACGTTCCCTTCAAATATACATTATTTTTCTTTTATTTTTAAAGAATCTATTGTGATTCTAAGAATTTTGCGAAAATGCACACAAAGATTTTACGATCTTAGGGAAATTCCCGTTTTAAAATAACCATATTCTACATTTTCAACGGATGTACTTCTTATTCACCTAAATAATTCTTCCATTGAAACATATGAATATCGCATGTATCATTTAGTAAAAAAAAAATTGGAAAATATCTGCTTCAAAAGATAAAAGTTTATGTATCTTTTACATGTATAATGAAAGTAAAACTTTATCTCAACAAAGTGAAATGTAAGGGACATTGTTAAAATATGTAGTTACAGGTATAACCATTTGGGAAAATTGGTATCAGATATTCTAAGAAACTGGTATTAAGCATTTCTCGTAAGAACACATGCAAAATTAAGTACACTCGCCCGGTGCCCATTGGCGTATACAGGGGGGCCAAGGGGGGAGCGCTCGCGCCCCCTTAGAAAATTAAAATACATTGTGTAAATTCATTCATATGAAAAAATTGAAAACAATAATCAACGTTTACTTAAAGCCTTAAAGAAAATAGAAATATAAAAGTCGTAATGTACAAGCCCTTCTTTAACAACTTTCTTATAACTTTGTATGCACAAATGTGTAAAACAAACTGTTTTTCCAATTCCCTAATATAATATAATTTTAAAAATATCTGTTGTGGCCAGCACAAAACCTTCCGTCAATTCGATGTATTTTGTACATATCCTATACCAAAAGTTCCTTGAAAAAGATTCTATATATCCTGTATAATTGTAACAAGAACACACTATTTTTTACATATCCATACTGAAAGTTCATTTGAAAAGATTCTAAAATCTAATAAAATTTTAATACTAATACGAACGTACATTATGTATTGCCCTTAACACTTTCTCCTGCTTCAACTTTGCCCTATTTTATTAGAAGTCGCTGTTTCTTACTCTTCTCTTCTACTCATTCCTGTCCAAAGCACCTTCGTGACACAGTTCTTCCTCTCTCAAATCTTCTGCTATACAGTCCTTCCATCTTCTCTTTTGCCTTTCTCGTACTTCTGGCATTATAAGTTCCTATCTTGAGGCGAGGCCGCAAATGCAAGTCACTGGCGAGGGCACTCTGTCACTTATATCACTTTTAGATCATATACTTTCCACTTTGGTTTTGCACTTACCACTGACATTTGTCAATTAGATTTTTTTGAATATGTCTATTGTTTTCATAATTTTTGCAATGCTGACTGATTTTCGACAGTTAATCTCTCTTAATCTCTGTATAACTCTATATCTATTGAATATAAAGGAAAATGTGTAATCGAACCGTATAGAGAATAAGATATTCTTTCTATTGATAATCACATAAAATGTCGAAAATGATATTTAACTGCGATTTTTCAAGAAAAACTGTTAAGAACTTCAAATAAGGGTACTTCCGGTTAACCAATTATAACCAAAATCTAATCAGCTCTTCATACGGTTGTAGAGAAGAGGAATATGAAAGAATTATAATTTTTAGAATTGTAGTTTTGGAGTTATCGTCGGAGAAAAATTTGTCACACACACACACACACACGGACACACACACAGACACACACACACATACAGACATCATCTTAAAAATAGTACATTCGTATTGTAGGGACCCTAAAACGTGCTTATTCATTAAAAACTCACCACCGAATTTTTTGATCAAAAACAATACCTTCCTTTTGACGGAAGGTAAAAATGGGTAAAAAATAACACAACATTTCTTTTCTTGAAAAATCCAATAATGGAACAATAAATTTTACAACGGTGCTATAAATGCTGCATATTACCAGACAATAACAACCACTTTTAGACATCTGCTAGTAATAAAAGTAGGTAGGTTTGCCCAACCCAAATCCAAATATTTCCGAATACAATACTTTAGTCAATCTAACAATTTTGCATCCTAAAAATATAAAACCATGTAATAAAGAAAAGTATAAACGTATGATAAAGAATTAAATGAAACATAACATAGACAATTTTTATGAGGAATCATTATTATGGTTTCATAAGTGGAAAGAGGAACCTCTTGAGAAAGAAATACCATATGAAGAATTATTAGATATCTCCAAAAAATTCTATCCATTTTTACTCCATGGCTTGATTTTATTTTTAACTCTACCTTCTACAACATGTAAAAGAAGTTTTAGTAGGTACATAAAAAATCTGTTGTGGCTAGCACAAGACCTTCCGTCAATTTGATGTATTTTGTACCAATCCCACATCAAAAGTTCCCTAGAAAAGATTCTATATATTCAATAAAATTATAACACGAACACATACTATTTTTTACAAATTCCATACCGAACGTTCTTTGGAAAAAATATAAATCCAATACAATTATAACACGAACAATCATTATGTATATTGTACTTGACACTGCCATCTGTCAATTACAATTTTTTGAATATATCAGCTGTTTCTATGATTATAGTAAAGCTGACTGATTTTGGAAAGTTACTCTATTTATAATTCGTTAAACCGTACAACTGTTATTATTAAAGTTTCTTAGTTACTAATTTTTTTTACTAATTTTATAAATTTAAGCACGTTTATTATAATTTATTTGTTTTTCAAATAAGTGTTTTTTTTTGTTAGAGAATTGTGTTTATGTAACTACCTAGAGTTTTTATTGAATATACCATTATTATTCTAAATACGTTCTTGGAATAAGTTTATTTTTTTGGCAAATAAATAACATAAATATATGACTAACTATATTTTTATTCGTCAAAATTTCGATATAAAGCAAAAGTTCTCAACCTGTGGTACACGTACTAGGAGATACGCGAAAGGTTAAGTTTTAGTTATCTACTTATTTAACATTTATTTAGAAAAATATAAAAAAAATAGTGAAAGAAGTTTTTTTTTTTGGATTTTTGTCCATTTACTTACTGCTTCATTTAAACATATACATACCTATTTAACTATTGCTAATAATAGAAATGCATTGCTGTGATTTATTCTGTAGCTAAGGATTTGAAATTATATATTTTATGTTTATTAACAAGAAACAACACTCGGTATGTATGTATATTTTCATATTAATTATTTCAGGAGCTCAAGTATCAAGTTGATATTTACAGAAAAAATAATAAATATCTCTAATATTATTTGGAATTTTTGAATCGCGATTGTACTGCTGTTCTTAGAATTTTATGTACTATTAGATGGGATTATAAAAAAAATGTTAATGGAGGCAAAGTCGAGAGTCTTGTCGAGACTCGAGACGAGACGAGACTGACATCAAGTCTCGTCTCGACAAGACCAAGACGAGACCACTCTAGTCGAGACCAAGTCAAGACCAAGACAAGACCGGCCCCAAGTCTCGTCTCGTCTCGACTTCTGGCAACACTAGATATATTTTATATAAAACTGACAATTTTACAAAAACTATTTCAATGACGACAACAGTAACCATAGCCATAGCTACTAAAATCTAAAACTAATTCAAAAATTAGAAAAAGCTAAGAATAAAATAATTTGTAATTCTAAACTTCACAGTTTAAAGAAACAATTTGAACACAAAATACAATATTTACTTTCAGGCGTTATTTGTTTTTTTACGTCTTGCAGGTTTTATTAAACTTTCTAAAGTAGAACAAAGTAGGATTTCTTTACATAAAGAAAAGAAAATCTGTGGTTTTTACTTACAATCTTTGTGAAATGTTTTCTGTAAAGTTCTAAGTTTTAAATTAATAAAGTGAGGGTGAAACAATTCTAAATTTTATCTGCATGTATTAGTTTAGAGCAAATAATTGTGACAATAAGTTGCAGTCTTAGTTTTAAGAATTGAAATACGTTTTTATAATAGAACTGGGTATGCAGCGTAGGTCATAGTCAGTATCATGAACATAAGCATAATCACAGAATTGGGTTAATTTTAAGACTATGACTATAACAACTTACAAACTGCGCATGATAGAACTGTTAGAATCAGAAAACATAACTTCTATTTTAATTGTGATGTTTATTATGAACAAACGAGCAACAACTATTTTTTCTGTACTGTTTTTTAACACATCTATATTTATTTATTCCGGTGTAACAGAATACGTACATTAAATTTAACCAGTGATAGAACTCGATAAGAGCAACAACATTTCTTAGTAACTTTTTTCATAAATCTTCTAGATATTGCGTTAAAAATACTCAAAGTTTTATAAAAAATATCATTACCTGCCTAAAAATACTAAAAAAAAAAAAAATTGAGAATCTAATTTGTGTTCAAATAAATAGAATTATTACACTTTTCCTCGAAAATTTGTTAAGAGTTCCATGTTATACTACTACAACCGGTACAACATTTATAGTCAAAATCTAATACAATGTTTCAAATTATATACAAGTTTAAATACCAAATTTGAGAAGTTTTAGATATTTTAATATATTTTTTTCAAAAAAATCTATTTAGAGCTTCAAGTAAACTATCACTTTATCAATTTTAGCATAAATCCATATGTCATTCTCATTAATATAAGTCTTAAATACTAAATTTGAAAAGTTTTGGATATCATAATTTGTTTTTCACGATAATCTGTTTCAAGTAAAGTATCACTTCCGGGGTATCAATTTTAGCCAAAATTCTAAAGTTGAAAAATTTTGAGTCATATTTTAATATATATAGTTTTTCATTAAAAATTGTTATTGGCTTCAAGCAATGTACTCCAATTTTACCCAAAATCTAAACAACTCTTTATATGAATGCAGAAAGCTTAAATACGGAATATAGAGATTTTTGAAAGTTTGATATAAGAGTTATCGTGGACGAAGAAATCGTCACACGCACGCACGCACGCACGCACGCACGCACTCACTCACACACACAAACAGACACGCGCGCGTACACACACACACTATCTAATTTTTTGATCGAAAAAATTACCTCCCTTATCTACGGTACGACGGGAGGTAAAAATATGTGCATATGTTGCGGTCGTCTCTGTGATATAGGCCGGGAACTTTTCAGTCCACCTTTGTATATCATTATTCCAGTGAAAATGTGAATAAAACTCTGAAGGGTATGTACCGTAAATATAATGTTTATATTTTATTTCACAAACATGTATGTGAAATTTTATAAAAGCTAATACCAGTTTAATTAAAACCTGAGTTGAAATGTATCTGGGGCATTTGAATGGTCAAAGAATACAAATGCTGGAGAACTTAATTATTCCATTAGCGGAGTCAACAAACAAACCACCAACACTCAGTTGCATCCCAACAACTTCCGCTCGAGATTCCACAATCCGTTTAATCCTAGCCTGGCGACGCGCGACGCAATGTCTCAGAAGGACTGCGGGTGCGGAACGGGGGCTCAGTCGAGTTATGTGCAAGCGTTAAATACACATTCAACTGCGATGATTGCATCCAACGGCGCGCGAAAGGATAAGAAACCGAGACGATGTAACCGCCTCCGCGGTAGACCTGCACTGTGACGTACCGCAAGCAGCAATTGCCGGAAGCACGGGAAACGAAATGATAAAACTTACACCGGTTTAAATAAGACGCTGAGATAATGATGTTCTCGCTGAAAGAGTTCACTCGTTTAGATAAATACAATTTCTACATGAGATGAATCGCGAAATGTGCTTATTGCTTCGTTACTACTTCCACAAAGTGTTTATTAAGGAAATAAAGATGTTTCTTTGATTTATTTTCTGCAAACTACATTTCCCTGATGTTTTTATTTCTGGCAAGAAATATTGTTATTACATCAATGATATTATTTCTTGTTAGAATTCTAATTTGTTCTTTTTCTTCATAAATATCGTTCACGTATAGATATAGAGCGCCCAGATTTCAAAGGGGGCCATTGAAATCTTCGGCACTATCTCGATATAGACATAAGACGACGGTTAAATGGCACATCGAGTGCGTCTTTGGAAGGCCATCTTAAATGTACTTTTGTTTGACCAAAACTCTCATAGGCTACTAGATCAGCATTTCTTAACCGCAGGGTCCATGGACCAATGCCGGTCAATTAAAAAAATTTCACCCGTCCACAGAAAAATATCTGGTGCAGTTAATTACGGGTGACAATTACTATATCCTCGCAAATGTTACTGATCCGTGATGAGAAAAAGTTTCAGAAACACTAAACATTGCTAGATAATGAAAAACTTATTTTGGTTGAATTTTTTATTTATCACTTACAGAATTAGTAGACAATGTAACAAAATGTTTCAAATAAAAAAGTTACATATTTTTATTGTTCATCCAGAGAAAATAATTTATCTATCGGTAAATTTCCGAGATATAACACAAACTACATTTTTTAATGGAACCCATTTTTATTGTACAAAAATAGTTATTTTTAGCTCTTTCCGTTGGTGCGAGTATAAAGGTAATTGTGTTACAATTTTTTACCCTTAAAATATTTTTTCATTATTTTTAATGATCTTTTTTATTTTTTGTCAATAAAATAATGTCATTAGTTTATCGAAATAGTATTTTATTTTATTTATTGACGGCCAGTTAATTTTTCTAAGCACCTACCTCGCCTAATAATTACTCTTTCATAATCAAAGAATGTGATGTTATTTAAAAACAATAAAACTAGCCAGAAAAATTTTACTGGCCGATCAGCCGAAGTATAAAAAAATATATGTACATATTTTCGAACAAATGAATTTTAAACACAATAAAATAAAATATTTAAAATTTAAATACTAACTAATATGACTTGTAAGTTGTAAATACGAGTATTAGGCCCACGCACTTTGAAAAAATACAAAATTTTATAAACAGGAGAATGGATGAACACCAAATTACACTTTGAAAAAATCTATTCATCAATATTTCAGTCCACATCATCAATCAAGAAAATTCAGTCCACTTCCAAATTACAATTACAAATCTCCAAATAGTCGCACATTTTTAAACTGTGACAACAAACAAGTTTGAATTTCAAATAGGAAGAGCTAAGATTAGAATAAGTTTCATTGCCCAGAGCATATACTATTAAACTTGCAAGTAGTGAACATGCAGTTAGACAAAATGACACAATGTACAACATATGACGTTGATGGTATAAATATGCAAGTAATGTTCGCGAAGGCGCTTGGTTGTTGTAAGATTCAGTTAGAAGGCAATCTAAAGTTTGGTTGCAAGCATCCGGGCGCGGTCCAGATTCCGCTCCGGGCACCGGGCTCCGGAAGTGCTCGCACCACGTCGGCAGCCAAGTGACTTATGAGAGCAGACTCCAGACTGGAACGTTCCTTTGTTATGCAGATGCACTTTGTACAAGTTTTAATGCTTAAAGTTTCAAGTTTTTTCTTTTAAAATAAATTCCCCAACGCGTCCGACATTCTACCTCTTTCTCGCTCTCATTGCCTCCTTAACTCCCTCAGTTTCCATCTTTGTTTTTATATTCGCTTATTTGGCTATTTGTCTTTTACTCCAATTCTATTTTCTTTTTCTTTGACAGCGCATTCAGTGGAAGTAGTTAGTTTTACTGTTGGAATAAAATGAGTAAATTGCTTGAATTTTCGTCCTCATAATGGCAAAAATTACTCTTGAAACACTTCACTGAACTATCATTGGAGATTTGTTTCTTGAGAACAGATTTTCTTTCGAAATTTATATCTAACCAAAGTACTTTAAAATTATCAATCCATACATAAAATACACACCAACTACCTACAAACTTTCAAACTTCTTCTTACGTTCAATATCATTTACAAAAATTCTTGAATATATTTTACAAGAACAAGAACCAAAATTTACAATAACAGAGACATATCTCTAAGCTTTTTAACTTAATGAAGGTATGTGAATTTTAATATTATAATTAGTATTCAAAATTATTATATGCTAAATAATAAAATATTTTAGACCAGTAATACAATGCAATCTCTGTTCTTTACTTTTATTTTAGACAAAATACATTTTATTGCAAACGCACAAATGAGAAAAATGTGACATGACCAAAGTCAAAAACACGCTTCTACGCAAAACGACTAGAGTCTAGTCTAGCAGATCCAGATCCAGATCTTCCTTCTGATGTAGAGCAATTGGATGTGAGTCATTAAATTGATATTAATAAATTGATATTAACGAAAATAGCAATTGTCAGTCGGGTAATATTCTTTACGTAACTCAGTAAGTAAAGATTTTTACGAAACTTATTTTGTATCAATTACGTAAAAAGTGTTTTTTTAAAATGTCATAAAATTAGGTAAAATACAATTTTTTTAAACGGTATTAGATAAATATCATTATCCTTATTTGCTACAATACTTCTTTTCATGGACATCTTCAACCGGTCGTCCTGGGCTCCAGTGATGTACATATTTCTATGATGATTTCTGTACTCAAAACTATAAATGAACAGTCATATTGCGAAATTAATAAAATTCAGTTTTTGACCGCAACACACAAAAAAGTGCACACTGGTATTTGAAATGACAATGTGCATTGTTGGTTAACAAAGCATTGTAAGTTCAAATCCTACATTCATAACTATTTTTAAAAAAATGCTTCACAAATCTTGTCATGTATAGTAGGTAACAACAACGTTACTGTTGGAATAGTAAATTACAAGATAATAGAAAATTTAAATTAAATTTGAATGGCATGTAACCAATAATTAAATAAATGCCTACAAAAATATACTAATATTTATATATAAATTAATCCTGAAGCTTAATAACAAAAGGTAATGCATTAGGTATATCAAAATTCCAAGAATTTCTCCAACAATTTAATCAGGGCCGGGCCGCGTTTACAATAAGACAAAATGGGCATGCGCGGGAGGCCGACGAATTTAGAGGCTCCATTTTTTAATTAATACATCTTATAGGTATACTCGTATACTTATAATCTTTAATTATGGGAGCCCCGATTTTTTATTTGCCTAGAGCCCAGGAAATCTTAAACGCGACACTGAATTTTCCACAAGTTTTTTTTTTTTGTTAAAGTTTTGTTTAGAATTGGTAGGTATCTATAGTTGCTTATACTAAAATCATTTTATAATTCTACTACCTAACGATACGCGAACGTATATAATTTTATACTGTGTGGTAACCAAATAAATTCCGTCTGATAGCTACAAAAATGATATACGAGTATAAATGTCAAATGTCATATTTAATATTGATCAAAAAAGATTTTAGTTAGAGATAGGTATCAAAAAAATTAGAATGCCACTCGAGAACAGATATTTTATCCATTCGTGCAAATGAAAATGCGACGTATAAACCAAAAGTGTGCTAAAGTAAATATAACTCACTTGTACCATAAATAAATAATCTTCAACTACATTACTTTAGTTGTTTCTTTGAGAAATGATTTTTCATGAAACTGTACTCTTTCATTATTTTAAATTATCACCAAAATGTTAAAGCATTACTAATTTAAAAATACACCTTCGAGTCTGTCAAAATAGATGAGAACAAAGCCCAGAGAATTTATTTACTGAAGCAATAAGTAATAAATTGCTAACATAATCATTGAAGATACTATAAACCGGAAGGCATGTTTAAAACATGGTTGGCTGCGCAATAAACTATTCTCTACCTTGGAGGCAATTGCATCATTATCACATAATTGTTAATATGAATTAAGAAGCAGGGCACAATGGCTCCTGGGGTGATATATGCGACAGTTTAGTGTGTATTGCACAAGGCTATTACGCTATCATAACTGATACTGTTATAATTAACGTGCACACCCACACAGGAATATGCGCTATGCAGAGTGCACATTGCGCGGAGATGCACCACGTACATGCAGTTACAGTAGCGGTAGCCGCGTATGAAGATGAATGCTGCGTGTGTGGAGTTGATGAATGGACAGGTGTGTTATATGATGTGTTGCTTTGCTTGCTTATTGGGATATAATTTGTCAAAGGGGATCATTGATTATGTTAGTAATTGATGTCTAAGTGAATATCTTACTTAACAGAGTGGAAGCGAATGTGCATTGATTTTATAAAATATAGTGTTGGAGTTAAGGGACCAATTTATAAAATGAATGGCAATACAAACCGATAAATATTTATAAGCAGTTGTAAGAATTTGCATAAAGAACTTTCTACTTATTTTTATATCCGTTCCAAACCACCAAATTTGAAAATTAGTTATTTAATACACTGAGCACTTTTAATAAAGATATACAGGATTTAACAGCGAAACCGGCCACCGCCATTATTTTTTTATTATTATAGTTACAAAAAAATACTGTAGTACAGAAAATAGAAAAAAGTTGTAGGAGCAAGGACATTTGTTTATAGAAGAAAATATTTTTTAAACCAGTCGTTCTCAAGTTGCTAAATTTTTTAGCTATTTAATAATGTGTGTCTTACCTAAGTTCTTTGTTTCAAACAGCAAAAATTCACGCATTAAATTTATTACACGATGATTGAGGCATCATTATGGTTTCTTTTACCTTATTTTTCCACAAAACTGGTCATTATTGTCTGTTTGCCTCTCGCAAAGCGCATAAAACTTCCTGATAATGCTCTTATTATTGATTCGGCAATTATGAAGATCAATTTTCTTAGTTTTTACATGTTTTCATCTATTCATCGATAGGTAATGTGCAAGGGAACTACACCATCCAAATTTTTCGACATCTTCGAAGTCTTCACGGCCCTCTTCGATACGCGTGTGCCACTCAAAAACACTTGTTTTCTCATAACAGACTCGCCAAAATGTCTGTGCAACAGCTTCAACACATCAATGTAGGTTTAATGCAAATTCTTTGTTTTCTGAAAAAAAACTTCACATTCCATGTGGCCGAAAATGACACACACCATAACAAAGACATGTAGGTATACCAAACCAAAATTTAAAAAAAATATATTTCAATCTGATATCTGCAGTGTTCTAAATTCAAAAATGTATTGATCTTTTTACCCTACGTGCACAAGTACATAAAATATTATCTTACCGTCTATTTTGTTCATTTTAAAAAAGAAATATAAAAAGAAAGCATTAAGTGCAAGGCAGCTTTGAGCCCCATGAGGTGACATCTGATAAACGAAGATATGTCATCATTACCAATATCCGCGAACAGAAGCAAATCGGCACATCCAGAAATGGTTAATAAACCTTGATGGTATATTTATCTCTTTATTTAAATGCATACAGAAAACCGTCGACAAGTAAATGAGTAATTGCAGGAATATTTGTAATAAGCAATAACTCATCTGGACATTCAATCACGACGTGTATCATGAAGATTAGCCTCAATCACCCAGTATATCACTCGGGCATTCCAGGGTGCATTCCCTATCCAGGGGGTGTGATGGTGTTTGTGTAAGTTCCGCTAGTGCGGTCTCCATTCTCCATCCACCGCTTCGGTCGAGTTTCAAACGTCACGTACTTAATGGGAACTTGAATTGTTTTGCGGCACGTTCTAGCGCGCAAAATCACGATATAACTTCCAACGATAGTCTCGCAGTACTGCATCATTAGCACACCCAGCCCAGACCACAGGAGGAAGTTGAAAAGTTCCTCCAAATACGTTGGTCTTATAACACAAGACGCAAGACTTGGGATGCATCCGCATCGAATATGGTACGAGTAGATGTAAGTCTATTGTAGTAGCTCTACATCCAACTGCAACTAAACTACGTGCGAGAACTACTATAAGAGCTAGAGAAGAGAGAAAATACAACACGCATGCACAGAATATGCAAAATTAATGGTAAAATAGATTAGAAATTCGAAAACAAAGTTTAACTGTCATGAAATATTGGGTTACGTGTTTAGGGCCGTTTAAATAAATTACCAACAATAATTCGTTATACCTCTTTGTTTAATCTAATAAGTTTAGACAATTAAATATCTTCAAGAAACACTTTAAACAACAACAAAGTATTTACAAAATACTAGAAGAACTAGAGAATGAAGAAAATAACGGCAATCATGAACTATGAGTGAACTGGTACGCAACGCTAGAATTATTAAAAATAAAAGATTCAAATATGCCGTGAAAAACAAAATTCATTTTGAATAGTTATTTAGGTACCATCATCGGAAATTAAGCTGAGAAAATTAAATAAGATAATAGTTAATCTAGTTTTTAAAGTATCAATTTGAGTGAAAATATGAAATTAATCAGAAAGCATTTTCTTTATTTTTCGGCGAAAAAAAAATAAAAATAATAGAACACCGACATACTCTCCTAATTATTTTAATTTCAGTTGTTTGTTATTGTTAGGGTCTAATTTTGTAATCTAATTTTCACAGATTTTAATTATATTTATTCCCTTTTAGTACATTTTCATAAAAGTGTGTTTTCAATAATAATAAATAAATAAAAATGTACCTATTTATTTTTGTGATTGGGGATGATAATTTAATGTCAATATGTAAATACAATATTCGAATGCTCTTCTACTATCATCTAGATTATCTACAGTTCAATTGAAAGGTATACGTCGCATTGTGAAAGTTACCGTTTCATGAATAGCTTTGGCAATTTATGAACCAGTAACATCATGTAAATAATTCGTCCGCTACTCATTTAATACGTTAAATGACCCATAACTATCATGTTAGGTTAAGGTAGTTTAATTTAAATTATTTCCATGATAATAGGATATGAGAACGTGGTAGTAACCATTAGCACATGATAAATGAAATATACACCTCATGAAGATCCTCCTAGATAATATACAGAGTGAGTCAAGAGGAAAGTGCCACGCTCCGGCAGTGTATTCTGTACAAACCCAAAAGTTGTAACACGATTTTTATTTGTTACCGAGTTTCAGTGTCTTTAATGTTTAAATTTAATAACGTTACTAATTATTTAAAAGTAATTACCAATACTATTCTACTCGCATCTATCACAAAGTTAATAATAAATTTAACAACTCCAATCTAAACAATATACAGGTGTCTCAATAAGCTTGCTCACTATACGAGGTTGGTTAAATTAGCAAAATTGTGCCATTTTATATTAGAAAATTGGTCATGTATACAAAATAAAAATTGTGTCAGTGGTTCCCAAAATTTGGAACAGAATATATATTTTTTAAATGGAACTATATATTTTTTATTATCTTATTAGAAAGAGTATTTTTTTCTCTTTCCAATAAGGTAATGTTGTTTATGTACAATTTTTTCAAATAAACGAGTTATTTACGTTTAAAGATAAAAAATTATCTTTTATTAGTTTAGGTCAAGTAAACTATGGAAACAATTGTCTTTTATAAAATTATTATTTTATTAATTTATTTTACAGTAATAACAAAACAAAGAAAATATTCAAATTGAAAGCCATTATTTCTTCGCACATTTTGGAAAGAGAGCCGACCGTTCTACGTAACTGGTGTCTAGATATAACTTTCCATATAGCAAGATCATATCTAACTTTTCTTTACTTGTAAAGTTATTAAACATTATTAAACACAGAGAACTTTACGGGAGATATTATTAAACGTCAAACAAACAAAGAATCAATTGTTTCCATGGCTTACTTGACTAAAAAACTAATAAAATAGTTTACAAAATTTAAATTTCTAACCGTAAATAACTCGTTTATTTGAAAAAATTGTACTTAAACAACATAACCTTATTGGAAAGAGAAAAAAATACTCTTTCCAATAAGATAATAAAAAGTATATGGTTCCATTTAAAAAATATATATTTTGTCCCAAATTTTGAGAACCACTGATACAATTTTTATTTTGTCTACATGACCAATTTTATAATATAAAATGGCACAATTTTGCTAATTTAACCAACCTCGTATCTCTTCAAATAAAAAAGTTACCAATAGTGAGCAAGCTTATTGAGACACCCTGTAAACATCCTTTGCATCCTTTTTACTTCCTTGTACGAAGTAAAGGAAGTATTGTAATCGCGAAAAATTTCTGTTTCCAGATTTCGACGGAAATATCCATTTTGACCATCCCTGAATCCATTTTGACTAATTTCGTCGTGACACTTGGTGTATAAATATTTATAATTAAATTATAGTAGGATATAAATTTGTGACATTGGCAAAAAATATTTAAAAATATTTTGCAATTATTTTGACATATTTATAATAATTATATATTTGTACAACTGATGATGACTGCATGGCAATTAAAATATACATTTTGTCTCAAAAATATATTGTGAAGAAAAGTTCTCTCTTTTTGTTATTATTATTGTTCCATTAAAAGATTATTCTTTCGAAAAAACGAGTAGCAGAAAACAATCTGAAGAATATACATAAATTTACTTTATTCTATTATAATTAACATGGGTTCCGCCTAAAGTTCTTGCTCACAAGAGTTCCGCGGTATTCACAGGGTTGGGAAAACTGCTGTATAAATGCAATTTTGAGCATAAACATTTTAACTCTCTTACCTGGAGTATAAATAACTTGAAAATAAGAAAGAATTTTCCAAATCATTAAATATAAATTACTAATACTTACTAACTAAATCGCAAAATCGAAATCCACTATCCATTTGTACCTTGTTGCAAAAACAAAACAACATTAGCCTCCTTTCAATGAAAACAAACAAGTCTCTTGTGAGTTTGTCGAGGTAGATAGCCAAATATTACAAAGAGATACAATTCCAGCGATTCGCATCTTGATTTCTGACCAAGCGCTACACCAAAACCAGACCGGGCTATTGTGCACACTCCAAACAGATACAGATATTAAATATGATGGCGCTGGTTGCTTCCGGACGCCCGAAACGATTTCGTATCAGGATACCGGAAGGAATATTTGCATAATTTTACAGGCTGCTTCACAAAGGAACGCCCGGAATAGCTCTTAAGATGAAAGTGGTAAAAGTAAAATAGATTTTGTTTTCTACTCTCTTCTTTGGATTGTGTTTAAATTAGTTTTCAAGTTCTATGTGCAATACAAACTAAAATAAACTGCTAATTTCGTCATCAAATTATTAATTGTAATTATGGTAATCTGGTTTGTATATTATTATAACGTCATGTGTTACCGAGTTAATTAACTTACAATTATTGATCAACCGCTAATTCGTTTTAATAATGTTAATCGAGATATTTAATCGAAAATTTATTGTATGCACATATGTATGTATTTACGTAAAATATTTTCCTGGAATATTAAGTTTAATTATATAATAGATAGTACATACCTAGTATTTCAAAAAAAATTAAAATTTGAATGCTAAATATATATTCAACTGTTTCAATCAACTTACAAGTAGTTAATTTTTCAGAGAATATCACCACTTTTTCACATAAAAGAAGCGTGTTTTTCTAAACAGTAAACCTCTTGCAACAAGTTTCGATACAATGAAGATTTCTTCCGATCAACCTAAGGCACAATGAGAAGATTATAAAAACTTTTTTAGCAATCATATGAAATCAAATTAAAAAAAAAATATTTAGAAAAGGTTTATTTGATGATTGGTTTATACAGGCTGTCTCAATAAGCTTGCTCACTATTGGTAACTTTTTTATTTGAAGAGATACGAGGTACGAGGTTGGTTAAATGAGCAAAATTGTGCCATTTTATATTAGAAAATTGGTCATGTAGACAAAATAAAAATTGTGTCAGCGGTTCTCAAAATTTGGGAACCATATATTTTTTATTATCTTATTGGAAAGAGTATTTTTGTCTCTTTCCATTAAGGTAATGTTGTTTATGTACAATTTTTCTAAATAAACGAGTTATTTACGGTTAAAAATTAAAATTTTGTTAACTGTTTTATTAGTTTGTTTACCCAAGTAAGCCATGGAATCAATTGATTTTTTGTTTGTTTGACGTTTAATAATTTCTCCCGTAAAGTTATCTGTGTTTATTAATGTTTAATAACTTTACAAATGAAGAAAAGTTAGTTATGATTTTGCTATATGGAAAGTTATATCTAGACACCAGTTACGTAGAACGGTCGGCTCTCTTTTCAAAAGAGCTGAAATGTGCGAAAGAAATAATGGCTTTCAATTTTTTCTTTAATTGTTTTGTTATTTCTGTAAAATAAGTTAATAAAATAATAATTTTATAAAAGACAAATGTTTCCATGGTTTACTTGACTAAATAAATTAATAAAAGATATTTTTTATCTCTAAACGTAAATAACCCGTTTATTTGAAAAAATTGTACATAAACAACATTACCTTATTGGAAACAGAAAAAAATACTCTTTCCAATAACATAATAAAAAAATATATTTCCATTTAAAAAATATATATTCAGTCCCAAATTTTGGGAACCGCTGACACAATTTTTATTTTGTCTACATGACAAATTTTCTAATATAAAATGGCACAATTTTGCTCATTTAACCAACTTCCTATCTCTTCAAATAAAAAAGTTACCAATAATGAGCAAGCTTACTGAGACAGCATGTATTACATTCATATACCCAGCTGTGATAGAGTATACCTAAGAAGTGCTCTAGAGAAATACAAATTATTATATGTTTGACACGTTATCCTGGACACCTGTATAAGTACAGTATGTTCGGTATATAGGCGATCATCGCTTCACTGCGACTTCACAGAATCCAAAGTCCCATTCTGCAGTTATCTTTTTCTCTTTATCATCCAAAGAAGAAATAGAAGAATTTAAAAATGATCAACGAGAGAGCAAATTTTAATATTACATTGCTGTCATTTTTTGACAATAAATATATACCTGACTTAACGTCCGATTGGGTAACTTTGGAGGTTTATAATTCCTACAAAATGGCCAATCAAGGTAAATTTAACAGTAAATTTTGACTCATAGCGGCCACCTTTACCATTCGTAAAGAGATGGCCGCCTATTTAACAAAGCCAGTATATACAAGTATACCATCCAATTCCTCCTTTTGAGTAGGAGGGTGTAATCATGTAAAACTAGCATTGAAAGACAAGTACAAAATTCCCTAACTTCAAAGTGATTTCATAGTTTAGATAGAAGAGCATCCTACTAGACACAGAATGGTCTTAGATTCAAATACCGGTAAAGATCATGAATTTTTCACAAAATCTTTCTTCGATATTTAATAATTGAATCTGTTATAGTTCTGTATGTTGCAAAATAACTGTATAATAGTATATTAAAGAACGAATGTCATAATTTCCATTTTAATTTGTGAGTAGTTTCGAGAACGCTTCGAGAAAATAATCGACAATTATAACATAAATATTATGTTTTTATTTTTGTACAACTGATGATGACTGCTTTGCAGTTGAAATGTACATATTAAAATAAAAATAATTTGTGAAGAAAAGTTATTTATTATTAATATTATTATAACATGAATTATTTATCCTATTTTTTCTATTATTCACTTCCTATACCTTTTTTAATTGAAAAATAGTAATGTCAAATTTTAGGGAAATTTGTCAGTTGGCGGTATTAATATTATGACCTTTGATAATTCATTTGATAACTCTATCTTTATTTTTGTAACACCATACGATATTTCCTATTTCATGCTAAATTTACTCCTTTTTGTCTTCTCTTCTTCTTAATTCTTAGTTTTAAATTCAAAATTATATAAAATTAAAATTCTTAACAATCGTTCGTTTGTGTTCGTTTATTTAACGAGATTTGACATTTGATATATATACAGTGTGTCCCATTTAGAAGTGCCACCATTGGGATCTCGAGAACTATAAGAGATACGATGACGGTTAAATGGAACTTTTTGTGCGCGTTTGGGAGGCCATCTCACATGTGCTTTTGTTTTTCCAAAAATTCTCATAGGGCACTAGATAATGACGAAAAACTGAATATTGTTGATTTTTTCTTTTTCAAATTACTTCTAAACTATTAGTAATTGAGAAAAACGTTTCAAATATAAAAGATAGATATTTTATAAACTAACCAGTGGCGTACGAAATAAATTTTTATATCAGTAAATTTTCGAGATATAACACAAACTTATATTTTTTTAAATGGAACCCATATCTTATTTTAGTCTCAAAAAAATAATTATTTTTTTCTCTTTTCAATGATGTAAGCGTTATTATGTTTTATATTTGTTTTGCTCATATAATTTAAATTTTTTCTTTATTTTTGTGAATTTTCTTATTATTTCTCAAAAAAAAAAAATTTTTTTATTAATTTTATTGAATTTGATCGATATAATTTATTTTATGCCTTTATTACTTAATATTTTTAGACTCAAAATTACAAATTACACTATAATGTGCCAAGGACGACCTGATACAAAATATTATAAAATTAATATGATACCGAGTTTTGAGCAAATTTTTCGAACGAAATAAATTATTTAAATACAGAGAGTATTTCTAAATAGAAATCTAATAATATTTTCAAAATAATTGTAAATTTAATTCAAAATAAAGAAAAAAATAATAATTTTGAAGGCAAAACAAATATAAAACATAATAACCCTTACAACATTGAAAAGAGAAAAAATAGTTATTTTTTTTTTGAGACTAAAATCAGATATGGGTTCCATTTAAAAAAATATAAGTTTGTATTAAATCTCGAAAATTTACGGATATAAAAATTTGTTTCGTACGCCACTGGTTAGCTAACAAAAATATCTATCTTTTATATTTGAAACGCTTTTCTCAATTACTAATAGTTTAGAAGTTATTTGAAAAAGAAAAAATCAACAATATTCAGTTTTTCGTCATTATCTAGTGCCCTATGAGAATTTTTGGAAAAACAAAAGCACATCTGAGATGGCCTCCCAAAGGCGCACAAAAAGTTCCATTTAACCGTCATCGTATCTCTTATAGTTCTCGAGATCCCAATGGTGGCACTTCTAAATGGGACACACTATATATATATATATATATATATATATATATATATATATATATATATATATATTATTGAAATTTTTAGCCACCAACCTTATAAAAATAAGTTGTACTAGTCTATTACATCAATCGAATGAGCTATTAACGAACTCCTTTGGGTGCTGTAATAGCTTTGTTATAAATGCAAAATAGAAAAAATATATTATAATAGATGTAACGTATTAAGTTAAGTAAATGTCACTCGGAGAAAAAGTCAAATTCTATATTTTTTAAATAGTTCTTATACAAGCAATTATTCAATATTTTAAGATATACATTAAAACACTAGTATTTCTTGAATTATCTAAGATGACGAAATAACCATTTTCGAACATCCTCATCTCCAGCATCGTCATAAACTTCCGGGGCTTCTCAAAAACAATCCCCGTTCAATTGAGGCAGCTATCGCACCCTAGGCGTGATTATTTCCTTATTTAACCTCTGCCCTGCACCCTCCCAAACTGCCTTTCATTTCGCATCTGAGCGGCGCTCGTTCGTCGTTTTCTTTCATGGGCCATTTGACGCGCTGGGTTGGGCCAAACCGGGTTGGGCATGGACCCGGACTCCGGACTCGTCACGGCGCCTGGATTACCAACGGACATTAACATTCCAGCGCGAATGAACGGGGCTTAGTAAACACGGATTAGCGTCAGACTCCACTTTCAAGACAGAACAAGTTTCTACGAGGATTGTGTGAATTAGAAAAGAAATCGATGAGAAAGACTACAGAGGAAGTAAGATAAATATTAACTGTTTCCAAAATTACCAGTCCCGCTGTATTAACTGTCCAATTTTCATAAAAATGACATAGGTACCTTTTTAGTTAAAAAGCAATTAGTTCTAAAAGGGATCATTAAAAACGGCACTCAAAAGGAAGTTTTTATTACGACATAGTAACTTTTAAATAAGAAAATCTAAACTATGTCCAGAAAGTACTTCATTATATATATTTCACTTATCTTTCATTACTAGACTATGACGCAGAAAATAAATGAGCAAATTGAAAAAGAGAAGAACCCAAGTGAAATAAAATGTGTACGAGAATATGCAATACAGCGGTGTTCACTTGTCGCTTGCTTCTAACGAACCTCTTTTATATGCATAAATGAAAAGGCTATAAATCCAATGTTTTTCTTTTTTGCACATAACAAACACTTATATAACACACTTTCGTATATAACGAACTATATTTTTATTAAATTTCTGCTTATAACGAACGTTTTCTGTCTTGTATTTACTTCGTTTACCGATTATTATTGTTCATTAGACTTGTATAACATACGATATTATACATATTTATGTTTATTGTTAATTTTTAATTCAAAGGTATTTCTTAGATGAAAGACAGTTATGTACTACAAGAATATTCTATAATTAAGAACTATTAATGAAAGATTTCCATATATAATTTTGTAATTGTATGAAGTGTAATACGCTGAAAGGATATTAATTTATAAGCACCTAAATTTCTTTCATATTTTAAGCTTTATATGCGTAAAGAATGGAACGCTTACGTTTAAATGGTACAACATTTTATGGGCCTTATAATGAAATTACGAAAGTTATGAGAAGACTGCAGGCGCACATTATTCGTAAACTGAATGAGACACTTCAAACAATGATACTCGGGTATATTTTATACGGTGTGCGAAACGCTGTTATCGTATAAAGCTTTCTCACCTCACCTACTAAATAATATTCACTGTATGATGAAAGGAACTTTCCGAATCGGTGTTTACGAACACTTTGAAGTGCCGGTGACGTAGCAAGAAAACAAAAGTGACATCCAGGCAAATGACGTGGTAGCACTAGCACCAGCACCCCACCTGTTGCGGTAATTTCATCAAATTCATTTGTTTGCGTTTCCGTAATAAAATTTACTAGACTTTTAGTAATTGCTCGTTACTTTGTAATTAAATGAAAATTAATTCAATTATACGACGAAATTTAATTTTAAGACCGACTCAAGCCAGGTTCCGTATCCTAAAGTAAACAGTTAAAAAACGAAAACAAATAGAACGGGATAAAGAAACTCAAGGATGAATAAATGACTTCGGAGTTGCTTTAAGGCTATAACTTAAATCCAAATACGATTTACAACTGCAATGACAGTTAAGGTTACACTGTAAAATTCCTGACACACGATCAATCACATTCTTTTCTCGTCAAATACAAGTAAAAAATCTCAATCTATTTTACGTCCTAGTATAATCTATTTTAACAATAAATACGAAAATTATTAAGGTAATAAATTACAAAACATGTATGTATAAACGCATAACTGTATGCGTTAAATAACCTATTATGATTCTGACGACCAGTCGAATCTTCGACGTTAAAATTTTGAAATTATTTTTCATGTGGATAAATTACTCGACTGGTGTATAGATTAATTAATAATAATTTTACTGGAAATCTAAGTCATACCGCATTAAATTCTTATAAAACTAATGTTTCGGTAAACACTTATACCTTCACCAGGGTAAGTAATATCTTACTTCATTAACATAAATTCATATATAGCAGGGCGCTTTAAGTTCAGGCTGGACCTGCGCATACTAGCAAACCTGAAAAAATCGACGACAATTTCTTTGGCTTGTAAATGAATCCCCTTCCGCTTAATACCAATGTTAGATATTGAGCGAGTGTTTTCCTCGCTGAAATAAGATCATATAATAATTACTCATAAATAAATTTCAAGATAATTAGACAAACTGTTCGGCAGTAGCCTTTGATTGAAGTTAATTACTTTCTCGTACTCCGCCGGAATTATGTTAGCGTCAATATGAAATTCTGTGTGAAACTTAAAAAATCTTATGAAGGAAAAGACATGTTAAAATTCACTGCATAACATCGTTAGAATTTACAAGCGTAATATAGTAGGACAACTTTTAAATCAGACACAATTTGAAAAATTTTATCAATATTTTTGCGTAATAACAGATATTTTTAGTTGTCTCAGTATTTTACTAGCAATTTCATTCTATTTACAAAATGATGTATCTTTGCAATACTACGTTGTCCCTTTTTTGAATAAAAACTAAGTAAATTTTCACAAAATGTAAGACTAGGATATAGGTATGTTTTTTCTTTATTTGAATGTCATATTTCAGAAAATACAGAATTGCACTAGGCTCCCGTGGCTCAATGGTTAGAGCAATGCCTCTTAGTCATGAGTGCGCTCGGAGTTCTGGGTTCGAATCCCACTAAGGCATGGATGTTTGTGTATGTAAACCTACCCTGTAATTGGGATTTAATCCTGATGGGAGGTTTTTTAAAAAAATAAAAATAAAACTAAAATAATAATAAAGTGTATGAAATATATAGATAACTCAAAACCTACATTTTTTTTTAAGTTTTCTCATTATTGTTTTCAGTGACATTTCTATATAAATATATAAACGCGGACTTTACCTAATTAGTCTGAAATTAAAATTAAGTAAACTAACATATTTGACATGAAATTCAAACCTCTTCCCACAAATTAATACTGTTGCATGGATTTTAAAAAAATTATTGATCATCATTTCTTAATTCTCTTTTACATATGAATTATAACTAGTACTCTTACATGAAAATTATTCCAAAGATTTTAATTTAGATTCGTAGAAAACATGATTTCTGCGAATCCGTAAATCAATTTGCAGGCTAGTGACTAAGTCGTTAAATGCTAATTCGAAAATAACGAGAATTTAATCACATTTGTGCGCGTCAAGTTAACTATTTATTCATCAGAATGCACTTGTGATAACCTAAAAATGTGTCTGATCGCATTTTGTCAATCTAAAACGAAAGAATAAAATAAAAATGAAGTAATTATTAAAACATAAAATACTTTAAGATTGGAATAATTAAATAAAATGTCAATGTCAACTAAGTACAGACTGATGCTCAACTTTTTTCCCTTCTCCGCACCCTGTCACTTATCCTGCGGTGTTGCCACTTTTTCATAACTCCTTATTTTCAACACTGCTCATGTACTGGGAACAGTGCAGACATCCCTAGTCCATACTTATTTGACGGCAACTATAAAAACACTTAATATTGACATTAACAAATGAGCAGTACATTTATACTCTTGTTGTTGCTAGGTGCTAAATAAGTACTTTAAAAATAACAACCAAAATTTTTCAATATATCAAACTAATTTTCAAATCTTATTTTTTTAATTTTGTGCGTCAATCGTGCAAAAAAACGTAATAAGCATTCCGGTCAGTAAGTGCTCTTCTACCGACTTCGTCTTTTAGTTAATCCGAATGCTGACTAATATAAGTCAATGTAACTGTAATTAAAAAATTCCCTATGAAGCCTCAAATCATAACGCTACACTAATGGCAGTTCACATAACCTCACAAACAAATAATTGGGAAACTAGTGCACTCTCTACGCTTGGCCGCGAACTTTTTAATACACCAGCATACGAATATTCATAACAGGTTTCTTTGTACAGCAAAATATGCAACTATACCCAAATCGGTCAAGCAGCCGATGCACGTCATCACTTAGTGTAAAAACCTTATGCATTAAAATCACTAACACTGAAACATGAAACAAAATTTCAATCATTTTTAACCGTCAAAAAGTGTATGGCCTTATATAATTATTATTAAAATGAATAGTAGGGTTCATTACTTATCGCATATTACATAAATAATATATAATGTACATCTACTTTTGTTCATTTATTTGTTGCTTTAGTTGGCAACATAGATAATTTGTATGTTTATACTGTCAAAGTTATTATTTGAAAATTTGAAAAATATTTGTATCGTGTGTGAACATTTGTGCGTTGTAAAGGCCTATTTATAATAAAGTAATGTTAAAAGCAAAGCAACAACGAAATATGACCGTTAACACAAACACAAAATCTGTGATTTATAATAAATGCCAAAGATAGCCCTTGTAATCAATCAGAAGAATTCGGTATAATTCTTTAAAATTCGGCTCACTTTTATTTATTGTCTTTACATGACATACATCAGTATAAGTAAGGTTAGTATTATAAAATAATTTAAATAGAAGTGGACAGTGAAGAAATTATAGTATTTATTTTGTAGATGTGACAGTTCATGAACGTGTCAATAATACAGATTTTTATAGTAGAAGTACAAGTGGGAACAACAATGCTCGTTAATAGCCAGAAGTTCTAGTGCGCATGCCACAAACTATAAATTTCTTTAGAATCCGCGGACTATTCTGACGGTTGGAAACTGATCAGGGGTAGAAATATTTTTCTGAACGAATAAATGATTTTTAATCGTAATTTAAAATTTCTGCTGTGCGAACATTTTTAACCTGATGCGCATGCTCAGAATGATTTGTGACGGTTTCTGACTGTTGTGCGAACAAACCTAATATCTTCTACTCAGGTCTATTCACTAAAAAGTACGTTAATTTTTATCGTACAAATATGCAACGCTAAAAAGTAAATATTAGCGTCAGTATTAACGGTATTTCATAAAAATGTTATTCTCTAAAGCACTGGTTAAAAATTCCGTTAATATTTAACTTTTTAGCATATGCGCTAATTAATGATGTGAAGTGAGTTCCACATGACGAAATTAAACTGGAAAACATATGTCCTAACTTAATTTAATCGCCTGTCAAGTGTGAAAAGTATACTACATTGATGAATAATTTTAACTATTTATAAATATAATGTCCGACAGTGGTAATTACATATATTCAAATAAGTATTTGCAATATTTTCAATAATAAGTTATTTGCAGAATCAAAGAAAAGAGGTCCATGGGCAACAAACAAAGCAGAGTGAATTGTTATGAAAACAAAATTCTGCTTTCTGGAATATTAAATCCAAAAGATATACAAGTAGTTAATAACTAGTAATTAGTTTAATGTAATATTAATTATGAATTTATTAAAATATTATTACCCGTACCCGTAGTGATAGGTATTGCAGTGGTTCTTATTGGATTCTTCATATAGTGATAGTGTGTAAGAGCAGTAATTACATCTAAAACACAGTGCTTTGATAAACTAGAACTTCTGATAAATTCATAATCGGGCGAATGGGATAGATTACTTGTATTGCGAAGATTTCGAAAACGAAGTCTTACGTAAGAGCCAAAAATGATAAAATGTATTTTGGACACAATTTAAAATTATTAGTGTGTACCTATGTGTCATAAACTTATAAGTAAAACCATTCATTAATCATTATTTATTCATATACATATAAGGAAGAATATGAAGGAGGTCTTCGTTCAACATTGGATGTAGAAACCCATCCCTTCATTAAATTAGCTACCTAATTGTAAATATTGTGTACATACATATACATATTTAACTTTATTAAACATTTAGATTTATTTAACATTGTAATTCTGGGGAGTCTAAATAAAGGCTATTATTATTATAAGTAATAATTAGTTCAAATAAATTTATTAATGTTCTTATTTTTCATTCAATCTCTCAATTTCTTCCAATAGAAGAATACTTATAACTACATTTGCAAGCAATTTTTAATATTAACGTTGCTTTAAAATTTTAACACTATGTATCAAGATGACGTTAAATTTCATGATTTTAGCGTTGTTCAATTAACGATTTCTTTAAAATATTAACGTATATCTGCTTACTGAATAGAAAATTCAAAATTAAAGAATCCGTTAAAATTTTAACGGTGACCTTGGAGTTTAACGTACACGCTAATTTTACAGAATAGACCCGATTCTGTATTTCAAAAGTTATTGTCAATGGGTCAATTATTACTTGTGTTGTCACAAAAAAATACCTATCGAAGTATATACGAAAACGTGGATAGATGGTTAATATTATCGTTATTGTAAAAAGAGAAAAAGCCAATCTTAATAAATCTATGTATAGTATTGTGACCCTAAGTTGGTTGTAATACCCCATTACTATCACCTCTGGCATAATCTCCTTGCAGCTGAAGCAATCTTAGGCGGTCATGTCCCGCATGACAATTGCGCGTTGCGGGGCATTGTTGTCGGGCCACGGTCAGGCCCGGCTTTAGAGGGCATTCGCGGTATGGCGGTATTCGCATTCGCCCCTAGCTGCGGCACGTACCCGAATAATGATCGGAATATTGTTGTCGATGCATAGCGTGATGGGGTGTGTGTGTGAGTGTGGGTGGATGATATTGTATTGTATTAGTTGCGAGGGGAATAGTGATATTTCAATTGATATTGGGGTTATTATCATGGTGATATTGGTTTGTTATCAAACCCCAATGGATAAATTAAAGAATTAGGAATTTATGACAGTCCGCAAAGTACACATACATATTGCATATTAAGCTGTCGCTATAATATTAATTACACATACTTATAAAATATTCACTCTATTACAGATAACTTCTCTTTTATGAAATTACCACTCAAATCAGGGACCTCTATACATAATTTTAGATAAGAATAAAGCAGATGAATAATTTAAATTCATTCATACACAAACATTATATTTTTGTTTATAAACATAACTCTACATCACCCCCCTTTTCAAATATGATTGGCTAATAATGTCAATGGTGCTGAAATGCAAATGGGAATATTCAAGAATCAAGTACTTTCAGCAGTATTTTAAATATTTAATTTTTTTAAATAAAACAACCTGTAACAAAACCTAACCATCAGTCAATCTATTAAGTCTTCGTTTTGTGGCACGTAAACGGTAGCAAAAGTTAGCAGGAGCACATTAAACAATTGACGCTAAATAATATAAAAGAACAGAAAACATTTTGGCAATGAACTTGGCACTCCGGCTCTTAATGGCTGAACAATATTGTCATAGCCATTCATATTTTGGCAGGTGCCGAAATTTATACCGGAATGTATAAATGCTACCGGGAGTGGAACCACTGCCTTTAAAAAACTGATCCTAATGTGATAACTAAATGTTACTTTCCTGACGGATGCGAACACATCGACACATCACGTAGGTAAGTGAACGTGGAATAAATCCAGAAACTGAGTTTTACGTTTTACTTTGTATAGTACTTTTAAAGAAACTATTATTCACCTACCAAGAAAGAAAAATAAGTACAAGAAACATAAAATGGCATGTAGTCTGTCCGCTACTTAGGAATGAACACCGCATACTTATATTTTAATAAAGTCATAATATTGGAATAATAAAAGTCAGCTGGTGCATTTTAACCAGCAATATAAAACTTCCTGGGGTAGTTTGAGAGGAAAGTTATATGTTTGAGAAGCATGGCACGTAGCTAGTTGTATATGGCTGTTGTGTAACGAAGAAGAATACACCGCGAACCGCCACAATCACGTGTTCTGTGTATGTGAGTATAAACCGAATCATTCACCGTTGACCGGTTCTGGCTAGTTCCGGTTGCACCGCCCGCCTATTTCGTTTTTCTCCTTTATTTTCATTTCGTCTTTGCCTTTTTTCTCCGAGCACTTTTCTTTTTTCTATGTGCAAGATGAAAGTTGCTGATGGAATTTTAAAATTTTTTCCGACTTCTTTCTTCACTTCTGTGTATTTGCAAAGAAAATATTTTAATAAGTATTCAAGAATGTTCCTGGTTTAATGGAATTAGTTCAATGAATTTCCCTGTCAATAAAACTGGAAAATGCAGCGAAATAGGAAACTGAAACGAGCAGATATTCAAGTTGAATTTCATAGAAGATTAAATTGACAATAATACAAATATTGCAATAATGCTCTTCCCTTTGTAATTGGAATAAATAAATTAACGACATATTAATACGACAGTAATATTGTAATTAGTTTTAATACCAATAGAATTTTGTGATTTTATTTACCATCAAAGTAAACTAGGTGAAGCTTAATTTAATTTTAGCTCCAAACTCCAATATTTGCTTATATCAACTGTAAGAATTTTTTGCCGATTGACATAAAAAAAGTGAGATTTTTGACAGCTAATAGTCTGTAAAATACCACTTTTACTGCCTGTTGTTGCTATTTACAAAGCAACCATTCAACAAGCACATAGCAACATAATTTAATAGCGATAACTTTTAAAATAGGTATCAAAAATATTCACTAAATTAATTTTATATCTAAAATCGGCAAAAAAAAAAAATAATGTGTTCAGCACGGCACCCAAAAACAGATTTACAGCTTCGGTAGAATTCATTGCTTTAAATCTAGTATTTTAGTGCCTAGTTAAACAAATAACTTTTGTTTGATATTAAAATGGAGCTGCAATACTTCGTTCACCAAAAATATCAAATCTGTTTTGAAACAAAGAGAAGGAAATCCAGAAGTCTGTGCGTTATATTACCGGTTGAGATTCAAATGGTACAGATTCGAATCCAACAAACGGCAAATTTGAAACTTGAAAATTATTTTCAATACAACAAAAGTGATTTCTCTCAATGGTATTCATATATCACCATTACTGAAATCTGCGAATAAAAGCAGATTGACACATCTAGGAATGGGTAATAAGACTTGATGATTTTTAAAAGATGTCCAGGATAAGGTGTCCAATATGGGGATCTCGAGAATTAGAAGAGATACGAAGTAGGTTAAATTAGACAAAATTTGTCTCATGACGACACCATTTTAGCGATGTCGTGTTTATCAAAAAAAAAATCTGTTTCATCTATATTTGATTAAATATTTTGCTCATGGTTTAATAAATAAAAATGAAGATATATTGGTATTAATTCGCCTAGCCGCACCCTGCCCATTTGTTGGCGTCCATCTCTCATTCGCAACTGCTGAGAGCAGTAAATTCCGTGCGACTCGTATTTTTCTCAGGCACGTCGTCGCACGTCTCGCGTATGTCTTACTGGATTATGTCTCGACGACATTCTGTCAATTTTCTTGTCACAGTGAAAGGGCGACTTGGATCCTTTCATGCGCGGCTTTAAACTTACATGTCTTTTGTCAGACGCTGGAGACTTGAGGCTCCAGCCAACGTATACAGACTTTGATCGTTTGGAATGTCTTAGTTCTTTCAACAGACGAGGTAATGTTGTATAAGAAATTGGGTTTCGATAAATAGCTATCTTATTACAAAGTTCAAGGCGAGCACTTTCTATATACACATTTATATCAACATGTGATACAATGGTTTTCAAAAAGAAACATATGTAAAACAGTATAATAATAGAAGGGTTATCAACTTCATAAGTTAAAGAGAAAAGAAAATATTTTATATATTTCAAAATATAAACTATATAAATAAAATTACTATTTGCACGATCGGGTTTTTTAACCCTACAGTAATCACTCAAGGTCTGTGAGACCGGACACAAATATTAGTCCGGTAAATGAGATTTTACAGTCTTATTATTCTTTACGGTACTGTATTATTACTAAGCAACCTACTTGATATTATATTTTCTTTTATGTCTGCAAAACGATTTTCTTTTCCCATTACCAAAAAAGGTAAAATGTGTTCCTATATCTTTAGCGGATTTTTCTGGGATAAATTTTTAGTCTGTTTCCGAAGATTTTATTAGGTATTGAACGAGAATATAGTTTTCCGTATTCATTTTTGAAAAATATTAAAAATGTAATAGTTATTTACGATATAAGTGGGGTATAGACATTATTAACGTACGTATTGTGAATTACCCTACGAGCCCGTAGGGCGAGTTAGGGTAATCACATAGTGCGTTAATAATGTAGTACCCCACGAATATCGTACAAAGTTTTATATATCACCGTTAAAATTATTTCAAAATAGCATCATTTTGATAAAAAAATAAATTAATCAAGATGACGATAGGATCTATTTTGTTTGAAAATCACAGAAAAGCGTTAGTAGTCTATGATCGTGTCTCAGTTACCGAATAACAACAAACTGTTATTCTAAATAAATTTTTCTGATGTCAAACCGTTTTGTTGTGATTTTCTTCGAAAATGAGTTTGCCAGGCTGTTCTTCTGAAGAAAAAACGTCCGATGTGCCCGTAAGTATTGAGGAAGAAGCAAATAATGTAATATCCGGACTTGTCCCATCAAAATCTGGAGCCAAATATGAATTGGCATTTAAAAAATATGAGCAGTGGTGCATTTTGAAAAACATAGAGAACATTACCAGCGAAAAGGCATTACTAGTATATTTTAAAGAACTAAGTAACAGCCAGAAGCCCTCATCCCTTTGGTGTTACTACTCGATGCTGAAGACGGAAATATCGATCAAGAAGCGCATTGATATAAAAAAAATATGTCAATCTCACAGCTTTGCTGAAAAATATAGCAAAAGGTTATAAACCTAAAAAGTCTAAAGTTCTAAACAGAGAAGATACCGTTAGATTCCTGCAGACAGCAGGGAACGAGAAATATTTATGCATGAAGGTTAGTCATATACAAGGTAATCATGTATTTTATTGGTTGTAACGTATAATAATTTTCAGGTTGTTTTGATTTTTGGTTTGGCGGGTGGATGCAGAAGAGAGGAGCTTACATTTCTGAGGATAAGCAACGTCATAGATGAAGGATCATGTTTTAGAGTCGTAATTCCGGATACCAAAACTAATACAAGTAGAGAATTTTTTATAACGGTTGGAAATATTGATGGTATTAATCTAGTTCAGACTGTCAGAAATTACGTGAAACTTTGTCCTAAAATTTGCTCCAATGATCGTTTTTTTCTGGCATACAGAAATGGTCGATGCACGAATCAACCTATTGGGATAAATACAATAGGAAGCATGCCGAAAATAATTGCAGAGTTTTTGGGGTTGCCTGATGCAAAGGAATTTACTGGTCATTGTTTCCGGCGCACCTCCACTACAATGTTGGCAAATGCAGGAGCAGATCTCCGCGACAAAAAAGGCACGGTGGATGGCGTTCTGATTCCGTTGCGGAAGGCTATATACAGACTTCCGCTGAGAATAAGAAGAAAATCGCTGTCCAAATTTTGGGGAAGAATGGAGCAGTTTCATCCGAAAAATCTGATACCACCGTCTCAGTTACTAATTCTAGTTGTACAAGCACACAAGTAAAAACGGCCAGTGTTAACGAAGGTGTTAATTTATATAACTGTTCAAATTGTGTTATTAATATTTATAAACAATAAATAATTATCTTTTCTTGGATTTGTGAGTTGTCAATTTCATTACCGCACTAGTGTGGTAATAATTTCATTAAAGCACTCATTGGGCTAACAAGTCCATTACATAACTAAAATGAGTGGGATATGGTATAACTTATCCCACGGTGATATATAAAAAATATTACAAAATTGGTTGCTGTCATTACAGTTTTATTTTTTTTTAAGAAGAAAGAAATGAGGAATTATAGCAAACTTTCATCCAAAAATGCGACACAGGTATGAAATAAAATGTTGTACATATACGTCCGTGAAATGATTTTTACGGAACTCATTTCGAAATTCCTGACTCGGCTCCTTCGTCGCCTCGCCCGGAAACATCTTATTCGTACCGTAAACACTAATTTACCGGATTTATAACATAAATTACTATTGAATAATTTAAAAACCAGCGCCTTAAATAATCTACACTCGTCTTGTCTTCTTAGTACCTTTCTAACTAATGAGTGTTTTTTTTTTTTTGCTTAGATAGAACTTATGAAAGGGTTAACTGTCAAACGAGCTGTCATACTGTGTTCACTTTTTGACATTCATGATCAGTATACTCTGGCAAAAAATCATCATGAATAGACTCACGCTTGAACAACGCTACCAAATTACCAACATTGTTCGTGTTATTCGTGACATACGGCCAGCAGTGCTCGAAAAAGTGGCTCAAAATTGGACGTCCAGAATGCGCTTCGTCAAGAACAGCCGCGGTTGCCATATGCCCGAAATCCTTTTCAAATGTTAATGCCATGTATTGATCTTTCGAATAAACAAAAAATTTTGATTAAAAATTAATTTTTTGTGTTACTTTTTACAATTTGAAGTTATAAGAACTTACCGATCAGGAAGCTGAGGCGGTGAGTGAATAAAAACAACCATCAAAGTTTACTTTAAAAATGACAACCACAATTTTTTTAAATATCAAAATAATTTTCAAATCTTATTACCTCCCGCTACCCTTGGTAAGGGAGGTATAGGGATCGTGCTAAAAATCACGTATCGAGATTTTAGTAAATGACCACGTTTTAAGGTCCCTAGAATCCAATTTTCACATTTTCACGATGATGTGTGTATGTGTGTGTGTGTGTGTGTGTGTGTGTGTGTGTGTGTGTATGTATGTATGTGTGTGTGTGTATGTGTAGGGATTTTGTCTTCGCTCTAACTCAAATACTATCATTCAGAAAATTCTGAAACCTTGTATTTCTATCCTATTCTAATATGAAAAGAAGCCATTAGATTTTGGTGTAAATCGGATAACCGGAAATGGCACTTACCTGAAGCTCATAATGGTTTTTCTTCAAAAAATATCATTAAATGACATTTTTTCGCATTTTGTCTTATGAAAATTAAAGATTATTGAATTTTGTACAGGAATATATTAATAGTTTTTCTACATATTTTGCAGATAAATTTAAAACTATTTTTTACCTCCCGCTACCCTTGGTAAGGGAGGTATAGGGATCGTGCTAAAAATCACTTATCGAGATTTTAGTAAATGACCACGTTTTAAGGTCCCTAGAATCCAAATTTAACATTTTCACGATGATGTCTGTATGTGTGTATGTGTGTGTGTATGTGTGTGTGTATGTATGTATGTATGTATGTGTGTGTGTGTGTATGTGTAGGGATTTTGTCTTCACTCTAACTCAAATACCATCATTCTGAAAATTCTGAAACCTTGTATTTCCATCCCATTCTAATATGAATAGAAGCCATTAGATTTTGGTGCAAATCGGATAACCGGAAATGGCACTTTACCTGAAGCTCATAATGGTTTTTCTTCAAAAAATACCATTAAATGCCATTTTTTCGCATTTTATGTCTTATGAAAATTAAAGATTATTGAATTTTCTACTCGAATACATTAATACTTTTTCTATATATTTTACACATAAATTTAAAAATATTTTTTTTTGTTAGTCGCGAAGCCTAAGATAAACACAATAATTCGTTTGTTACACAGTTCATATTTCAAATGAATGTAACTGACAGTTAATGTCACTGTCAAAAAACTAATCACTTCAAATTAATAATAGTGACATTTTAAAAAGAAAATAGTAAATAAAGCAATAGTTTTCTGCAATGGAACAGTTTGCAGCGGTAGTAAATACGTAAGTATGTATTTAAATTAATAAAAATTCAATAGCGGGAGGTTTTGTGTTGGCCACATCAGATTTTTTTTATTAGTCCCGAAGCCTAGGATAAACAAAATTCCTTTGTTCATATTTCAAATGAATGTAACTTACAGTAAATGTCACTGTCAAAAAACAAATCACTTCAAATTAATAATAGTGACATTTTAAAAAGAAAATTGTAAATAAATCAATAGTTTTATGCAATGGAACAGTTTGCAGCGTTAGTAAATACGTAAGTATGTATTTAAATTAATAAAAATGGATAGGAAAGTAAAGCGAAGGAAGATTGTTGCGTAACTATTATTGTGGTCCGGATGGGGTTATTCGCTATCAAAAATCGGTCACTTTAATATGTTCTTATGTATGGATGCTATGATGACTGTGGACAAGGCGAAAGAAGAATGTTGTTAAAGAGTGAAGTGAGTCAGCTGAGCTCTTACTCTTATCCCTTTTCTTATTGTTACTATTGTTTCCGGGTATTTGCTAACCCCCTAAGTGGGAATCGCGTGATTTTATGTACGTATGAAAGTATGTAAAAATTAAATAGCGGGAGGTTTTGTGTTGGCCACATCAGATTTTTTTTTTTAATTTTGTGCGTCGATCGTGCAAAACATGTAATAAGCATTGCGGTCAGTAAGTGCTCTTCTACCGGTATCGGATGTATTGGAGATCTCGACTTCATATCGATTTCCAAAATCATCCTCAACCGGTAGTAAGCACTTACTGCTCTTAATACTTAAATAACTATATCATTTTATAAGAGTAATTTAACTCACCAGTAATTGCAATTGAACGTACCTGCAACAAAAGATAAAAATATATAAAGGAATAAGTAACATAAGCAATAGTAACACGTTTTCATAACATAATACAAAAGTGTTCTACAAAATAATATTTTATAGCAAAAATGTATACCTATAAAAGAAAAAATACTGATATGATGCAACACCCAAAAACGTTCTATAACAAAAAACCCTTTATTTCCGAAATATCTCAATTATACCATTTCATTTTTTTATTAATATTCATTATTCAGCATATACATTCGTATTTTTTTACTATTTTCCTTTAATTCGATTGAGCCGTAATCCCCCATTATAATGTAATTTTTCATTATATTGTTTTTTAATCACATATGTCTTGGTAACGTGTGTGACACAATTTACAAAATAATTGCAGCAAAATTAGTTCTAATATCTGTTAATTTGTGTTACCAGACAAGGTGCCCTGCTGCTCCTCGGCAATGCACCAACCCACAAGTAAGATTTTCAAAAGCTGGCGTTGCTGAATGTGGCTTCGTAGAAATTGACCATCCGACTTATAGTTCAGATCTAGCCTCCTGTGACTATTTGTTGTTTCCAATTCTCAAAAATCGCTAAGGGGAACAAAATTTAGGGACGATAACGAACTTACAGTGGCATTTTGCGGACAAACCAAAGGAATATTTTTAATGGGTTAAAAATGTTATTAAAACGCAAGGGGCCTAAAATTGAAAAATATTTTTTTTTATTGGTGTAAGTTAATGTTAGTAAGATTCTTCTATAAAACACTACCAATTTAGCTTCACTAGCACTCTCAACATTTTAAAAATTAAAAATCCTACACCCTTCGAAAATGCAATTTTCGCGCCAGTGTAAGGACGTGAAAATATTAATTTGCACAGCTAGTCTGGTAAAAACATATAAACTGCTAGCCGTGAGAAAAAAGTACGTTGACATTCGCGAGTAAATGGCACTGGCACTTCAATCATCTGTTAAATCGCAGTATTCTCAACAACTCTTGCTTTATATTTATATATAAGATCAGGTTTCATACAACAAATACATAAGTAAATATTAAAATAGATAATTATTTTCGGTAAATAATGGATGCAAATATTTGTGGTGCTTCTTCCGCTCACGAAGATTCGAACGAAAACTATACTGAATATTGTACACCTGAAGAAATATGTGAAAAAGCAAAGAAAGTGACACAGAATTTACTACCAAAAAAATCAAACGAGATGAACAATTTACAAAACAACCTATTTATGAAATAGTGTGCTTCAAAAAAAGTAAGAAGGTACTGCGAAAATATGATTCTAACCTCTAATTTATCAGAACTATCAGAAAAATACAAGTCTTCAACCTTGTGATCAATTCATTCAATGTTAAAAGCATCCATATTAGTCAAACAAGCCTATTCGAAAGTAACATCCTTTTTTAATAAAAAAAAAAAAAAAAAAAAAAAAAAAAAAAACAGTTGGACGTGTTCCTAAAAAATCTAAAACTTTCTATCGGCACGAGATAGATGCATTTCTGACACGAGCTCCGGATGAAATATATTTGTTCTAATTTGTCTTTGTCGTGTAGATAAAAAATATTGTGTAAACCACGACAGGAAAGTGATTTTCCGGGCTTTTAGAAATAGCCAGTCTCGACTACGCCTCGCCTGCAATATTTTCTTTCAACCCGGAAAAAGTACACTTTCCCGCCTTGGTAATATACTGTTGTTGCAGTTTTAATCTTTTCTTTTCATGCCTAGTCCGAGAATACAAAAACGACCCGTCATACAGTTATAAGTTCTAGTTTTAATATAAAAGACCCATGTGCTAATTTAGTCCTATAATAATAATAAAAAAAAAAACATTGTATTCCTTACATAACGGATTTCAAGTGGACACCCGGTAACTATTGAAAGCTGCTCCAAAACTACTACTAAAATCTATTAATAGTTTAAAAAAATGTTTTTTTTTTTAATTAAGTTGTGTTTTATATTCTTAGGGCTCATTTCACCCGCACAATGAAAAAGAGCGGCCTTGATATTACAGTATTACTCAACACAAATATAAATGCTAAGAGATAATGCAATTACGTTAAATATTTCCTCCAGATAATTAATAACAAATACGTATGTACAAAATTATTGAACGTCTAAGCAAGGTCTGCATTAGCGGCTGGTACATTCCAAAATCAGAGTGCAACAATACGTTCCGCGTGCATCGGTAGGCATCGTATTAATATATGTACAAATAAAATTAACCGCAGCATATATAGTAGGTGACACGAAAGAAAACTTGTGTGGTAAAGAAGAGTATTCTACATAATGGGTGCACTTCGGTGCAATCTACTACTCTTGGTTGAAGTGGTTCATACATTAAGTATAACTAGTACTAGTAAAATATTTCTAATCATAATGCCGCTTTACAGAAATCCTCCTGGCATTTAACATTCCTCAGACCGATTTTCTCTCGTGTCACCGACTGTATACATCAAATACATCATTCTGCAAAATATTATACGTATGACAATTATTTTATTAAAGTAATATTTAGAAAACAATCTACATGCATCTGTTGAAAACACAAATTGTTCAACGTCAAAGACAAAATAATTTCAATTTACAAATAATATCGCATAGAGGAAAGGCGGAAAAAACTAATAAGCGAAGTGAAAAGATATCTTGGGCATAGAAAAACTAGGCAATAACAGCAGGCAAGTTAATAATGTTCATTTTTCCAATAAGTGTGGGCGGTGGTGGCAGAGCGCACAATGGCGATACAAAGGCGTCAATTTGATTCAGTGACGGAATAGAGGATTCATCAAGTGTGGAACGAGGTGGCGCCCGTACGTGCGAAGCGTGCCAATGAAGTACTACTCAGGGCTGAGGGCTGAAGGCTGAGGCTCACGCCTAAAGCTCAACCCGTCAAAAGGAAGGTCACTGAACTTACAACCCGCCAAGCTGGATGGGAAATTATTCTAATGTCAATGTCAGAGCTTCACCTACTATTCACTGTCACGGAGGTACTTAATCATCTATTAACACAAAGTATCCCAGTAATGATCGCACTAACTTACTATCACATGATCTAGAACAGGGGTGCGCAAACAGTCGATCGCGAGATATTTTTAATGTGATCGCACACATTCGCAACATTTTAGTTTACTCTCGTTTGCGTGGTCTCAAGTTCCTATAAATTTGATAATTGTTGGAAAGCTTAAAAAAATCTCTTTTCAGTGATGTAACTTTCCAATAAGGCGTCCATATAAAAATTGAAACTTTGACATCATAACTAGAAATTCAACAGTGATAATTTTTTTAGCGTCACCATTTGAGAGGGGTTTTCATATTTGTTCATTGTTTCAGTGAATTACAACAATGAGATAAACCTTATTAACATAAATACTGTTTTCATAATCTAGATAATATTAACCATTGGGAATCAATTTTCAAACTTCCATAATAAATTAATTAATTACAACTAATTATGAAAAGGTATTATTTCAACATTAATATTACAAATTTTGATACCATATTTATTCATATAGCTTAACCCATATTTAATATTTTAAAATATGGAAATTGATAGAAATAATATTCAACTTTAGTTAGAAATAAAACAACGGTATAAATTCCATTTTATATATTCCTGCTAAAATAAGAAAATGGCTTCTTACTCTCACGTTCACGTTTACATAAAAAGAGTCACAATAACCGAAAGTAGGAAACAATGGCACATACGAGCAAGAAAACTCTCACATTGTGCAAGACTGAAAACCGGAACTGACAAGGAGGGAATACACGACTCAGCGCGGAAGGATGAAAAAGCCTGAGACGATCTTTTTAAAACAGTCTTCATGTTATTTCTCAAATGCACGTCCTTTCAAAATAAAATTATCCGGGATAAGTGAAACGGAAGATGACGCGCAGAAAATAAAAGCTTGCGCACGTATGAATATATATCTTCCAGTTTTAAAAACATCCCAAACAGGAACGGCCCGTATTCAATTAAATTAATCGAAGTTAATGTCCGGGATTCTTCTTGCTTCTTACCATCTGCTCTGTTTTACTTCATTCATTGATCTTAAATTCCAAACATTGCTGCAAATTCCTCATAAAATATTCACTTAAGAAATTGAAAAATTCAATTTGAAAATTAAAATAAAATAAAACTCATCCCCCTGGGCAGAAGTGGCCCCGTTACAGCCCTGTTTTATAGCGTTCTGTTCTTTCTGTTAGGTTTATTCGTTACGCCTTTGAACACGTAAAAGTCTGCAATATCGGAGAAATATGGTTTGTCGATACGGCTCTTGTGCCATATGGACGCTTGGTCAGATTTCCCCCATCCTTAACTCCTTGACCGGCTCTGGAGGGGATGGCGCCAGCCTGCTACGATCTTAGTTTTGTCTTGTGACGTATTTTTGTTTTTATTCCTGTTGGGAACTTCGTCATTTGATTCCGTTTCTTGTTATTAGTTCGGGTCGGGTATGTTTGCCTTGTATTTGTGGATTGCGCCAATGCTTCTCATTAAATCGATGAAATAATAGGACGCACAAATATCGCAGTACAGACAATTTACCACAAATAAGACGAAACATTTTCATTCAAACAATACATTAATATCTTGTGTTGTATTATTGATTTAACAGTACCACATTTTTTTCTCTTATCCTGCATCTCGAGAATACATGGCGGGTCTTTATGGTATAAAGTTATTTAAGAAGATGTTGATAACGGTAGCGTGTTGTAAATAAAAAAAGACAAACTACTATAAAAAGCCAAAATAGTTGCTCAGTAAACATAATATACTTTATTTTTATTTCGAAAACAAATATTTTCTAATTTCTCTACTTTTGCTAAAATCGCACGAAAGAAAATTAAAATTAACTATATAATTTGTAAATGTATTGAATAATAGGTACAAGTACAATAATATACATGAGAATATAGATATATTTATCATTATTAAAATTGACGGCCGCTTTTGAAGGCGAATAAACTAGTTTGATTCCAAAATAAAATATATTATTAAGAACGAGTTTATATATTTATTTTTTCAACATTAAACAATTCAAAAAACATTTTAGTACTTAAAAAACTTGCAAAAAGCGAGGGGGGGGGGGTGTCTCGCAAAGAAAATTCGTAGTGCGAGGATAAAAAGTTTGCATTGGATATTTACGAAGTTACCGGTCGAATTATTATCACCAGTTATTTGGCCCACAGTTTTTTAAAGTAACCGAAACAATTTTGAAGTAATTTCTTTCCATAACCCATAATCAAAGTTTAATACTTACTGACTAATAACTACTGAAGCTATTAATTTTAAAATGCATTCTTTATTAAAAGTTAGGTTATCTGGTAGTACAGTAAATATGCACTTTTTGCCCTTGTTACAAAACTATAATAAGTACGGTCCATGGATCTAGCGCTAGATGGATGTACGGACAGATTTTCCTCGTGCAGAAGCTAGTATATAATTTAGTAGTAGTATTTTGTGCTAGATAAGCTAGGCGCATTTTTCAATAAATTTGAAAATCCTCGATAAAATAACGTATTTTATGCGATTGTCCAGAAAATGAGCTGTTTCTGATCACTTTCTAGATCGGAAATTCAGTCTTTATTGTCTATAAGTTATACTTTTTACATGTTAATTTATTTCTTATTTCCTCGCAAAAAAAATTATGCATGCCCATGGATTTTATTTATTCTTTTTTTTCAGGGCCGCGAAAAAAATATTGTACCCAACATGACATGAAATGTAGTTCAGTAAATAAAAGTATTAGCTATTATACCTACAATAGCAACTACATAGCACTTATTGTCATTGAACGTACCTAAATAACACTAAACCTGTCGCCCTATAGTTAACACGTCATTATCTTCTGTCATTGTTTTCTGCTTTAATTCTTGATAAAATTTGGGCATCAACTAGAAGTATATATTTTTTCAACTATATGTAACTACAAGCATTACCGTAATTTATTGTAATCTATATTGTTAATTTTGCTGAAGATGTACAAATTTTTGTTCAGAACGTCAAACAACGTTTGTTAATAAGGACGATTTATGACATATTGTCAAAATTTATGGAACCTACAACACTTATTAACGTCCATTTCACCACATCATTACAAAATTATAGTACCTACTGTACTACATTAGCTTAAAGCACAAGTTTATTATGTTAGTTTACCATTACATAAAGCCTCATTCGCAGCTCCGAAAATAAAAATTAAATTATACTTAAACATAAAACAACGATATAAATAATAGATTCTTATGAATGTGTTCACAGCTCTCGAAAATAAAATTAAACATAAGACATAAACAAGACAAAGGTTTGCATATATGATTGCGTACAGTGCTTTATTAAAATGTATGAAGTTGTTATTATTGCTTGTTAATTGAATATATTAAGAGACAGTTAATGTTAATTTACGTTTTATTTTCGAAGCTGAGAACACCAACCATAAAGTCTTAATTTTAATTTTATATATACAGGGTGTATTTAAATCTCTATTTAAAAATGCCATATCTTAATATGACCTCCATATGAAAAATAAAAGTTGCTATCAGTAACTCGTAAATGGTTAGATATAAAAAAAATTGAGTACTTCTGCAAACTCACCATACAAAAGTGCCTTAAGAAAGTGCAAACCAGAATCTCTTATTATTTCCCTGTATATATATATATTATTTCTTATTTTCGTAGTTGTGAATTAGCCTTATGTTTGTGAATTTAAATCTCATACCAAACACCTAAAAAAGTATTGCTGTATCATTCCAGAATGTTACTCCCTTAAATTTTATAATTGCAATATTCGTGAGAGTTCACTTTCGTTTTGTAGATTATCAGTATGCACAAGCACAATGAATAAAATTTACATAAGTGAACAAATTGTCTTCCTATCAATTCCGAATCGCCATTTCGAATATGATTGTTATCACTCCAGATATTATTAGTTCCCCTCCCTTTGCAATATTGATTGAAGAGCAAAACCGTTTGAAAATCGCTGAAGTGTCAACAATGAAGATTCTCCCAACGTCATCTATTGGATGGTGTCTAGCGAATGTCAAGTGTTTGTCATCAAATTTATGAGCGATGGCCAGCAAACAGGGTATGCGAAGGGCTGGAAAGTATACTTCGCACGTCGACTTTACGACGAACCTTCTTCCTCTGCCGCTGCAGAAACACATAAATCCAGATGTTGTCGATGAGTCTATGTATGAGATCTTATTATGGCTCATCACCCCAAAACTCACTTCTCCAATAACTATAAAGGTATTCATGGCCATAGTTACGGCAACAATATCGCCATCGAAAAACTCTATCCCAGATACAACGCTAAATACAACAATAAAACAGCATTTATAAACCCAATAAATATACTGAATTGTCTCGAATTGCTCGTTTTTCTTGTAACGGCTCTTCGGCATTTTGGACGAACTTCCTAACAATAAATTCCTCAAGTTATGGAAATTCTTATATTATTTTCACTGTAATATCGTCTATATTCACAATAATCATCTGTTCCTCAGATAGATATTTTCACAGATACAATATACTCGTATTGGCATTCATTAACAGTATGAATATGAAGCATATGTATTATTAGAATTTTTATTTCATTGATTAACTGATTAATACTTCCACTGCTAACCTACTATTAAAAACAACCCTTGGTGCGGGTGAGATTCTTTTTATAATTTAGATTTCGTTTGCATCAAAAGAAAAGCATTGACATCAAATTGCTGTTTCAATGTTTTTTTATATATAAAAAAAATTAGAGCTATAGATGTCACCTTCCACCAATATAATCTCTTTCTTTCTTCTTTCCCTTATACCCAAGATGGGTGTTGGATTTTTGTTTAGGTCCAACGAAATCTTTCCTCGAGACCGATAGTACTAGAGCAGTTGGTGTATTGAAACCATGCGACAACCACTGATTGCTATGCAATCAAAGCGACAGCGGAAAAACTCTTTCTACAGCTAGCTCCATCTATGTTTCACATGGACAACTGGGCAGGTCGTCACATACGAGTGCAAAAGAGAAATAAAATAGAATTCTAAAATTTTCTGTAATGCTGTTACGTTTTAGCTAAGCTAAAGTTACGCTCACTTATATAATTTCCACTAAGTGCTAATTTCGTATAAACGACATTCAATCGGATCACAAGCAGTTGACATACGCGCGTGTCACGAATCCGTGTCATTACCAGTGAAGGTGTTAATACCTACCCGAATATCATAAAAAAAATAATAATAATAATATTAATATGATGTCGAGTAATCCAAGATGCAGTATCATGTCATTTTTTACTATGCACAGAAAAATAAGCGAAAATCAAGTATTAGTCTGTAGGTCAAAAACAAAAGACGAAAATTCCTGTGGTGCCTATTAGAGTTGTCTCAAAAAGTTGGCCCATAAAACCCTACATCAATTTTCTGTAGCGTGCTTAATAAGAAAGTTTTTAGCATAAAGAACTCGAATTTGTTCCACCCTGCACATATTTAAATATTTTCATTTTCATTCTTTTAAAAACTATAACTGGACTTAGGAAATTGTATACGTATAGTGTTAAATATATGTCCCATGATAATTAATTGGTTAACCCTTAACACATTCACATTTAAAGGTCATTAAAATGTCGTAAATTTATCGTGTATACCGAATAATTAAATTATAAAGCTAGTAATACCTCAAACTGTAAATAATTCAGCACCCACTACAAACTAATTTAGTTAGAAATGTTGAAGGTTCATAACTTTCACCACAGAAATAAGACGAAACTTATATCTTATAAAAATAATCCTTATATTACATACTGGTATTTACTTTGAATGAATGAGACCAGAAAGCCAATATTTCAATAATAAAATACTTGTGTTACATTACATTTGCATGGAGTGTAGCGTAGGTAGGGTCTTTATTGCATTGAGGTTGGAATAACATTGGGATATATGTGTGTCAGCAATGTTCGGGTCGCTCCTTGACCGCTCGTCGATTCTCTGATTTTCAGACTTCGAGGTGCAGTAAAACATACGGGAACTACCGTCTTTCAAATTCGCTGACTTGGTCTTTTTACTTCACCCACTCCATTAAATATTTTCATTTCCATTCCAATCCCCAGAATTTAAAAAGTACACCACACGACGAGTACGTTCATCTCTAAAATTTAATTTTCACAGTGTTGATTTTATTTTTAAAAAAGAACTCTTCAATTTAAAATTCTGTTAAAGAAATGTAATAAAGCTTTTCAAATTCAAATTAGTTTAATAAAATATCATAAAATCGTCACCAGGAATCTGCAATAAAAAAAAAAATATGAAAAATATCAGCGGGCCACCGTAACACGATAACAAAGACAAGAAATCAAGCGCGATGGTAATATATTAAAAATTCACAGACAAGCATCGTCGCAAATAAAACGTTCGTTGTTCGGGAAAACGAGTGATTTATGAACAATTTCTGGTATTTGGCTTCGCCTCGGCTACGTACACCATTCCCCACTGCTCCACTGCTCATATAACGATGGACGAGAATAGCCCTTATTTTATGCACACAGGAATTTATCAAAGTCGCAGACATCCACTAAAAACTAACATGACCGCATGTTATATTATTCACGCGAATTTCAAAGTTTTTGGTTCTTATTAAAATACTTTTCTTTGAAACATGTACAACCAAGTTTTATCAATATGAAAAACATGTTTGTAAACAATTTCGTAAATATACAAAATTTACAATTTATTGTCGTTGTTTTGTTGAATAATATCGTTATTAATAAAAAGTAAAATTAAAGGACATCATTTCTTCTTTTTTAAACTTATAACTCAAGATCACAATATACCTATGTGGGATCCTGGGCAATAAAATTAAATACAGTGACACTTTTTAATGAGAAAAGAACATTATTTAACAAAAATAGTTAATAAATACAACACAAGGAAAATGAAAGTAATCAATATGACAAAAACTCAAAATTCGACTATCCATCTCATAAACAAATAATACTCTTTAGACCGGAAACTTGTGTGTACTTACACTGAACATTACACCTGGTGGTTGGAATGGAACTAAAATGTAAATTAGGCAACCCGCTTCCGATTTTTATATAAAATATTTTAGTTTTGTTGGTTGATCAGTATCATAAAATTTTAATTTCAAAATAGATCTGTTAACTTATTTCATTGAATTAATTATAACGGTTTAAAACAAAACACGGATTACTTATATGAACACATAAAATTAAACAATGTTACACTAAAATCTTGCTTATTAGACACACATAAGTTACAATGAATACCGAATTAAATAGATTCGTGACAGAAACAAAAACACAAATGAAAATATGTCAAATTCAATTAGACTGTCAGACACCTTCTATACCTGACATTCTCATTTTTACTGACGGCTCGAAGAGTGGTACAGGGTCCGGTTCAGGAATCTTTTCCGAACAAATGAACCTGTCTGTCAGTATTCCCCTTGGTGCCTATGCCACCGTCTTTCAATCTGAAATTCTAGGTATCTTGCATAGTGCACTACTAATTAAAGAACATAAAGTTCAGAACAAGAACATCAGGATAGTTTCAGACAGCAAAGCAGTTCTTAAAAGCCTTAGTGGATTTAAATTCACTTCAGGTCTGGTTGAACTTTGTCATCTTGCACTGTCGGATATATCCAAAAACAATGTCGTGGAACTCGCTTGGGTAAAGGGACACAATGGTATTGAAGGTAACATCTGTGCCGATAATCTAGCTAAACAGGGTTCGTCTGGTTTACCCTGGGGCCCAGAGCCCATGCTACCCCTAGCCAAATCGTTCCTTCACAATATTACTCGAAACATTACCTTTGAAAAATTTTCAGCTGGTTGGAGAAATATATCCACCTGTAAACAAACGAGAAACCTTATTTCTAAACCAACTTATAAGTTAGCCAATTATCTCATCAGACTTTCGAGGAACAACCTTAAATTTCTTGTTGAGGTCCTTACGGGACATGGTCGGTTCAACAAACACATGTACCGCATAAAAATCTCCGACAGTCCTCTTTGTAGAGGCTGTGAGATGGATGACGAAACAGTGGAACACATTCTTCTCGAGTGTCCCGCTCTAGCGTTAAAGAGAGGATCCATGTTAGGGGAATTCTGGCCTTCCATGGCCGCACTTAGCTCAACTTCCCCCGCTAACTTGTTAGCCTTCTTCCTAAGCGTAGAATGGCTTCAAGATCGGTAGGTCGGAAGCTGTGCTATAGGAGGTAGTACAATGGGCCCATTTGTGAGGCCTAAGTGCGCGTGCAGTATCTTGCTTCACCCTCCACCTCAAATCCAGAATCCAGAATCCAGAATGTCAAATTCACAAATTCACGTCAAATTCAAATGATTCAAATGTTTCCCACGCATCCTTATTTCCCACCTCAGAAAAACACGTAGTTGCTTAGAAATAAAATATGAGGTTTTCAAAGCGACGTTAGCGACATCTATTGACTGGAATTGAGTATTACTGGCAAATGCCCGGCACTCATCTTATAAGTTTCCAAAGGTTGGTCCATCTCTTCAATTGCTACTCGATTTCTCAGTACCTATCATCTTTTTTAAAAAAATGCGCGCCTGCTGTGATTTCATCCTAAAAATATCGCTTCCTAAACTCGGCCTCTCCTGACAGTTCCTCAGAGCATGAGGTATAGGATTCTTGAAATCAACAGCCGAAATGGTCACCGCAGTGACTTTATTCCGTTACGTTTCAGAGCCATCCAATCTCATAAATATCTTAACTTTTTTCGGATTTTTAATTTTTAATGAAATATTAGACCTTAACGTCTGTTCTTTTGCTTTGTTTTGTGCGTACCTTTCTGTTATTCTAGTTATTTTTTATCAAACCTTGTAACATCACTATTGCCTTCCAATTATCTTATCAATGAATTAGTAAAAATATTTACTTTTACAATAAAAGAAATATAACAAAATATACGACATTAGCTAATAGCTCATTCACTTTACTATGACATAAAAGTCGGTTAGTAATGACGAATATCTCGTAACACAAGCATTCGTCTAATTCCTCGGAGAATCATGATAGCGAGCATGAGAACTCGTATAGTAGTTCCCACAACATATAAGGAAGAAAAATAGCTGAGATTGTTGGGCTCTGAGTGCGCATTATAACTCAGGAGTAGCGTCTCTCCTCATGTAAACTTTAAAACTGTCCGTGTTTTTATCAGTCTTGCGCAGGGTTGCGGCTGATAAGAAGGCGAGTTCGCGTCGCGTGCACCAACGCCAACTTTGTTTTCGTACGCCGCTGGGGCCACCACTTGCCAACTAATTTTTTCTCGCTAAAATATGTAAAGCTGTTTATTGTGCGACCGCTCGTAAACAAATGAGATTAAAATGTCCGCTATACTGATAGCAACTTCTCCAAAACTCCACAAATATTTTACATGCTTTAGATAAGTTTCTTCTAAACTGAAACAGATACCTTTACTTTGCAGAAGATACTACACTCCTATTTTATTATAATATAGTTGGTTGAAAAAGCTGAATAAATCCATTACCATAATATACCAAAATCGAATCACGGTAGAAGTTTTTGTAATACTTTTCTAAGATACCTAGCAACCAATGTGATAATTAATTAAATCAAAAAGAAAACATGCGCACGCTTCAAAGATGTAATGTTCGCAGTAATCAAATACTGACGATACAAGTACGTAAAGCTAGTCTTTAGTTACGAATTAAAACACGGCTGGAGATGCTTTACGCTTATGAATCGTACAATATTTTATCTACAATAGAATCTAATAACCCAATAAATATAAAAAATATTTTCATTTATGAATTAGGATCACAATATTAAATGAGATGTTTGCAATGATAACAAAATATTCAGCCTGGTTTTGCAAATTTAGCGTGTTTAAAAATTTAAATCTCTCGTTGCTCAGCAGCCCTTGACGAATGTAACCTTGTTAGTAATCAACCGTTTTACAAACTTAAAACTGATAACTAAACATCAATTTTACGCCCTATCATAAATAATAGAGTTTTATAAGATATGTTTTTTCGCACGAGTCAGAATTTAGAAAACAAGCCATGGCAAGTATGAAAAAAATCTTAAATGAGTTCTTTATGCCATTTTTTATATATTTTATTTATTAAAAATTCATGATAAATCTGATTTATGACGTTTGAAAATGTAAGTAAATGTCATCTAGTTCTAGTACCAACCTTCTAAAACGAAAAATTGCGTGTCGAAAGAGCCTTCATTTCGTAATGACTTCATTACGGACGCAAAATATAAAAAATAATTCTTAATTTGTTTTTCTTTAAAATTACATTAATTATTAATATGTAATACTCATTTTTTTTAATTCTTATTGTGACGTTTGAATCGGAAATCTAGCATGAAATGTAAAATGTGCAGATCGAATGAAACAACATTATTGAGAAATAGTTTTAATATTATTATTGTTATCTCAATTATAAATTTTTAACAAAATATATTTTATCTCGGTCGCAATAATTAAATCCACATGCCATTTTAACTTTTACAAATAAGTAAACTTTAAAATTAATAGCAGCTCTTGAACTTCCATGACATTTTATACAAATAAATTATAAAATAAACTTTTCTTTGTGATTTAATGAAATATGTTTATAGAAAAATAATCTAATGTATAATTTAAAATTTAAATAAAATATCCGCTATGCTGATAGCAACTTCTCCAAAATAGTATATTGTAATAAAAGAGTGGAAAGTACTTAATTGAAAAACGAGTATGAAAATTGGAACATGAGCGACAGCTTTCGGCGAAAGTGAAATATACAATACATATTAATGTAAATTTTATTAAAAATATAAATGACACATATCGAACTTCAACTGAAGTAAAAAATTAAAACAATAATAGTTAGGGTGGATTGCATGAAATTGGGTTAACCCTCGAGTTACGCTAACCAGGGTTACGTACACAGAGAGTTACCAACCTTGGGTCTAAAATAACTCACCGATATGCATAGTTTAATCCACGAATAGCAAAATTGCATACGGCCGACAGTTGTCATTTCATGCGTCATATGTAACACAAAAAAAACTGTCCTTTCTTGTGTTAAATATGACGCGTGAAATGCCAATTAGCGGCCTTATGCAATTTGGGGTTAACTCGTGCAAATCGATAACCCAAGATCAGCTGCCATATAGGCTATAGGATCTTGACATCGTTCACATTTACGAGATGTGCAATGTGCTCTCGTCTCACGTGATATTTATGGAATAATAGGGGTTTCCACTAATTTTCAATTTTTTTATGTTATTCTTCATGAAAAGTTATATATATTAGAATAAAGAAAACATTATTATAACAGGTTTTGTGCAAAAAAAATTTTGAAAACAGTATTTTTCATAGCTCGTTTAAACGGCTAACTTTTACCGCCACAATGATTGCGCACGCGCCCGCCGATTTTCTGCTAACGCTCAATAGATACTCGTCACAGTAGTGGTCTACTTGCGTCATCTGTTAACTATTTGCTTAGTAATACTCTTCTATTTAGGAGTGGAAATAATTGTTTTATTTCCAAACGAAAGTTTTGATAATAATTGTATTTACAATTTTAATTAGTTTAATGCCCAGTTTTATAAAAGATGGATAAGTAAATTACTTGCAAAGTAAAATTTATTCTCGAAGTAAAATAGTTTATTCCAGAGATTTTCGTTTTATAAAGCAAGAATAAAAATACTAGCTAAGTAAATCTATGGAATAAATTACTCCACTGATTTTCGAGGAAGTAAATTTTATTCTGTAGAATAAATTTGACACGTGTCAAAATTAATTATTTTATACAGAACGCAGAAATTTATAGAAACCGAAAAGGATGGTTTTCTGTGAATTGTCAAATGGTATGTTCAGCAAATCTAAGAATAACGGATGTTGTTGCTAGATGGCCGGGTTCCGCACACGACAGCAACATATTTAACAATTCATTAATAAGAGCTACACTTGAAAACGGAGAATTTGGTAATTGCTACTTGTTAGGGGATAGTGGATACCCTTGTAAAAATTACTTATTAACACCTGTACAAAACATTTGAACACTATTCCGGGGACCTATTTGTGAAACTGCATTAAATTCTTTACAAATCTCATCCCATGTACTATTTTTGCTTTTCACGCTTCTATGTCTGTCTGCTTGTTTCCAATAATACTAATATATTTTTTTGTTATCTTTAACATGTTCGCTTTATCTATTTCAGTATAGTTCTTCCCCATTCTCTCTTTTTTCCATTTTTAATGAGAACTGACACTTTATTTTGACGTTTGAATAATAATAAACGATGTCTCCGTCGGTAAATCACTAGAATAAAATATTTACAGTAAAATCTTTTAAAGAAGTCCGATCAAGGTCATCTTCGAATCGTATGAAACAAGATTTTGACAAATTCAGCAGCGTCGTTTACTTAGTTTTTATGGGAGTACATAACATACTGTTATTTTGTAATTACATAAATATAATATTATAAATACATATAAAGGGTTATAATTGTAACTGTACCATTATTATAGAAATGTCTTAAATTACACACCTGATTAACTGAATGAATATTTTGAAGAGATCCTCCATTCGCTTCTTCGCGTTGAAAATAATCATGCAAATTAATTAGCATTTCCTGAGATTACTTTTTCAGTGTTCTTCCCTTTTTGCTCATACTGGTACCAGAAATAAACTTGATTAAAACGAACGAAAAATACAAATCGAAATATGTTATAAATCAAATTCTGACACTGACAGAAAACAATGAACGCACGGCTATGGATCAAGTAATTATTTATGAAATAATAAATGAACTTACGTGAAACTTATGATACAGCAACAGTATTAAGAACAACGAGCATTATTATAAAATAGCATGTCGTAACTTTGTCTAAACAATATAAATTTTTGAAAGACAAACGTTTTATATTCATCCCTTTCGCGCGCGCGTGTTGTCTAGCAACTATGAGAGAGATAAATATATGCCAACTTGTAAATTCGTTCATCATACGGATGTCCTTGATCGGACTTCTTTAAAAAAATTTACTGTACTCTGCAAGTACTTATTTTACTCTACAACTTATTTTATAAAACATTTTTATTTACTCATCGATTAAATTTACTTTCAAAGTAATAACTCAGCAAGTTATACAATGTTTATAAAACTGGGCATAAAATAACTTTTCACCTCAAATACTTTTAAATGTAATGTTACAATATGAATGTGCTGCCATCTATTATCACGTAGTAAGGATATTCAATTTATTTGACGTATGTAGATAAAATGGAATCGAGAATGGAATACTGTAAACTACTCCCATGTTGAGTGGCTTAACTGGTAAAATCTAAACTGTAAAACCGTCCCGGCCTTTACGTCACAAATTTGGCAGCGTTTCAAACGTAGTAAAATGTTTTCATGCATTTTTAAAAAAATGAAAACATATTTACACATTTAGTTAGTGTTTTCATGAATGTATTGTACTATATTTTAGTGTACTAGTGTTATTTTTCATTATTTTGATTATGGTGGAAACCCCTATTGACATTTTTTTTAAGTATATTACTAATTTTGCTGATATGTGAAAATTATACTATTGGAAACTCACTCAGTGTGCATTCGAAAAATATCATTGGTATTTTTCAGCAGCTTCAATCCGTTCAGTATTCCATCGCGAGAACCATTTAAACAGCCAATTTCCAAAAATAAGAATTCATTTGATTCAAGCACTCGGAAAACAATTTAAAGTGGTGCAATGGCGGACGTGCCGTGAACCAATTTCCCCAGTTCCAGTACGGGCCTGACAAACTATTGCGGACGTCAGCAGCCGGTAATCAGACTGCCGCTGTGTTTAGGTTTTCCGGACGTGAGCAGGAACTGAATGGTCCTAGACGTGCACAGCTACGGCTAGGATTCGTTAAAGAGTTTTTCTTTGCAGGAGCAGGACTAGATAAATAAATAAGATAGACCAACTTGCAGCTCTGTTATTGTGTTAATGTTTAACCACTACTCTTCTTTCCAGTAACAAGAAAAATTTCCCAACTACAGCAATATCCTGCTTGTGCAAACAAGGTACTACAAAACAACCACATCAACTATTTACTTTTATAACATACTTCCTTTATTTTCCTCTGAATCTATACGGTCGTTTACGTATATAATTTGTATTTTGTTAATACAGTACATCAAGAGAGTAAGACCCCGCTAAATTCTATCGCAATCCCATAACGCTAATTCCATATAATGCAGTTTTTCGTAAGCTTAAAAAAACACTAAATTTACAATGTTTCGTTAAACCGCTGTTCTTCTCGAACCCTACAAAGAGGTTAAAATTACACTGATTCGTAACTTTTTTTCGTCATTCGTTATAACTAGTAACCTCTGTGATCGGTCGGTGGTTATGAAGCAGTTATCCAGAAATTCAAATAAATCAACGAAAGGTATTGATATGCATCGGACAACTGTAAATCCCTTGAATCGGTCTTCGTACACATTTTTCTTTACTATCTTCAAATACATCTACGTTTATGATGATGAAATACCAAATGCGCCCCATATAAATGTTCATATTGTTATACATAGATATAATAAGCTTATGTGACCTATTCTTGTTATCCATAGTGTCCAACAGATCTCGACCTGACAACTAAAAATCCAAGGTTTTATAGGTAATATAAAACCTTACTTGGATTGGCTTTGAGGAAAAAGTAATTCCAATAATACAAGTTGGCAGTGTAAATCTCGTTTATTAATAAAATTTGTAAAGAATTATTTTGGACGTTTCGGTGGTTCAACGCCACCATCATTAAGACATGTAAATGAAAACATGTATATGAAAGACCAGAGGATACAATTGAATTTTGGTCATACATACCATCAAATTGTAGTTCCAATATTTGATTATTAAAATAATGTTTCAATTTGACACACAAGTTTTGAACCACCGAAACGTCCAAAATAATTCTTAACAAATTTCATTAATAAACGAGATCTACACTGCCAAGTTGTAGATATTACTTACTTGATTGGAGAAAATTTTTAATGATAAAAGCGATCCCGTTAAAGGCGATACACTTGTCGCCGTAACGGCGTCAAAAACAAGGCTCCATATTTTCACGATTCTGGCTGTAATACAAATTAACAATTGAAATTTTAAATTTATAATCATAAAGAACTAATTCAACTCGGTACAAATCTATTTTTTCAGAAAAATTATGCCAAATAAGAAAAAAAAATAATATAATAACGACAATATTTGGAATTTTTCAACTTCAATTTACTTAAAAATGTGATTAGTTTTTTAAAAACTAAGCTTCTAGCGGGATAAATATATCTATTTATGAAATCTATTTCGTTTCATTTTTTAAAATATCTTATGTAGTTTTTTGTAAAGAAAGAAATACTAATATGTAATTCTAGTACCAAAATAGGCACATAGATGTCGCAGCCTTGCAATGCGTAGTTTACTTCATTAGTAAACATAAGCAGAGTTCGATTCGAGTTAGCGTAATTTTAATTATTTTTGGCACAAAAAAATTAATTTTAACAAATTGAAATATATTGTTATATACTAGACACGAATACTAGTATAACTAAACTTTGAGGATAAAAGTAGCCCTTATCCAATTTTGAAATGGATTACGTATTATTACGAAATAATATAATAAAAATTATTATTATAAATATGTATAAGGATAAAACATTTATAATTTATCACTTAGTCGCGATTTCAAGATTTGAATATACTGATTCACTTTTTACCTTTCGCTAAGAAAGGTATTGGATTCATACTAAAAATCGCATTTCCAGATTTTAGTGAATACGCACGTTGTAAGATCACTAGAATCCGATTTTAACTTTTTTTACAATCACGTATGTGAGTGTGGGTGCCTGTGTGGATGTTGGAGAGACGCTTTCTCAAATACTATAAGAGTAAAGATCAATTTCACTATGTATTCCTTAATCTGACATATAGGTTTTGTAAGAATTGGATAACCGGAAGCAATAGTTTCTTAAAAAATATCTTCTAAATATTTTTTTATAAATTTATGTTATTGCAAATATTAAAAAATATAAAATTCTCTAGTCGATACATTGAATATATATATATTATATCTTCTATAGATTTAGAGATAGAGAATTATAAATAAACAAAATAATTAGTTGTAATAAATCTCACAGCTCAAATAACTCCATGGAAACAATTTGAAAAATTAAAATGTTTGTCCACAGGAAGCAATTGAAAATAAAAAAGTTTTGCTACACTTCAAAAGGGACAATTCTCTTTTAAACTTACTCATGTGTACTATTATCAGGTCCAAGGATAATTATACATTACAAACAGGCATTTTTGTTATTTTATATTTTGGACTCCAATAGGAATGTTGATTGATAAAGTATGTCTCTGTAAGAAAAAGTATTAAAAAAATATATTTTTCTAGATTTCTTACCAAGACGAATTTTGGAGGAATATTATGTATCCAAAACTAAATTATTTCTATTTCAACTATCTTTTGCCAGAATTAATAGACAGCAGAGAAAAGAGAAAACAACTATATTTTGCCAGAATTAATAGACAGCAGACAAAAGAGAAAACTATCAATTAGAGACATGCGGGTAGTGAATTATAAGGAAAATACCTAGCTATTTACATTAGGGTGCAAGCCGGGTTAGCCGGAATGATGGGGATAAAAGTAACCAATCATAAGCAATGAGATGCCAGATACAAGCCAGCCTCCTTGTTATACGCCACCGCACGTCTGCCCACCTGTCTAACTAAAAGAAAAGCGAACCACCTTAACGTTTATTCGTTTTGTTCTTAGGTACTATTTATCCTGAGCGTTCACCAACATATTACTGTATATCCACAGTGTCCCAATAATCCGAATACCTGTTCTTTTTACCTTCTGTCAAAAGGAAGGTATTGTTTTTAGTCAAAAAATTCGGTGGTGAGTTTTTAATGAATAAGCACGTTTTAGGGTCCCTACAATACGAATGTACTATTTTTAAGATGATGTCTGTATGTGTGTGTGTGTCCGTGTGTGTGTCTGTATGTGTGTCCGTGTGTGTGTCTGTATGTGTGTCTGTGTGTGTGTCTGTGTGTGTGTCTGTGACAAATTTTTCTCCGACGATAACTCCAAAACTACAATACTAACAATTATGATTCTTTCATATTCCTCTTCTTTGCAACCATATGAAGAGCTGATTAGATTTTGGTTATAATTGGTCAACCGGAAGTACCCTTATTTGAAGTTCTTAACAGTTTTTCTTGAAAAATCGCAGTTAAATATCATTTTCGACATTTTATGTGATTATCAATAGAAAGAATATCTTATTCTCTATACGGTTCGATTATACATTTTCCTTCATATTCAATAGATATAGAGTTATAAAGAGATTAAGAGAGATTAACTTTCGAAAATCAGTCAGCATTGCAAAAATTATGAAAACAACAGATATATTCTAAAAAATCTAATTGACAGATGTCAGTGGCAAGTGCAAAACCAAAGTGGAAAGTATGTGATCTGAAAGTGATATAAGTGACAGAGTGTCCCTCGCCAGTGACTTGCATTTGCGGCCTCGCCTCAAGATAGGAACTTGTAATGCCAGAAGTACGAGAAAGGCAAAAGAGAAGATGGAAGGACTGTATAGCAGAAGATTTGAGAGAGGAAGAACTGTGTCACGAAGGTGCTTTGGACAGGAATGAGTAGAAGAGAAGAGTAAGAAACAGCGACTTCTAATAAAATAGAATCTTTTACAAGGAACTTTTGGTATAGGATATGTATAAAATACATCGAATTGACGGAAGGTTTTGTGCTGGCCACAACAGATTTTTTTCTTTGAACTTTGTGCTGCAATCTACTACAATTTGTACAGCAACGTGTGTTTTTAAATTAAGCAAAATTTTGTAAAATCTGGAATTATGACCCAATTATCCATATATATGAATATTTAAATTTAATGCTTTCATTTAAATTGTAATGTTGTCGACATAAAATGAACAAAATCGTCTTGTTTGCGAGTACGATAAATTATTATTGATGTCACGTATAAAGTATGTTCAACTTTAAATGCAATAATTTTGTTAAGAGAAACCTCCCATTAATATATAGCAATATTTGATTTGAATTCTGCATTACTTTTCGCCAGTCTTGAAACTAGCAATGGAGATAAAATAAATCATCGTTTAATACAAATTTTGTAGATAAAATTATTGTTATAACATAAATCAAAGAATATAAAGTTTATAAATTTATTTCAAACCATTTAAATGTACGTATATTGTAAATTACATTAATTATTTGAGATATAAATCAAGTTTATATTGCACACTAATGCTTATCACCACTGACATATAATTGTTCATAGCGCTGATTTATAGTGCACATTACTTTTGATAATTTTAGTAACATGGCGCAACATTCTAGAGCCAAATTTGCGTTTAAGGATATAATTAAAGAAAAATGAGCCTTTTGCATGAAAAACAAATTAATTTCAATTATTCCATGTACACAACAATGCAATTAAAAACAACTTCCTCTCCAATATTTCAAGTCTCATTCTCCATTCTATGCTCTGGGCGATATCTGCACACGGCTACCCCATAACACGGTCCGTTAGCAGTGGCGGAACGCTAAACTCCACGGTTACAGCGGTTTAAACCGTCATAAACCGGCGGAAATGATCGGTGGCGAGCTGTACGCCGCGAGCCATCTGCCGAGCAATTAGGGAAACACATCTCGCCTGGATCTGGGTTCTTTCAACGCCTGAACTACAGATAGGGAGCAGTTTTAAACCACGAGGTTTTTACTGTGGGTACAGAAGGATACTACATTACAGAGTAGAAGGAAATTTGTTTAGATGTTTACTCTGAACTGTTTTCAAGTGGAGGAAATAAAGAGTTTCATTTTTCCTGTGTACACAAGCGAGTATTTTTATAAAACGTCACCTCCTTCAAGAATATATATATATATATATATATATATATATATATATATATATATATATGTGGAGTGTAATCGTCACTGTTTCGATTAGTTAAGGAGGAAAATATCGTGGGTGTGTCAGTGGATTGTGGGCTTTAATTAAAGTTGATTTCTTTTAAAATCTGTCAAGCTTTCGTGTATTTAGTTTTTTACACATCATCAGGACACTGAAGTAAAAATACAAATAATTTTACAAGTGTATAAAATAATTTGATTTTAAAAAACTTACGTTTTGGTGAAGTTGTTTATAAGTCATTGATTTTATAAAACAGAAGAATTTTGACATTATTTTAGTTAAAATTTACAAAAATAAAACTTATAATAATTTTGACTAAATCACATGTTTAAGTACGTTGTAGTTGCGCAACAAGTTATATTTTGTTTTGGTGTAATGTTGGTACAGGATGTGAAATGGGCGGTAAATTTTAAAGCGGTTTAATTTGAAATAGGTGTAGCCATGTCAACGTTCAAGTTTCAGTATCATGGTTTTGAAGTATTCTATTGTTATTAATAAGTTTAAACAAATTACAGTATATAGGGCTCAGGTTATCAATGTCAGTTTTTTTGTTCATAGTATTGTTGGTATTTTGTATATGATACATTTCCAAAAACGATCGTTTATTGTAATTTTTTTCTGTATCTAATATGTCTGTATTGTCAAAGTCCATGGTATGTTTGTTTGTTACGCAATGTTGGGATAAGGATGTTGCATGAGGTTTTCTTTTTATATCGCTTTTATGTGAAGTAATTCTGCCAGAAAGTTGTCTGGATGTGTGCCCAATATAACATAAATTGCAATTTTGACATGGGATTTTGTATACGATGTTAGAATTTTGCATTTTTGGTGTTTTTTCTTTTAGTTTACTGAATATTGTTTTAACTGTGAGACAACTTTTGTTAGCTATGCGTACTGTGTCGTCCTGGACTATGTTGGTTATGTTTTTGGTAATCTTGTTTATGTATGGAAGTGAGCAGTATTTTATATTGTTATTGTCAGTCTGTATGTCGTTATTGTTGGTTTCAGTATTTGATTGTGTATCGGTTTGTATTGTATTGAATTGTTGTTCATTGAAAAGTAACACGTTCAGCAAGTTTTTTGGGTAAGCATTTTTGATTAACACTTCTCTAAGTTTACGTAAATTTTCTTGGTGGTACGAATGATGTGAGATCTTCAGTATTCTGTTTTTTAGTGCTCGAACGACGTTGATTTTCATTTGTAGAGGTTGTTCAGAGTGAAAGTGGACATAACGTTGGGATGATATGGGTTTTGTATACCAGTTTAATTTTAATAGGCCTTGTTGATCTCTTGTTATTGATGTGTCTAGGAATGGTAAAGTATTATTTTGTTCTATTTCCACTGTGAACTGGAGATGCGAATTGTAGTTATTGAAGATGGATAGTATATGTTCCAAAATTTACGTAAACTTAGAGAAGTGTTAATCAAAAATGCTTACCCAAAAAACTTGCTGAACGTGTTACTTTTCAATGAACAACAATTCAATACAATACAAACCGATACACAATCAAATACTGAAACCAACAATAACGACATACAGACTGACAATAACAATATAAAATACTGCTCACTTCCATACATAAACAAGATTACCAAAAACATAACCAACATAGTCCAGGACGACACAGTACGCATAGCTAACAAAAGTTGTCTCACAGTTAAAACAATATTCAGTAAACTAAAAGAAAAAACACCAAAAATGCAAAATTCTAACATCGTATACAAAATCCCATGTCAAAATTGCAATTTATGTTATATTGGGCACACATCCAGACAACTTTCTGGCAGAATTACTTCACATAAAAGCGATATAAAAAGAAAACCTCATGCAACATCCTTATCCCAACATTGCGTAACAAACAAACATACCATGGACTTTGACAATACAGACATATTAGATACAGAAAAAAATTACAATAAACGATCGTTTTTGGAAATGTATCATATACAAAATACCAACAATACTATGAACAAAAAAACTGACATTGATAACCTGAGCCCTATATACTGTAATTTGTTTAAACTTATTAATAACAATAGAATACTTCAAAACCATGATACTGAAACTTGAACGTTGACATGGCTACACCTATTTCAAATTAAACCGCTTTAAAATTTACCGCCCATTTCACATCCTGTACCAACATTACACCAAAACAAAATATAACTTGTTGCGCAACTACAACGTACTTAAACATGTGATTTAGTCAAAATTATTATAAGTTTTATTTTTGTAAATTTTAACTAAAATAATGTCAAAATTCTTCTGTTTTATAAAATCAATGACTTATAAACAACTTCACCAAAACGTAAGTTTTTTAAAATCAAATTATTTTATACACTTGTAAAATTATTTGTATTTTTACTTCAGTGTCCTGATGATGTGTAAAAAACTAAATACACGAAAGCTTGACAGATTTTAAAAGAAATCAACTTTAATTAAAGCCCACAATCCACTGACACACCCACGATATTTTCCTCCTTATATATATATATATATACATGAAGTTTGTTAAATCTGCAATGGCAAATTTACGCATAGGCACAGTAGGCACGTATCTATGGCTTTTCGGGGGGCAGCAATTTTTTTAATCAGAAATACGAACATAATTTAATAAAAAGTCGTAAACATTTACATCTCTGACGGTATATTCTCATAAAATACAGCTTATTTGTATATTAATATTAGGTGCAGTCAATTTTTGTAATTATAGTCTGTTTGACAGGTGCTTTAAGTTATAGAATATGTGCTCTATTTTTAACATATAGCCAAATAAGTTGAACTCATGTTTCAGACTTTATTTTGTCATCGTCGTTATATTTATGCTATCGATAATTAAATGTAATTTTATGTATTATTATTATATGTAATATTCGTTTAACTTCGGAAAACAAATTTTCTCAAATATTCTTTTGTTAATATTTGAAAATTACCTTACTGTTCTGTTAGAGAATATTTTAATATTCCTAAAAGTCGGCAAATTTCTAAAAAGGCGGTAATTTTCTGAATGGCTACAGGAGGCAAAACTTTTAATCCGCCCCCGTAAATCTATATCTCTTTAAACCATAAAAAATAGTAGCTCTGGTTGTTTAATTGTTAACAAAAATTTATTAGCTTTTTCCGCTTATATTTAATTGAGAAATACGTAGTTGCACATGTCTTTAGACTTTGTAACGTTTGAGAAACCGACCTGACGACACACACACACACACACACACACACACACACACACACATACGCGCAGGCAGGCAGACAGACAGACGAGCAGAAAGAGAAAGATATCCGCACACAGACAGACGAGCAGAAAGATATCCGCACACAGACAGACACACGCAGACATCATCGTAAATATGTTAAATATATTTAAATTGGGTTCTGAGAATCTTAGAAGGTGCATTCTCGTATTACCGTAATTTTTCCTTTTATATATTTTTGTAACTGATCATAAGAACATTTACAACGTCGCAACCCACAAGACATTAGTGAATTGTAGGTATACGCTACTAAATATTTTCCACCACCGCTTGTGGTTCAATTTATTTCAAAAATCGTCCATTATTATTCAGAATAGTCAATTTTATTTCTATTCCCAATTCTTAGTAATTTACAGTATCTAATAACGGAAGTACTGGAGATCGCTTTCTACAGATTTTTTTTTTTATATTTTTCTCTTATATCTAAAAATCAGGGATATTGGTAAAAACGCGGTTTTTAAATTCCAATTAGTAAGCGAGATATGAATTTTTAAATGCCTGAAATTATTTGTAACGTCATACGCCGAACTCCTTATATACTTCTCAAACAGTTAATTCTAGTCGCAGATTAAACATAATATTTTCATTTATTTTTAATAAAACTTCTTTCTCTGGTCAAATTAATTAGTAATGAATACAGAAATAAAGAAAAATGTTTAAAATATTTAAAATAAATATTATTTCAATCTATTTCATGAACCATTTTGACAATGTCATTAGGACGACAGTAGCGTTGCTATAGCTTTTAATTTGAATTGAAACAAAAATTACAATAATAATCGATTGGTAGGCTTGGGGTGTCTCCAGGGACTATGTCGTCATGTTTTCTATAATTAAGCATTTTTATTACAAGAAAGTAATATTTCATTATTTGCTTTTTACTAAAACTCTTAATTTAACGTATGCCACCTTATAATTATTGAAGTTTAGTATTTCTTTGCAAAGGTATGATACCCCATTTCGATAAAGTTGATCGTTTTGTAAATTAGGTCTAGTAGGTATATTTTAATAACTGTACAGTATGTTTTTTGATTTAGTCTGAAAATGGATCAATTCTCCAAAGACAATGAGGTCATGCACGACTTTTTTTTATAATTTTAATCGATAGAGTAGTGAAAAATAATAGACCCGTATTTTTTATTTTTTCTCAAATCGATCTTTAATCATGAAAAAATTGTAATTGAAAATGACATTTTTTAAAATGAGGCTGGTAGACCCCCGCTTCGTCCCTTGTCCAATGACGTCACAGAGTGACAGGCACGACCATTTTGATTTTCACATTGTCTTAAACGTCAAAGTGACATTTAAAGATAACCTAAAAACGTTGTTTCGTGCCAAAATAAAGAATAAAATAATATTCTGCAATTCAATATATTCAATGTCTCACATGCTTATAACCTTCTACCGTCTAATTCAAATATTCAAAAGTGAAAAAAACATTTGATGTAACGTAGATAATTTCACGCCAAATGAAAATTATATTTATAAAAATAAATAGAACGATATTATATTAATATATTATAGCATATTCAGATACGTAATCCTCAATTTATATTTTATATATATATTTTTCTTTTAGAAATTATGTGTCCATATAAAATGTATGTTTGAAATGAGTCTGAATACGTAACGTTGTGACGACAAAACATGTCTGGTTTTTGCAACTTTTTAAAAATATCATACTTTAAAACGATTTTATACAACAAAAAATATAAATAAAAAATAATTTAATCATACTGATCGATGAATTAGACTATCCTTTTTCGATTTAAACAGAAAAAAGGTACAATTATTTTTTTTTGCATGATCTCATTGAAATAATGAAAGTAATATGAAAAAAAAAATAATAATAATATAATACAGGGTTAGGTACTGGTTTAGGAGATCGTTTTCTACACGTCTAATGTGGAGAAGTTTATTGGGGCAAAACAATCTAATACTGTATGTATGGAATGGTTAACCTAATCACAAATTTCAGTTGAATATCACATGAATAACCACGTTTCTTTCCAAAATCTCCCACAATCCACATTTCCTGCTCGGGCACCTTGGTTATTGTTCCTGGCTAGGAGGTAATCCCCGTTGGTGGACAATGCAACCGCTTGGTGGCATTGTCCAGCTCTGCTTAATGACCAGGCTCCGCGAACCACCGGGATAATTACCTAACGAGATTTCACACACACCAAGGTGTGAAAGGGATCCGATACGATAGGTGGAGATAGTTGATTGGGTAATGGGACTGAAGGTGAGAAATATGAAGTGGATTTCAAAAGGAAAGGGAAGGGGGGATGTAGTTTGAATGTGGGGGATGAAATTTCTGTTTGGCAAATGTTTTCATTTTAATAATAATTAAAATAATGTGACCGAATGTGCTTTTCTATTCCAAAAGAAAGATCCTTACTGAAGAAATTAAAGAAATTAAATAAAACCAAAATTCAATTCAATAGCTCCATCTATTGAGCGTTAGAGCAGACATACCGGGTTCACACGTACTGTCGTGGCGGTAAAAATTGGCCGTTGAAACGAGCTACGAAAATACTGTTTTCAATATTTTTTTACAGAAAACCTGTTATAATAAAAAAATAATTTATTCTATAACGTTTGATAATGTATCACTTCCGGTTAGCCTATTTTAATCAAAATCTATTATGTTATTCCCATTTATATAAAAGTCTTATACACCAAGTTTTGGATTATATTTTAATATAGTTACGTAAAGTACCACTTCCGGAAGTTATGTAATGACCAAACAACTATGTTATAACAGTCCTAAATACAAAATTTCAACTTTTCTACGGCTTACCGATTTTGAATTTTGTGAGAAATGTACAGGGTTGTTGTAATTTTGCCCGACCCAAAAAAACTCATCTAAAAAAAATCAAAAAACCCCATCTAAAAAACCCACTTTTATGAAATCTTATTTTATTAATTAAATATGGTACATACTTATATGGTACACACATATATACATCAATTTTTGTCACCGGCAACATTTTACAATCAATTTCATTACTGTACGAACTATGCACGGTGTTTCTTTTATATTTGAACAACTCCAACCCTTGTGTCAGCATTTTCATTATTTTTTGAGTTTTGTGTTAATCATACTATTTGTTTAACGCGGCTGTAACAACTACTGAAATAACTTGAATCTAATTCTTGTACACACTTGCACTGCACAGTATTGCAACTATTAATATTAATTCGTAACTTATACACTCTCTAGTTAATTTATTGTTTATTACATTACAGTCTTCAAAAAAAAAAAAAAAAGAAAATATTAATAATATTAATATCTATTATCTATTACGCCGACTTGTGTATGTGTATTAAGATACTTTATAAAACTAAAGTTAAAAGTGATACATACTATAATTCGATGTTTGTCAATAAAACCCCCTTTTATTTAATAAAACCCGCTTTTATTTAATAAAACCCCCTTTTATTTAACCCTGGATATGTAGGTACATACGTCATGACAAAATTAGTCAAAATGAAAACCGAAATTTTTCGCGATTACAATAATTCCTTTACTACATACAACAAATGAAAAATAGTGGAAACCCCATTATATAATAAATTATGTATTATTACAGTGAGTATTATATTTACTAAAGAGAAAAATGGCATCAGGAAAAATATTTGAAAGTGGTGCTTTGTCTTTTATAAACATAAACGTCTTAAATAACATATCGCTTGAAACTAATGCCCCCAAAATTCGGAAATGCATAAAGCTCTTCTAAGCTCGAATTTTGTGCGTTTTTTTCCGCTAAATTTACATCGAAATACGCGTACGAAAGATCCCTATTAAACATCATTACAACACAACCAGAGTGCTATATTTACCTACAGAAATAACATTCAAATATAAATGGGCTTTTTGCCTAATAAAAGGCTCTTTTCATAAAATAAATATTTGGCCTTTGGTATAAATTCAAAGTTTTGATATTTTTATACCTGGGTCTGGGTATATGCATATTATTCATGATAGTGAATTTTTTTATTTAGGTAGTTACTTCTGATAAAAACGTTTCATTAGCATTCACTGAAACGTTTATTCTTCGTTAATTAAAATCAAATCTTTAATTTTTTTATATTTTCTCTCGTTATTACTTAAACTTCTTTCACATTATTATTCTCTACCAATATCCTGTCCCATTAAAACTGCTCATACCAAAATTTCTCTGTAAATATTGCAAACTACCCAACCATAGTCATTCTTTACTCTTAAACGTTAGACCCAAAAGTGAAGAATTCAGCAATCTTTAAAACTTCCAGTTGTGTACATTCACAAACATTATCTTACTATAAAACATTTATATTTTAAAATAAAATAACACGTATAAAAGAAATAACAATGAATGTTAGCGTACTTATTGCAAATTTTATATTCACGTCGTAAAAAAATAATAAAATGGGGGATGGAGTAGTGACATAATTTATTATTTTATAGACACTAAAGATGATTTATATAGAAAAATGAAGCACTTGAAGGCTCATTTACGCATATGGTCCAGGTTTCGCACTGGCACTTCAAAATCGATTTCCATCAACAGACAGCTGATGTACATATCCGCCACTTAAACTTTTTAAAATATCTACGAGATGGCAGGCAGGAGGCCGGCACTCACTCACGCCCTGAGCCTTCGCCCTGCAAGCGCACGTGTTAATGTTCTGCAATATCGCGTTGACATTTTGATTGATAATTGCCAACACAAGCTTTAATATAAATCGCGACATGACTGCACTCCCCACTCTGACGCCTCTGTTTTTCCGCTATTAATACGTCCGATCAGTTACTGTCAACTTTGCTTCTGTCACAAAAAATCATAAAAAATATACTCGACATGAAAATCCCAATTGCAGCGCCAAAGCGGTTTTAAACGTTCAGCACATGTTGCCTAGCCTACTTCACACGTCTGTTGTATTGTGGCTGGTAAATATAACACTGTATGCAACAAATCAACTGCAAATTTTTGTCACATCGTACGGATAAACACAATAATATTCAGTTATCAAAACGTAGTTAATAAATTTACAACTTTTTTTTACTATTTCGACTAGAATTTGTGAACATGGAACAGGAATAATTCCTGTTTCATTTACCATTTCGTACTAATACACATAGTAAATCTGTGCTACAAGCATTACTTATTTTGTAAACGGGGATCCTTCTCTGCAACCAACACTACACATGTGATAAGCAAATCAAAGCATCGCGCCCAAACGTGAGCAACTGATTGTTGTGTTTTTTTGCTACCATACTTCATACTACTACTGCAGTACATATTTTATTACTGAAATCGAACTGAGAAAATATTAACTACTATTAAAAATCTCAGTGATTACGTTCATTTCGTCAGTTGAATTCAACACTCAGGTCTTCTTGTATTTTCAATCGTATATCTTATCTTCTTGTTGCTATTTATAGAATCTGTTTTTCATTTTTATTTTCGACTGCGATAAATGTAAATATCTCTCGATATGTCGATTTAGTAACTCATTTTTTCTTTTTTCAATACAATTTCTTCCTTTGTATTTACTTTTATGTTATCGTTACTTGGATAACTCGGTGGCCGAGCGCGTTGAGGCAGTGTGTCTCTGGCAGCACTCGAAGCGACCTTCACCGCTCGGACCCTGAGGTCGTGGGTTCGATTCCCACCAGGGGCTTGGCTGTTTGTGTGTGTCTTTAATACTTCATATGATTTATATGTATGTATAATGTAAAAAAAAAAAAAAAAACTAATGAGAAATAAAGTATTTGGGGCTATAACTAATATACGAGTATAGTTGAAAAGCCGACAAAAATATATGTAAATACTTGGGCAACTCATACACGCTTATTTAAGGATTGACAGAAAAAAAATGTTTATAATACTGTACTGTCACTCTTTTTGTTTAGTTAAAATTGATAATATTATTTTATTGTACATATGTATATGTACCATTATTTAAAAATAATAATAATAAATTGCAATTATAATAACAAAATATTGATTACTAGATTACTGATATATAAATAAATATAAATATATCATCACGGCATATTACCCATTTCTGGGTGTGCCAATCTGCTTTATCGCAAATATCGGTAATGATGATGACATATTTGTACCGTGCGGGCACTTACCAGGCGTCACCTCACGGGCACTCATTGCTGGCGTGGAGAGTGCGCCACAGGGGTCACTTTTGTGCCATTTAAAATTCGAAATATTTGGCGTCGGTCGATTACTGATATATTAATATAATATTTAAATTATGGGAACAGCTTTACGAAATCCATAGTATAATGAAATTTAAACTGTTGTTATACAAACTGTCATTAGTGCAATCGTCTATATACGTTCTACAATGATACTGTAATATTAGAAAAATGAGCGAAGAATTCAGATGAATTTATATCTAGATTCATCATCTCAACTACATATATTCTGGGACAAAAGAAAAGTAACAATTCTATTCGGTTGAGTTAACTTAAAAATAAAACCTTCCACGCTAAATGCGAATAAGAAAATATATCAATTTACATGTATAACAGAGAACTCTTTTACTTCTTTTCAAGAACGTTAATACTATTATTTCTAGAACAACTCAAATAAGTTTAAAGTACGGACATGTTTCAACTATTAAAACTTTGAATATAAATATTCGAAAGAATCGGTTCCTTGTTTTACTGCAGCTTGAGCATGTTAAATGAAGACCAAGGAATACCTACTACAGAAAACTTTCCTTATAATATAAATCACTAAAATATTACAGTTCATTAGTACAAATTTTACATTATTTGTCAAAATGAAGAACTAATTAATCTCAAAATCTCGGAGATATAATCCACATTTTTTTAAGTGTTCTAATTCTTTAGGCTAGTTCTTTACCGGGTTTCTGGGCCGTGTTCTTTAGGCGAATTATTATCAGACGTTTCGCCCATATGCTTTGTACTAGGAATGACGATGGGTACCCGGGTACTCGGAACCTACCCGATAATAATGTATCCGGGTATAAAATTTCTTACCCGATTACCCGAAATATACCCGCTGCCCGTTAATTACCCGATACCCTTTAATTACCCGAACAGTTTTCAGCTGCCGGAAAGATTGTATCTAAAAGAAGAGCTTTTTATTACCATACCTTAGGTAATTAATATAATTTATGTTAAGTTTTTTATAGAGATACATTATATTATTTATTTGTATTACTTTTTATTTAATAAATATATCTAAACAATAATTATGAATTTTATTAAAAAGTAAACTGCTAATATAAGGGTAACTAGTAATTAGCAAATTAACAAATTATGTATATGTACTTAAAGGATAATGGGTAATTAAAGGGTATCGGGTAATTTAACGGGTAAAAGGTCCTATCCGGGTAGTTGTTTCGGGTACTCGGGTACCAAAATTATCGGAATTCGTCATTCCTACTTTGTACACATATATCGGACAGTCATGATGAATATATTTGTACTGTGAGGGCGTTTACCAGGCGTCACCTCACGGACACTGGATGCTAGCGCGGGGTCATTTATGTGTCATTTGAAATTCGAAATAATTTTGGAATCGGTCGGAATCGAACCTAGGTCCCCACATTCGCGACCAGACCATCAGGCACACTTCCACGAGACCCCTGACATAAGAAAAATATTTCTCTTTTTCAACAGTGTAAAAGTAAAAATATCAAAATTTGATGAAATAATATAAAACGAAATCGCAGATAGTTGAGGCAGTGGAATGATTGGTGTTAGGCGAAACGTTAAGTACTAATTCGCCTAATAGTCCATGGCCCAGAAACCCGGAAAAGAACCAGCATTTTATAAAAGACAAACACAAAATTACGTTTATGTTATCCGTAATCGCCAGTCGATTTTGTCCATTTACAAGGAACTACGCCAAATCTTAAATAATTTAATGTTCTTTTAAACCGCAAAATTTAAATTCAGAACTACTCTCGTCATTTAACAAAACCTCATAAAATATTAATTTTTTAAAAATTTAAAATATGTAGTTTAGTTACTAATAATGAACAAAATCGACTACGAGCTTTTGCACTTCAACCATTCATATGCTAGCTAGCTCTTTCTATTGTTATCCAATTAGAATGAAGTAGATTAAATAACATACTTGACTTGATTTTTGTGACGTTTCAAATTTGTTGATGTTTTTATCATACTATTTAAATAAAATTTATAAATTAAATTATGCCTACCCACCAGCATTTTTCAATTTGATTAGCTGATTTTAAAATAGTATATAACTACTTATTTTATGCAAAATTTAATACCAGCAAGTAACTTTAAATCAAGTAACTAAGAAGAACTAATAACGAATATATACAGCAATGTGCAACTAGTTCAGAATCGAATTCAGAATCCACAATAAGATATTATATCTTTTTTTATTCTGTTATAAATAATTGACAATACACACTATTAAATTTTAAGAAAAAATAGTTATTAAAAAATATTAAATTCTTCACTTATATTAAAGGAGGAATTAAAAAAAAAATGTTATATATTGCAATGAGAACGTGAAGATGACCCAGATAAATTCAGATTGTTCAAGGTTTGAGGATATATAAAAAACCTCTTCCAAGAAAGCTGTAAGAGTAAAATGTAAGTAAATAAATAAATAAATAAATGCATACTTAATCATCACGTCTTGTTACTCATTTCTGGGTGTGCTAATATGCTTTTATTTGCAGATTTCAGTAATGACAATATATGTCTACCGTAGAGGGCGCTTCGAGAGAATATCACACGTACGCAGATATCTGCAAATGATCTAACGCAAGTTTTCAAAACACCCATCTCTTGTAATCACACGTGCGCAGAGTTACATATATTTTAGGTTATTTACATAATTAATGTTGTAACGTATTTGTACACATCTTTTATCCCATAACTCTGGAACATCTCTAATTAAATTTATCATCGTTTTCAAATATGTATCCAAATGATTATCTGTGGGACACATTTTTAAACTTCACATCAAAACATAAACATGTGTTTAGGAATTTCTAACGCGCATGCATACATCGTTTGTACGCACGTATCTGCAACTTGTCTACGAAGTTTTCAAACATGTTCGTAAACTAAAGGGGGTATCACAAAGCGGGTATCACATGTACGCATGTACCTACAACTGATTTGACGCAACTTTTCAAAATACACAACTCTTGTTATCACACGTGCGCAAATTTATATATATTTTAGGTCATTTACATATTTAAGGTTGGTAACGTTTTTCTACAGGTCTTATATCCCATAACTCGGAAACATCTCCAATTAAATTAATCATTGTTTCCAAGTATGTATCCAAATTGTCTGAACACATTTTAAAATTTTACACCAATAACATCAAAACGAAACAAAATATCAACACGTCTATTTAGGGACTTTTAAGTTCTACCGCGCATGCGTACATCGTTTGTACGCACGTATCTGCAACTTGTCTACGAAGTTTTCAAACATGTTCGTAAACTAGTTCATTAAATCAGTTTCTTATCATACACAAAAAGTTGCATGAAATAGACAATGTTGCAGAAAATCTATGACAAGTTGCGTGTATGTGCTTACGTGTGATACCCCCTTTCGTAGACAAGTTGCAGATACGTGCGTACAAACGATGTACGCATGCGCTATAGAACTTAAAAGTCCCTAAACACAAGTGTTTATGTTTTGATGTGAAGTTTAAAAATGTGTTCTACAGTCAATCATTTGAATACATATTTCGAAACATTGGGCGCGTTCGGCACCCCGGCAGCACTGGCAGCGATGAGCACCGCTGTGCGTCGATGATTGCCGAATGCATTTGCTGGACCAATCACATTCATCCATTCATTGTGTTCGGCAAACTTCGGTGGTCAGCGATGCCAGCGATGAGAGGTGCTGAACGCGACCATTGATAAATGTAATTAGAGATGTTACCGAGTTATGGAATATGAGACGTGTAGAATAATGTTACCAACATTAAGTACGCAACTAACCTAAAATATATGTAACTCTGTGTACGTGTAATAACAAGAGTTAGGTATTTTGAAAAGTTGCTTTAAATCAGTTGCAGATACCTGCGTACGTCTGATACCCCCTTAACTGCAGGAAACCTCTCTTTATCATACGCAAAAAGTTGCATGAAACAGGCGAAGTTGCAGAAAATCTATGACAAGTTGCGCGTATTGCTTACGTGTGATACCCTCTTAACCGGTGTCACCTCATGGGCTCTCTAATTTGTCTTGGATGTGGAGAGTGCATAACAGATTAATTTTTTTGCTATTATTAAAAAATCTTTGAGAATTCATAATACAACAATAATACAAACTGTTACTTTAATTAAAATATACAGAACATAAACTAAAAGGTTATACAGTATTGTTAAGTTTTTGCTATTTCAAAATTATTCTTATTATAAACAAACGATCGTATAACTACCCAGTCACGCAAACCCACTTTACATGCAAGAATCTCACATAAATTTTGCAGGTGCGAAGAAATAACACATAGGTACGTGAATGATTGGAATAGAAGGATTTGCGAAAGAAGTATCACATATGAGTTAGGTGTATAGGAAACCATAATTCAATATTGTCAAATATATCTTAGTTGAAATATTCCGTTAACAATTCTCAGTCCCATAAATTTCCGCAAAATCTTATCCGATTTGCGCGAACACTAACGATAACGGCTTGGCGGTGCAGGGTGTAGGTAGGGTACACGGTCGCGAAATATTTCACCGGGTAAGCGTCACGTTTGTACCGGTAATCTCGCCGACAGATGCCCGCTTTCCTACATGCCAAGAACCAGGATTTACCGCTAACCACCATCCTAGAGGATAGTTATCTCCACACCGAAACCTACGAATTACTCCCATTTTCAGGATTTTCTCCAAAATATATAACTAAATAAAACGTTATGTTATGGAAATAATTCTAAAAATTGCTGTGCATAGAGAAATATAAGTTAAAAGGATTTGAAAATGAAAAAAATTCAAAATATACAACCGTGCATAATTCATTTTACAAAAAAAATACTATAAAACAACAAAATTTATACAGGGTGTTATGTAAATAATCTGCCATACGTTACCGATTAATAAAGACGGTTACAATGTATCGTAATCTGCAAAAATATTTTCTAATTAGCTTGTTGTAATTGTAAAAGCAGTTCAAGATAGACCAAGTAACAACTATTTATTTGAATAAAGAATTATTTAAAAATCTTAGTAGTTTGATTGAAAACAAGAACACTTGTCAATTTTGAAAATTTGAAGTCAAAAGCGCAACAAGGATGAAACTTCTTATAAATGGCAACTGTTTTGACGCATTTCTCCGTAAACCAAATGTATGCCAGTATTTTCTTGATTAGAAAAAGTAACAGGCATTTCTAAATATCTAAGTACTACGCTGTGTCCGATGTTGTACTATTATCACCCTAATATCTAAATCCTAAATTTATATGCCCTAAATAACGTCATTATTAAGAATTTTAGGAATTAGATTTTAGGATTTTGCAGGAGTACACTATGCCTTGACGTTGACGCGCACTAATTAAACTGTGAATTAAACAAATCATGTTCGTTGTTTTTAATTTGTGCGAAACGTCAAATTTACTGTCAAAGAATAGCTTCTTAACTTCTATTTTATAACATATTATATTAACATTTATTCTGAAGCATCAAATTAAATGGAATTGTATAATTAATTTTTGTTGTTCTAAAGTATTACCATACAAACTAATAGAAGTCATTAGTGTGCCATAAGTACTCGTGCATATTTCTAATTCTCTACTATCCTTTATAGATAACAAGCACAAAGATAAGAGGAAAGACATTGTGTGTTGGAGGCTGACCAGGACCAGGGATAGCCCAGGGCTCTGGACTCCTGGATTCAGGATTCCGGGAGCGGATCTGCAGTGCCTACTAGGGAGAAGACTCCGAGGTAATTAAGGAGGAACAAGAGGAAAAGGCGCAGAATAACGGCCGTTACAGCCTCGTATTTGATGAGAGTGGATCGTAGACCTTCAGCGAATGGATTGAGGAAATGATAAGGACTATGTTACGACCAAACAGTAAATATACACAAAGAGTTGCGAAAACTTTTACATACGTCAAAAGTTTAGCTGAACACATTGAAAATAATTTTATCTCACAGTCAAAGTAACTTAATTTTAATAGTACAATTATTATTCTACGATATTTACCGATTTTTATTTTTCTTCTAGGTGAATCTTTAAAATTTGAAAATAATTTAATTTTATAGAAAAATTGCAATTCACAAAATGTGTATTTAAAAACATCATTAATGAATTCAAAATGAAACTGATTGCAACTTTTTTGTTAGTCCTTTGAGCAATTAAGCATCCGTCAATGCAGAAGATAAATTAAGCAAGTGTTTATTTTTTTCTTTTTGATGCAATGGCAAATTACCACAGAGACGCTATAGAGGATCCTTAAAAATCGAGAAATTAATATTTGTATAAGGAAAAACAGTATTTTACATATGTATTCAAAATAAACACGCGCTAAGTTACTATTTGGCATAAATCTGACATAACTTTGGTTCATTACTAATCCATAGGCAAATATTTTGCAATTCCATTGCTTAGACAATTATTAGATGAAATATTTTGCGTGTTCATTATAAATTTTCAAATAAATTTAATGCATCATTCGAGCCTATTTCGTATCATATATTTCTCATTTTATTCAAGGCTTTCACGTGCTGTATTGTAAGCAAAGTAATCAAATAAATCTTTATTTGTACCTAATTAAACTTCTAAAGTTATTACTATTTTATGGGGTTCTAAAATAATGTTGTTTGTGCTTCAAGAATACTTATTATTACTGACGTATTATATAAATACTTTTGTCATTATAAACAAACCTATACTTGAAAAAATATAGAACTATGTAATAGAATAATTTACAAATGTTTGTAATGAACTCGGTAAGTAGCATGAATGCTAAGAATGAGTTTGATATTAATAAAAATAACTGAAATATAATAAATTTACGTAGATATTATGTTTTTACTGTATTTATCAAAAAAATACAATGCATTGTTATTACATCAATATTTTGATTATTGTAATCAATTATTCTCAATTATTTTCTCTTTATTTATTACAATGTTATTATTATTTTTAAATGATTGTAATATGGAAATATAAACTGATTTTTAAAAGTTCAAAAAATTTTATGTAAAAAAAAATAATTACCCTAACGGGGAATCGAACCCCAACCAAAAAGTTCAGGCGCAATTGTTATAACCACTGCGCCACGGAGAAATTTGTAAATCTTTTCATATTGCATAATAAAAAAGTAAAAAATTTATTTGACAATTTCTGTAATTTATTGCAATTTTTGCAATATTATTAAAGTAATTAATAATAAATAACGTACAAGATGTAATGTACTATTATCATGTTTAATAGCATGGCTGGATTTTTTGCCGTACACTTTGTATTTACAAAAAACTGCTTCCCATGTTAAAGGCCTATGTTTACTCATAAAATAAACGCTTCAATACATTGCTGTCAAACATTCATACCGTAACTATGGCAATGATATACCTTATGTTTATGTTTATATAATGTTAAAGTAAAAAAATAACTTATGTAGGTAATACTTTTTTACATGAACTTTATTATAGTAAAGATGATTTCTTTTCTAAATGCCCATAAACGTCCAGTGTATTTTGATTATTTTACCGCATAATTAGACAAGTTACAACACAGTAAGCGTAAAATGTAGGTTACACTTGCTGTGTATACAATTGTAAAGTTCCCATTACACTTCAGGAAGGCAAAAAAAAATTTTATCAGCTATAATATCCCGAGGACATTGATAATTACGAAATAATTTTATGACAGTTACCGAAAGCGCGTTGCTTGGTAACAGCCCGACGCCGAAGGCGGAGGTGGTGTTACCTAAAAGCAACGTGCTTGAGGAAGTGTGATAAAATTATAAGTATTTATCAAGGATCGAGGGGTATTCGGTATTTGCAGTTTTAACATTAAATCTGCCTAAAATTTGTATTTGACAGATTTTTTGTGCATAGCCCAGTAGATGTCACTAGTAGTCATGAACGTAAATGTAGCTATGAATATGTTCAGTGTGAAGTGTGCAATGAGAATGAGACCTCTTTGAGTGAGACCAAAGAGAAGATAAGACATACAAAAGTCCATAAATATTCTCCATATTTAGTTTTTTATTTAATACAGTATTTTTTAATGTATTTTCTTCTATAATTTTGTTGATTAAATCATCATTTTTATTGACAGCGTGAAAATGACATTTTTAAATTAAAACAATTAATCTTTAATTATATGTCAAAAAGTGTTTGTTACTTAGCAACTTAGTGACATAAGTGATAATTGTCTTAGGATAATTATCAGTGTAAGTTTGTTTTGATTGGTTACTTTCGCACACGTGGTCAGCAATAAAGGAATTCAATTGGTTAATTTTTTAACCAAAAAATTTTCACCGTAATTTCTACCCTATTAATTCTAGAACAAAAAAATGTTCAGAATTAAAAATTGCGTTAAATAGTCATACATTTATTGACTACGTTTATGTCATGAGATACACGTAAAAGAAATATCTGTCTCTAAACAGTTATCAGAGTGACATGTATGACAAAACATTCACAGTCGTGTAGTATTGTTTGACTTTGACAGATGAGTTTATTATTTGATATTTTATTGTTAGTATTATTCTACTGATTTTTTTCTGATCTTTATGACGGATGACATTTGCCGAACTCAAGCAATACAAATGTTTAACATTTTTCTATAAATAGCTAAAAATTGTAACTTTTATTTTGCATCTTTCTCGCAGAAGAAACGCATGTAAACAATAATTTACTTATTAGATGCAGTTTTTAATTTTTAATGTATTTCCTATGCTCTATGCTCCATAAAAAAGTAGAGACCCAGTAGTGTGCTCCATTTAAAATTTCAAAGTTACCCGTATTGTCTATATTAAATTTTGTAAAATCGGTATCTCGCTTAATAACGGAAATGGAAATATTCACTGGTTCATTCTCGCATGAACACCTGTATACATATATTATCGCGAATAGGCCATATCTGTTAGTATATTGATCATTTTAACCAAAAATAAAATAATAATAATAATTAATAAATTAAAATAATGTTGAAAATTGATGATACCTATGCCGACACGTCCACCAAAAGTCGCGCGTCCAATCTTGCTAAGTCAGTGATCTGTAAGCCAGCGGGAGCTTCGGGTAGTGCAATTAATTAAAAAAGAACACGTTTACGTATCATCATTACCGTTTACGACGCACTGTACTGAATTTACGTAGACCGGGTAGCGCGAACTTTATTAGTAATATTAACACGTTCAAACATCAATTAGTTTTAATCAATTTGCAAGTTGCTCTGCTCATTCGGTATTCCAAGGAGCGCAGGATAATTTTCAACTAGAGCATGCGTTGTTGTTCTCTCCTGTTCTTGATGAGGTCTTCGAGTAGCCAACCTTTTTATTTTATTCTGCAAAATGTAAATAAAATTAATGTTTACTCAGAACTCCACTTTTTACGGCACGAGTTTACTGTTGCTTTTTAATTAGAATTGTTTTCTGTTTCAAGTGGATGAGTCTTTTTTCACGCTGTTAAGTTTTTCTTCTGTAAGGGGACTGAAGTTCCTTTTAATATGTCTACCTGCTTGTCTAATAACAAATAAAAAACTATAGACACAAAATGATTGTTGCAAGTAAGTGATATTAACTGTATGCTCAAAAATGCTCTATCCAAATTTTCTAATTACCTGTTTCACGGAAATAAAACTAATCATAATCAATTATAGTTGCCGTCAAATAAGTATGGGCTAGAGATTTCCACACTGTTACCAATTTTTAAAAATTGTAATTATGTTTACTATTTAATTAACAATGTAAAATTCATTGGTACTTATAACTGAAATTCGCCAATTTTGAATATTGACCTTTTTAGCACAAAGGTACAGATTTTGTTACATGACAATTAAATTTTGTTATTAAATGAATACTGAATGAATAGGTAATACCTAATAAGCCAATTCGCTAAAAGTTCCGCAATGATATTATGTATAGTAGTATAACTTTTAAAATATTGAAAAATTGAGAATATTTACCAAATTTAAAAATACACAAAAGTTTTTTATATTAATTATACATTTTTCAAATTTTACAGATTCAAATAGCATAATATAACATGAAAATGTAAATGTATGTATTCGTATATGCAAGTCTGTAATTTTAATATTCAAAAGCGATAGGTAATCATTTATATAACAAAATTAATTAATAAATTCTGCATATTAAATTGAATAAAACGACACCATTAAATGTATGAAAATTACGTAAATATGCGAGAAATTTTATATTTTATGAAATTAAAATATTATTTTAAATAATTTGTTAAAAACAGGAATTAATAATAAATAGCATAAAAATATACATTATTTATATAAAACAATTAATATAAATAATGAATCTGGAAACAAAAACGAGGAGTAAATACAAAATAACAATAATGCAATTTACCGATATCATTATTCGGCTCACAAAACCCAATTCAACATAACTTGTTAGCAAAATAAATCCATGCTACAAAACAGAAAACAAGGAGCACAACATAAACAAAACTTTTAACAAATGAACACAATCCTTAAACCAAACACAAAAGTCAAGAGCAAACAAATGAACTCTGAACAATAAAATGAAACAAAACAATAAAGAATCAGTTTTTACGGTGGCGCTATCAGCGCAGCGCATCATATCGGGAGTGAGTGAGAGGGCAGTTTTAGCCAACGTTGATCTATTAAGGAGAATTAAATAGGAGGGAAAAATGGCGGAAGAGGTCACGGCACGCAAGGCTGAAGGCAGATAATTAGGTCAGATAAAGCCGGGGCGTTATGAAGATTTATACCAGCACAGATTCTCGTTAACAGAATGCAGTCGACGGACACGTGAACGACCCACTCACGTTGTTACGCTAAGTGCTACCTCACGTCAAAACTCGCTAATACGTGTTCTAACATTACTACCCCGTGTAGATACCACGTAGATTGTCTACTGCTTTTAATCACCATATAAAAAAATACCTTACTCTCCAAATTCATACCTAACTTCAATCCTTCATTTTTAATTATACATACTCCCACACATATATTAACTGAAATTTTATTCATGTCTTTACACCTTCATTATAATAATTATACATGCCTTGCCGGCAGATTTGTACCATATATTTTTTTTAATAAAATATCTTAATGTGGGCAATTCGACCTGGCATAAGTAGAGAACTACTTTCGTCGAGACTTCGGCTAAACTTTCAAATAGTACTACATATTATTTAAAAACTTGACGTACTAATAATATTGTCGTTGCTAATTACTTTTTAGTAAAACAGTTGTTTTGTTCTTTGTACAAAAAATAATGGGGTCCTCCACCATAGTAACAAATTAGACATGGGTTATTTACACATATTACGAAGGGTGGGATTCCATAACTCGTAACAACTACAAAATAACCATTGCTCTTGTTAAATATCAATTACAATTCATAATCGCAATAGCAACTGCAGATAACACTTGCTCACGTTATTTTCCAATTGATAAATAACGACTGCAAAATACCAGCCGTTCGGCAGCCATATTGGATTGCTAAATCTGACAGTTCGCCAATTTATTTGAAAGAAAACAGTAAGTACAAACAGTTTTTATTTTATTATAAATTAACAATAGATATTTACACACCAAGTGAGCTAAGGTAATGTTTATTCATGAGAAGAAAGTTAAATTCTTCGAGTGAATAAACATTCTTAGCTCACGTGGTTTGTACAATATTTTATTCAATTTTGACGAAATACTAATAAAAACCATTATAATATTTTATATTGACAAAAAAAAAACAAACTGATCAGTTAGTAGGCTGAGCATATGACAATCGTCGCTGATAGACGTCAAGTCATGTATTTAAAATGCTTTAATGCATGTCATTTGTGCCGTGAAAAATAATTAAAATGGCTGATAATGTAAGCTAAATATTATGGTGAGTGTTATTTTCGTACCTGATGTTATTTTAAATGCATTATTTGTTGCAGAGTGAGTTAAAATTTCGTGAGTAATTTAATTATTTTTTTTAATTCACATGTGAAAAAAGTGTTACTTATAGTTGTTGCTATGGAGTTAATAATGATAGTTTAAAACGTCAAAATTAAATAAAATAATTTACCTATATAAATTGGTCATATTAGATTTGGATAATAATAATAATAATAATAATAATAATAATAATAATAATAATCTTGTATTTAATATTTCGAAATTTTTTATACATTATAACCTAATTTTTCTTGTTACGTACCAACTACAAATAACGATTACTGTTATAGAATCGCAAGTTCACTTTGTAGTTGATATCATATCAAGTTCAAATGACATATCTTTCATTACCTGTCATTAGATTTTCTTCTCTCTTAGGAGGGAGATATGTTATGATTTAGCAATCTTGTAATCTTCGAACATCAAGTATGTTCGATCAAGAAAATATAACAAGTTGAATGTTGTTTATAAAAATAATAAAAAGTGTTTATTTCGTTTTGCTTCCAAATTAATCATTATTCGTTTATCTTTATATTTTAATTATACAAGTTTTAATTTCACGATTATACAAGTGTAGAGTGGTTTATAATACTACAGTATATTTGGCACTGTACAATAGCAACCGAAGTTATGGAATCCCACCCATAGTCTGTTGTTAAACTATAGACAATGGCGCTGAAATCAAACTTATGAGTGGCTGTTTCGCAAATAGTTAATACATGGCTGAACGAAGGTTGAAACTGAATATTCGTTGGATGTAAAACCGTCCTCGGAACAGCCACTCACAAGCGTTGATTTCAGGGCCAAACTTTTAAAACATTGTCTGTAGTTTAAAAACAGACTATAGACTTTAAAACTGTTGATAGGGACTATCTAAAAAAAAATCGTTTTAAAATTATTCGAATTTTTAATGCCACGATCACTCATACAAGGGGTCAGAAAAGAAAAGATTTGAACAGCAACAAAAATTTATTTTTCAATATAGGCCCCTTGCTTTTGGATACAAGTACCTATTACATCATTTCATGGTGAGTCCGCAAAATGCCTTTCAACAGTCGCTGTAAATTTGTTATCGTACCTAGATTTTGTTCCCCTTATGGCCGGTTGCACCAACGAAACTTAAATATTAAACTTGTCTTAAATTGACAATATTGCATCGAAATAAAATGTCAAATGAATTATAATATATTGCAGCCAAAATTTCGATTTGCATTTTTTTATTTAAGCCTAGCTTAATTTTTAAGTCTTGTTGGTGCAACTGGGCCTTGGTGTTTTTTGAGATTTGGAAACAAAAATACTCACAGGCGGGCTAGATCTGAACTATAAGGCGAATGATCAATTTCTACAAAGCAACTTTCAGCAACGGCAAATGTTTGTTTTGGGATTTGGAAACAAAAATAGTCATAGGAGGGGCTGGATCTGGACTATAAGGCGGATGATCAATTTTTACAAAGCCACATTCAGCAACGGCAACTTTTGAAAGTTTTAACTTGTGGGCTGGTGCATTATCGTGGAGCAACAGGACACCTTGCTGGCAACACAAACTGACATAGAACTAATATTGCTGCAATTGTTTTGTAAATTGTCACACACGTTACGAAGGCATATGTGATTAAAAACAATTGCATTAAACTTGAAAACTGTCTAGTCCGGTAATATGAAAACGACCCCTCGTACCTTCTCCAAATTCTACTATTTTCAAGCCTTCTACTATCGCCTTTTTAAAATCCGGAAATAATTTCAAATAAATTGATGGTTGTTTAAAATTATAATGCCATGTCCGATGGATACTCCGAGCGTTTGAATGAAAGTGAAATACGTGTTGAATAACATAGGCTGCCAGTTTTAATAAAAACTTGGATAATATATACACGTAGGTTTTTTATTTTGACATAACCTAGCAAGTATTGAAAAAGATCAATTTATGCGACATCAATGGGGTATTCCACCATAACAAAAAAATTGAAAAAAATTCACTTTAACATAAAGTATGGCTCAATAAATAATAGTTAAAACAATGAAAACATTTTTTAAATAATTACTTTACGAGATATTTCACATTTCCTAAAAGGGAAAATTGACGTCATACAATTGTTTTCTTTTTCTCGCAGCGTACTCAGAGCAGTGTGTGTGAGAAAGACAAGTATAGGGGAAATGTGACGTTACACTGATTTCTCGAAAATAAAATACTGTTAAACTAGGAACAATTAAGATTTTTTAATACTATGAATTGCTTCAAGACTGAATGAAGTTTTATTTAAAATAATAAAAAAAATTGAGTGGAATACCCCATTATACTTGTCAAATAAATATGGACTGGAGATTTGTACACTGTTGCCAATTTCATTGGTCATGTTGAAAACGCTAAGTTATAAAGAAGCGGCAACACCGAAGCGCAAGGGATAGGGTGTGGAGAAGGGAAAAAATTGAGCATCAGTCCACAGTTATTTGACGGCGAATATAGCTAACTCTACTTTTTGAGAACAAAATTAGCTTGACATACGTCACAGAATATTATAAATAATATTACGACTTAACGAATAACAATTAAACCTTTCTAAAACTACCGATCGCTTTTATTTAGATTAAATTTCACAATAAAAAAAATATTAAAAATAGAGGAGGGCCCCATTCAATTTGTTAAGTTCTTTCAAGCAGTATTATTATTTAAGAACTACGTACGCATACAATATTTCATGTCATCATGTCAAATAATTGAGAAATATAATACTATAAAAATATAAAATACATAAAACTTAATTAAGTAAAGTACCTCTGGAGGTACTACTGCTGGTATGTTTTGATAATAGTTACTAAAAATAAATAAATATGTAATATTATCACATATTTCATTCCCATGTATATCATGAGCTTAATATAAATTATCTCTCACAATAAAAAAACTAAAGTACAATATAATGAATAGGCCGAATTACATAGGTATTAGGTTATAATAGCATTATAAACCAAAATACATAAATTTAGAGTACACAATTCGCATAATAACAGCTATTAAAGCCGTTATCCCGCAGATGTATGCATTTAATGTATCAACACACAGATATCGAGTAACATGAACAATTAGATGAACCAAATTGTCTTTCGGATGATCATTTGAACAGTTTATTGCCGTTAATGATCTAATAATTAGTATTGCACGTAATCCGTAACTGCCAGTAGCTGTTTCAATTAATAATTTTACACTGGCTTGGTACACATATTGATATTTGATTAGATTTAAGTCGGTTACTTCGTTACCGTAATCTGGGATGCGAAAAGGAGAATGTTATTATGGAGTTAATATTAAATCAATACCGCCACTAATGTGTATTTCAATTCTATGAAATAAATAAGCATTTTGTTTCTTTGCACTCTCATATAAATATTTGGATTTAAAATAACGCTTTTTTATTTATTTAACAAAATAAATATTTTAATTAAATGAAATTATTGAAAATATTTAAGTATATAATGAGGTCATGCACGACTTTTTTTATAAATTTAATCGATAGAGTAGTGAAAAATAATAAACCCGAATTTTTTATTTTTCCTCAAATCGATCTTTAACCTGAAATTTATGAAAGTAAACATGTCGATGAAATGTTGTTTCGTGCCAAAATAAAGAATAAAAGAAATGTATTGTATTCTGCAATATATTCAATGTCTCACATGCGTTTATAACCTTCCAGCGTTTAATCCCAAATCAAAAGTGGAAGAAACATTTGATGTAACGTGTAGATAAGTTCACGCCAAATGAAAATTATATTTATAAAAGTGAACAGAACGATATTATATAATATATTTTAGCATATTTATACAGGGTGTCTCAGGACGAGCTTACGCTATCTATATTTTAAATACTATTTAATATAATTTAACGAAATTTGGTATCTAGGGGTTATCCAACATGCCCGTTTTAACTAAAATATTTTCAAAGCAGTAGCACTTCCGGTTTGACCGGAAATTGACCTCAACTTTCTTATTTTAAATGGAATACGCTATATTTTATTTTACCATTGAATGCAGCGGAAAATTTTACATATGAAGCAATAAAAACATTTTACTCATGATCAACTACTTCCGGCGTTATTCAACTTTTTTTTGATTTTTTGTCTGAAATCCGGCACATTTTCAAAACTCTATATATCGGGAACGAGATCGAATTTTTATAATCTGAAAAAAGCTTTTTATAAAGGAGACTTTAAGCTACATTATCCATAGAAGAATCCTCGATTATTTATAAAAATGTGACGGGTACGTTACACCAAAATTACAGTTGACAAACTTCAAAAAAGACATTTTTTTTAAATGGAACCCCCCGTTTTTTATTACATAAATGTATTCTACGGCAAAAAATAAGGGTACTTTATGTAACATGTCCTATGTTGAAAATTGATAGAATTTCAGTAAATTAGAAAAACATGTAATCTGTGTATAATTATTTTATTAATACGGATAAGTAAGCCATGGAAAAACAATGTTTGTTTTTACAAACTCATCTACTTGATTTCTTAGATAATTTACCGTTGGATCAAAGGAATTTAATATGGTACCAGCATGATGGCGCTCCACCCCGCCATAGAATAAATACTTTTTTGGAAACAATTTTTGAAGATAGGTGGCTGGCAAATAATGGACCACAAAGGTGGCCTCCTCGTTCACCCGATTTAACTCCACTTGATTTTTTGTTTGGGGTTACATTAAAAACGGCGTCTATCAAAAACCTTTAACTACTAAAAAAGATTGCCAACATAGGGTACGAACAGCATTTAACAACATGTCTCCTCGGATGATAAAAAATGCTACACAAGAAGAAGTATTGAATAGAGTAACAATGTGCTTATATATGTATGGAGGACAGTTTGAATATGTATTAAATTAATCATAGTTTTGTATTTAGAATTTATTTGTTTTTTCCATGGCTTACTTATCCGTATTAATAAAATAATTATACACAGATTACATACTTTTCTAATTTACTGAAATTTTATCAACTTTCAACATAGGACATGTTACATAAAGTACCCTTATTTTTTGCCGTAGAATACATTTATGTAATAAAAAACGGGGGGTTCCATTTAAAAAAATTGTCTTTTTTGAAGTTTATCAACTGTAATTTTGGTGTAACGTACCCGTCACATTTTTATAAATAATCGAGGATTCTTCTATGGATAATGTAGCTTAAAGTCTCCTTTATAAAAGGCTTTTTTCAGATTATAAAAATTCGATCTCGTTCCCGATATACAAAGTTTTGAAAATGTGCCGGATTTCAGACAAAAAATCAAAAAAAGTTGAATAACGCCGGAAGTAGTTGATCATGAGTAAAATGTTTTTATTGCTTCATATGTAAAATTTTCCGCTGCATTCAATGGTAAAATAAAATATAGCGTATTCCATTTAAAATAAGAAAGTTGAGGTCAATTTTCGGTCAAACCGGAAGTGCTACTGCTTTGAAAATATTTTAGTTAAAACGGGCATGTTGGATAACCCCTAGATACCAAATTTCGTTAAATTATATTAAATAGTATTTAAAATATAGATAGCGTAAGCTCGTCCTGAGACACCCTGTATATGTAATCCTTAATTTATAGTTTATATATATTTTTCTTTTAGAAATTATGTGTCCATATAAAATGTCTGTTTGAAATGAGTCTGAACTTGGTTCGGAACGTTGTGACGACACAACATGGCTGGTTTTTGTAACTTTTTAAAAATGTCATACTTTAAAACGATTTTATACAACAAAAAATGTAAATAAAAAAATATTTAATCATAGTGAAAGATAAATTAGACTATCCTTCTTCGATTTAAACAGAAAAAAGGTGAAATTATTTTTTTTTGCATGACCTCATTCGTACAAAACCCATATTTTAACTGGTCAGATCAGATAACTTTTACTTGCAATGTTACAGTATAAAGTTTTTGTGCTTCCTGTATAATAGATACACAACGTATATTAAATCTCAAATCAATTACAGTCATATTAACCACTAATGAAATTAATAACCAACCCGTAGGGGAGTTGTAATTCACCTTAATATTCAGAGACGTATTCTTCAGAGAAGAAATTATTTGTTATTACAAATTGTTAAATTCCACCGCTTTAAAATAAATTTAAATATGTAGGGGTCCTATTAACCACCTCTGAACAATGGAATTATTGACCAGTACGTACGGAAGTTGTAATTCACCCTTAATTTACAGACATATTCTTGACAGATGAAATTATATTATTAAAACTGGTCATTTCCACCACGTTCACATTTTGGGCCACCTTGTCTTTCAAAATTCTTAACTTTTTTCAACTTTTATTACAAAAATTAATATTAATGTGTATATGTGATTAGTGATAATTGAAAAGTTAGATATTCCTGAACTTTAGTTTTTTGCCAATTAACTCATACAGTTAACTCTATTTGTAACTACGAAATAACAAAATTGTTACGAAATATTGTAATTTTAAATAAAATTAACAACTACATGGATTATTAATATAATTCCCTAACAATCACCGGTATCAATTTAAAAGTACGGCGTTACTTGCTCCTAATATTATCGATAATATATATTTACTTCATGTCCGGCTTCTTTTATTCATTTTATTCCATAATATTATATTACACTATTGTTAATTTCAACTTTTTCTTCAATTGCAAGAAACACCAGAAATTTTTAGTTGACTAAAAACAATGAAACTACGAACGTATTTTGTAATTATAATTGAAAATATGTAATAATGCAATAAATAACAAAAAAAAAAGCTTTTCCAAAGAATTTTTTTCTAAATAAATTTATTTTCTATCCTTGAAATTTAAGCTAGATAACTTCGTTATAAATATAAATAACGGTTCTTGTAGGTATAATATTTAAAATTAGACGATCGCAAAGGGCTTTCATTTCACTGCACTGTTTGTACAGTACATAAACAATGAATTGTATGTGGAACCAGTTTTGTCGATTTGTAGATCTGACATTTCTATCAAATTTACATATTTTAGATCTTGTTATTTGAAATTTTCAATTTATACACCGGAGTTCTTGTGATAACTTACAGAAATATAAGTGTCTGCTGGTCAAATACTACACCCAAACCCAAACAAGAAAGAAAAGAACCTTATATGTGGAATATATTTTAGCTTTAAATACAATGTGCAGGCTTTTCGGATGCCATTTGCTTACAGAAAGTAATTACAGACAAGCTCTTTGCATACCGTTGCCACCACAATAGTAAGTCTACAAAGTAGATACTTTGTATACTAGACATTCAAAATTTTTACTTTCATAGATGTGAAGATATAATTGGAAAATTACAATTTTTATATTAATTACATTTAAAAATCGATTAAGCTTTCAGATGGTAGAAAAAAATCTTGTGTATTACACGCAAAGATACATATCTTTGCGAGGAGCTATTTTTAACCCTTTGTATACAAATAACTATTTTCATTTAATTTTTCAAAAATATATGAAATAATAAAATAAACTGGCTATTGTTTTGCATTTTCACGGTTTTCTATGACCCGCAAAATACCCTTCATTGTACAAACTTTAAGAAGCAAACGCGTTGCGTTAATATTAAATAAATTAATATCAGATTTATGATAAATATCTATACATAAGAATTATTTACAAAGAATTGATCACAATAGAAAGAAAACATTATTGAATACACAACGCAGAAATCATTTATAATTTAATTATAAAAACAGACTTAAAATTGATTATGAAAAGGGCCTTAAAAAGCAATTTACTTTCACTATACCTACATGCAAATAGTTTCTACGTTAAATTGCAGACAGTAAAACCAGCGCTGTGACGTGCTGAACGCGGCCAATGTTTCGCATTGATTTAATTTTTTGGCGGTGAAATAGATCCACATTTAAATGCATTTTTGATATAACTGAGCGTGACGTGTGACACATCCAAAGCTCTAAAATGGAATAATATTCAGAAATAAGGAGATACGAAATTCAGAACTAAGAACGTGTCTCTTCCCCAAAGTATGCAGAAGCATTCAAAATAATTTCTTTACACCGTTTCGACCATTTTTTACTGATCAATTTTTGATTGTTCACATACAAATTATTCATATAGCTCAAGTTATAACATAGGAAAACAAACACTGCGTAAAAATATAACAATCAAAACAAACACGTTGCTAAAAACATATGTGATTTCTCTATTGATACTCTGCAATCACGTGATCACATTGGAATACCATTTTAAGAAAAAATTGACTATACAACTTATGCTACAATATCGATATGCTATTTTTTTTCTTTTAACTGACAGTTAACAGACTGTTTAACTGGAGATAAAAATACCGGGCCTTACTCTTGTACAAGTTATTATTTTATTTCTGAACACCCGTAAAATAAAAAATTTAAAATTGTATATTTTGTGTTTGGGATGGGAGCATCTGGTGAATATGTTCTTTATAATAAAAAAAGTTGGCCTTTGTTAAGACTTTTTTCAATCATTTTTATAACAAATGTATGTATTGTGATCGTACCAAATCTAACATATCAAGAGCATTTTAAAGTTTTTATTAACCTCAAAAACTTTTTAAATGATGTGTATTAGTCTCTCTTTCTACTAATTAGTGTTTGTCTGCATATATTTATATCTCAAATTCGACTTACAGGAAAAATATAAAATATAACCATAAAATTATGTTTCCAGAATATATTCCACACATAAATTCATGTTTCTAATAGACATTATCTTTGCAGTTGATATAATATTAGTTTTAGTTTACTAACATAACAATAATAGACAATCATTAATAATTTTGATTAAATTAATTTAAAGGACCGCAGTGTATACTATCGTTGATTAAATTATTGATTAATTATTTAATCAATGATACTATACTAATGAAATACCTCTTAGAACAAGTAAAATGTATAAACTATAGTATATTATTTGAAATTCATTTTACTTCTTTTAATATCAACTAGATTAAATTTTTGAAAAATCAAATGACCTCGCCGAGACTCAAACCTGGGACATCCAACTTGCCGGGAGAGAACTCTACCAATGAGTTAGAGGTCATCTACGATGTCAGTTGATATTTCGTGCACTAATTTGTCTGCATTTGCAATGTTGATATGGCGAATTTTTTGCATGTTTTCATTTTTACAGGCTAGTTAAATGTGCTACGGCCATTACTTTTGTTGAATTAGAAATTCCCGCCTGGCAAGTGAGAGGGCCCGGGTTCGAGTCCCGGCGAGTCAGTTGATTTTTCAAAAATTTATTTTTAGTTATATACTCAAGTGACATCAAATCGTTATCTTCATTTCTTAATATCGACTAGTTCATCACTTTTCAAGATTTCGTTCATAGTAAAATATAATTCGAAAATATAACACTAACCTGTAAGCTCGGATGACATCCGAGTTCCAGCAGCGTTTTCACCACCCCAACGTGTCCTTTATTCACCGCAATATGTAGCGCAGTTTGTCTCCTTTTGTTCCTCGCATTCAAGTCCGCTCCAGCATGAGCCAATAATTCCATTACTCCAGGTTCGTCTCCGAATGCAGCATGGTGGACAGCCCTGTCCCCATCTTTGTCTTCAATCTCCACGTCAGCCTTATAACGCAAAAGCACTTTAATTACTTCCAAATGTCCGTTCTGGCTTGCTGCTTGCAAAGCGGTGTGGCCTGCGAAGACGCCGTTCACATCAGCACCTACACCAGCACCTCCTGTGTTGCTCTGCTTTAGGGCTTCTTCGCATTTTTGGGCATCGCCATTAGCTGCTGTTTTAACTAATTCTTCATTCACATCGCCAGAGACATGAGTTTCGAATAGTTTTTTAAGAAGTGCGCTGAGACGTTCACCGCTTGATGTGCCGGGCATAGTGCCATCTGAACTAGCTACTTTAGTTACAGCAAGGGGATTGTAGGTCCAAGTAGTGGAACATACTTCCACTTTTAAGTCGTTGTCATGATAGATTTGTTGAACTCGGCCGATTTTGCCCAAAGTCTGGAATATAAAATAAAATGTACAGGTAACATACAGTATTCTGAATTTCATACTACATTTAAAATTTAAAATCTATTTAGCCGATATTCTTTTTTCTATAGGTTTACAAATAAAAATTACCACAAGCAATAGTAAACATGGTTACATCATGAACAATGTTTAAAAAATAAACTATAATTGTAATTTAACCTTTATATAAATAATACATTATCTCAGACTAGATATGGAAAGTAGTTGATAAATAAATAAATAAATAAATAAATAAATAAGTCATCAGGGCATATTACCCATTTCTAGGTGTGCCAATCTTTTTATTTACATAATTCAGAAATGATGATATATCTACCTACAGGATGCCCATTTTTTGACCCGTATCTTAAGAGATACGAATTCGATTAATTTAGGACAAAGTTGTTCCATACTCCATTAATAGCCAGTTTTATTTTTTTTCTTTTAAAAATGCGTATGTCACTGATATTTATATAGATTTATATTTTTACAAATATTTTTTTTTGTATGAAGTATGAAAAATATGAAATTTTGATTTCCACTTAGGACACTTTTTTATGGGAACAATGATGCTCAAATTTCTATTTCTGTTGGATTTCGAGTTACAATACAAAAGTTATAATTTTATATGGAGAATACCATAGTGGACAATAATGTACAAATTATGTATGGTCATTTGTTTGAAAGAACAAAAATGCAACATTTATTAAATTTGAAGGTTTTCATATTTTTCACTTAACTCAGATCTGAAGAATATCGTTTTGAATGGTATGGAGTCCACATAAAAATAATAAAATTAACTGAAATACGGCAAAATTTTGAGAACTAAATTAGGGTATTAGTAATGAAAATAATAAAATTATTATCTATAATTGTGTTTTTCCTTTGTTTCATTGTCACAAACAATGGATGGTAGCATAAGCCTTGTTTTAATATATTATTTAATATCAATAATAATTATAATAATAATAATAATAAATAATATCACACAAATTTATCAATATATGTTTTTAAAATAGAACATAGTTTCTATTCAATATTTTTTAAAAATCGTTCTTTAAACATAAGGTTGAAACGAAGAATGAAATTAAATATTGAAATTTAACATTTTTTAAAACAGCGTTTTAAAACAAGGCTTGTTCTACCAGCCAAGCAGCCACAGTTCTTAATCTATAAATTTAATAATTGTTGTATTTTTACTGTTTGAAACATTAAACGCAGATAACTTAAAAAAGCTAAAAAAGTCTATTAGTTTAATTTTCCACAATGATGGCCATATAATAATTACTTTATACTAAAAAATTTGAGCATTATCATTCGAAAGAACATTGAAAAGCATCGTACGAGAGTTCAAACCAAAATACCATATTAATTCAATACTTAGAAGTTATTTGTAAAAATAAAAATCAATTTTTATTTTATTTAGATACCGAGATGTCAATGATTAGGGTCATATGACAGAAACTTAAAGTTATCGTGGAGAGGGGAGAATATACCATAAGAGTCACTTGTACTATTTGAAAATTGGTAAACAAATTACAAGTGTGTCGACGCTCAGATTCGAATTCGAGTCGTTCAATATTAGGAACCTAATAAAAATAATATAATGACTAAAATGAAATGAGATACTTACAGGTGCCATGCCTTCAGCCCATTCGCCATGCCCTCGTTGCAAAACTTTGATTCTTTCCAAATCGCTGCAAATTTGGACAACGTCTCCAACAGCAAACTGTTGCTGTGGTGTCTCTGAAGTGCCTGCACTTGGAGTAGAATTTGGAACTTTAGTCAATACAGCAGGATTGAAGGTCCATCGATTACCGCTCTGATATGATACAACTATATCATGATCTTCGTCAATTCCTACAACAGTTCCAGTCGATCCCAGGCACTCAAACATTCCATCAGTCCAGCCGCCATGCCCATGCTGAAGAGATTGAACAATCTCTAATTCTAAATCAACGTTTACTTGATCCCCAATATTTAATCCATGCGGTCCAGTTCTCCCTGGACCTTGTTCGCCAAGTAAAGGAAGATGATCACGATACACGGTTTGTCCTTTCGCGTCATTTACCACTTTCAAGTCCGCCATTCCTTCGAAACCAACACGGTAGAGGTTCTTCGCGCCGTTATCCCACACCACGTATGCTGCCGAACGAGGACTGGCTGCGGACCAGTCCTGAATTTCGTTGACTTTACCGCGACGCCCGTTTCCACCGTCTTGGTCTTCCCATTGCCAATCGACACCGCGAACCACTCTTGCACTTGGAAAAATTCCGCGAATAGCAATCTTTTTACTCTTACGGCGAGGTTCCAGGAGGAATCGTTCGCTTCCTGGAGTTGTAATACGGTAAAACCGGTGGCGAAGATGATGCTTGTCTCCATGATAACAAATAGAACAAAGATCGTAGTTACCGCATTCAGCACATTTCCAGCGAATGCCAAAGATTGGTTGCTGACGACAAGTGTCACACATAGTGCCATCGTGCTTAACACCAGTTGGAGCACTGTCCAAAATACGTAAATCAAAGGCACCAGAACAACGGTAGTTAGCAGCAGTGCCATTATCCCATACCACTACTACTTCTTCAGGAGATTCAAAGTTACGAACTGTACCAACATGACCTTCACCCCCGTCCTAGAAGGATAAATTAAAAATTAATAACAAACTAAATATGAGAACAGTTCATTGCCACTAAGGGGGGGTTTGTTGACATTGCTTATTTAATGTGACCACTAACCTGTTTTCCCCATTTCCAGTCTGGGCCTCGAATAACTCGGGCCCCAACACCTTCCATCATAAACCGCGTAGTTCTGGGCGCTCCAACAGCGCCAACAACGTTTCCTGATTCCATCCTGGAGTTATGCCAAACACCAATAACCTCTTTTCTTTCAAAAGTCAAAACAATGTAGGTTATAAATTTAAAACGAGCCCATACAATTATAAAACTATTTCTTCGTTAACACTATATACTTATAAATACAAATTTTGTATAAAAATTCACTAACTAACTATTTACATGCACAGAAAACAAAACTTTCAAACAAGAAAGTACAGGAGACTCCAGAATGTTCTTCTTCTTCCTTCGCACTTATCACCTGTTACTTCACGAAAGTTACTAAGTCTGCCGTATTTTTAACTGTAATCGTAGTGTCGACATTTATATGTGAATAATAGCATGTTTAATCCAAGAAAAGAAAATTAAAAACATAATAAAATATTTAATGTTGACATTTCAAATGACATTTATTTTCCATTGTCAGGTGTTGTAATAATTTCGGCGGGATACAGTAAATAGAAAAAAATATGTATGTCTGGCTTATTTTATTTTTTTATAAAATTGAATTTCTATTTATAAATTGAATGGAATAAAAATTTTATTTTATAAATTGTTATTTTAATTATTTATTTATTATTAATTGTCGTAATTATTTCCTCCTAGTACGCCAATGAAAAGTATGCGAATGGTCCAACGTTGCCATTGTGATGCAAATATTTATTTTGTTTATTTTATATTTTAAAAACAAAATTAATTGACCTGTAGATGTGTGAATAATAATATTGTCAAATTAATTGGAATTGGAAGAATAGTGTGTACAAAAAATTTATGTATGTACGGCAACATGGCTGCGAAAATGAAGTGTAAGCAATACTAGCGTCTAGCTGATGGATTAACTTATCTCACTCAAAGTATGTGAATTCATGTAATTCATTTTAATTTCATTTTCATTACATTTTAATTGTAGAATGATAAAAATCACTGGACACTTCGAGAGTTCTATCAGATATGTGTTCGGTGAGACAAGTTAATACATCGGCTAGACGATGGTTAAGCCAAGTGTAAGCAGTGGCAGTGACGTTGCGAACAACGTGTCAAAACGCAGCGCTATTCTTGTAGACGTGGACAGCTGAAGATTCTCTGTCCTCAATTTGTGGCTATCAGGCGATTGAGATAGTTATTGCCATTCACATTGTAATTTGCAACGTCTTACACATAACACAAAATGGTATGTACTTTTTATAAGTTACTGTGATTTAGTAAAAATATATTCACTTTTTCATTTATAATTATTTGATTTAATATACAATATTTGTATAATTTTAGCCAGCTGCACCAAGTGCAACTTCTGTGGGTTCGGGCAGCAGATCACCCTCTAAAGCTGTTGCCCCAAGATCAGCTAGTGGTGGAACTGTAAGACAACGAAAAACCACAACAACTACTGCTGCAAGAAATCGTAACACAGGAACTAGTAGCGGTGGTATGTGGCGATTCTACACCGATGATTCTCCTGGAATCAAAGTGTAAGTTTCTGTTAATATATAATTGAAACACGAAATTAATAGTGAGAACAAGATTCATATTAGATTTTGTCCATATGGCTGCATAGGCGCACTAAACATATGTTTTATTTGAACAAGAACATAGTGAACAATTTCTTTATTATAGCGTAATGAACAATTTCCAATCACGAAGTGTAATAATAGTAATACATTCGGTTGTTTAAATTATATGTTAAAAGACAAACAAAAAATGTACATTTTGTGGTTATGCAAAAATTGATTGTAGAGAATTAATGCGTGTTGTGATGATCAAATCTAGTGGCTTACAGTCATAGTGAGCTAGAAGATGGGTTCGATTCCCAAATGTTGATTCTTTACAAAATTGTTTATTAAATCTTTTATGCTCAGTTCTCAGTTGTACCGCTTTTAGATAAATCCTCAAGTAGTACAGATACATATCGAAATATTAACACTAATATTTAATAAGCCATTTACCATTGCTATACGTTATTGTCATATAACGAAAAGTTCAAATTTAATTATAAATACACCATTAAATAATTGTGCATTTAAAGGAAAAATTAGTATTCCTTCCCTATTCTTCACAGAAGAGCTTAGATAGATATTGCCCCCGATTTCTTCAGAAAATTACATAATATGGTCATTCAAAATTTATTGTTCTGCAATTTAGGAACAAAACAAAAATAAAGGCTGGTTTATGCAAATTTTCATAAGGATAAATGTAATACATAACACATGGAGATAAAATCAGTTTATGTAATTTACATAAGTATAAGTTTCAACGAATCACAGGAAAGATATATTTATTTTGGTGGCAAAATATAATCACGAATACCAATAAAAAAATATTGCACTCCAATGCATTTAATTTTATTTTTTATATTTTGCCAGCGAGTGGAAAAGCCTGCAACGCCCGAATATGCATGCACAGAATCATTCATATCCTGAATATTCAAAAACAGAATCCCTCATCGCCAGATAGAGCCTCACCCGCATCATCAAATACAGAATACACGGGTGTGGCTAAGCGGGGTCACGTTAGGATAAATTTGGTGATGGGGTCATTTCAAAAAAAATAATTGTCGATTTTTTTTATAAAATCATGAAATACATCTCATTTCATAAATATAGAAATAGAAAATAATTTGAAATATGCGACTTTTCATTCATAAATTTGCTAATAAACTTTCGCGCTTTTAAACACGGACTAAATTTGTGACGACACTTATTCATACTCACACAAAGACAATTCTCTCTCACACACACACGCTTCACAACATGAAACAGTAACCTAACCTAAAAGTGTGACAGCTGACAGCAAAATATAGAAGAGAGAAGATTATTATTACTTTCTATTTCTTTAAAAGTACTAGTGCAGTATAAGGTATGTAAATATACCATTTATTTAAATAAATATGAAACCAAATAATCATAGTTCTAAATTAAACCGGTAGAGCTCGACTTTCGCATCCGTGAATAAGTGTCGTCAGCCGTTGAAATATTTGAAATTAAACGCAACTTTTAAAAAATCATATCTCTGATTTTAAGACTTGTAAGATGTAAAACATACACATACATGTTTAATTTGACCTATTTTTTCAAGAAAAAAATAAATCAGAAAATGTGAAATGACCCCATTCTGTTGATTGGCTTTCGTGTAATGCGCGATTATTTTTTTGAATATTCGAGATTTGATTAATTCATTGCATGCATATTCTGGTATTGAATATTAGAGCGTTGCGTATGTACCCCCAGTGAGTCATACATTCTGCAACTACAACATAATAAGTAATAATTAAGAATACAAATAGCAAACAAGGAAGGATGACATAATAAATAAAAATTGGTCATTTCTTATGTATTATGTTTGTTATATATGTGCGCACATTTATAATTTGCATTATATTCCTTGGTCCTTATGAAAAGTTGCATAAACCAGCCTTCAATATTGCGGAAAAACATCTTTGAAGCAGGGCAAGAAACCGACAAAAATATCAATGACTAGTAACAGAAAAAAAACCGGTTAAATCTCGTTCAGAAAGCTAAAAACGTTTATGTTTATAACTATTTAATTACAATTAAAAAAAATATATTAAAATAATAAGAAAGTGCACTTTTTTCTTTCGAAGCGCGTTAAAAAAGGGTGATAGCATGAACAAATGATGAAGAGTGATTTGCGAGGAGTTGACTAGTAGTGTTTTAACTTTGTTAACCGTTTATAGATTTTTGAGAAAAACTTCAAATAACAGTTATAGAAAAATTGTACCCAACTTTTATTCAAAGTATTTTTCTCTAAAATAATGAACAATGCTAGTCAACTTTACGCTAATCACATGTTCATAATGTTTATGCTACCACCCAATTTCTTTCGGTTAATAGTTAACGGTTATTTTAGTAAATAAATTTCGGTTTCGGTTAATAATCACGTGTGTGAGATAAAATATCTGTTAACCAGTTTCTTGTTCTGCTTTGAAATCTATGGCAATATGAGAGGAATTTAATATTCTTAAATACTAAATTAATAAAATATATTTTTCTAGTGGCCCTGTTCCTGTGCTAGTGATGTCCCTACTCTTCATCGCTTCTGTGTTTATGCTTCACATCTGGGGAAAATACACAAGATCATGAGCATTTTCCAAATACTTCTCACAAGTGAGACCATTCCAGCCTGTCACAGCTCTTCTAACATTATCAAATTTCATCAATTGCGCATTTAAATTAAAATTAAATGCATCATTCGTGGGTGGATTTTATTTACATTTTATATCTATTGTTGTAATTGTAAAATATTCTGTTTAATTTAATACTTGAGATAAAATACATACAGCGTATTTTATATAAAAGTTATTTTCTTTATTTTACCTTTGTCATTGGTGAGGAAAGTTTAGAAAGTAAAATTGGTTTATTTTTAATTATTTCTGTATTGCACATACAAACACTGTACAATAATTACTCTATACATCACTCCAAAATTTGTAAAATTTCAAAAATTTATTGCAAATAAAACAATAAATTATTACAATTAAAAGTCTTGCACTAATAAATCTCGGCTAATAAATGTGTATAAACTAGTCATACTAAAAATAAGACTGAATTATTACTATATTTATAGGAACAGAACAAATAATACAAGATGAAACATATGTATGATGAGTTACATAAAATTTATACTCTGTACCAAATTGCTGTTGAATACTGCTTTTTAATTCGTATTTGTGTTGATGGGGAATTTGGGTAGTGTACAATTATTAAAGTGAATGACAATAAAGACTACGTGATGTTGATCAAATCACCGACTACTGACATATCCAGTGCACATACTGAAAGAAATCAGAACTATTCTCTAACCAGCCTTATGAAATAACCGTCTACAGAGCACCGCATACCCAAAGGTAAATATATTTTAAAAATAATATTGAGTATCGTACAAAATATTCAACCATTCGGATCAAAATTCACTGGTCGATTCTTCTTATGTACAGGTTCATCTCAGACACACAAATTATCAGCTATCGATTGTAATTCAGTCTACCTATTTATAAATTTACAGTTAAATAATTTGCTTCAATTTGAAACGGACCATTTCACAGAACTGGAAGATAAGTTGATCAAATAATATTGCATATTGAGCGGGAAACTTAATTATTGTACTCGAAAATCCAGTTCTGATATTGCAATAAAACAAATGAAATATTTAACACAATCTTGAAATATATAACAAATTTACAGTCTAAGTACATAATTCAATATTCTTCAAAATGGAAGAATTCATGCCTGCGGTTTTCAACCTGTCCTTACTCAACGAGTAACTGATATATAAATTTTAAAAATATTTCATGGAGCTATATTCAACAAATTTAATACAGTCCTAATGATTGTTGCTCACAGCAACGTTAGAGCTTAGACCAAGAATGGACACAGCTATTCTATATTTATCTAAAACCTATAAAACAGGCATCATAGACGCGCAAAATATACATATAGATATACGTTCATAGCTGTACTGTTTAAACAGTAAGATATTTAATAAAATTAAAATATAACTACAGAAATGACTCTAACAATACGGCGATTCTGTAAGCACAGTATAATAATAAAACTTGAAAAAGAAAAGCCATAAAGCACCAGAATCAGTTTATGAGTTTTCCTTTTGGTTTTTGTATAGAATATATACATTTTTACACATAAATAAATTAACTAATTTTTGTTTTTAAAATAGATTCGTTATTACCAATTAGCATTCAAGCTGAATAGGGAATAATAAATTTAAAACAGAATTCATTGGTTGGTTCGATACAGCTCTGGTGTGTCGATCAATTAACAAAAATTGTCCTTATATAATAATTCAGTTTGCATTCACAAGTTGCCTGAACGAAGAATGCCTTTGACACATACTGCATCTCACATGCTCACACGCACAATTCCATAATGTTTTTGTATTTTCTAGATTATTTTTGGAAAAACAAACAAGCGCCACTAACGCCGTTCTGGCTACTTTCAGGAGGCGTACATGCGGTTTATCTCGTGTTGATAGCGCTCCTGGATGTCTTTCCTCTTCAGCTTGAATGCTGCCGTGACCAGGCCCATGTCTGGGGACCACACTTCTGAACATAACGTTACAGCTGCCGGGACTTCGAATTTCTCCAATTTGCCTGCAACAACCAACCAATTACAATCATGCAATGTGCTAAGCACTACTACTATGTACTATCACATCGATTGAAGTGCATCATTTAAATACAAATATAAAATATAAATAAATATAAAACGTACTTTAGTCCCGTTGTATACAAACTTATTTTATACTTTCAAATCATTTTAAATCACAATACTCAAAAGGACGGTACATAAAGTAAATCCACCAGAACTATTAACAAGATTCATTGAATCGAGTGGTTCACGATTTAAAATTTAATTATGAATATATTAATACTTAGCTAAACGCATCGTGAGCTTTTTATAATTCGCTCAATATCATTTAGACACAGAAAAAATACGCGTTTTTACGTGGAATAAAGCGGTGTTATTAAATTTTGAATAAATTTAATAAATCCTGAAATATAACAAAGATTTTTTAAAAGAAACCAAATGTTGAAAATAGTGCCAGAAAGGCGATGTAATCCAATATTAAATGGCGCAATACTTGAATAACATATTCAGTTTTTGATAGTATTTATTTTTTGGAAAGTTTATTAAGCCGAATTGGAGTAGTTGGAATGGAAAGTAAAACTTCCTTTAGTTGGATTACTGGCTTTATTGTATATTTCCTTTAATAAAAATGCGACGTTTCGGCCAAGATCCTGGCCATTATCAAGCATGTATGCAATTTACATTAAAAAAGTCCCAAAATGACTAGCAACTGAGAAGGGATGAAGATTTGATGGAAGGAGGGTAAGCCAAATGCGGGTGGTAGATCAAAGAGGGAAAGGAAGGCCAAAGAGAAGGTGGAAGGATTGTGTGTTAGAAAATTTTAGAGAGAAAGGGCTGTGTAAGGATGATGTATTGGACAGGAATGAGTGGAAAAGAAAAATAAGGAACAGCGACTCCTAATTAAATAGGAAAAAGCTAAAGAAGAAGAAGACTGGGATTTGGATCCAGAGCCTTCCTTCTTAGTGAGTTACATGAATTTTTCACAAAATCTTTCTTCGTTAATTAAAATTTCCTTGACAATTAAGGTCTATTTCTATGATTTAAATATTCAGTTTTTAGAAGTTTAAAATCTATATAAGAAATTTTTAAAAATGCGTAATTTTTATGTTTGTTGAAAAAGTATACTGGCAGAAGTATTACAAGCCTGCGCTCGTATAACTAATTGTTATTTTTTTTATGATATCCAAAGTATAAAATATTTTTAAAAAATGTGTCACGTATTAAATTCACTGTATAAAATTTGTAATAAAATTGTAATAATGAAGACACTAAATAGTAATAGAAACCTACAGTTATTTTACTTTTACTGGATTAACGTAAGAATATATATGTCATATTTCAACACTGAGATGCAAATTTAATTTTAACTGAATATACTTACATTTCTTGGCGTGATCAGCAAGCTCTTTAACAACAGCCTTTTCTATAGCAGGGCTTGCACACAATTCTTCAAATGTAACATTAGCATTAACACCCTGTTTCACAGCCAAATCTTCCAATTGTTTCTGGTTAGGAACCACCAAGGCTACTGTAAAGTGCTTGCTTGAATCACCGTACACACAGATGTTCTCAACAACGGGACAGGTCTTCAGTTCAGCTTCCACTTTGCCGAGTGACACGTATTCTCCAGCTTGCAGTTTTACCAAGTCCTTCTTACGATCTAATATAAAAAAAAGTAAATTATTTATTATTGTAAATTAAAATATTAAACAAGAAAAAAAGTATACTACAAGAGTCACGCTAGAATTACTGAGAATAAGACTTAATGGTACATATGTTCGAAGTAGTTCCCTTCATTAATAATACATTCTTTCCTTCCACTAATTAAAAGCTCCCAAAAATCTTTAAAATGCTTTCAAAATAATCATGAATTTACACTATTGCAACATCAATCTCTACTTCAGACGAAAACCTCTATCCCGTAATTAAATTAAAATCCTACAAATAAGCAAAAGTGACACACTGCCAAATCAGGTTAGTATGGCGTGTGTTCTATTACTTTTATATTTATTTTCGCCAAAAACTAAAGAAAATACTCGTGGCTGACTCCATATTTTTACTCAATTTTAAAAATGATTAACTAATGCCGGTTTCAACAACATCAAATAAATCGTCGAATAAAAGACAAATATCGCATCAAAACCATAATACAAATGACGGTATTTATTCGAGCTGTCATATTTTGATGCAATATTTTTCACTTATTTGACAAATAAGCTATTCGAAACCGGGCAAAGTTCAACTAAGTTCTCATTTGACTCTCGCAACATAATGGGCCCAATTTTTTTTTTTTCTTTATGAAAATTTTGTCAAAGATATGACTATCAATGAAAACCAGACATATTAAGCAAAATATGATTAAAAATGTGAGAAGAGTTTATGACGTCATGTATGTATGACAAAACTAGTGACAATGGGCGCATTCAGCACCCCGGCAGCGATGAGTACCGCTGCGTGCCGATGATCGCCGAATGTAATTGCTAGACCAATTACATTCGTCCATTCAATGTGTTCGTCAAACTTCGGAGGTCAGCGATGCCAGCGATGAGAGGTGCTGAACGCGACCATTGTAATAATATTTTTTCATGAGAGTTCAGCCATCTTTGTCACCAATGGGAATGGAAAATGGATAGTCTGTGGGCGGGGCGCTGTGCATTTATAGCCGGGACTCTCAGCTTTCATTTTTCTGGCCAAGAGAATCAAATCGAAATCCGTCACGTCATAAAATGTTTAATCCGTTATAATTTTATAATAAATAATGTATTTTAAAATTATTTAGCTTTACTATTTATTAATCAGTAAGAATTTTACGATTTTTATATAAATTTGTTATATTACGATTATGGTTTATGGGCCCATTTCAAATGACTGATAAACAACTAGAAATGATAGTGCAAATAATTCTAACATGGCCCTCGTCTATTATTATTTTAAATAAAATTAATTAATGCAGAAATTATTCCTACTTCAAACGCACAGGGTATTCCGGTGATATGGAATTAATGCAAAATAATAACTTTTTTTCTAAAGTTTTCATCTTCATATAGTAGTAAAATATAATAAAACATGTTTAATAAAAAGTTTTAATTCATAATTTAATGTTACAAAATTGGAATTTTTACAGCTCTAGAAACGTCCTTGAAATTTGTGACGTCAAGTTGATAATCTGTTGCTCATTTCAAAGTAAATATTTTCGTTTAAAAACACAGATGGTGCCAGTAGTTAACACGCGCGGGTATATTTCTTGTTTGACATTTCGTCCACTTTATAATTATTACTCCTACTTTTACCATAAACAAACACCGAAATACACGCTGCTACTAAAATCATATGTAAACAAGCAAATGGCTGTCATGAACATGTGGATTTAGACGCTGAAGTTCGTTGCAGATGTCACCATCGAGTGACGTCATAAGCGCGCCATGATAATAAAATTTGAATTGCGATGAATTTTTTTAAAATTCATATCTCATGTGATGTATACATTTTCTTACTCAAAGTTAGATATTCAGAGTCCTACTGGTCTGTACTAATGTAAAAAATTATTTTTAAAAAATGTCGGAACACCCCATTAAATGTACTTACCAATAATTTTAAGAACACCATCATCGTGAATTTCACCAATGTCACCAGTCCTAAACCACCGCCTGCCATCTTCTTCAAAGAATTCATCCTTAGTTTTGTCAGGTAATTTGTAGTATCCTTCGCTGATGTTATCACCTCCAATAATGACTTCTCCCCTAGGATATGGTTTGTCTGAAATTCTGTAGTTGCCTTCTTCCCAGTCGACGAGTCTGAGATCACAAGCAGTTGTGGGTGCTCCAACACGACCAAAACTCATATCCATTTCATGCATTACGCAGGCGCAAGATGTCGTTTCCGTAAGGCCGTATCCTTGGACCAGGAGGGAACACAAACAGGTTTTGATTTGTTCGTGCGTGTCTGGAGAAAGAGGAGCACCACCAGCGAGAATAAGCCTCATTCTGCCTCCCAAAAGTAAGCCGACTTTGCTGAAGATAAGTCTACAATACAAAATAATATAGTAGAAAACATATATACCTACACACACCCACGTTGTGGGTCAGTAAATACTCGATATCAAATAACAATCGATCTTCATGATACATTTCTATAAAAACAATAATTTCCCGTCATCTGTATTCATAATCAGGCATCCTACTATTGTTTTATTCATTTTTATCTAATACTACCTCTAGCTTGAAACATTAAATTTTAAGGTATTTTTAATTTCATTTAAGCGAGATTAATGACCGTATTTTATACAAAACTGTAATGTCCAGTTACACCCATTACACATAGTTAAAGTCTTAACTACAGGTTAACAAATCAGAGCGTATCGAAATTTTGACAGTAATATTTACAGTATAGTTAAAACTTAACTAGCGGTGAAACTGAACATGTCTTAGGGTCGGTTTTTCAATCTCTGGTTAAAATTTTAACTTAGAGTTAATTAAACAAAACTGATACGAAATCAACTATCAAATGAAAGATTTATCATTGCTGTCAACAAAACGACGTAATATTGTTTACTTAACTGGAAGTTAAAATTTTAACCAGAGATTGAAAAACCGGCTCTTCCAGATCTGTAATGGCCAGTTGCACAGCTTATAGCTAAATTATTGTTAACTGACTGATGGTTAAATAGACAATATCGAAACGAAATGTCAAATGAGTTGTTAAATATTGTTGATAAAAATTTCGATACGAATTTTTTTTGTTAACCTGTAGTTAATACATTAACTATAAGCTGTACAACTGACCATAAATTTATAAAACACTGAAAAAACACATTGGATGTATTTACTAAAATAACCGGTAACTATTAACCGAAAGAAATTTAAAAAAAATACTGCAAATGAAAATTGCGTACAATAGGGGATTCCATTCATATCGAAATTTAATTAAATTAAAACTGTATTATTGACGCAAATTTCTTTTATATGTTTATCACTTTTTTATAAATGCTAAAATATATTAAACACTTTCAAAACAAGATTTTTCCGGGCTTGATGACGCTACCGAACCCGAAATATGAATAAACTATAACTACAATATAATAAATTTAAAATAAGTAAAAGAAAAGAAAATAAGAACAAAATGAATTTTTCAAATATAAAGCGATATAGCATTAGCCGCACAACATTGACAAATGGTTTACACCTTTGGTAACAGCAGCCAAGATAACAGCTGTTGAGAGAGAAAGCACGATATAATGCCTTTGCTCTCCACCACTGGGTTCGCTTACGTAGTAAGGCGGGAACCGGTAGATACCAAATATTTGCCATTTTTTTTTCTTCCATAAGAAGACGAATTTTAAAAAAAAGAAATATTAGGGAATTTCTAAATTTAAAAATACTATAACATATAAAAAATCGTGGAATCCCCCATTAAGTTTTCTATAACTCTTACTTGAAGTTTTTTAATGATCCATAATCAATAGACAGATTTAAAAGCACTGCTAATCAACTCGCTAGTCAACCTTAATCACGTTTTTTATCAATATAAAATTGTACATAAGAGGCAGCTTTTGTTGTAATTTTGTTCATTATTTACAGATCTGTATAATTGAGGCCCGTTTTTTTAAACAGTGCATTATCTTACCTGTCTATTAAAAGAAAAACAGAATCGATATTATAGCATTATAAGTTGTAAAAATTACAGCGTCAATTTGCTGATGCTATATTGTCCCTTATAACAGACAGTTAACAGCCAGTTTAACCAACATGAAAATACCGAACCTTACATGTACAAAATACGACCAATTGATTAAGATTAAGAGTAAATACTACCAGCCGTAGTTTTTTCAAAAATTACTATGAATTTTGAACAAGACCAAACTTTTGCGGGAAAAGGAAATGAGGGATTCCACCATTTTTTTATTTTTTATAATTTCATGTGAAAATCCAACTACTATAAACAAATCACGTAAAGATAAAAAACGTAAAAGTTAAAAAAAAAACTTACTTGTTCAACAACGGAGTATCGTATCCCCTCTGGACCCAACTGCTCTTGTAATCGTAAGCGAATTTGAATAAAATTTTGGTTAGGACGCCTCCCTTGCTTACTTTTTCTTGAATTCCCTTAGATATCCTGTCTAATATAAGCTGTAAAATAAAATCATTACTATATCTTTTCGAAATATAAAAGCAATACTAGTACATTAAAAAACCAAGTATCATAAGGCAATACGGTACAAGTATAAGTTCAGAAATACAAAGGACGCCTCATGAAACGTTTTCTATACTATTTTTTCTATTAGATATTTTTATAAAAAATTCCACCCGTCACAAATATAATTTGGTGTTTTTTGTCAGTTATGTTTGTAGCGCTTCTCGCTTACAATTGAAATTTCATATTTTGACAATTTGTTTATTAAGTGTTGTGAATTTTGTCTGGTTGTATACGTTAATATATCGTACTGAACAGCGCCCTTATAGAGAGTGATCAAAATTAAACGATGCTGATAGCAATACAATTCTGGTGATCTTTTCTTCCACAATTTGCACACCAGTAGTGGTAGCACGCACTTTAGAATTCTATCATAGAAAGCAGGCGAATGCGATTTCACTTTTACGAATCTTGGAAATTTAAGGATTTTATATTATTAAAATAAAAAATATTTTGATAGTTGTATAAATTATATATAAATTGGCAATGAATAGAATTGTGGCAAAATAACGACGTTACTTTGACACTTTCGCCTTGAGTCGTAAGCTTGCAGGCGAATATTTTGAGATACGCATGCTACTAAATTTTCGCTTAGTGCTGTCAGAAAATATGAGTATGACATCATTTTAACAATAATACAAAAAGGTTATGTTAGAGCAGTGGCCTGACAGCTAATTGGATTTTGAGTGATTGAAATGCTTTAGATTATTCTCTGTGGGTAATGTAAGAAATAAACCATTTTAATAAAAAAAATTGTAAATATATCCAGATTTCATTTTTCAAATGTCACTGTGTCAACACTGTCAAAAACAGGAAATAAATTCTTGTATCAATCTTACCAATTTTAAGTATTTTTCAAGTATTGCCAACTGAATACTGAATCAGTTATTTCTGATCACTCTGTAGAGCTTTTTAACGACGATTTAACAATGCTTTTATAAGAACACCAAAATAGAAAAATATTATTAGAATATTGTAAATTAAATTATTCTAATGTTAAACAAATAGAGTAACAATATTGTTGATATTTAATACTTACAGGTACAGAAGACATACAAGTAGGACGTAGAACACTAGCATCTCCTTTTGTTCCCTTCTTGATTTTACTAGATGTATCAATCATGGTAAGAGGAGTAGAGTAGCCAATAGGAACACCACTAAGTAAGCATACAGTTTCGACTAATAATTCGAAAACGTGAGCAAGAGGTAAGAATCCAATGAGTACATCATCATCGTAAATATGTACAGCATCACAGTAAGCTTTCAAACATGCTATTACATTATGGTGTGAAAGAATTACGCCCTTTGGTACTCCTGTTGATCCGCTAGTATACATAATAATGGCGGTATCTTTCGGACCTGGTGAGACACATTCTAAAACAAAAAAAAATTGAAATATACATATATTTGTCAGATACGTACTAAATAAGACGCTGTATCAGAAGTAAAGAGACAAATATGATTTAATCTGAAATTTTTACCTCTCGCCAAGAGAGGTATTGGAATCATGCAAAAATTCAAATATCGATTTCAATGGATAAGCACGTTTTACGGTCTCTATAATCCGATTATAACATTTTTACGATGTGTATGTGTGGATATGTGGATGTTGGAATCACGGTTTCCCAAATACTATAAGACGTAAAAAATATTTAACTGCAGTTTCCTCAATCTGACAATCCTGGGAAGAGCCCATTAGATTTGGTAACAATTGGACAACCGGAATTAATAGACACTAAGGAAATCAGTTGGCAAATTCAAATATTTACAACATAGTTTATAAATGAGAGATGTCAGTGACAAAAATCAACAGTTTTAGTGACATTCTGAAAGCTTTCTTATTGTTTTATTAATTAAATATTTAAAATTGTAAAATGCATATATCCATAAGACATACTGCCAATCTTGCTAATGAATTAGAAGAATCTCTTACATTTAGGAACTTCCTCATACAATGAAAAATAAGATATAATTACAATTGTATGTGTGCAGAAGACATGTTAAATACAATAAAAACAATATTTGGATAGTTCTGTAATGTTTTTGTTTTAAAACGACGGTTCGATAGCGAAGTGCAATACAATACTTACATAACATAAAATGGAAATGGCGAGAGGTATTGTGCTGGCCATAACAGATTTTAAATGTTTAGATTTAGAAGGATACAACTAGAAAACGATTGTTTTGCAAAAATAGTTGTTCATTACAGCCATTGTAGTGGCAATTTAGCATATATTCGGGCACTTTTAATGGGATGGAATCAGAAGGAAAACCATATATCGAATAATAAAAATATATTGAGATACTGGAATCACAGATTTAAAAAAAAAATCCTTGGCTTTCAAAAAACAGCAGAATTCGAAATATCAAAGAAGTAGATGACAACTCTGAAATGCGAACAGCCGCAATAAATCTAAGGAAACGGCCCATCTAGATATTCCTAAACTAAATTTCAAATGTTTCTGTGTTAAAAAATTAAATTACACAAATATTATCTTTTCTTCTGACACAACACCTTATTACTATTTTTATTGATAAATCTACATATATATTATTTATGTACGAAAATTCATTAATAGTTATCTTCACTTACCAATTTGTGATTTGGATCCTATGGAAATAACTTCTTGGAAAGGAATAATTCTGACGCCTTCTTTGTATCCGGTTTTATCTGTCTTTTGCAGCTGATCTTCCATGTAGATGAGAGTATTAACTCTTGGCGTAAGAGACAGAATTTGCTTGAATTTAGGTAGCAAGTCGTGGCTAGTTATCACAGTCGTTACTTCTGTTTCGTTAATACCATGTGCAATAGCATCATCTCCAAGAGTTGCATAGATTGTTACCACTGTAAAATAATATTTTTATTTAATAATAATGAAGACGATTTTCTTAGCCCAACAATGATCGTTATATTAAGTCACGCGAGTAGTCGCGCGTGAGCATTTTGCTCACACTAAAAAAATTAACAGTCCGATTCTCAAAAAAGTTTAAGCTAATCCTTATTTTTGGATTAGCAAATTGTATTCTGTTCCTGTATTTAAAATTTAAGCTTCAAAATATTATCAAACTAGGAATAGATTAGAAGATATAAACTGTCAAAATTAAAGTCGAATTCTCTAATCCAAAAATGAAGACTAGCTTAAACTTTTTCGAGAATCGAGCTGTAAATAATATAATCAATTAAAAATTAATTTAATATTATTTTTAGGGTTGTTATTGATAAATATAGTAAAATGTCACTTTTACTGCCTATTAGATAGCAACCACTATACAAAGGGGTAGGGTTGTGCCGTAAACAATTGACACAACAAAATTTGACGGTCCAATCAAATAATCTAAATGAAACCGCCACGACATCTGTTGCTAAATAAAAGTAGCTATATACTAGTTGCAGTTATATTATATATATACCTAGTTTGCAGATTACTATTTGCTGTGATGTTATTTTACTATTATTTAATAAAATAAATACATATTTCATTACGCCTTTTATTTTACTTTTCCTGTTTTTGAATTTGAAGTTGTTGTTCGTTTTTAATTTTCAGTAATATTGGATGTAGTTAAATATTTGATACTATATAAATAAAAGACAATTTTAATTATTATTGTAATTTTTAATAAATGCTTCCTAGGTCAATTGACGGCTAAATGACCGTCAATTAGTCTGTCAATTGACCGAAAAATATGCTGGTCAAATGCACAACCCTACAAAGGCGTATTCCACCATAACAAAAAAAAAAAAAAAAAAAAAAAAAAAAAAAAAAAAAAAAAAAAAAAAAAAAAAAAAAAAAAAAAAAAAAAAAAAAAAAAACAATTTAACTTATATATGACTCAATAAATAATAGTTAAAACAATAGTACTTTACGAGATATTTCACATTTGCTAAAAGGGGAAATTGACGTCATACAGTTGTTATCTTTCTCTCGTAGTGTACTCAGAGCAGTGTGTGTGTGAGAAAGACAAGTATAGGGGGAATGTGACGTTACACTGATTTCTCGAAAATAAAATACTGTTAAACTAGAAACAATTAAGATTTTTTAATACTACGAATTTCTTCAAAAAATAGCAAGTGGTCAACAGGCAAATGGAGTAGTTTTACCCTTTTTGAATATTTGTTTTTCTTATAGTACGCAAAAAATAGTATTTATTTTCTTCGTTTTCCTTAACATGAACATCACTCGTCACTAACAGTGTTCTTTTTCATTTTGTAATGTTTCAATGACGTCCCTCCTCTGCATTTTTTTTTTAAAATACCTATAGCAGATGTGTGAAATATTAGAACACATTTTAATTTTTCTTATTTTTGTGTACGATTACAGAAAAAAAATTGTTTGCAACATTCGTTTCAGAATAATTAATTTCGCGCACTTGTTAAAAATGATTATCTACTTCTGTTCGGAAAGTAATAGCTTCACACAAAGGATCGCAGTACGTATCGAAAGCATGACTTTTTAATAGAGCTTCATAAAATGTAATGCATATCTTATGGAGATTATTTTACGTACTACAGCTGTAACAGCTCGTATATTTTTTGTCATAGATAATATTTTTATAGATTGCTGTGACTCATTATTTTTTGATATTTTTTTAATAGTTGTTTCTGATATGGACAAACGCCGTGGGTGTACCTTTTTTAAATTATATGTCAAATCTACGCTTTAAATTTTATTTTTTTAAAAATAAATGAAAAAAGTATTTCGGCTATAGCACGAAAAACAATAAAAAATTATGTTTACATTTAGAAGTTAATTCTAAATAAATAAATAAATATATCATCACAGCATATTACCCATTACTAGGTGTGCCAATCTGCTTTGTACACAGATTTCGGAAATGAGGACATATTTGTACTGTGCGGGCGCTTACCAGGCGTCACCTCACGGGCACTCATTGCTGGCGTGCAGAGCGCACCACAGAGGTCAATTTTGTGCCATTTAAAATTCGAAATAATTTTTGGCGTCGGTCAGGATAGAACCTGGGTCCCAAGATTCGCGGCCAGACTCTCAGGCACACGACCACGAGACCCCATTAATTCTAAATGTGCGATGCAAATGACTTTTTTTTAACAATTACTGATAACATCCATATTATAATAGGTTCTAGTAAAAATAGACTTTTTCTACAAGGAAAAAAATAACATAAATCAATTTTAGTCACATTGTATTCCTTTTAGTTCAATGTAATAACATTAATAACAAAAAAGACCATTATCACATATCAGTATGTAATGCCAGTTCTTATATTTATTTATTTATTGCGACAAATTGTTGCAAAACACCACGTTTTTACAGTTATCTTTATGTAAAAATATCTGTAAAAACATAAATGATAAATATTTCCACCTATTTAAATATTGATAGAAGTATGAATGATGAAAAATTTCTCAACTAAGGTATGGATTAGGTGTAAGAATAAATGCTGTTTGAGATTTCAAGTAACTGTTAACACCTAATTGATTGAGTATATTTACTCTGGAAGATTTTAGAGAAGAAACCTACCTGGAATGTTCTGTTTGAAGAGGCCGTGTGCGGCTATCATCCAATCAGCACGAGTTTCAGCAAAGATGACTATATTCTCCTTGGGTTTTTGGCCCAGTTCACGAAGTCCGCGTCCGAAGTTTATCGCCATCTCGTTCACCTCCGTGAATGTCTTCCATTTGTATTCGCCCATGTTGTACTGCAAAGAGATTTATACACGTTAATGAAATTCCTGGTCCACGATACGAGGAGCATATTTTATAGCAGATACTTTATAAAAGCAAATGGTTTTTATAAGTGGGCTGTGGTGACTAAATGTTATTTGTTGTTACACGTTTATTAACAAAACCTAAACGAAATGAACTGTCAAATAACAAATTTATAATTGCTGTTAATAATCCGATTTAATATTGTTTATTTAAATGGTAGTTAAAATATTAACCAAGGATAGTAAGATTGGGCCTAAGCATGGCTTAAGTGACCGAATGTGGGTTTAAAATCATAACCAACAAATAATAACGAAGAAGTAGGATATTCTAGCTCAATGAAACGAAAGAGAAATTAATTCCCTGGAACGTATAAAGAGTATTTCAATAATCTTTCACTATTGGTAACTTTATGTTTAATAATAATGTAATATTTTGATTGGCGACTGAAAAGCCTCCTACAAAACGAATTATTTACTTTATTATCATTTCCTTTACACACGGAATATACTACTCTTCTACTTCTAATTCCATATTTCTTGATTTAGGCCCTCAAAACTTATTGCGTTCTGTGAGCGTTGTTCCTCAGCACAGACAACAGATACTATTCCTCAGTTTTTGTTTCATTTTGTCATGTCATTTCTAAAAGTCAAATGAGAGAAAATAGTTCGCGCACATTATTAGAACGGCATTATATTTATATATTTGGCGGGGTATTTGTATAGTAGTATATACAAAAGGATATTTGGAACTGACATGCCTGTATATATACACATAAAACAATGCTAATTATTATAATGATATGAGAATTCTTCGACTGCCCGACTGGATAAGTAAATGATTGGGAGAAACCGAGAAATCAGTCTTGAAAAATTTTGAAAATGTTTTTATTACAAATCCAAAGTTTCGGCAAACTTCCTCAGGAAAATGTAAGATTTAATGTAGTGAAAATTTAAAAAATAAAAGAGTTACGTTGGGCGCATTCAGCAGACATGTGGTCGCTGAACATGTTCACCGTTTTTCTGCTGAATGCACTGTTCACTAGAGACCGTTCACTGACCGGTCACCTACCGGCTGACCATAAAGAAAAGTACGGTCAGATGTTCCTGGTCACTTGTTCAGGGGCGCAATGTTTAAATTCACGGGATTTTCTTCTGTTAGTAGAAATAATCTAATGTCATTTATTATCTGTGCAGTAAAACAAAATAATATTTATTTACATGTAAAGCATCGAAAATAAATTATTTGTTGTCATATATTATGCATATATCAATAAGTAAATTGATTGAAAAGTTAAATAACTACTACTTATTGTCAAATTATTAAAATTTTCTTATATTGCAATCTTTTAAATAATTTAACAAATAACATTAAAGTTATTATAAAATTAAGGTTACGATTATTTGACGTTTCAACAACGTCATTGTGAAAAGTGCATTCAGCAGAGACCTCCTTGTTCAGTGACCGGTCGGTCAGGTATTCAGGGACCAAAGAAATCTGCTGAATGTGCCCGGTACATCGTCTGCACTTAAAACCGTTCTTTATCCTACAGATCATCTTCTGAGCAAAGGTTTAAGAGAAGAATCCAAATACACGATAGTTTTAAGTAACTATCTGTCACTTTTAATACGAGTACCAGATTCTCCAATTATGAGTACTGTGCGCCTTCTAAAGTGCACAAATTTTATAACATAGTTCTAGAAAGTTCATGGCTATGATGGCGCTATAGTTACACTATATCACCACCGCCTGCTCCCATTGACAGATGACAATTATATATCGGGAACATTTCTATATAACCTTACACGCTGAGACATCTGGCGGATGCCAACTTCATAAACGCGATATTTTTAATTTGTTACACCTTCTATATTTATACACCGTGATTCAAGGCTTTACGAACAATTTTTTTCGTCAATAAAGTTAAATTATTTTATTCACAATCATGATAGTAATATACCGATTCCTAACCTTTTGGAGGTTGGGAAATACGTCATTCCTAACTTTAATGACAATCTCTTGGGTTGGAAATAACAGATTTCACTTCCATCTCTTGGGTTGGAAATGTTTATGTAGGGGTTGTCTAGCAACATTGCCATAGATCCCTATAATTAAGTAGGCTAAACAAATTTTAAGAGAGCTGTCAAAAATATTAATAAAATTACAGTTATAACTCATTGATTTATTTTGAAAATTAATGATTTAAAATGAGGATAATTGTGTTTAAATAGTATACATAACCTCGGTGGGAGTTTCATCACAGCCTCGCGCGTTATCTCACCTCGAGGCTTCATCACTCGGTAACACACAGAAGCCCTCAGCTGTAATGAAACATCTTCCACCTCGGATGTAATATACTATTATTCATTTACACATACCGGGTGTCTACTTGGAATTCGTTATATAGGGAATAAAATATGGGATTAAAATTTCTTATTTTACGAAAATAATAATAATAATAATAATAATAATAATAATAATAATAAAAAACGTAAATTAAAATTCGCAATTTACAGCATATTTCAGAGTGCCACTGAATTACTGATGTTTTATATATTTAAAATAAACCAATTTAAAATGTCAAACAGTAACCTCATTTAAAATAAATATTATGTTGCCATCAAACTAAATCTTTAAACTACAATTTTTTTAATTCAATTAACCGTTTTCCTAAGATTTTTTTCATAAATTCATTTGTCCGTAAAATTTATACCGCATAAAACGTATTAATTTCTGAGAACAATCAAGTTTTTAATGGAAATTACAAATTTGTAAAACGTGATTAAATGTATGGAAAACTCATAATATGGTGACATATTCCTGGAATAATGCAACAAAATTATTATGAGCTATATTTCCTTTATTTATCCAAATAACACCTGGAATTTTAAATATGTATTTCATTTATATCTACATCTTAAGTCCGGTTAAATAAATAAGAATGAAACGAAATGAACTGTCAAATGACAGATTTATCATTGTTGCCAACAAAACAATGAAATATTGTTTATTTAACTAGAAGTTAAAATTTTAACCAGAGATTGAAAAACCGGCCCTTACTTATAAAGCCAGTCTCAATGGGGGCTTGGAAAATAATTACTCTAGTTCAGTGGTTCCCAAGCTTTGGGTCGCGAGTAATTTTTGGTGCGTTGCGAGTAATCGATTTTTAGATGTTAAAAAATCAAATAAGTATTTTGATTATTAAACATCTCAATCACCTAGCTAAGATTTTTATGTGTATGTTATGTTTTGTTTGCATTGTAATTTTTTTTTATCTTACGTTGAATCATATTGGCCCGTATTCTCACCTTGTGAATTAGTTTCCAAAAATCGCTACTTCAACTGTCAAATGTTAAATTTAATTTAAAAAATTAGAGAAATAAAAATAAATTATATTATAAATGGCGTTTATTTCAAATATTGCAGGTGCCATTTACAAAAATATTATACCTATTCTTGTCTATTTTATAAAATTAAATTTAAAAAATTGAGCCATAGAGTTTTGTGTTTTAATTTGTTCTTTTTTTTAGCCATGGATTAATATAATAAAATTTATTAAAACCCAACGTTTCGGCACCATAAACTGGTGTCTTCTTCAGGAGATACATTGACATAAATATATGGTAAAAAAAAGATCTAGTATTAAATTATTTCAAAAAATGAATGTCGATTATCTGTCAAACAAAGAACAATGTAGGTGTAAACTCGATATTCAATTTTTAAAATAACACAGATCTACTTGTAGTTTACTCGGTTATCACAAAAGTAAATTTAAAAAAATTTGAATTTTATGCTCAAATAAAAATATAAAGCCCCTTAAAAATACGGGATAGAGAGAGAGTATTTTAGAAGAACTGTTTTCTCAAGTTAAACCTTTTAACCTCTAGTCACGAATGGGGGATTACGGCTCAATCGAATTAAAGGAAAATAGTAAAAAATTACGAATGTATATGCTGAGTAACGAATATTAATAAAAAAATGAAATGGTATAATTGAGATATTTCGGAAATAAAGGGTTTTTTGTTATAACGCTTCGACACTAATATGAAAATATTTTGATTGGCGACCGAGAAACCGCCTATATATGTATTACAAATAGCGTGTTAGGAGGTGGGATTACTACCAATGGAAGTTAAGAAATTCAAATTCGAAAGGAGGGGCTAACATTCCTGTACTACAGTTTCCAAACAGTTTTTATTTTAACATAAATTTCTTGCATTAAACTTAATAATTTAAATACAACTGTAATTATAAAGTATGTATACTTATACATTGTTATAATATTCATTTATTTTTATGTAAATATAACTTAAAATAGCATATATTTCAAGAACGTTTAGGTCCATGATGAAAACAGTTTGATATAAAAACACATAAATGTGACGTCACGTCAATCTTTTCAAAATTCGGGAAACCATAACTCGCTTATTAATTGGAATTTTTTCACCGGATTTTCATCAATTGTCTTAGTTTTCCTAATATTTTCAGATGAAATTATAAAAAAAAAATGGTGTAATCCCCCATTCTCGTGTCACGTGTAAAGAATGTTAGATAGCCACCATTGTTATTTCGGAAACTATAACAGTTAGGACTTCTAAATTGAATATTTGTTTGTATGTTATTAATGTTAAAAAAAAATAACATACACAAGAATTTTAGATCGGGAAACAGAAATAATCTCTTCTCGATGATGTTTTTGTTTACAATGATTATGAAAGTGCCCTGTATCACCGAAATTCTATATGATTTTATACTCAGAAGTCATTTAAAGAAATAAAGATCAACAATTTTTTTTTGCCTACATTTACTTAATATTTAGTGACCAGGGACAGTGAGCTTTGTATTTTTCTGGAAATATAAATACATAATTAATTTTTATATTTCCTAAAGTTTCCGGGATTCCAAGATAAAACACCCGTTATTTTAGCCACCATGTAAATAACACATGGAAGAATATATCTAATCTCTCACCTTTTTGAAGATGCGACCGTTTGGCTGCATCTCATCCTCTTCGCCTAAGATCTGCCTGGTGCCGAGACACCTCTTGCTGCCATGGATCTTGCTGACGTAAAGGAACACCTTTTCAATAGTGTCCACCTTATTCCGGACAAGTTCCACATGCATACTACGTGGTTTAAGTAATGATCGGTATGTAATAGAGGTTGCTCCGGGGACGATCTTGTTCATTGGTTCAGCCTAAGTACATCAAAATAAGTTAGATAGGGAAATAGATGATGAAAATGAGATTTTGTTATTATTGAATTTACTGAAAGATTTGAGAACATTAAAATTCGTTGAAGTCTACGATGACTAGCATATTTAATAGAAAAATTATTGTATATAAAATGTACAGTACAGTGCAACAATTTAAATATGTAACAAAATTTTTATTTATGACGTTTTCATAAATTCAGCTGGAGTGTTCGAGAGATCTGTTAAATGACGCCACAGATTCGAATATTGAAGCTTTGACGAACGCGTAAGATTAAAAATAAATAAAATATGAGAGTTTATAGTGAGTATAGTAGTAGGCACATTATATCATATTTGACAATTTAATGAATTCAAGAAATTAATAATCTGTGAGATCCACTTCTTGACAACACAGACTTTTATTATAAATAAAATTGAATATTCTCAAACTTAATATCCAGAATTTTGACCTCTACGTCGTTAATTTATTAAATATTGGTAATACCAACAACCTTCAAAAGAATTCCAAGAAATTGTGGATGTAGCTTCTGCAGCTGTAATTTATTATCAATTATTATCAATGTAATCTAGAATGCTGTACTATACAGCCATATTAGATAACTTTATTTTTTACATATTCTCTCCCTACAGGCACAATATTTTAATATTTATTTATTACATATCATAGTCACAATTTTGACTTTTGATGTCAGAGATATCAATATCTACTCCCCGGTGATAGAGAAATATTGGATGTCTAAAATGTTAACTACTTTAAATTCTCAAGCAAAATTTCTTTTAACAGGCTTCGGTTTATTAATGAAGTTTCATCTCATTCACTCTATGAATTCGACTAAATTGACGAAAACGTCTTTTTTATTATGTTCTGGTCAATTATTACTTTTTTTCTCTGTTTATAAACAAATTGAAGTGAAAATATACCTAATGAATATGGATTGCAATATTTTCTACTTCAGCAGTGCAATTATAATAATTGATAACATAATGGAATTTATTTGTTTTCCTCTAATGAATTACAAATTTAATCACAATTATTATTTTGAAGATGCGACCGTTTGGCTGCATCTCATCCTCTTCGCCTAAGATCTGCCTGGTGCCAATATTCATAAGTAAAAATTCAAAATATATTATGTATATTACAATCAACGTAATTATACAATACAATGGAATTAAATGCAAAACTCAAACTTTCAGTAAATTTCTTTAATTGCCACATCAAATTTGAAAACTTGAAACCCTAGAGAAGAATCTAGTGTGTGCACAGCTAAATTGCCAATCAGTCAACTGAGTAAATCATGCTAAAAATGTGCAACTTAGGAATAAAAACATTGGATACATACCTTGAGTATGAGTTTATTGCAAATAAAAAGTTCCACAGAAAATATTATTCAACAACAATAAAACTCATGTAAACATGGGAGAAGTGCGCATGTAAAACAGACATTGATCATTGATACTTAAATTAGCGTCAATAACAAGCGATAAGAACAAGATTTGCTAAGCACATTGCTGATGCAGACACAGAAGTTTGCGAAACTTATGACGAAGATGGACATTGTCTTATAATCATAAAATGTTTTTAGAACTAGAATTTACAATTTTGTTCACTACAATACATTTATAACATTATTTTTTGTTTTCCTTTTTTATTGGAAGTAATATGTGACGTTATTCATTTATTATCCAATACGCACTAGTTTATGAGGAAAGTAATATGTATTTTATTTTAGCAAAGTTTTTGTTCTCTCATTTATTATCGTATATTTTTTTAAATGTATTCTAATTTTACCCACATTTTTACATTTTCAAATTTATGAGTTGATGTTTAATGTACATACGTTTCATTATTTTATTTATTTAAAATGTTGCTAATGCATAATTTATCTCATAATAAATTGATAAAATTAGTGTTACCTAAAATGAAAAGTTTTTGATGAAAAATTGTACCTGAATTTTATCCATTTTACTTTTAGTTTATGCGCTAAAAGCAAATGATGTAATGTAACCTAGTGCGCTGTTTTAACGTTTTGGACTTTTATTCATTTTAAAATAATGTTTTCTAACTACGTCTAAAATTACAATGCAGAACTTTTGTACTCAACCAGAGTACTATGTTCTACATGCCACTGATTTGCTTCAATGAATAGCTTTCAGTTTCAAAGAAAACTTTGCTACATGGTAATATCTAGTGTTTTTGAAATGATAATGAGAAAAGTTGAACTAGGTTCTCCTTTGTACGATAGTGTGTAATTTGGGCTACAACTTATCGGAAAGTAGACCAATCAGATGGCTCAATTTTTCTCAGTTACGCTGTGTAACATCGGATATTTTTCGTTGCTAAGTTGTGTTTCGCGAAACACAATGCTTGGCGTATTTCAGTTGCAAAGAAATGAATCATACATAATCATATCATCCATGGATACAAGTACTATTTTTGACATTTCTTAAAAATTGGTTGATTCGTAGTATAGTCTTAACATATACAACTCGAGCTTCGAAAATCATCTGAATATAAAGTTTGCGGACTCGATGTGTTACCTGAAATCACATCTCTTCCTTTCAACCGTATATTCGGTAATTTTCGAATCTCTTATAGTATAACTACTGAGAATATTCTTTAGTCTGTTTAAATAGTGATCGGTAAAATTAATTAGAAAGTGGATCCAAAAATAAATTTCAAGATAATACTAATACCATTTACAACAACAAAAAGAAAAATATTTAATCATAAAAAGCAATGGAAAAAATTGTGATCTAAATGTATTCAGAAAAACGGAAAAACTGAAATTGCTATTTTTGTAACAAGCACGGGAAATTAATGATTCTAAAATAAATTTGCATGATGTTTGCCGCATGTGTTGCAAACAAAATTTTCTCTGCAATCGTCCACAAAAAATTACAAAATGCATTCTAAATTTTTGCATGTCATCTGCTACTTGGGCGCATAGCGGTTACGATAATTGTTTTCATGATAACAAATAAATAAAATAATAATCTTATAAGTAATTATTTCCCGCACTAGTGTGAGAAAATTAGGTATTTCTCGCAGTCATTTTGAGTTTGAGAACTTATTGCAGATTTTTTTAGAATAACTTCTGCCTTTTGTACCATAAGAACAAAGATATGAAATAACAGGTATCCAGAACAACTTGTCCAACATGGAGATCTCGAGAACTATAAGAGATGTGAAGTCGGTTAAATTAGACAAAAGTTGCCACATTAGGCAGAACAGTAAAATAGTTTTTTGTAGAGAAATAAATCTGCGTTTAAATATATTTTTATTTAATATAAATCAAATCAATGGATGAAATAATCACAGCACAGAAAAATATTTAATTTAGGGCCGAGATATCCACCTCCTAATAAATTTATTTGGCGAAAGTTTGCTCATGTGAAAATTAACACTGAAATCGTTATGGTGCGTCTTTCGATGCACCACCCTGAATAATCAGTAAAGAGAAATGTTTGAAAAGTTTTGGAGTGAGAATCTATAAATATTTCTTGATTATGTGTATTGTAATTATGAGTCCTGAAAATGAAGAATGGATACAAAAATAGAGTTTAATGAAGTGAATACATGAATTTTAAAAATAAACACTAAAAGTAATAGAATAATAATGAGAGAACAATTTACATATAGTGTCCATACAGATAAAAAACATGTGTACACCAGTGCAATAGAAATATAAAATTATAAAGTTAACATGTGCATAAAGCTCGCAGACGCTTTTGCTTTAGTTTAAAATGTCCATCTTGGTCAAATGTGTTTCCATCCAGCCATCACCCACCTTGGTGATGGTGTCTACGTCTAGAAACAAGTAGAGTAGTAATAAATAGCTGGGGGTCTACCTGGACATTCAATGTGAGAACGGCTTGGTCACTGTTAGTACTTCCCGACATGTCAATGCTTACGTCCGGCTGGGAACGGCCACTGTTTGCATCGATCAGAACCGCCTGCGATAACAACATCGACACGTTCAGCGCTCATTCATTCATAACACTTGTACTTGTAGGTACGGATACGGATACAAACACATAGCACAGGACACAACACACGTGTAGTCGAGTCTGTGTCGAATTTCACGAGGTTAGTGCTGCCATAGAGAGCACTTTAACCAGGATCGCATGCCAACCCACGCCTCACCAGGATGGTTATTTCTATTTCTCCAATATTTTACAAGCAAATTTTTACATATGGTCGTTGTTAGCAAATATCAACATGTAAAGAAATATTGAACAAGTATGATACAAACGAAAATCAATTTAATTTTTCATAAAAAATAGTAACCTATTTTGCTCAACATACTACAGTCAACAGTCAGTATAAGAAATATGGGTACATATGTCCAATTAACTATTTATTTAACGGGAAATGTACAAAAATATAATGTAAATTATTAGGGTAAATTAAATTTAATTAGATAAATAATAACTCAAATAAGAAATATGTGGTATATTAAAGAACGAATATCATAATTGTCATTTTATTTGTTAGAAGGTAGGAACAAAATAATTGACAATTTATGAAACGAGTTCTTTATTCCATTTTTTTCTATTTTGCGCATTATATGCCTTTTTTAAATCAAAAATAGTAATGTCAAAATTTAGGGATTTTGTCAGTTGGTGGCATTAATATGATTAATTTTTTTGTACCACCACGATATTTTCTATTTTTTTCTAACTTTACTACTCTATTTCTTCTGTTCTTCTTATTCTCAGTTTTTAATTCAAAATTATATAAAAATAAAATACTTAACAATAGTTTGTGTTCGTTTATTTAACGAGATTTGACTTTATACTTCATTCATAGCAAATGGCGCTTGAGAGCCGACCGTTTTTACATGCATTAAACAAATAATTTAAATTCGTGAAACCAAACTTTGTCAATAATAAAAACATTTTTATCTGTAAAATGTACGAGCCCTGAATATTAAAAATTATATCAAAACATGGTTAAATATCATTTAATTCTGTCGATTTTATTGATAATTGACAGCTGACAAGTGGTATGTTTTTTACTTTTGAGAGCTAAGTTAGCATTCTGACCAATTAAAGGGCAGAATTTATATCCAACGCTATTTTCTTACGTGAAATGATACTTTTGTAATTCACAGCCACCAACCTTATAAAAATAAATTGTACTAGTCTATTACATCACTCGAATGAGCTATTAACGAACTATTTTGAGTGCTGTAATAGCCTTGTAACAGATGCAAAATAGAAAAAATAATTTATAACATTTTTATTCAGAGATTATTAAACTTCTCTTTGCAATAGGTTCAGTCCATTTAATTTACAGAATCGGAGTTACACAGATCCTTGTTTTCATCACTTTATTTTATTTCTTTAATACTAGATTTGAATACATATTTACAATTACTGACTTATAGATGTATTCTAAACACAATCCGTTACATGTAAACGGACCGTTAAATAATTTTGGGAATCAAAAGTAGATTGATACATAACAAAAACTTGGATTTTGTTATATGTCAATCTACTTATTCATTAAATTTTTTAACTGTCCGTTCACATATAACGGATTTTGTTTAGAATACATTAATCCGACAAAGTAAACTACGAAAGCACCATTGAACAATTTCGATTACAGAGAAAATTCAGATAGTAACGTAACGAAAATGCGAACATCGACCACAACATTTTGTTCACAATAAGATAACCTACTGATCTACAACAGTTTCCCGCAACAAAACTAATAAATCAAAGTTGAAACCGAAAAAATACAAAATATACAAGGTTTAGATTCCACGAAGTTTTGTTAATATCAAGAGAAAAATATTTAGAAAGTGAAGGTATTTCCTTCAGATACCCTTAACATTTTTACAGAACAAAAACCATTTGAAAATTAGTAATAGAAAGATCGAGAACTATTAAAAACATAAATTTATTTTAAGAAGCTATTTATAATCAGATAAAAAATGACTGATTAGCTGATTAATAAAGTGTTGATCAAAAGATCAAATTTCTTTTACAAAATTTGAGATAAACTGCTATCTACATTAAAAAACAAATACCTCAAATTCTTCAATTACGTTTCATGATAAAAATCTATGCAGTTATTATAATTTTGAGATTTAATCAATAAAAAATGTGTGATAAAATCTGGATTTACAAAAACAAATCACTTAAAACATTCTACTAACATTTCTAATACGTAGTTGTATTTTAATTAGCTCAATAATCTGATCTAAAACTGAGTGACAAAACCGCAATGGTAACTATACATCATTACAAGAAGAATAATGAAATGTACAAACTGTGATTACATTTTTCCAGTTCGCTGGACAATCATTATCATAAATGAAAAGCATTTTATGCCGTTTACTCAATTTGTCATCCTAATAAAAACATGTCCAATATGCAGTATATTATTGTCACGCACTTCATTGTGTTAACCCTACACCAAAAGGATGTAATATTTTCAAAGCTTAATATTCAATTTAACGATGCAATTGAGTAATTTAATTGTACATAATTATATAGAATTATTAATTAAGTATCAAAACCGCATGCTCCTATTAATACTAATTACTATGTGGAAAAAAGGACAAAATATGTAATAGATAAACGAAAGAATCAAGTAAAGTGATATTATTTAATATGAACAAGAGAATCATTTATAACAAGTTAAGAATTTAATTTCTAAAGCCCGGTATTATAAAACTATTTAATCCTAGATTATAGAAATTAACGATAATAGTTTGATTATGGCATGTATAACGAAACCAGTTTTAATATCCAGAACTAGGCGGTGAGCCGAGTTCTGCAGCAATCAAACGAGTTTCGTTTGGCCATAATCAAAACGTGTATTGTTCAATATTGTATCTACCTCACTAGTTTTTGAACTTACTGAATCTGAAATTCTACTTTAATTTGTATCATTCTTTGTATTAGAAAAAAAAAAACAGTGCGGTCATTAATTGTTTAAATGTTTATAACAACACCAAGGTAGATAAAATGTTTTATAATACTGGCGCTAAGTTTATCAGATTGATAACAGAAATAAATTTATTGTTGTTGTAAATTAGCTACTTATTTTTCTATTTTTATTTAAATTTTTAAATATTTGTTTATTAAAGTTATAGAGATATTCTGTAGGTACATTTTTTTGAACAACTTTAAATTTTTAATTAAACATTGGCTGGTATAGTACGACTAGCGAATGAAAGTTGACGTTTATTATTTTATAGTAGTTTCTTTTCATAAATTTATGTTAAGATTTGAATTTGAAAGGAAACTGACATTACTTCTTACAATAGAGAAGACTATTATTGTAGTCAATACCACTGGAGGCATTTAAAATTATCTTAGCAACAAGGATCAGGGATGTATTTAAATATTTTAATACCTCGAATTACGATTCGTTCGTCTCAGGAGCAAGCAACCCCAAAGTTGGAACTACTGTTAGATGAAATTAAAAATAATCCTATTTCATAGAATTTTCAAACTAAATAGTTTAAAAGTCAAAATATTTTGGTACAATAAAAATAAACGAAAAATGTTTAAAATATTTTGAATACACCTCTGCTTTGTTATTTTGCTATTATGCAGACCGTAGTCATCCATTTATTTTCAGCAATGTATTTCTGGGATTTCCTAGTTCAGTATTTAAATGGGTACATGCAAAAATTCTCAAATTATAGACAAAAGTTATGAAAAAAAAAACCACATAATTTAAACGTCAACTTTCATTCGTCAGTAGTACTTTAATTTCACCCTTATGTTTAAAGAACGTTTTTATTTTTAAAAATATTAATTTAAAACAGTGCATGGTTTGTATTCAAATAATTTAATTTCACCCTTATGTTTAAAGAACGTTTTTATTTTTAAAAATATTAATTTAAAACAGTGCATGGTTTGTATTCAAATAATTTTTTTTGAAAAAAATCGTTCTTTAAACATGAGGGTGAAATTAAATATTGAAATTTGGCATTTTCAAAACAGCGTTTTGAAAACATACGTAATTCTGATGACAAAAATGACAATACAATTTTTGCACAAAAAAATTATATCCGACCGTTCTTCCCCCTTTCTAGTACATATTAATAAATAAAAAAAAAAAAAAAAATGGGTAAAATTAATTTTCTTCCAATGTTTTTAAGAGAACCTTTGAAGAATGTTAATGTTGTTGATTGTGATAATGAATTCAAAGTGCACCTTAAATTATAAGTTTTTGTTTCATATATTTATTTAATTACATTAGCACAAGGTTAAAGGAAATAAGTTCTCATAAAATTGCTAAAAAATGTACTTTTGAACTGAGTACAAAAAAACTATAGATTATACAGGATATTAAATTTATTTATAATCTTATAGAATAATTTCCTGACGTCATAAGAATGCACATAATACTACCATTAATTTAATATAATTTGACATAATTTATTATTTGTTTTATAGGTCATTCGTCATCATTCATTGGCATGTACATTAAGATTCTCATGTTATGGTAATACCAAAATTTGCAAATTCACTTTACTCGAATCTATTATTATTAATTTATGTTATTCCTAGTCAAAAAGTCTACGTTTCTTTCACTTCACCAACGTTTAATAAATAATGCTTTAGGAATTTTCAAAAACTAAATTTAAAACTGAACAAAACTAATAAAATTGGCATTCTCAACGTAAAATGCATACCAGTTCTGCTAGCCAAATAAATAAATAAATAAATAAATAAATAAATAAATAATTAAATAAATAAATAATAAATTAACAAAAAATACCTAAAGCACATCTATTCTACGATTCATTGATAAATAATTTTCACTACCTCTACTCAGAATGTAAACTACCATGCACGGTTTCCAGACTTATCAACATTTCCTGGTCTTTGACTCATAACGAACTTACCGTAAAAAGCAGGTAGGAAATTCCCAGGACAACCGCGGCCAAAACCGCTTGTTAGACATAAACTAACCTCACATTCACTTAACATATATACATACACAGCGTTAGAAAACATAACCAGGAGAATTTTCACTTAACGTAAAAAATAGCGTCAAAATAAAAATTCAAACTTGACTCAATTGAGAATGAGTAGACGCTTTAATAATATTAATAATGTTCTGAGTATAAGCCTAGTGAAATTAATATATAGTTCATTTCACCAAAACTTGAAGGATCAATATTACGACAAAACTCTCCTGAAATGCAAATTCCAAAAAAAAATCTGCAAATAACCTGACAAAAATACATCTATTTTTGTTGATTAATACAGTTATACTTCTACATCAGAAAGGCAGCCTTCGTTGCGATTTTGTTCATTATTTACAGATTTACAGATCTGTAAGAGTTACAGCTTTTAACAAAATACGGCCATTATATTTGGAATCACCATTAATCAAAATGCAAAGGTATTTATTAGCTTCAAGCTTCAAAGGTTCAAAGTATTGGACTGGACTTACGAATATAAAACATTTTAAAATTTTTTGTTTTTATAATAATCATATCAAATCAAATGTAGGTATGTATACCAATAAAATAATATTCATAGGAATTTACTGCAGACACATAATATTTATAGGTAAATAAAAGTACACTTCAAGCAGGATTATGTTTTCAGAGACAACAATTTTAATATAATTCAGTTCTAGAACTTTGTATAAATCTTACAAGAATAAGTCAATTTGTAACAACGGTAAGAGCAGAGATAAATAAACAAATCTTTACGACTAGATATATGCTACTGCTAACCTGAATTACATTTTCAGAGACAATTGTAATAGAAATCAGTTTTAGAATTTTATATAAATCTTATAAGAATAAATCAATTTTTAAAATTTTGAGTTTATAAAGTCATTACGAAATCCAATTGGTACAAGATGACTTAAATTTTCAAACTTTCAAATTATTGAATAAATAAAATAAATATATCATCACGGCATATTACCCATTTCTGGGTGTGCCAGTATCTATAACACATGTAGACATCGGTAATGAACGGGCACTCATAGCTGGTGTGGAGAGTGCACCACAGGGGTCACTTTTGAATAAATGTCAATCTAATGTTACTAACTACAACATTACAAATATAAATTTACCTAAATCAACTCAGTTTAATACAGCAGTTTTTTTAAAAGTATTTTAGTAGGTACCTATATAAAAGACGCAAAATATAAAAAAAATAGTATAAAGGACTCGTTTTATGATTTTTTTCGCATTGTCATCTAGAAAAAACATGTCTTATAAATTCGTTCTTTATTATACTATATGTCAACAGTACTAAAAGATCAATAAAATTATCATCACGGTTGGGTGTGCCCGATTCAAAATCCATTTCTTTTATAGATTGTGGTAATTCCAATATATATGTCCTATGAAGTGTGCTCACCAGGCTTCATTTCAAAGATTGGTGGAGAAACCACCACAGAAAGGGGTAACTTTTGTGCTAATTTACAATTAATAATAATTTTCAAGTTGAATTCAAACTAGGGCCGGTCGAAGACAATTCCGAATATTAAGAAAAGATTTTTATTTATAACTTTATAATAAAAAAAATCATTTAATCCTTCAAGCAGATCCTACGAGTTTTTGAGAACTGAACTATATGTGCCTTAATTTTACGTTCCTAAGCATAAAATAACTGATATATTATTTAAAATTAAAGAAATAGCGTCCGATTTAACTTTGACGCTATAATTTTTTCGCCAGGTGAAAACTCTTTTTGAACTAGAAGCAATCTAGTACATCTCATAGAGATTCTACATATGCATCTCAAAGCGTGCAAAAAGCAATAAACAAACGAAAAAGCGACAAAGACTCGTGATATCTAATGATCTACGAATTACAGGTTTGGTATGAAAGGCTACAAAAGTGTAACATGACATACATTTACTGAGTACATTTTACACAGATTTCTAGTTATTATTTACAAGTTATTTTATAACATTTTAAAGATGAATTACTTTAAAGTAGGTAAATAGTAACTAGATAAATAAAATATGCTTGAAATCAAATTAAATATTAAACAAAATATTTATAAATACATATATAATGCAAACTGAAAATTAAATTAATTGGAAAATAAATTTACTGAATTATGTAGTAACGATTAAATTTCCTAAATATATTTATCAAATACAAAAATTATTAACTTGTACTATTTATTTTTTAAAATAATTATAATACATTTCTTGTACATGATTAGAAACTTTTCGCAAAATAACTCTACATATACTATTAATGTACACGAATACATTTTGTATTAAATTCATAATTCATGTATATGTACATAATATACGAGTATTACTTTTAAGGATGTATATAATATGTTGTTACCTTGTATTAAAATCATTTTTAAGCGAAATGTAAATTTTCCGAGAAATATGTTTTATTATTTTTATTTCCTCAAAACAAGAAGATAAAATATTTTGAACAAAACAGTCCACACAAATTTTTTTGGTATATTAACTACTAGCAAAACAAGCTTTTATTTTCAGTTTATTTTTAGCTAGATGATGTTTTATTCATGTTTTTATTAGAAGTAAACAAAATATACTTCTTTTATTTGTAGTTTAATGTTTTCATTTAAATAACAATTTTACTATGAATACAATACATAATACATTCATGTGAACGTTGTATTATTTTGTCTAAAATACTTAAATTAATATTTATAAGAATTTTACTTAATTTTTTTCTGATAACTTATCCGATATTTGGAATTATAAGAAATATCGTTGAATCATGTAGATAGATAAAAATTTCGTTAATCACCAATGAAAGGAAATACCAAAACAAAGTAACCAAAATTTTCAATGAATATGCTTTGGGAACAGGAACAGGAAAGTTAAATATAAATGTCAAATATTATTTTTAATTTTATTCCTGGTTCAAAATCTTTTAAAGTAGGTGTTAGAAATGATTTTATACGCCACTTGAGAATAAAGTTTTAACAACTTGCGAAAATTACACTTTTTGATAAAATATACGAGTATCTTTATTCGCCACATAAATAACAATTAATTATGGAGGAAAGGAAAAAATTAAACTTGATTTTAATTACAAACACAGGTATAATTTTAGGCCAAAGTCACGTATTACGAGAAAAACACGCTCAAATTATTCATTATTTTACTTTTGTCACGCGGATATTAAAACAACATAAAGATTTATAAAATCCATTTAACCAACGTTATATTACATTACGTTCAGAAATGTTATTATTCTTCTTAATAAGGTAAATAATTAAAGGAGATCCTTTCAACCTCAATCTAATCATGTACAAGAATGCACTTAACGTAACTTTAACAACTGTTAACGTATTTGAAATACTAGTCTTGTATGTGGAATTCTAACTGACCTTGACTTTCCGGGATTCTTCTCTTCGTTTCCATGGCCTTTGCAACACAGCGTACACTGGGAACGTGATTATATCACATACGAAGGCGATGGCCTTTAAAGCCCCAATCGCCAGGTTCACACCCACGCCATCCATATTACTGCAAAAGAAATAAACACTTAAAAAGAAATTCACATGAAAGTAAGGTTTCAGAGGAAAATTACTTTATAATCTCACAACTTTCTGTTTTCTTAAAGGAGTTTCTAATAACTTAGAAAAAAAGGAAGTGGTTTATTGTTTTGTAGAGTTTAAGTGGTATGGGGTGAATCAATTTGAAAATACTGCCAAACATTTTCATGTATACTTTTCATTAAGATGCCATTCATCAGTCATTTGTAATGCATACAAATTGTTGTGATGAGGTATAGAAATATTTTTGCAATGCACTAGTTATTTGCATTTATTATCATTTCATGCTTCATGCACTTTATAACGGCAAAGAGAGTTTTTAAACTTAGAATACATTGTTGTGCATTCAAGAAATGCGAGCAAAATATTTCGTAAGAACTTCAAAAATACTCTTGGGAAATTATAAACTCTACAGTATACATAATCCAAAGCTTAGAAGATTTCTGTTTGTTCAATTTTAAAGTAAATTTCGCTGTTATTGTAAATTTGTAACATAATTTATTAATTGTTTATTCCATTATATAACCTTTTCATTTAGTAAATTTGAAGATATGATATGTTATAATTTTTTTGTACGATCGGGTAATAAAAATTTTCAAATCCTATTTTTTTTTTTTTAATTTTAGGGTTAATCATGAGAAAAACGTTATAAACACTGCGGCCAGAAAGTGATCTTCTACAGGTATCGGATGTATTAACTTCAAGGAAGCAATTCTTGCCCTTAATATTTTAACTTTTATATTTACTAACAAATAATTTTACTATTTACAATTTGTAACGACAGTACTATATAATACGAAAAAAGCAAATACAAGACACATATAATGAATACATAAAGTGAGTTCAATTCAACATCATAGGTCTATTTTAAAAGTGCAGTGTACTGCAATATAGGTGTTACTGTAGGTTCTGCCTTAAAAAAAATATGAAAATACAACCAGTACATCATCTGTTAAAATCATAATATCACCAAAAATAAAATATTGAGATCAATTGCAAGGTTGCTTTTCATTTAAATCATGCTGTAATAGCCCTGCACCTCAAAAAAGATAAAAAAATAAATTGCATCACAAATTATTTTGAAGATTATAGTGATGAATTTATTAGTCATTTTAAATTTAATCTCCAGTCATCTATCTAATCCATAAATTTGAATTTCCTATGATTTTTTAAAAGTTAACTTTTCCATCAAGCGCTCCTTTGTTAAAAAACACTGGAACTATATTGAGTAAAAGTCATAACTCTTATAGTTTCCGAGATCCCAATGGTGAAAATGAAACGCACAATATAGAAATATTTTAACTAAATTGCTCATTTCGTGTTCATATGAGAGTAAGCAAAAGTATGCAGATCACATGGTCAACCTACTCATTTCTCCAATTTGCAGCTGATGAAATATGATAATTAAAATCGCACACACAATAACCAGCTTGGGTGGTGTTAGTGAGTGTACATGCTCTTGTTTAACATTCTACTAACTAGAGTAAGTGGGGCAATTAGCATCATAGCGGCACCGGATTAGGGCGATTATGTCTGCGATATTGTTTCATAGTGTGGTCAGTCTCGTCGCGTATGCCGAAGGAATAGGAAATTGCTTGTCTTCTGTTTATTAAGACATCACGGCTGAAAAGACTATCAAATGTGATCTACCGATTTGCAGGGTGAAAATCCAGTTAGTTCATTGTATTGAACAACAAGACAATATTGCCCGCAACTTTGAGCGATGGCGTAAAGTGTAACATTTAAATGGATAATCCTGGGAAAACCATATCTCTATGGTCTGTCATACTCGTAAATGATAAAACGTTTATGAAAGCATTATTACATAAATTATCATGTATTTAGTAAGGAAGAAAGTTATTGTACACGGAACTATTACATTAAAACGTGGAAGCTTGTGACGGTGGTCACTAGATTTGAATTTATCCTTCTTGTTTAGCGATGTAGTCTTGTGGTTATCATGTCAGTTTTTTGCTAAATTTTGATTATTGAAATCGAAGTTCAAATCCCAGAAGTAAAAAATATATATAACTCTGTCTCCACTAAGCTACCTGAGCCCTATTTGACGTTCAAGCTACCCTTTTCAGCGACGCTATGAGAGCGTCCTTTACAGGATCAACCATCTCTCCTTGTGCTGTGTTTCCAACTTATTGGCGCCCGAGCAACCCTTTGACAGCACGGAGAGACGAACGGGGACGTCATTAACAAATGGCATCTATGTTTTCATTATGTTCATATATTTACAAAACATTACTGACATTGAAAGCTGTTGAAAGTAAACAAAGAAGTAACAATTGTTTGGTTTTGTTAATTGATTTTAAAAGTTAAAATACCTGTCGTATTAAAAATTACATTATCAGTCAATAAAGTGCTTAGTACAATGCAGCACATATGGTATTCCAGGTATTGCATGTCATTTAAATAGTACTCCAAGATAAAAATAACATTTACAGTGCAATTAATTTACAGCATCATTCATTCATTGTTTTGTTTTATTTAATTTGTCCACCTTCACAAAAAGAAAGTCTAATATTTGAACAAAACAATTGTTTACCTGTTATTTGTCAAGAGTCAAGACCTACATTCTTGACAAGTTATCATTCTAATTGTAGTTCATGGAACGACCGAAGACCATCCGTGCAAATTATAACAGTAAAAAAAATGTTTTCTCAATTTGCACATCTAGTAAATATTTACTTTCAGGTGTAACAAATTGACTGTTGAATTGAAATTTAAAAATGAAGTCAAGGATGTAATTTTTTTATATTCCCTTGTGAATGTATTTGCAAACAACAAATAACAATACTACCTACATGAATGGTTTGACAATTTTGTTTGGTATACAAAGATGCATTGTGTTCGAAACTCAATAATGGGTAAACTTGTATAGAACTTCTGTTTGGCACTGTACAAGGGATATTGACTTTTCTACTGATCATGTTATATAATTATAATATGTGATAATGTAATGCACATTTCTTTTTGAAGATAAACTGATGCCATAAACTATCATTTTGTATTCCCTGTACAAGTGAAACTAAATATATAAACTATATGCTGTTTTATCAACTTGTCGACTGTTGAAAATTAATTAGTTAATACGAGTAAAAACAAAACCGGGCAGAGATCACAGGTTATCTCAAATAAGCATTTTATCAATGATAATGTTAAAGTAAACAGATAAATTAATATGTTATATAAAATAAATACATAAATATATCATCACGGCATATTACCCATTTCTGGGTGTGCCAGTATCTACAACACATGTAGATATCGGTAATGATGACGATATATTTTACCGTGTGGGCGCTTACCAGGCGTCACCTCACGGACACTCATAGCTGGCGTGGAGGTCACTTTTGTGCCATTTAAAATTGGAAATATTTGGCGTCAGTCGAGATCGAACCCGGTTCCCCCAGGTTCGCGACCAGACATTCAGGCACGCGGCCACGGGACCCCATATTAATATGTTATAATAATGAAATTTGACCTTTGATTAATTTATATCGATTATGTACTGTACTGACAAATATTTTATCAGCAAATCTTTCGAATCCAATAACTACATGGGCCAGTTAGAAATATTTGAGATCAGTTCTATAAAATCCATACAACTTTTTAAAATAAGTTAATGAAGTGTGTCTAAGCCAAATCTAAAGAGATTTAGATAAAGCAAAAAATTTACATTGAAATAATTACTAAGGTTCCGCTAGAATGGGGTATTCCACTCAATTTTTTTTATTATTTTAAATAAAAATTCATTCAGTTTTGAAGCAATTCATAGTATTAAAAAATCTTAATTGTTCCTAGTTTAACAGTATGTTATTTTTGAGAAATCAGTGTAACGTCACATTTCCCCTATAGTTGTCTTTCTCACACACACTGCTCTGAGTACGCTGCGCGAGAAAGATAACAATTGTATTGTAAGTCAATTTTCCTTTTCAGCAAATGTGAAATATCTCGTAAAGTAATTATTTAAAAAATGTTTTCATTGTTTAAACTATTATTTATTGAGCCATGCTTTATGTTAAATTGATTTATTTAAATTTTTTTTGTTATGGTGGAATACCCCATTACCTATATAAATATTAAGACACAATGTTCTCATTTTTTAGAATTTTATTTTAAATAGTACTTCCATTAAACAATAATACACTGCATCATTCTTTCCTTCCTCTTCTTTAATACTCCGAACCAAGCTCCTATTAAAATGTTTTTAAATTAATATCTGGGAATCTTAAAAACTATCAAAACTTGCAAAATTTATTTTTGGTGACTTAAAAACTGTCAGATAATTTCATGCTTAAAAAACGGTCAAACCTGTCAAATTATTAATCACGGCTTGAAAATGCAACTGTTTAAAATGATATGTTCTCCACGGCCTAAATGATTTCTTACATTCAATAATTCTAGCATGATCCTCAATATAATTCTTCACGGATAATTTTTAACGAAAAATTTTATGGAGTCCAAAGGGAGCCTTAGCGCTTTTTGTTGTCGGTAGAGGCGCTGGTGGACGACTCACTTTCTCACCTTCAATAAGAGGAATGACAGTTTAATCTTAGGTTATTGTAAACAAAACAAGTGTTGTGTTGTTTTCTTAACTGCGTCGGCTTAAATAAATATCGGTTTTGAATTTTTATATTTCGTCCCGTAGTTTCAGCGTCCTTTCGACTTAATTTTCATTCAGGTTTATTACTTTCCATTTTCATGCTCATATATGTTAATACCTTTATTTACATATTTTTGCGTACAAAATATATCTTATACGATATTTGTAGGTACAGGCTGTATAAACTATTAATATACAAGCTAGTGGTGTACGCTCATGCGTATAATACTGATCGCACCTGATACTGTACTGTAAATCAAATGTATCGACTTGACAACTTTACTTAGTCATTCATTTTAAATATATGTCGTCATCAAAGGTTGATGTACGGATTATAGTTTGTTTTGAAACTAGAAATAGTGAAATAAAAATAAGATATAAAATTCCAAAAAATCACTACTTTCTTTTACTTTTTGAACTTTCAGTTTCAACACTGGAATAACTGTAACAACTATTTGGTTTCTCGAAAAATATAACACAAAAAAGTAGGAGATTCATTCTTTAGTAATTATTATTTTCAAATGCACAAAATATCAAAGAAGATAATTGTATTTGTTTAGGTGTAAACACAAGTAAGCAATGGTCAATACTACGCGGGTTTTTGTTTTTGATAATTTTTAAATATATATCTACATAAAAAAAAAGAATAAATTAGTCACCATAGGACAAACATCTACAGTACTTGAGGCTTTTGGCCCAACAAAGGCTGTATCGTTGCGATTGAAAATGTGGAATTAACCAGCTTTGACAGTTTTTAAGTCACCATAAATTAATTTGACAGCTTTTAAGTCTCCCAGAAATTAGTTTGAAATCATTCTAATTCTAAATGTAGATTGGTTGGGTATTTTTAAAAAATATGAATAATGAACAGTATTATTCTTGAAGAGTAATATTTTTAACCAGACTCGCAGCCAGGGGAACAGAGTGGGCGTAACCCACTCTGGCAGAAAAAGTTACCCACTCTACAGAAAATCCTAGTATTTTTAAGTACTGTTTTTTCGAATGTTTTTTATAATATCTATTTTTTATCTGTTTGTATATTTTTGTTATTGCTCTAATAAAAGCATAATCTCTATAGCAAATTATTTTACTTTAAAAATACCTCCTCCAAAAATTGACTTGCCCACTCTAAAATTTGAGCTGCACTCTAGAATTTGGAACTGGCTACTGGCCTGCTTTGAACATATTTAATATGAACCATGTCTTTTTCAATAATTCTAACGGAATTCTTGTAGTACTAGTAACCAAGATAAGACACAAGACGCCAATATAAATACTAATAAAATTTAGAATCAAATAAATATAATTTCTGCTTCATGTGTCTTCCACAGATAAATTAATAATTATAAAGTTACAGTAACTATTGTGATAAAAAATATTGAAATACCCCTAGATTTTTATACTCATTTTACTTTTTTATGCTATAACTTGTCCCAACTAATTCAACATTTTTTCTAGGACACAATAAATGTACAGGGTGTTAATGAATACGTATTACAAATTTATAGAGTATGAAGGGGATGCAAAATAGACTAACTTTTACTAATAAACTCATATCCGGAAAAGCACAGTTTTCCAGCTACCAGCTAACAAGTAATTATCTATACCTTAATTTTAGTTGACTAGTGTAGTCTACGACTTGAATTATTAATTTTGTTTATTTTAAATTGTAACATTGAATTGCAATTCAATTATGATTATACTAAAATGGTGTTAATATAGGGCAGCATAAGAATTCAAACAAATCCTGTAGTTTTTGAACGAATGTATCAAAACATGCTCCGAAGTTGGTGGTTGTCATTTTGAGCAATTATTATAATACGTATTAGAAAAATGAATAAATTCCTATTCATTAACACCATGCAGTTAACACCGCATATTTGTAAAATGTAAAAGAGAAATCTATATTTACATTATGCACATATTATAATTACACCGTTAAATTAAAGTATGTAAATGTCACCAACCTTGCTACAGATATAAATTTAGCAATATCTATCATATTGAAAGGATATAATTTCACTGCAAACTGTACACTTCAACTAGACCTTGCGAATACAACCGCAACCAGTACACTCTATGATTCTTCAAAGAATGAGAGGCAGAGGCATCATAGCTAGATCTAGTCAACTGTGCTACTTTTACCGATCATTTCAGCACAATTAATTTGCATTCGCTGTCGTCTGCTGCTGCAGTCTGTCGGATAATCGGACGCAGTTCATTAGAACTTAATAAAGTTACTTTTAGATTCATGTCAGCCAGAAGAAAGTGGATGAAAGGTATTAGGATCGTAAACAAGGTTAGTGTAGATTTAATCGCACGTTACTTTGCTGAACTTATTAAGGGAAAGAAAAAGTATTTCTGTGTTTTCGAATGCTTTTTATAACAAACTTTTGAGTCACTTCTTATTGTTTAGCATGCAATGTACTGATTTATCCACATTTAGATAATGACTTTATTCCAGTATTTTCAAAAATAACATCTAATTAGTAATTAGTAAAGTGTTTAATTCTGCATCTTCATACTTGAAACAACTGAGAAGTGCATTTTTATCAACAATAAAAAATTTACAATGCCGGAGACAAATGCTATTTTAAAAAATATTATTAACTTTTTTATTCATTTTACTGCCGTAGTTTTTATATTCGTATGAAACACAACACACAAGTTACAGCAGGTATTTAATACGCAGGTAAATTTATATCAATAAGATTTTATATTAAATACAGTAACCCTACACCTCTACATTACAGTTATAAGGAAAAAGAAAGTAAATTAATGATGTGGGAAATACTCTACTTACGAAGGTATACGAAGTTTACTGTTCCAATAAGGTCCTCCACTCTAATTTTTTTTATTTTAAATGAAAGTTTGTTTAATTTTGAAGCAATTTGTAGTATTAAAAAGTCATAATTGTTTTTAGTTCAACTGCATTTGAATTTTAAAGAAACCTATATCTATCTGTCTCGCACCAGTTTCTGTAGTAGGCTGCGCAAGAAAGATAGCAATCGTTTCAAAAACAAACAATTTTTAAAAAACTTTTATCGTCTCAATCATGATTTTATCTTATCTACTTTCAATATTTTCAACTTTTTACTCAATTTTCTGTTATGGTGGAGGACCATATTCTAGAAATAAATAACATCACTACTCAAGTCAAAAGAGCAAGGTGAACTATAAGTGAAAATTGAATTACTAATATTTAAGCAATTAATTTGACCAATGCTATTAATACAATATAAATTTGATTATATAATTGACAGAGAATCAATCAATCACGGCGGTTTATTTCGTTAAATGAATTTATCACATTAACACTTATTGTATATCAGTTTCTACGGCTAATTTAGACGGTATTTATTTTATAACAATATATGCTCGTGTTTCGTGCGTTAATATTTAAAATATGTTTTCTGAATAACCTAATCTATCCGAAGAGGTTACTATTTTATGTATTTGCTTCAAAAATACACGAATTTATACGCAAAATATATTTGAACATTTGAAGTTTTTAAGATTTGTAATAATAAATGATATGCATTATAATTTCAAATCCAAATATGCATTTAAATGTATAAATTAACATAAAGTAGAAACTTACTTCAGTGTAATCATAGTGGTAGCTGTTTAACAAAACTTCACTATACTGGACACGTATTTGACAGTGCGTGGTCACGTCTTTGCACTTACTAAAGTTTGATTAGCGAATCGGGAGTTTTAAAGATTGATTGTACGGGCGCACGGTAGACACATGAGTTCAGAGTACACAGATAACAGCACGCGCGACCAAAGAACAATGCACGCTTCAGATTCAGGAGACACGCAGCTATCGAATAGCGTTAATTCTCGATATCTCGATCACTGGAACACATCAGAATAACCAATGCCATGCTCGGTAGTAATCGATAAACCCCCAATATTTTCAGAATTTTAAAATGAAGTTCATTCTATTTTCACAATAATCTCTTACAGCCCGATTCAGAAAAAAAGTTTAAGCTAATCCTCATTTTTGGATTAGTGAATTCTATTCTATTCCTGTATTTAAAATTTAATTTTCATGATATTATCAATAAAGGTAGACACGGGAAAGTAAGAAATCTTCGGACTTGCAGTCAATTAATAAAATTTATTCACGTCGACGATTCGACTATACAATAGTCTTCCTCAGGGATAGAATGGTCTAGTCGAAAAAAGAAATCACATATGGATAACGGAACATACAACACGGACAATTAAAAATATAAATATAATATATTTTCTCCAACCAAATAAAAAACACTTTAAAAAAACCCATAAAACCCAGATTAACTATCTATGTGTTTAGTTGCAAAGTGATGGTCTTTTTCGCACAAGACGCGAAGATGCCATGTGCGAAAAACACGATTTCGCAATGAATCACATAATAGGTTTTTTTCTAATTTCATTGAAATTCAACAAGAAGTAAATAATGAATTATCATAAATCAGATTAGAGGTTAGCTGTCGCTTTTTGTATTATTGCGAAAAAGTGATATACACTAATATGAAAAAGAATGTCATTTTGAATTTATAATGTATAATTAATAAAAAAAAAAATTATAGCAACATTAGGTTTGTAATAAATATCTAATAAAGCCCCAAAAAAACCCAATTAAAGCCCAATAAAATAAAGAAATGTGTATCCTTATAACCGCATGTCCCAAGTGAAATTGTATAATGTCAATAACATTTTATTGTAATACTAGCTGTACCCGTTGCAAATATTTGCAACAAACAGTATGGGGTAACATTATTAAATTTTCTGTATTTGTATTTAATGTTTGGTACATTTCTACACTTTTTTAACTACCGCTGCTTTGTTGAGCACATAGGAATAGGGAGATTATTTGACACAACACTGGTAATAATAAGTAAATTATTTAGGGTCGGTTTGTTAATGCAAAGTTAAAAGTGAAGTAATGGTAACTGTTAGTTAGGAAAACTATATGTTTGATTGACTGTTTATAAATAAAAACTGTAAATTGGGAACTGAAACTGGTTTGATACATAAAAAATACAGGTCTTGTAACACAGGAGCAGGATAGATTTTATTGCTACGTAATTATTTGATAAGGAACTTTGGATATTATTGTACAAATTTTACAACAAACTGCAACAATGTTAAATTTTGTAACAGATAAACATACCTATTAAAAATATGCAATTTATATAGAAAAATAATAAAAATTCTATAGGAACTACAGTAGGTATTCATTTAATTGAACAGTTTATGATTTGAAGATTTGATGCTAGAGGTAAATTCGACAGTTCGTCTGAATTTTTTTTTATTGTTATAAATTTAAATGAAGAAAAAGGTAAAACATCTAATAATTGAGATTATCCGCATATTCAACGTCTTTCAATATTATATTTTATTATTATAAATTATAATTATGAATCAATGTTGCAATCATTCTTACTTCATTTAATTCCATTTTATAATGTATAAAATTTATTGTCACCAACAAATATTGTTATTGTCGTAATCTCTATTTTTCAAATTACCATCTTTATTCGGTTTAAAACATTATGGATTATCATTGCATATCTATACCCTCTACAGTATAATTTCACAACTTAATGTCACACAAAGGAAACCTGAATTCACAGTAACGAAAACTAATTTATCACTCCTGAATACCGATTTTGTAATAATGAAAACAGAATTCACAATTTTAAAAACCAGTTTCAACTAAATGAAAACAGATTTTACATAGGAATCGTAAATAGGCACCGCCAAGGAAAGGCAAGAAGGGACAATAGTCACCTTTGGAGAGGCAAAAAAATAAGGCAAATTTATCGTCCCTAAAATATATTAAAATATTTTTCTGAACTTACAAAATATTAAATAAATAGCGAATAGTATTTTTAAGAAACTTGACTAAAGATTAAATTTGATCACAACAATAAAAAAGCTTGATTAAAACAATGATGAAACTTGATTACAACAATGTTAGCTACGCTAAAAGTGAGAAAAGTAACCGGAGGGTTTGAAATCTGATTTCGTTTAGTTGAAATTAGTTTCCATTGGTATGAATTCAGTTTTTCTTTTACATGAAATCAGTTTTCGTTTTCGCTAATGTGAAATCGTATTTCGTTACTGGGAATTCACTTCTAATTTGTGTGAAATCAGTTTTCGTTAATGTGAATTCATATTTGGTTAATGTAAAATCATTTTTCAAAAGTTCGAAAACGAATTGTAAAAGGTAGCATTAAGGGGTAACGTTTAAGAGCGGGAAAATAGGGGCATCCAAGTGGTTGATTGTACTATACTCTTTTGAATTTAATGATTTCGTTATTTAAAAACCTGTAAATGTACACCTGTCTCTTGTCAATTTTTAAATAGGTAATAATGCTGTATTTTAGTTACGGGATATATAATTCAATAAATTTTTAAATTTTAGGTTAAAAAAATTAATTTATTATAGTACAAAATATATATATCTTCATTAATTTTGCTCAATATTATTAAATTACTTACCATAATTGAATTAATGAATTAACTATTATATTTATTAATTTTTGAGGGCAAAAATTCCTTATTATGGTTTCACTATAATTTGACATGCTGACATATTTATTTGTCATTTAAGGTTAACTTTTAATTTTTGTATGATAAAAGCTTTACACGTTATTTACCTATTACATTATTTAATCTTGCATTGATAAACCAGCTCTAAAATAACACAAAATATTATTTTTGTAGCAATTTTCACAAATTATATTTATTTTACATCATGCTCATCTTCATATTTTCAGTGCTGCCATCTATCGCTTGACAGCGGTACTTAATAAAAAATCTTTAAGGCCTTATACAAAATAGCCGAAATCATTATTGCAACATTTTCGATTTTTGTGCACATCTACATGCTAACAGCTTTCATTTAAAAAAAGAATCATTAAAATCGGTTCGGTAGAAGTCCATAACTAAGGCCCCAAAGAAAAACCTTATTTTTTTATATATATAGATTTCATACAATTACTTGATATTTTAATTACAGTAAAAATTGCTTGCTTTGATTTTGGTTTATATTCGTTTAAATACATAAATTATTCAACATTACCTACATACATAAACACAATGAGTGAATTACTCTTCAGTAATATTTTTCACGATTCAGCACTTCATATATATGTCTGCCGCTTTTTGAATGTTTCTCAGGGTTCAGAAACTTAAATGGTTGACATATGGATCGTACAGCAATGCTATCTCTTGACTGCTCCCGGAAGATTTATAAACTTAATTGTATAAGTGTGTAGGGTTTTCACTCATTTTTTTATACGATGTCAAAATCTTGGGAGCATTCTAAGCAAATTCTAACAAAATTTTCAATAAAGAGTTTTAATTTTCTTGGGAGAAGGCTGGGAAACAACTCAAAACTTTATTTTAAAATCTATTATTAACAACCATAAAACTGAGAATTCTAATACACAATTATTAAAACATGTTGATAATAATAGATATTTAGACGCACACAAGAGTTAGATAATACATAAATTTATAGATAAATTGATGAACGCGGATCTTAGACCCATCCCAAATTCTAAATTACTATATGAGTTAATATAAGACAGTTACTTTGTTTAATCTTAGTTACCAATTAGATATCCACTCCCCTATGACCTCTCTCTATATAATCCAAGTTCTCTCCCTTATTCCTCAGAGCTATTTTGACCTCTGGCATGGTTTACATGCTGATTAATCTTAACTTGTCTGCACATGCATAGATCTATTAGAGGTCTCTACATATGAAACAATATAGAATTTTGGTTTGCACATCTCTACGTGTGCGTGTGTCTGTGAGTGTATGTCTTCGAAAAATTTAAATCCAACACCTCTCTAATCTGTATTACATGTTTTTATTGTTTATATACACATATTCATATAATATATTATGCCTGCTGCTACTTTTCTATATAATACAAAAACCCAAAAAACTCCAGTTTTAAAACCGGTGAAGAGGGCGCGATTTATACCCATTGTCATTTAAATGTCATTTTTAGATATCATTTTAGCTGTTGTAACCACGTTGTAACGCTGTTAATACGATTTTTCAAAATTGTAAACAAAACATATACAAATATAATATTTTGACAGATACTGTGATGTTTTCCGAATTTGTATTAATAATGTAGGCTATCACCCAAATTAACGTGAAGTCACGTTCGGCTTTTCCAGAGTTTACCCGAATGACAGTGACGCGTCAACCTTATTCACTGCCCAGGAAAAAGTGTGCAAGTTTTCACTTCAAAAGCACTGGGTCGGGTTTTTTTAAAAACGCTGGGTTTTGCCAGTCCTGAATGAAAGTTCGCCATTATTTCCTTTCACTTCTTAAAAGCTCTCACCCAACTAACCTTTTTATGGAATGCTTTCATAATCATGAATTGCATTATTGTTGCATCCATCTCTTCTTCAGACGAAAACCTTTTTTCCAAATACTACAGCCACAGTCGTACATTCCCAAATGAGATGAGTATGGCGGATGTTCAATTACTTTTATTTTTCGTTAAAAACTAAAGGAAACGTTCTTTGGTTAATTCCATATTTTCTCTCACAGTCATATTTTTAAAAAATTGGTTAACTGAGTTCTAACTACTTAGCTTTTCACAACTTTATTTGAAATGACAGGCAAATAACTGCTTAAAATGTGCAAAGTTTGTTTTCCTCGGCCTACATGATTTTCTTACTCAATCATTCTATCGTGACCTTATATATAATGGTAAGAATTATTGTCAGTCTACAAACATCTGAGTAACAAAGATAAATGAAATGGCGTGTGTATGCGGTAAGGCATCATATACACCATGACGGCCGCGCTTAGCTGTTTGCACTGTAGTAAAGCAATCATCACTAAGGGTGTGAAAATATTGTTATTTTTTTTTTTTTTCGCAACCAATATTGTCAACATATGGTAAATTAAATACATACAATATCACACTCTCTCACTCGTTTATAAGATCACTTTGTAGTTGAACATAGCTTCAAGTGACAAAATAAAAATATTTCCCTGCATATCACTTTGATGAAAATTGACAATTATTGGCCCCTTATATACGCAATATAGTTACTAAGTAAATATTTACTTTTCGCTATGATATAATAATTTACACATTAATAAATGTACAAAATAAAACGTTGTGAAATTGAGATTATTGTTCATTCAACTACGGGCTGATATTCTAGTGGACATTTTATTACGATCAACTTTTATTCAATGCCACATGTATTGCAAAATTTATTAGGAATATTGTATAATATTATGATAACATATAAAACCTGCCATATAAATCATACATATATGTACATACAAATAAGGACGTCCTATAAAATTAAAAACTGTTTTGATAATTTCTTCTGTTCTATAAATATTCATTCTTCAATGAAAAACTATAATTTTCGATAACACTAAAATTAAATATTTTACGTATTCATTTACGTCAGTACTTTTTGGAACGTCACTGTATTTCAAAGATTAGAAGTGTGTTTACTGTTGTGTATAGTTGTAGATTAGTTTTACTTTTAATCAACGTCTTAAAAACTAAAAATATGCAAGTGTTTTTGGATTTACTAGTATTGGGAACTGAAAATCGATGAGTGAAACGTACACACAAAAAATTTCAAAACAAGACGAATTCCGCAGTGTGAATAAACACGCGACTGATGTTTGTTAGTAATGACAAGTAACATCTATTTTGAAGTTTATGTCATATACTGTATGGGACATAAATAGAACGACTCTGTAGGAACCAATACAAAATACTCCCCCATATTTTACATATTCAATATATTTTCAAACTTCTTATACATTATAAAGGTGACATATTCATAAAACCTTAAGGACGTTTAATGTATAATTAAAAAGTTTAGTACTAAATTTCGCAAGTATATACTTATGTATTTGAATATTGAATACGGATGTTAGGTGCTACAAAAATAGAGCTACTGTATAAAAATCTAATTTTTACTATAAAAATAATCAACCAGAATAACAATTTATGAAAGAAACTTAAATGACATATATTAAATGATATATTTAATATTTTAATAATTATTTTTATTATTATTATTATTATTATTATTATTATTATCGATGATTTTGAGGTTCATAGATGCATCCGTTTCTAATTATAATTAAATGCTTCGAATTATTAATATTTAATTATTTAAAATTATAAACGGATGTATACAACAAAATAATCGATAATTTAATTCGATGCCACGACGAATTCAAATTGTTATAATAATTATATATAATAAGTATTAAATAAGTAACACTGTTTATTTTTTGTGTTTTCTGGATGATTATTTTTATAGTAAATATGAGATTTTTAAACAGTCGCTCTATTTTGTTGCACCTAACATCCGTATTCAAATGCATGTAAGTACCTACTTGATATTAAAGTAAAAGAAATTGAGTACGATATTTTTTAATTACTCATTTAACGTCCATAAGGTTTTATGAATATGTCACCTTTATATTAAGATAAAAAGTTTGAATATATACTGAATATTTAAAATACGGGGGAGTATTTTTTATTGGCTGCTACAGAGTCGCTGACATAAGCATTAAATTAAAAAAACCTGATGTGGCCAGCACATGACCTCCCGCTAATTCCATGTTTAAAATAGCAGTGAGCTTTAAGTAAAGTATCATTTCCGGTTAATCGTTTGTAAATAAAATCTAATTTGTTGTCCAATAAATAGAAAAGTCTGTAATACGAAATTTTGGATTGTTTTATTGTTTTTCCTCAAAAATTTGTTAGAGCTCCAAATTAAGTACTACTTACATCCGATTTATCATATATGGTTAAAATCTAATATGTTGTTTCAAATTACATATGAGTTTTAAATACCAAATTTGAGAAGTTTTGGATCATATTTTAAAAGGCTTTAAGGAAAAATCGTCACACACGTATATTCTTATAAAAATCAGCATCATCTTCTAGGTGCTCTAAAACGCAATCTTTGTAAATTCTTCGCCGTACATAATCCATTTCGTAAATGTGTAGTTGTAAATTAATATTAATTTATAGTGCTGAAAAAATAGCAATTAGCAAATTTAAATCAGATCATCCTGCACATCTAACATTTATGTATGATGGAAAATATATTATTTTTACAAACCTTAATAAAATATTTTACTATTATATTCTCATTAACATGGTTTCATTATTAATTTTAATATAATTGCTGCCTGTCAGTGACATTTGTTTAAATATATCAAACCTGTCATTAAAATTATGATTTTGTTTGACGCATAGGCTAGGTGATTCATGGAAATAAATTATATTATATATTCATATTTAAAGTTATTTAGAGTTATTTACTAAATGTTATTATCGTAGAATTGAAGATTAACCATTATATTTAATTTTAATTAGTAAAAGTTGCTAAAAAATTATATTCAATGAATTTTTTACAAGAAAAACTGTTAAAAGCTTGTATAAATGATACTTCCGGTTATCCCATATACACACTAAAAACTAATGAGCACTTCCCATATTAGTATAGAATGGGTATACAAAATTTCAAATTTTTCTGATTGATAGTATTTGAGTAATCGTGTAAATTCAATCCACACACACACACACACACACACACACACACACACTCACACACACACACACACAGACACACACACACAGACACGCACACAGAGACACACACATACATACATACCTAAAGACATCATTGTAAAAATGTTAAAATCGAATTCTGGGGACATCAAAACGTGCTTATTATATAAAATCTCTATATGCTATTTTTAGCACGATCCCTATACCTCCCTTACCTAGGGTAGCGGGAGGTAAAAATAAATTCTTTTATTTTCACAGCAATGCTTTGGTAAATTGATGTCATAGAAAAACCCAGAATTTTGAGTATTTTAAAATTATTTTATCGAAATTAGATAAAATTTTGTACATAATACGTTATGAAAACGTGATATTGTTTGACTCACATAATTTGCAATTTGATAAATATTATGTTCATCAAACAATATCACTCTTTTTATATATTATGTAAATAACTATTTCGTAACTAGAGTAGGTAGGTAAAAGTGCAGAAAGCTGCCTCTCCTAAAATTTATAGAAAACATTCTGCATCCTATTCATTTTCACAGACAATCAACAGTTAAAAGTGCCATTCTGATTTTAATGACTTTCAAAAGGTACCTTTCGTAAGACACGTAGCTGGAAAAATAATTAAAAATGGCACTTGGATTTTCTAACATAATTTAACGGTCAAAACTTGCGCCCGCAAAAATTGTGATAACAAACAATCGAAATTTCAGTCATGCAAAACCAACGTTTCAGTATATACTTGTAGATCTTCATAGTACGCAAGATGTTTCATTTAATCATTCAGATTTACAACATGGTACAAAATTCTAAAAAAACATAAATAAAATAAATATATCATCAAGGCTTATTACCCATTGCTGGGTGTGCCAGTCTGCTCTGTACTCAGATTTCGGTAATGATGACATATTTGTCCCGTGCGGCGTTTACCAAACGTCACCTCATGTACACATATTGCGGGCGTGGAGAGTGCACCACAAGGGTCAAATTTGTACCATTTAAAATTCGAAATATTTGGCGTCGGTCAGAATCGAACCCGGTTCTCCAGATTTGCAAAACACTCAGGCACACGGTCGCGAGACCACATTAGCCCTCAAAATCGACAATATTTGTATATGTCAAGTCAACACCATATGTGTATATAATGTATAGGATAAAAAATGTTTTATTCCATTCTAATGTGAAAACGTCTTTCTATAGTTTCATCTTAGTTCTGTAATGTCGCTTTTTCATTAACTTTTTAATTCAAAAAATTTACTATAATGTACTTCATAGAAACCGGTACTAATGATAGTTCTAAACCTAAAAAAGTTGTAAGGGTCATTTTCTGATGATTTTCTAGCACAATTACTGGAAAACAGAAGCTGCAAGATAATAAATAACTCTGAATTTAATATGCAAGTCAACTTTTGGATTGTTACATGTAAAAGTTTTAAATAAAATTCACGGGAACTGAATAATGCATTGCTTTGTATAAATCATTTATTAGTTTTGAGTAGAACATATTTTTAATTTAGTAACATTAAATAAGAAATCAAAACAAAACAGTAACTTTCCATTACTTATACATTTCAGAACATCAACTGCAGGTCGCAATTCAAGGACTTAATTTATTTATTATTTAATCTTGTTATATTTATTGTTACATAGCAAAATAAATTCAATCCATTCCATTATTCATATGTAATAAAATTATATAGGTTGTCATTGTTCTCAGAAAAAAACAAAAACAAAAATTTATGTCACAACTCAAAGTTCACTTGGAATTCCTCAAAAAATTAAAATCAATTCCAATGAGTCAATCCCTATCGTTTCCAACCGCAAAAGACCACAGAATAGCAGTAAATTTTTTAGCAAATTGTCCCAGTTTGAAGTTGTGTTTCACGGCACAAATCGCTGACAACAGTCCTTGCTAGCAACAGGAACACGCCACGCAGTGTGGTAACTGTTTTGCAGTTAACCTTTGACCCGCAAAATAACAAGTGATTGCATTGACATGAGGATACGGAACATGGTTCAACAGAGATATGTTAGGTATGGTAAAGTGAGCTGGATGTTGAATTTCAAACACTGCAGAATGCAGCTTCAGCTATGCAAATCTAGAGGGTGTTTTCTCTGGCTGTCAAAAGGAACTCAGATTCCAAATCCTTACGTGATTATTCTAAATTATTACAGATTAATTAAACAAACATGCCTTATACACTTATTTTCATGCTCTTGTATTATGCATGTACAAACTATATATTTTTTTCAGATATTTCGTTTTTACTAGAAGAATACATTCAAAATTTTCCTAGAATATACAATCATCGCTTCTCATTAGCTAACGGTTCATCCTGATTTCAACCCAAACAAATAATATTGCCTTTATGTCATTACCATTTTGACATAACCTGTTTTCAAAAATGATTTTGAGATTTCTATCAGTAAATTCTGAGAGTCGTAAAAACAGAAACCATACTCAAAAAGTAATAAATCTGTGCATATTGTTCTAATGAAGTACCTATTTTACAAATTTAGTAATGCTCTGTTCTCTGTCTTTACGTTAGCTAAATGTAATTTAATAATCTGATTTGATCATAAAACCACAGAATTATTCACATATAAAAATAATAAACAAATAAATTCGATGTTAACACAAAATTGTTGTTTTTATAAAAACAAATTGGGTCATATCACATTTTCCAATGGGGTATACGAGTTTAATTAAATTTAGAGAAAATGTAAATACGTACATGTATTATTAATATACTCGTACTTTTTTCGAATTTGTTAAATATTACCAAAATTCGAGAAAAACGGCATTAAAAATGCTGCGATGTCACCTGTGCGTAGTAATATGTAATATGTATAAGCAATGAGAGCAAAACCTATATCTTGATTTAAAAAAAAAAAAAAAAAAAAAAAAAAATTGAAAATACAATATTTCCAATTTTATAATTCCTACTGTAAAAACATAGTAGATGCGAGGAAAAAAAACTAATAATAGTTATTTATGTATCAACTTGGTGCAAATTAAATTTTATTTGAAATCGAAAACTGGTGAAAATGAAAGGAATGTTTATTTTTATAGGTTATTTTGACATCTGTCAGTTCCTGTCACTCAAACAAATGATCTTATATTCAATGTTGCGAATCTCCGGACATTGAAGTTATCGTAATGAACACTCATAATTATGTGTTATCTCAAACATCTTCATCGGAATTATTTAATTTGTACTTGTGCATATTTTTTTCTCATTTTACGTATTGTACATCGTATACTTATTCAAATTATCTTATAAAGTTTGTTTTTGAATGAAATCGTCGTATAATGGATTACTTTAGTGCCGATTTCTCAACTTTTAATGACGATGTAGTAACAATACTTGGGAATCAAATAAAATTTTTTTTAAGCACAACCACATTAAAATTAATTGTTTACGTCGTAGTTACTATGGTAGTAAAGTAGAATATACGGAGCGTAAAATAGAGCAAAAGCCGCCGACTGGTAAACAAAACGTCAAAAATACAATTGGAAATATAATCAACACTCTTATTTTTTTAAAATGGTATCAGTTTCGCTAAAGTTTCACTAGATTTTATTACAATTGCTTGTTGCTTGAGGAATTACTTCATAAATTGTGTCCAACCTCTAAGTTTGATATTTAAAAAAATCACATAATCAAATAGCAATGCAACGCATAGCCTTATTGTTTTGTGGCATGACCTGCCCACGTAATATTTTTACATGGCATCAAGCTTTAAAAGTATTCAAAAATAATTTAAAAACATTTCATTTGATTGCAGTTGTGCGTATAACGTTGTACATCCATCAGGCCGAAAGAAGTTTACACCCTTGCCTTGGACGAATAAAAGACCTCTGCTACGCGTCGGGCTTCAAATTTCGTCCGCAGGCGTAAACCCTTTCTTTCGACCCTCTATATGTAAATAACTATTAATAACATTTACCTAAATGGTACAAATTGCGAATGAATGACAGTTTACAGTGAAGCAATAAACTATTATACGAAACGCTCCTCTTTAAAACACACAACAGCAACAAGAAATTAAATTTTAATTTAGTTTACATGTTTCAAAGCCTACTGCTGTCTGATAATTAAATTTTCAAAAGCATGACCCAAATTACAACAGTTATAATTTTTCAAAATTCTGTTACATTTTATGAAAATTTTTAAATTAAATAAATATTCACAATAAAATTTATAAATAGTTAGGTACATGAAAAATACTGGATTTCTAAATAGGTTGCTTGGGTTTTAATAAGGGAAAAAATTAAGCATGATGCTTCAATCTCTTTCGCATAACAGTTGATTTTAGGAGCCCTAATTGTTGTCTTCGATAGACGAAAAATAAATTTATTTAGACTCTCATTAAATATATTGCGTCCCCAATCATTTTTTTATCCATAAATGTCTGTTTAGTTCCATAAAACGCGCGCCTCTTTTTTTGGATTTCATTGTTATAGACAAATATCCACTGAAGTGTAACTTTAATAAACCACTGATTAAGAAATATATAAACAGAATAAACGTGACAGCATGACGATTAATTTAACGTGAAAAACAAACTACTAGCTCAAAAATTAAACAAACAGGGTCAACCCAATAACCTTTGTCGTAAACCCCCTGTATAATAGTTTAGACAGTTTTAGAAAATAAGAACTTGTAGGGATATTAAGAAGAAATCGCTCAACTATCGAAGTTGTATTTAATTAGACAATTAGGGATAAGTGGAGTTACTGATTGCGTGACATGTTTGCAAAGTAAATATGAATCAACGTTTACCAGCGACAATTACTAAAAAGATGAAATAACAATGAAAGGAAATCTATTTACATATTATAGGTAAAATTTATTGTAAACAAATAGATACTGTTCTTTTTTATGTATTGTATTTTGTATAGTATGTAAAGTAGAGCTAATATATTCAGAATATTTTTTTTTAATATTTTTTAAAAAATACTGAACCCATAGTCTTTGTCTTACCAAGCGATCCGTGCGATAATTTTTTTAAATATTGTTTTCAAGAAATAAATTTACTATAATACGTCATTATAGATAAAATCATTTTAACATCCTTATTTTAGTAGTCTTTCTTAAAATTATTTTTGTTACAAAATCATCTTCCTGATCGTAAGTATGTATATCGAAAAATGTAATTTTGTTTAGGGCCAGTTGTACAATCAAAGGTTAAGGCAAGGGTTAGTAATTAACAGCTGGTTAGTCAAAAAATGTGTTGTACGATAACGGGTTAAGCGTAACCATGGCTCTTAACCAGTATATTTTTAACTTTTGATGAAATGAGGGGTTAATGATTTAACAAAGTGTTAACGCATGACATTTGACGTTTATTTAACTATTTGTGATGGCTTTTCGGTGACGTTTGGTAGTTGAATCTGATTCAGAAGATAAATTGAATTATTAGAAAATATGTTTTTAAGAAGTAGGAACTGATGCGATCACAACACAAGATAAGGTAAATAAATTATTATATAAAGTGCCTGAAGTATTCTTGGTTATTGGATAAAAGAAATAAGCAGGAACGCAGTCAATGTACAAAATTTTATTTAGTCAAAAAACGACGTTTCGCTTCCTGTGGAAGCTCCTTCAGGGCGAGAGACTAATATTTTTAAATAATTTGTTACACTCGTTAAAAAAATATTTTAAAATATTCAGCAGGAAGCGAAACATCGGCTTTTGATTAAATCAAATTTTATACATTGACTGCATTCCTGCTTATTTCTTTTATCCAATAACCAAGAATACCTCATGCACTTTACATAATAATTTATTTACCTTATCTTGTGTTGTGATCGCATTAGTTTTTTTATTCTCTATTATATATTTATACTGGGCGACAAAATCCATTAATTTTAAACAATCATCTTGCGTAAAATCAGGTCTTCTATTACGCTTAGTTTTTGATATTTTGTAATTTTAATTTTTATAAAAACTGATGTATATGTCAAAATTGCAATAAAATGTATGTTTTGTTTTATATAGTATAATTTAGAAAAACTGATCCAGTGTTACTTGACAGACTGCTAGGTAACCTTTAGAAAAATAGAAATGGTACAACTAATTGGGTTTTTTAACCAGTGGTTAGGTTAACTGTATGTTACGTAACCGTAGATACTAACTGCGTATTGTACAACTGGCCCTTAGTAATGTAAATATGAGTAATGCTGAACAAGCATTCTTTTAATATTCTTTTTATCGCATTATTTAAGTGGATCATAACTGGATATTCTACTTTTTAATGATAAGAAATTATCGCTCAAATATAGAATTATCACTGCTATAGAATCAGATATGGTGTAATTAATCAAAGAAGGTCAATTGTAATTAGCTTGAAAAAATTATCTCGATAATATGTAGTTTTCTTTGAAATTATAAAGTATTTTTTTAATTACAAACAATGCGCTTGGTTACTGTTGTTTTGTTTTCCTGAATTATTAATTAATTTTAATTATATAACTATAATATAACATAATTTGATAAAAAAGACGTATCACTTTGATAATAAACAGGAGGTCGATTTTAAGGGCCGTAAACATAGATCACACTCAATTTGATAAAAATGTAGCAATAAGTGCAATTCATTTCAAAAATGAGGAAACACTTACGTGAAAGCTCCACCTCAGAAAATATGCTTCCATATTTTCTGTGACTCAACTCAGTCGATCCATAGCAAATGACTTTTTATCATACAAAAAAGTCTGGTAGGGTGGCTTATTAAAGTGTTTATTCATTTAAGTATTAACTTACTTTATACCACTGCACACTTAAGTAATAAAAATATTTAAGTGAACCCTTCACTTGGAGACAACTCAATTAATGACGTCAGATTGTTACTATAGTTACAAATATAGGGATTTATTAATTTTCCAGTTCAGTAAAAGATGGAAAATGAAATGACAGAACTTTATCATGATTAACATTTTGAAAATTTTATTTGCAATAATTTTGTTGTTCGCTGATAAGTCGTGAAATTTATTAAATATAAGGTAAATCTTCTTTTATGGAAATAATAGTATATTATCATGGGGTATTACCCATTGTTGGGTGTGCCACAGATCTGAGTAATGGCAATATAATGTATATAGAAATAGATATAAAATTATTCAAAATGTAGGTACATTGTATTTTAAGGAAATGGTTTTGTTTCCATATATTCAATGTTTAATAAGTTACTTTATGGTCGATGAGGTTGAATTAATAGGAAAAATATTAAACCAATATTATTACTACTATATTAACAATTCTTCCCCATAAACAGTTACACTCGTTCGAAATAATGTAACTAATGTAAAGTCCTGTCATATTCCACCCTATTTAAACCAACCTAGGAAATTAAATTCCTAACATCTGACGTCATTGATTGAGACAGTCTGAAGTCTTCAAATGAATTAAAATCGGTCTCCTGATTTGATTTTAATAAAAATAGTGTAGTTTATTCAAGTTCATTACGAACAAATTTGGCTATGCAGAAATAGAAACAATGATAATGAATAATACTTATTAAAATTATAAGGAAATGTACGCATACATATTTATATAAAATAAGTGAATGGCAGTTTGGAGGACACCAAGAAATTTTTACTATGCATACATAGTTACATACAATATAACAACTGATTGTTACTCACGCTTCATTACAATTGAATTAATTTCTTACTATTTCACCTTGATAATGACAGTAGAAAACATGCAAAATTGCAAAATTATAGATATTATGCGTATTTTTTGTTTATATGCGTCACAAGATATTAACATTTTTCTTTATTTATACGAGTATATAATACATATCTCCCTTGCTTTTATCTTTTTTCTTCACTTGGAAATAATATAATTAAATGCTTAGATATTGTTATATGTTATCTATCTACTTCATTAATAATAATTAATTTTTCGTACAGCGATTTTTATATTCTGGAGATAAATCAAAAGATCTATAAATACGTATATTTTATGATAACGATGTTGTAAAATTAAATTAATTTTCGCGAAGGTTTTCTTATCAAATCTGAATATACAGTCAAACAAGTCTCCATACAAGTCATACGACCATATAGTTTCAATCTATTTTAGGAAATGGAAATATAGCAGTCTAAAACCCAATATATTTAATATTTTTTTAATCCGAAATGAAAAGCATTATGTTATAATAATATATAGTTATTTTATTTATTTTATGGGGTGAACATTGTTAAGTATTCATAATTTCATGACACGTTCGATAACCAAAACATTAAAATAATAAATTTTGAATTAATTCAGCCGTTACTTTGTGGTACATTTTTTAATTAAGAAATAAAACTATACTTATTACTTTGTTAATATTACTACTTTATTCAATATATTGAGATATTAACAAAGTAACAAGTATAGTTTTATTTCTTGATTAAAATAATAAACTATTTATTTATATTTTATAAAGAAATATAATATATAGATATATTTCCTTTGGTTTTTCTACGAAATTTTTGGTCGCTGATGGCATTACATTCTGCCATTCTTGTTGTAATTTATCGTTATTTTTTTGGTTTATATTCTTATTTCTTTCAAGAATTTTCCGCATTCCAATCTGGTTAAAGTCCTGAGACTGTGGAGGTGATGAAGCTTATTTTCGATACTACACAATAGCCATTCTATCAGAAGATGCGAATTATTTGTCGAATCGACCTCATGCATGAAACTAAAATTGTCTGCTATGCCCTATTTTTCGGCACTTTGTGTTAAATTTTTGCTTTTAAATGCACTGAGTGAGTGCAGTGCATTAGCGAACTGTCAGCAGCTGTCAGAATCATAACCCGAAGATACACAATATATAAAAAAAAAAAAAAAATGTTGGGATCAATAATTGCAATGTTGCTAGAATCGAATGATTCACTTAGTTTAAACATTGATTCATTGATATCATTTTGAAAATAGAAATGTGATGACGAACTTATTTGTCATTTTAGAATCAATCGCCAGTTATTCTATCTAGCCAATAAATTACGACCTTCTAATAAATTTAAAAAGGTCTCTCATTTCTATCTGGCAGGATTAAAATTATTTTCAAAATTGTCATTTGTCACCTTCATCCCAGCTTGCACAAACTACACTATTTCTTAAAATACGCATTATGAATTTTTAAGAGGAACTACTCTATTCTCCGTACATATTATCATAAATGGTGTTGTTCATCACAAAAATAAAATTTCTAAATATAAGTAAAACCATGATTCAAATTGTTATTGGCAAAATTCCAATGCATTCTGTTCTGACCAGGACCGAAATTTTTGATAGGACTATTCTAATCTTTTACATATTGTCGATTATCACACGACAGTAAATTAAACTATTGATATGCAATAATTGGTATATCAGTATGAACGTACATTTTTAGATATGAATGTTTTATATTTGATAAAATTAATTCTACAATTTGATTACTGAATCATACATATTCTACGTACTTTGTCGATGATAAGCAATCAATTGTTAAGATTTAATTATAATGAAAATAATTGCAGTTTCTTGATACGAATTCATACTACTTCAGTTTTTAATAAAAAGTTGTTGAAATAGGTTTTTTTAAATATGAAAGTTTTCAAGAGAGATATGAAAAAAATATTTTTTCAAAGAGTGCGCTGTACGCCCTCAATGATACATGTACAGGCTGTCTGTTTGTATGGATACACATGAGTCTTGTGGATGCCCCAAGACAGTGAATAAAGTCACACGTTGTAAAAAATAATAACTTTATAGACTAAAAATACGAACGACTCCGATTAAATTGATTTTGGTCCAAATTTTCATTTTCAAACAACTCTTCAACAATATTGGTAATTTTATAACTTTTATAATTCATCCAGTGAAATACGTTTTTTTTTTTTAATGTAACACAAACTTACATTTTTTAAATCATTATCTAGAAGCCTATGACAATTATTGCCAAACAAAAGCACATGTGATGACCCCGAAAGGCGCACCACTTGTCCCATTTACGGCTATTCGATTTTGAAAAATTGTGATCAGCCTTTGATGCTTATTTTTGATCGAGCATATTGATTGATTAATTTTGATCAAATTGATTTACAAAAATCGATGAGATCAATGATTTTATTGCTACCTCTATTAAATTTTAAAGGAGTAAAGAACAGGCATTCTCAATAATTATAACAATTTGATTTTTTTAGCACTGGCCAGTAATTTCTTATAACATTACAATAATTAGAATATAAAAATAATGTAGTATTCATGTTACGAGCATACGTACACGTAATCTTTAACAGCTGTTGGCTCGATTTTCTGATTAACTGATCATATCGATTAATAGATGTCGCCTGTGATCATTTTGATCAATTAATCTTTTTTTCTAATCAGATCGATCACATCGATGTTTTTTCGCAGCCCTAATCCCATTTAATCAAAGTCGTATCTCTTATATTCATAGTTTCCGAGATCCCTATGGTGGTTTTCGAAATCCGGACATCTTGTTTATTACCATTCATTGCCAACGTTTGCGTACAAAATTAAATTAAATATTACTGGATAATTCGAGTACGGTTCAGTTTCCTATCCTTCATAAGTTTCTCAGCAAATATTGATAGATACCATACCAACAATACCAGTTATAACTTCAATTCGCATCAAAAAAACATCTTCGGAATAAATATATTACCGAAATCAATACCATATCACGCATAGTGCTCATTTTATTTTGCAAACATATATAATCTATCAGCAGTGTCACATATAAACAAACATGTACGGCGTGTGACCCATCACCGAGTATGACCTTGACCCGGGTCGATTCGCGGTTCACTACTGGCACGGCCAAGGCCAAGCGCGCGCGAATTTAGGACACCGCAGTTCCAGCAAGCGAGGTCGCCTTTGGCGAAGATATAGCCAACGCAAGAGAGATTGTGGCTTCTTCAAGCGTGTTGAGAACGCCAATCGATAGAGGACGAGAGAAGTGCTTGTGAGTGGAATTAAGTGTAAAGGGTAGTAATTGGAAAACAAATAAAATTGAGGTGGATACTAAAAATGATTTGTGTAATAATGAGATTAAAATGAAAATTTGGGACTAATGAAAGTTCAAGAAACACAAAATTTATTAAATAAGCAAATCAATAATTATTAAATTAACAACTATTTCTTCAGTTGCAAGTTGCTTTAAAATGAAATAATAATAATAATAATAATAATAATAAACTTTATTGACATATAATCAAGGGCGAGGTTCAGCCTAAGGCTGCTCTTCCACCTAACCAACAAATAATACACAGATGTATAATAATGTATTGAATTTTATTTACTACCTATTTATATCTCAGAAATGCAAGTGTGCATGATAAAAATAAAATGATTTATTTCAAGTATTCAAAATTCGTTACAAGATAAGCAGTCCTGAAACAATTTTGATATAAAGTGATCTTCGACCTTTGGTTTCCTGTACCCTTCAATATATTTAACCAGACAAAAAATGAACTTAGAACGGCATAAAGATATCATTTTTACCGTCAGTTCTAGGAAATTCCTTACATGTCATATGTATATGAATCAATATCCGTAAAATTGAAAACAATATGAATCTGAAATTAATTTGTTAAAAAATTAAATCATAAACAATTTATGTTAATATTCAAATATTTCCCAAAAGAAAAAAACAAATTAAAGTTATTCATAATACAATAATATTTATTTATATGTAAATGACAAATTTTGTTTAGAGTGAGCAGTAAAGTAGTAAAATTCCTCTTAAGTTTTATTGGTAGACTAAACTTACATCCAATCGTACCACTTTTAAACTGACGTAAGATGCAATTAAAAAAATTCCATGCGTCAAAATTTATCCTGCGTTTGAGATGATAAACAAGCCAAATTTCAAACATTTCGTAATTTCTCAACCAATATAAACAAAACTTAGAAAATAATGGCACATGTAATTTTCCTAGTCATTTTATATTGCATAGTTTTAGAAATGAAGCTGTATTTTTGCAAGATTAACACAGTAAATATAACTATGCATATAAAAATTTTATCAAAGTGCAACTATTTACATTGTAATATTTTTTATCAAAACAATTATTTTTTCATATAATTTACAAAGCATGCATAATTATCCAAATGCTACAAGGAACAGGTTTTACAATTTACAACGACCTGTAATACATGGACAAGAAAATTTTCCATTCGCATAAAGTAGAAATTAATCATTATCATATTTCCTATTTGTGTTTTTAACAAATAGCTGTTTTTATTTAAATCTATTTCTAATATGAATTTTCTTTTCATTTTACGTCTGCATGACAAAAATCTTTGAGTCATTTTATTAAAAAATAAATATTCAAATAGAAGTACTTTATACACTTTATAGAACGATTGTAATTTAAGTACTACCAGACGTAACACCTAACTTGTGGTCTATTTCGGCGGATGGTATGCCATTCTCGTACAACTTTATGCTACAAGAGAGGTAATAGTTATTTACATTATAAGTGCTGTAGGTATGAGGCGCCGTTTGAGCCAAAATAAAATTTTTATCCGTTCATTTTTACTGCCAGAAATGTCAAAGAATACCATTGAAAATTAATATATTAAAACCATTTAAAACAAAGAATCTTAGTACTTCATGGAGAATTTAAAAAGTAAAATGCGATAATCTGTCACATACAAGTCAATGTAAACATTTAAATAAATGGAACTATTTATGAAATGAGGACAATTTAAAAGAACTTACTTTCAAAATCATAAATTATAAGAATAAGCAAATATTTTACAGTTTAAAATATCTAATTGTACAAAATAGAATAGGGACGTACAAGAGCTGCTTAGAAATGTAAGGAAGCTACTTATTTTTTGCCCTTGACGGTAAAATAAATATACGTCCCTACAAACCGCATTATAATTACACGAAAGTTTTTTTTTTTTTTCTCTCATTATAAGTCCCAATTGTATTTTTAACTCAATACAAGTACTACATACCGGTACATTAGTTCATAAACATTTACAAATCTAAAAAAAAATTTCTTGCTAAACCGTATCACTTGAAATAATTTGTCTCCTTGACTTCCACAAGTGTTATTTTACATGATCCAACTTTGAGGCCTAGGGTTGTACTGTAAAAAATAGCTCCTCCTAAAGCTTGGTGTTAAAAATAGCTAATAGTAACGAATTTCGGTTCTATCTTATTATTTTTAAGAAAAGAAATTAAAAATCCGGACAATAATATAGATAGGTATCATTATTTGACTATTTCAGTTGTAGTTAATATTTATAATAAATTAGCATATACATTTACATTATTCATGCATAACATTTGATAATATGTTCATTCGGATCGAAGAAAACTAAGTAGAATAAAGATCACATATTCATCAGATCAGATCAGAGAGTGACAGCGACAGAAGAAGTAAAGAAACACAGATATCAATACCATCATATGGCATGCGATTCGTGCAACAGATAGTTCAGTACAGACATACAAACATACATGACAATATGCTCAAGAAAGGTATTTACGTATGTATGAATGAATGTACTCACGGTTTATCGTCAACTAACATGGTGACTTATGATATATGTATCTGAAACTGTACAAAACACAGAAATGAGTACAATAAGACAATACAAATGAATAAGTAACAAAATGGATTAACAAAATTTAGAGCCGGTTCAATTGATAATAATAATAATAATAATAATAATAATAATAATAATAATAATAATAATAATAATAATAATAATCACAACAGTGGTTACTCTTTAAATAAATTATAAAAATGGAATGTTTTCATTATTACATAATTATCAATTTGAATATCGGCACTGATATTTTGCATTGTATAAAAATAAATGAAAATATACATAAACCAACACATATATGTATAGATATATACAAATAGTACTTCACATTCACATAGCACAAAATATATGACAAAATAAACTGTACGTGGTGAAAACATAGTCGATGTAATGAAAGAAAACAGATTTGGTAAGGGAGAGTATTCCAAGTAAACGTGGTTATCTAATAAACCATGGGTGTTGCTTCGGTGTAATCTACTACCCTTTTGTTGGAGCGGTTCACGTATTACATATTACATGTAACAGATCAAAGTAAAATATTTCTAATCATAGTGTAGTTTTACAGAAATCTTGCTATCCCTTAACATTCCTCAGACTGGTTTCTTTCATGTCATCGACTGTATATCACTTCTACCGTGACCCCTTCCTTATAGGTTAAAGCCATAAATACAGATTATTACATAAAAGTGAAAATAAAGAAGCAATTGTATTCACAGATAATTTGGAAAGACAGAGTTGACATTTCAGATAGTGTATAAAAAGTACACTAATTTCTGATAGTACATAGATATGTATATTTATAATGAACAGTAGTCCATTTTAAATTAAGAGGCGGAAACTAAAATTTTCTTAGCACGATCCATGTTTCTGATAAGCTAGTGTTTAGTGTTCAGACCGTTAAGACGATTATATTCTAATATAAATATTTTTATTTTGATGTTTAGTTATATTGGTGATTAGGAGATGACTAGGGAGGAGATGATTAGCAGTGTTTTAACTCTGTCAAACGTTTATAGTTTATCTTAGAGAAAAAAAATTCAAATAGCAGTTATAGAAAAACTAATTGTACGCAACTTTTATTTGAAGTATTTTTCTCTAAAATAAACCATAAATGAGTGGCAGAGTTAAAACACTGCTAGTCATCTCCTAAACAGCACATGCTACCACCCTTTGACATTACCTCTTTTAACAAATTATTCACCATGTAGTTTTCTTTGTTTGATATTTCCAAAGTCGGTAATAAACAGATTTTGTAAATCGAATTATACTAATAATACATAGTTAATATTGAGACTAAAACTACAAAAATTTAAATTAGTTGAACATATTCTTTTTTTGGTATTTTTCATACTGTAAACCAGTTTTTTATAATTACTTTTAGTTTAAAAACATAGGGTATAGTGAGACATAATTTATCATTAAATAATATTTACATGTAAGGTACATTTTTTTATTCTTGTTATGCAAATGGATTCTAAAAGTCATTTGGAGAATTAACAAAATCCAATACAGCGTCATATTTGCCAACGGCGTACACTGAACTAAACGAGTGCTGTTTTCAATTTTTACTTCCTTGTACGAAGTAAAGGAAGTATTGTAATCGCGAAAAATTTCGGTTTCCAGATTTCAACGGAAATATCCATTTTGAGCATCCCTGAATCCATTTTGACTAATTTCGTCGTGACGTCTGTACGTACGTTCGTACGTACGTATCTCGCATAACTGAAAAACGGGAAGCCGTAGAAAGTTAAAATTTTGTATTTAGAACTGTTATAACATCTAGTTGTGCACCTCCCTTTTTGGTCATTACATAACTTGCGGAAGTGGTACTTTACTTGAAGCCTGTAATAGATTTTAATGAAAAACTATATTAAAATATAATCCAAAACTTTTCAAATTTGGTATATAAGACTTTTATATCAATGGGAATAACATAATAGATTTTAGTTAAAATGGTTTACCCGGAAGTGGTACTTTACTTGAAGCCTATAATAGATTTTAATGAAAAACTATATTAAAATATAATCCAAAACTTTTCAAATTTGATATATAAGACTTTTATGTCAATGGGAATAACATAATATATTTTAGTTAAATTGGTCTACCCGGAAGTGGTACTTTACTTGAAGCCTATAATAGATTTTAATGAAAACTATATTAAAATATAATCCAAAACTTTTCAAATTTAGTATATAATAGTTTTATATCAATAAGAATAACATAATAGATTTTGGTTAAAATGGTTTACCCGGAAGTGGTACTTTACTTGAAGTCTATAATAGATTTTAATGAAAAATTATATTAAAATATAATCCAAAACTTTTCAAATTTGATATATAAGACTTCTATATCAATGGGAATAACATAATAGATTTTGGTTAAAATAGTCTAACCGGAAGTGATACTTTACCTGAAGATGTTATCAGTTTTTCTTGAAAAATATGGTGTTATTTTGATTTTAGTAATAAATGCTTCAAATAAAAGTTTTAGAGAATTGAATTCTGCGTCGAAAACATTAATTATGATTAAATTAGCTCTTTGTATTCTCTAATTAAGTTTGCTATGGATTAGGACAAAAAATAACAAAAAAAATAAAATGTTGATATCAAATTATGTCAAATATGTGCAATTTTATGATTGGGTCTGTTATAATACATATTTTAATTAACAAAATACGTATAGTGTAACAGGCGTACAAGGAAGTCATGTGCTGTCCACATCAGATATTTATATTATTAACATAATAGGGCTAGTCTAATTGTTTTTTACTTCCTTGTACGAAGTAAAGGAAGTATTGTAATCGCGAAAAATTTCGGTTTCCAGATTTCAACGGAAATATCCATTTTGAGCATCCCTGAATCCATTTTGACTAATTTCGTCGTGACGTCTGTACGTACGTTCGTACGTACGTACGTATGTACGTATCTCGCATAACTGAAAAACGGGAAGCCGTAGAAAGTTAAAATTTTGTATTTAGAACTGTTATAACATCTAGTTGTGCACCTCCCTTTTTGGTCATTACATAACTTGCGGAAGTGGTACTTTACTTGAAGCCTGTAATAGATTTTAATGAAAAACTATATTAAAATATAAACCAAAACTTTTCAAATTTGGTATATAAGACTTCTATATGAATGGGAATAACGTAATAAATTTTAGTTAAAATGGTCTATCCGGAAGTGGTACTTTACTTGAAGCCTATAATAGATTTTAATGAAAAACAATATTAAAATATAATCCAAAACTTTTCAAATTTGGTATATAAGACTTTCATATCAATGGGAATAACATAATACATTTTAGTTAAAATGGTTTACCCGGAAGTGGTACTTTACTTGAAGCTTATAATAGATTTGAATGAAAAACTATATTAAAATATAATCCAAAACTTTTCAAATTTGATATATAAGACTTTTATGTCAATGGGAATAAAATAATAGATTTTGGTTAAAATAGTCTAACCGGAAGTGGTACTTTACTTGAAGCTTATAATAGATTTTAATGAAAAACAATATTAAAATATAATCCAAAACTTTTCAAATTTGGTATATAAGACTTTCATATCAATGGGAATAACATAATACATTTTAGTTAAAATGGTTTACCCGGAAGTGGTACTTTACTTGAAGCTTATAATAGATTTTAATGAAAAACTATATTAAAATATAATCTAAAACTTTTCAAATTTGATATATAAGACTTTTATGTCAATGGGAATAAAATAATAGATTTTGGTTAAAATAGTCTAACCGGAAGTGATACTTTACCTGAAGATGTTATCAGTTTTCCTTGAAAAAAATGGTGTTATTTTGCTTTTAGTAATAAATGCTTCAAATAAAAGTTTTAGAGAATTGAATTCTGCGTCGAAAACATTAATTATGATTAAATTAGCTTTTTGTATTCTCTAATTAAGTTTGCTATGGATTAGGACAAAAAATAACAAAAAAAAAAATTAAATGTTGATGTCAAATTATGTCAAATACGTGCAATTTTATGATTGGGTCTGTTATAATACATATTTTAATTATTAACAAAATATGTATAGTGTAACAGGCGTACAAGGAAGTAATGTGCTGTCCACATCAGATATTTTTTTTTTAAATACACTCAGAATATATAAGGTCTAATAATAGAAACAATTGGCCTAGTTTTCTTTTAAAAAAAAACTGGTTATTATTGTTATGTATCTTAAATTATAGTTGTTAACTTTATTTATATCTACTTTATATATGAATGTAAAAATTTCTCATTTTGACGACAGGCATGATGATGCCGTCATTAGTATTGCTATTATTACAATATTGGATCACAAGAAGATTAACAACATTGATACAAGAGTAAGAACAATGGAATATTCACACTAGCATTCTATATTATACTGTCAAATACGTGTCAAACCCCTGTCAAAAGTGTCAGTTCGCTTAGGATGTCATATCGGATTGCGTTTGTTCTGAAATTGCCTATTGTATTTTCAACAATGGTTATTCATTTGTTTTGCTTAGGATAAAACTTGAAGCATAATTATAAAAAACTTTCTAACTCATTGTATGATTTTTCCCCACTTAATTATATCAAGTATTTAAACAAATGAAAATCAGACATCGTTTGTTAAATCAGTCAAAGATTTTAAGAGAAAAAAAATCAACTTTTCCGAACTTGCAACAATAGAATGAAAGAACTTCTTTCTGTAGCAATTACATAGCAATTGTATCCGATCATAAAAAGACTGCTGATACAATTGCATGAATAATCGTTTTTCGATATCATAAATTCCACAACAAATGGATTTTGACAATGACAAAATTATTATTCATGAAAGATAAGATTTTGTTCATTATTTGCGAATTAATATTGTCGGAAATTCATCCAATTGTTCACAGAATTATGGCATACACATGTTATTAAATCAAATTTTTATTGTTAAACGTATTATTTAGAAATAAATTTCTATAGTACTAGGTACAATTTAAATCTATGTATAATAACTATAATTCTTCCATGATTTAAATTTATAGTAAATAAAATACACATTTTTAATTTGCATAAAGCAACGTGTATGCAATATTAAATTATAAGGTAATGTAAACAACTTAGTGTAAAAACCTTTTTTTGCATTGTTTCATTTAGCGTGTCAACAAATTAGAGCAAAAATATATTACCTAATTCATTTTGTACATTTAAGGCGTGTGCAAATATAAAATGTTTAGTGAATTTTTTCCTCTTCTTATTTTTGTTTAGTTGACCATAAATAAGGCAAACGTTACATAAAAATGACGTTTTATCCAGCTGACAAATTCAGAATGTCGCATGAATGGTGTCTGATAAACAACGTGTGCTTCTCAACAATTAAGCAAAGAATGTATTTTATTTTAATAGTACTATAAATAAACGCAATTAAAGAAGGTTATTAATTCATTATCGAATTTGTTATTTGTAACTTTGCATAAACTAATTTACAAATGCCAATACCCTCAACTATTATTTTTAGATAGGAATATTAATTTATTTAGATTTTCGAGGAAATTAGGAGTAATTGTTTTGATTTACTTTTTGTAATGTCAAGGTTTTTATTCATTGCCGTTTAAAGGTTAAATTTTTTAATGCATATGCGAAAATTTTATTGTATATTTTATTCTTACGAACAACAAAGTCATTATTTCAAAAAAGATCTTTAAAAAAATTATATGAAAACAAATACATTAGGTATGTAAATAAAAAATGAAATGTGTAATATTGTTTATTTTAATTTGATAAGTTCATTAAATATTTTATCATTAAATAACAAGTAAAATATAGATCGAAATAACCAGTTTATTCATTTACATAGTATCTTTCCACACTAAAATTATCATCTTCTAATCATAAGCAAAGAACTTTGTACAGATATACAATCAAATATTAAAAAAGACGTTTCACTTACATTATGCCTATACAGGCGGCTTCTTTATATTCATTTTTGATAAGTGAACTCTTTTATCCTTTGAGAGTTTAAATACAACGACCCATTGTTTGCTCAAAAATAATGTTTTATTTATCATTTTTTTCTACTGAAAAAAGTAGACTAGGAACTAGACGGCATAATAATTATGTACACAATAATTATCGTAACAGAAGAAAAATATAAATTAAACGACTAGTTGTGATAATCAAGCCCCGCGTTTGAATCCGACCTAACATGTCAAAAACATAAGTTATACAGGTTGTTCCAAACAACCAACCTTAAAATTTAAATAGAGAATCTACAACAAATAGCCAAGTTCATGTAAATAAAATTTCAAAAATGCTTCATTTCAGAGATATTTACCTGAAAAGGCGTAAATGGCATTGTACATAACAACTTTGAACATTAATGAAGTGACGCGTGGTAAGTATCCTTTATAGCAGTGTTAATTCTTTTACTAGTACAGGCTCCGTAACATGGTTTTTCTTATACTCATTGCGATGCGTTGACAAAATAACACAAAAAGAATTGAACTTAATTATTATTTTAAAAGTATATAGGGCCGTTTTAACAATATCAGCCTCATTTAAGACATTAATTTAAAAACAAACACAACTTTAATTTTAAGTTTAATATAAAAACGATCCTTAAAATTTTAAATTCATAAGTTCAGATTATTATGGCTCTACTATTACCGAAAACCGACATCATAATCTATTGTTTTTGAACGGTTACCCATCCAATTAAAAACTATGCTAATCCTAACTTGACTCTGATTTACGAACCGTAAACAGGATGGCAAGGACACTGGACATATTATAATTTTTATTTAGCTTATCGACCAAAGTACATTGACTTGTTATTATTAAATCAGGTGTTATTTTATTTTGTTAGGTGCCTAAATATTTTGCATTATTTTTTTTTAATTCAATAAACAAATGATATTGTGGAAAATATAAACACTAAACTTTAGATAACAATACACTTTACTTTTATACACATACGTTAAACTTTAAACATTGTTTATGATAACGCGGCAGCTGGATAAGAATAAATAAAATTAGATAAAGTTTATTCCGAGTTCATAAATCCAAATGACGTAAAGTGGCGTGATGCTTTTTCACTATTGTTTTGGGCAATGTCTAAGGACACATCATATAAGTTGTTCCAGTGTGGCTGACTAAACGACTAAAGAGTAGAAGGTTGACCAAAGTACAGTATAAAAAAAAGTCTATGAACAAATGTTCAGTAGTGAATGTTTAGAACTACAGGTTTAAATTATTATCGGGACGTTTTATTTTCAAACAAATCTGTTGGCCCACGAAAAACATTCGATTCTATTTTTAGATTAGTTAATGTCGAAAGTAAAACTTTTTCGCAGTACGTACGAATAAGTTATAATCGCACTGAAAGATAAACTAATTTTTACTTTGTTTTCAATGTTACGCAAACAAATAAAATTTATATTAAGTGTAAAGTGTACGTACTTTGACATTGATTGTACATACATGTATTAGAACATCTCAGTTCAAACAAAAATTCTTTTAATAGTTCATGTACTCGTACTTTATATACAAATTTGTGTACAAATTTTGACACAGCATTTTACATGGGGAAACAGTTTACCATGACATTAAATTAAATTGGCGTAAATTAAGAAAAATTACGATCAAAATATTCAGAATATTATTTATGTTATTTAAAAAAAACTGCTTTCCCATGTTACATTGCTATGTTAAAAACCTTGGAACACCCGGTAAAATTTATAGAATTTTATATTCTATTATTGAAACTGAAAGTTAAATACGCAATGTAAATATATTGTAAATAATTTTTCTATTTTTTCCTCTAGAGGTATTGGATTCATGATAAAAATCTAGCTTTCAGTGAATAAGCATTTTTAAGATCCCTAGTATTCGATTTTAACATTTTTACGATGATATCTCTCTCTGTCTGTGTGTGTGTGTGTGTGTGTGTGTGTGTGTGTGTGTGTGTGTGTGTGTGTGTGTGTGTGTGTGTGTGTGATAATTTTAATTTTTTATTATATCTTCTATAGATTTAGAGATAAAGAATATAATATATAGAACTAAATCGCGCAGTCCAAACTACACCAAGGAAACCAGTTATACATAAATTCCGCCAATCTTGTCAATGAATCTCTAACATTTAGGAACTTCCTCATAAAATGAAAGAATAGCTAGAATTTTTGTGTGCACAAGAAATGATAAGTACAATAAACAAAACAATATTTGGGTAAAGTTCTGTATGAATTTTTATTATAAAACGACGATTCGGCAGGTAAGAGGAAAAGAATATTTATAGAACATAAAATAGAAACGGCAAGAGGTATTGTACTGGCCATATCAGATTTTTTAATTATGTAAATATTAATATAATAAAAGCCAGTCAGATATGTAATAAGATTCTTTCATGGAGGGAGAGAGAGAGAGTGAGAGAGAGCGACCTATCTTTATTTATTTTTACTGAGAAATATCTTTTAATTTATAATTTTTATGTATTGCATGACAATAAATTCCACCAAAAGTAGGGTTCAAACAGGGATGCGTATTTTTATTTGCGCTGTTATTAATTGAAGCAATAAAGAAAACGAAACAGAACAAAAAAATGAAAAAGTTCACATTTGGAATATGTAACCTCAAATTATTATTTGCAGACGAAATGATAATTATAGTAGGAACTGAAGTAAATATGCATGTCAACATTATGAATAAATAGCTATAATCGCCGTTATATAAGTATGGACTGATGCTCAACTTTTTCCCTTCCCCTCATCCTGTCACCAGTCCATACTTATTTGAAGCTAAGAAACTATGCTTTGACATTAAATTTGACATTTTGTACAAATTATAGCAACGAATATAATTTGTTTAATTAATGCGCATCAACTTCAAGGCGTGTAGTGTGCTCCTGCAAAACCCTAAAATCTAATTTCTAAAATCCTAAATAATCAGTATAGATTTAGGGCATATAAATTTAGGATATAGATAGTAGGTTGATAAAAGTGAAACATCAGACACAGCCTTATTTATGCAACAAGCATAAGCGCCGACTTTTGGATTTTCGTGTGGGGGCTCAAAAAGGAGCAACAAAATTTACCGAATAAAAACTTTATTTCTTAAAAATAGTACATATATATAAAGGGTGTTAATACTAAGTCGTTACACCCGAAAATGGTGGTTAGAACTCATTAAAACAAACAACTTTTCTTAGTTCCAATTTTTGATTTGGAGCCCCGGTTCGTAGTTATTGGAGTTCTTTTGTTTTTCGAAAAATCGCCATAAATCCATTATTTTAAAGACTATTGATTTTTTTTTCAAATTTAGTTTTAGGCTCTCTAATACATTTGGCATTTACAATTATTTTTTATTTTTTCAAATGAAAAAATGGCGATCGATCAAAAATTTCAATACATGATTTTTTGATAACTACTCCATCGATTTTCGAAAGTAAAACATTTATAAAATCCTTAAAATATCTACTACAATATTTGTCATAAACATTTTTTTCAATCTATCTAAAAAAAAGTATTTATTCATTTACTTGACTTACATAAGTGCAGTGTAACGACTTAGTATTATTATTAATAATATATATATATATATATATATATATATATATATATATATATATATATATATATATATAATTTATACTAATGAAATACAAACATAAAAAATGTATTTTTTTGTATAGTTTTAAAGGAAAGTATTTTGGCGAACCGCTGTTCGTTTAATGAATTCTTCTGCAATTTCATCAATATTAATAGTTATGTAGTTATGTACATTTAGTATTGCTATATTATTCAATCTTTCTTGGCCCATAGTTGACTTTAAATCAGATTTAAATCTTCGTAAAGCTGAAAACGATCGTTCAGCTGTACATGAAGTTGTTGGAATGGTTAAAAATAACTTAATATATTTCACTTCAGTTAACATTTCTGCACAAGCGAGGTTCTTTCTAAAAAATTCAGCTACATCCCAAAAGTCCTTTATTTTTATATTTTCTTTTGAAGCCAAATCATACATCATATCGCGGTGCAATTTTAATCTTTCTTTGTCAAAATCATTTTTATAAAAATCGCATATAATGTCAAGTGTCTTAATATTGTGGAGGGCAGAAACCCTTCAGATTTTTCCGCGTGGGGGCAGAGCTCCCTCAGATTTTTCCGTGTGGGGGCTCGAGCCCCGAAGCTCCCACGTAGTCGGCGCCTATGGCAACAAGTGTGTAAAGTTTAAAGTAGTATATTTTTGGTCGAGTACGATATTATCATAATATTTTAAAAAAACAAAACACAATAATAATGAATTAGAACAAAAAATTGATTTGTTGTTAAACAAATTAACAAATACATAGTAGAATAATTATAATAGGGGCTTTGAAATTTCGGTCGATATATTTATTGTACCTCTAAGGTTAAATTTGAAAACTATTATGATTTAGTGTTTGTTAATAACCTTAAAAGGTCATTTTCATATCGTTATAACCTTACACTTGATCTAATGAATCAGAATTTACATTGTTTATGAGCAAAAGTTATAATTCCAATCTGTGTTTACATTAAAAAAATATTTCAAGGGTATTTCAACATCACCTGATGTAGTATATTATTGTTGTCATATGTTCGGGGAAAATGAAATCCGATACCATCATAAATCATTATTGTTATCACGAACAATGTATAGCTATAGGTATGTAATTGTAGTCGTATTATTTTATTATTATGATGAAAACCATGTCATATTCTACCTGTACTAATTGTTTTATAATTTTCGGTATAGTATGAAAAAAAATACAAATTTTTATTTAAAAACAAAATACACGTTTTAAATGCTTGCTTAAAGTTGCAAAAACAAATAATAATATCAAGTTTTCTACTACGGTCAAGAATTAAATAATACGAATTTTTATCTGTAATATGAATAATTTTCGTTCAAAATATCACTTATGGCCAGAATAAAATCTGAACTACAGGTTAACAAGAAAAGTACGTATCGAAATTTTAAGTTTTAACAAACTTCAGATCCAAATTTGAATTCAGGGTTTTATCTAGATTACATGTCTCAGTTGTTGTAAAAAGTATAATAAAATATATTAATAAGTAATAACATCAATAACAAAATGTAAAATCTACTGTAAAAGATATTTAAATGAAATATACATGTATTATTTACCATATATTAACTACATTACATATTTAAATATTCTAACATTGTTGCAAATGTGTCAGAAAAAAATTTAATTGTAAAATATATTTCAAATTCTGCTATATTATGAGTTCTAAAAGGTATTGTAATCATTTAAATTTACGTGATGTAGAGGGAACTTCATACATTATAAGTCATACAAGAAATTAGGTACGCAAACTGTGTGAATTAGTAATAGGACAAAAATAAATTTAATGATAATGCTTGTAAGAAAATGTATGTTATATCCAAAAATATGTAGAAGTATATGATTATAAACTGGTATAACATTACCTTTCAGAATATTAATTTAAAATCTTGGCATTTGAAGTAATACAATAACTTTAAATATTATTTACAACTACAAGGAATATGATTGAATTTATATGAAAAAACAAATAAATAAGATTTTGGTATGAAAAGGGTTTTTTTTTAAATTACTGGTCCCAATCCCGAAATCCCGACCCTTTAGTGGATGACAACTGTCAAGACAAATAAAACGCGCGAAAGGAATAAAGTTAGCAGAGTTTGTGTTTTTAATTTTATCACATATCACATTCTGGGTCGCAATGGAAAATGATTTTTTTCGCAGTGAGTCGTAGTAAAAAAAAAGCTATGTTAGACATTAGTTTCGTTGAAAATAATTGATAAATGAAATAGTAGACTAGTGTTTAAATATTAGATGTATATACCGAACGAGATCTCTTTTAAGTACATATTATAAAATAAGCAGGTATTTTACTTTTAGTACAATTACTGCACTTATAAATTGTAGATTTGATCTAAAATGAGACCCCAATTTGTGTACAATTTGGAGACATGACATTTACTTATTCTAGATATTTTAAAAACAAATTTCAACATTATAACTTGGAATCAAATAATAGTAGTAAACAGAAATACCTGCTCTACTTTTTCAGAATATAAAAAATCCGTAAACACAAATATCATACAATTAAACGTCTATTATATAAAATAGGGCGTTTTGCGATAAGACAGTTATGCAAACAACATATTACAATACTTAAAGTTCTGTGATATAGTATAGTGTATTGATTAAACAAAACTAAGACTTGTTACAGGAAATTTAGGTAATTCTATTACATAAAACCTGTCTCACCAAAACACAAACGATAGTTATAAAACTTAAAACTTTGGAACGCCCCTCACTTAAGTTGACAAAGAAACCCAAATTTCCACCCCTCATAAATAAAACTGAGAAAACTGTCACAGAGTTGGGCTCTTATTATAACCTTAACACTTCAAGTCTGTCCGCAAAGTACTGTTTTTGAAAATAATGCTCCTTAATAATATTTAATAATTCGCTTTTCGTACTATTTTCGGGAAAAGAAGTGTTATGCCCATATAAAAAATTAATCATTTTTTGTTTTTTGGTTGAAGATTGAAGTACATGGGATTTTTATCATTTGCCGAGAATGGTAAGCCGCGGTTGCCACATGATTTTTTTTTATATATTGTAAAATTTGCTACTACAGAAATTGTAACAAAACTATTTTTTTCTAATGTAAAGATGCTTTTATATGGGGTAGGTATACAATAGTAGGGGAAAATTTAATCCGGGTTAGTAATAATATCGTTGGCATAAATCTCCAAACTGGCTAAATTAATCCAGGCTAATTTACTTAAATTCGAATCGTAATACAGTAATAATAATTTCTTATCTTTGTTATAGATATCTTTCCGTCTTTGAATAGGATTATGGGTTACATAACTGTATTGTCCCACAAGATATTTAATTTTTCCTTTAATCCAACCCTAGAATTGCAAGCATTATGACATGACAACCCTAAAGCAATTTGCACTAAACTGTTCCTTTGTATTTTTATAGTATATATGGGTGTTTAAACTGTTTATTGCGATGCTTTGGGTGCATATGGTATACTATCTTATATTCTCCAATAATCGGGCTTTCTGTGCTTTGAGACCAGGGACATCACAGGTTGTTTCAAAGAGACAATTGATTTTACATGGACAAATTTACGTGATATTTGTTACCCAAAATTATTATTATTACAATAAAAAAAAATTAGATAACCAACGTTTTTTTCAAAAAGAGTTGTTTCTTTCTATCGTTGTAATAGCGATTCAACATGTATTCCGTGTTCGGCAGTTTCAACGGTAAAAAATCAGGACAATCATATACCAAATGAAAAAGTATGAAGTTACTGGAACGTCTGATTTTAAAAAAATACTGGACATTCACCAGTTGAATTTGAATAAACAAAAAGTACGTGACAACTCTGGAAAAGCTGAAGTAATGTGAAGAGCAATAATAAATGTAAGGGAAATAATCGATATAGGAGTAAGTAATGTCTTTTTTCTACAGATGTTAAACTGTGCTTTTATCTACTCAAAATAGTAGATAAAGTCGCACTTTAACCGCAAGGGTAGATAAAGTAACATTTTAACAGCAAGGGTAGATAAAAAACTTTAATTCTTATTTATTTACGTACAAAATCCATAACAAATACACACACATACTGTGATTTTGAAATTGTGTTCAATTAATAGTAACATAACGCGAAATCGCTCGTGAATTAAACTTTCCTCTCTTCGATAAAATATAATTTTATCGTCTTGTATAAAAAATAACTATGTATTTCTGAGGCAGTCCCTTATATCGAACGGACATTATACTAGAGTATATCAAAAAACGATTCCATTTTAAACTTAATAAATGGTTCCAAATTATATTATTGAAAATTCTATGAACATATAATATTAGATATTACATTCTCAATCATATGTAATATATACCAAATTAAAAGTTATATTTTTCATTAACATAATAAAAATCTCTGACCTTAGATATATCATTTTTGTGTATTTCTTCCAATCCCAGTTTTAATCGCTAACAGTAATCACAGTTCACTTCACAATTGATTAAGGAATCGCGAGTTAAAAAATCACGGCGGACTGAATCGAAAGAGATCATGTACGAACTCTTAAAGCTGTGGACCGCAAACAGCCCACGTGACTGGGTATCTATCATGCCAAGATAGGGCGAAATGACGTGATTGGCATGCGAATGATTGCAACACGTGATAGTACAACGATGAAGTGGATACGTGAAGGAGAAATGAACTTTGCAGTTCGGCAAAGAAAATAGACGAGTAAAAAAAGGATGTGTCCATGACATAAACTCCCCCTTATTCATAAAAAGTAAATGAATAGCCCCAAAACTTTTGCCCTATTCTGTATGCTTGCAGGTGACACCATTGCTCAGATATATACCAAAGGATCTCTTATCGGCATTAAAAGTTTTTGCAAATATTTATTTTGTTCTTTAAGGGTTACTTCAGTGATTCCCAAAATGTGCGTCTCGGCGCTCTGAAGAGCTGAGATTTCCTCACAGAAGTGCCGCGAAATAACATAATTTTCAAAATTTTATTTTCATTTTCAGCTGATGCAAAGTTCAAACCACTTAGTTACTGTTTGCGGAAGCCTGTGGTTTTGAAAAATGATTGGCTTTTTTTGCAAAAAAATGTAGTTTATTATTTATTATTATTACTAAATAAATAATACATCACTATGTTTTGTTAGCAGATTTTGGTAATGACAATGTATCGGTATCGTACAGGGCGCTTAGCAAGCGTCACCTGATGGGCTTTCAAAGCTGTAATTTAAAAGTTTGTGGCCAACACAGAGAAGGCAGTAACTGAAAATTATTTTTTGTGTGGTGAACTGTCGTTACTGGTTCTACGAAGTTTTTATATTAATCGGTGAACTTGTAACTTAATAATTTAAATTTTGAATCAACGTGTACTGCAGACCAACATTTTTTAAAATAAAAAAAAACACACCTTCACAAAAAGGGCATAATGCCGATGCCGAAGACAATTCATTGAGGCATGGCAAATAGTTTGGGAACATTTTATCCTTTATATAAAAAAGTGGGCACCTAAAATTAAACGTGGGAGGAAAAGCATTGAAGATGATCCAAGCAGTAGAAAGCCTGCAACTTTTACACCGGCCTTCTTAAACTATGGTAGCAAAATTCTGGGGCCGCGAGAGATTTAATCTCAAATATTCAAATACATGATTTTATAACATCTATATGTGAATTTGTGCAGAGTCACACTCACACACCTGCACACAAACAAAGGGAGGAATGCGCGCGCACACGTGGAGCGAGACAATGAGATAATAACACTGACTGTAATGTGAAATTGACTCCGAAAGTGATGACGTCAAAATCGACCGGGAATTACAAAACCTGAAAGTAGGCTTCCGGTTTCTTAACTGCATCTTGAAAGAGTTTGTTGTGAACGAACCGTACTAGCGCCAAATTTAAATAGCTGTCATCAAAGCTGTAATCTGTAAAGTGAAATTAAACTTTTTTAGCATTAAAAATTGTTTCTTATAAAGCTAATTTTATAACAATATTTTGCAATATAATCAATTAATAAAATGAATAATGCATATGACAAATATTGGACATGGAAAATAAAAGAAGTAGGTAAGAAAAATTTGAAAAGTAGATTATCATATAAAAAAATATATTTGTCACATACGTATAAATAATATAAAGAGTGTTAATGAATACGTGTTACAAATTTATATGGTATGTAGGGGATGCAAAAATAAAATAAACAAAATTAGTAACTGTAGTGAGAGCCAACGAAAATTAAAAAAGATAATGTATTGTTATGTCTAACTTATAAATGAATTACTTTTCCTTTTATAATATTAAGGTCTGCGTCATAAACTATTTCATGGACAATGGACATCACAGACCAAATGAACATAGTTTCAATCCACTGCATTTTCACCACGAACAGTAAGTCTCTTTTCATCCACAAAAAAACTTATCATTTAAGATAAACGAATCACTTGTTCTTACTTACACTACGAACCGAATTGAAAGTAAGAACGGACAAAATAAATAAGTGATCAGGTGCAGAATACCAATCCTTTAAACAATAGCTAAGTCTGTAACTATAGAATCAGAGGAAAATCTTTTCGTCCTCGCTGAAGAATGACAATAGCCACAATAACATTATTTCTTGAAATATATTAAAATTTACTTCAATATAAGGTTTCTTAAAACAAATTACGCATATATTTTAATTTATTTTTTTACTTTAAATACATAAAACAGGAATATGTAACAAAATAACACCATTACATTTTCTAGTTTTCAAATAAGACAAATGACAGCTATTTAAATTTGGCGCAGATCGGTTCGTTCACAATAAACTCTTTCAAGATGCAGTCAAGAAACCGGAAGCCTACTTTCAGGTTTTGTAATTCCCGGTCGATTTTGACGTCACGCTTTCGGAGTCAATAGTGTGATTAAATGATCTCAACTTGTCTCTTCAAGAAAAAAATTGCGATATATTTACTTCGAATGATAAAATTGAAAGTTTTATTAAAAAGATCAACAAATTCGTTCGAAATGTTTTCCACTGTCGACAATTTTATAATCGAGAAAATTCATTGTAAAACTATTATTGCAAAAATTATTGTGGATCACTTAAAAGCGCTAAAAACACAGTTCCGTACATATTTTATATTTAATATTGATTTCCAAAAAATAGTTTGGATTCAAAAGCCGTTTTGGATTGGCTTAAGTGAGATTGATCACCTGCCACTTAAAGCTCAAGAGGAATTTGCTGAGCTTTCGAGTGACTCAAACTTAAAACTACAAAAAAAGCCCTTGACCGAATTCTGGATCGGAACTAGAACTGAATTTCCCACAATCGCTGATATGGCGTTAAATGTACTTCTGCCATTCAACACCACATATTTATGTGAAGTTACTTTCTCAGCTTTAACACATATTAAATCCCAGTATCGTTCAGCGTTAAAAAATGTTGAAGAGGTCTTACGTCCAGCAGTGTCAAACATTCCACCAAGATTTAATTTGTTATGCAATAAAATACAGGCACTCCATCTCATTAAATTTTTTACTTTAATTTTAATTTAATACAAACCACTCAACGACTGCGTTCGAATATTTTCGAGCGAACAAAGACGATCAGAATCCCTTTTTATTTAGGTTATTGCAAAAAAAGGCAATTTCGATATAAAATAAGGCATATAATTTTTGTAACTATAATAAATACAAATAAAATTTTTCATACAATTTTTAATTTTAGATTTTTGTGTGTTTCAAAACGAATTCTAAAACTATATATTTTCATATGTATATGTATATTGTTACTTAATAAATAAATGATCAAAAAATATTAATTTATCTTTCTTTTATATTTATATGGGGTCGCCAAGAAACTCGCGATCATAAATGGGGTCGTGAATGAAAAAAGTTTAAGAAGCCCTGTTTTACACTAATCGGGTGTTCTACCAATTTAAAAAAATCTGATAATATATAAAAATCTAAGAACATTGGTAAAAACACGATGTTAAAATTCGAATTAGCAAGCGAGATATGAATTTTTGAATATCTGAAATGGGGGATTCCACCATTTTTTTTTATTTATTTATTTCATCTGAAAATATTAGGAAAACTAAGACTATTGATGAAAATCCGGTGAAAAAAATCCTATTAATAAGCGAGTTATGGTCTCCCGAATTTTGAAAAGATTGACGTGACGTCACGCTTATGTGTTTTTATATCAAACTGTTTTCATCATGGACCTAAATGTTCTTGAAATATATGCTATTTTAAGTTATATTTATATAAAATAAATGAATATTATAACACTGTATAAGTCTACATACTTTATAATTACAGGTGTATTTAAATTATTAAGTTTAATGCAAGAAATTTATGTTAAAATAAAAACTGTTTGAAAACTGCCGTACAGGAATGTTAGCCCCTCCTTTCGAATTTGAATTTCTTAACTTCCATTGGTAGTAACCCCCACCTCCTAACACGCTATTTGTTATGCATGTATAGGCGGTCTTTCGGTCGCCAATCAAAATATTATATATAGATTTCATATACTTGTCGAAGCGCTATAACAAAAAACCCCCTTATTTCCGAAATATCTCATTTATACCATTTCATTTTTTATTAATATTCGTTATTCAACATATACATTCGTATTTTTTTACTATTTTCCTTTAATTCGATTGAGCTGGAATCCCCCATTACAAAAGCAACGAATAGTAGGTCAAGTTCACCCCAAATTCATCTGAAATTTTACGATAATAACCGATTAGGGACTGTGTCGTTAATAATTAAGTATTTTTACTACAAGGAAGTAATATTTCATCATTTTCATTTTACTAAAATTGTTACAGTAAAGTATGCTACCTTAATAATTATTGAAGTTTACTATTTCTTTGTAATGGTGCATTGTTTATATCGTAAGGTAAGTACATGTTTATTTTTATTTATAAGTACCTATTAAGAAAGTTAGATTCGCTGGTCAATTATATTATTTTGACAAATTTAATAGATATTTCCACAAAATCTATAACAATAAACACAAACTGATGGATGCGGCTCTAAGTACACAAGTGCAGACCCGTTGAAGTCAAATAGTTGGAAATTATTTTTGGTTCAAAAGTAATCTCTCATATTTGCTCTCATTTTTACCTCTCGCTAAGAGATGTATTGGATTCATGCTAAAATTCGCATATACAGATTTTATTGAATAAGCACGATTTAAGATCCCTAGAATCCGATTATTATATTTTTAAAATGATATCTCTGTGTGTTTGTGTGTATGTGTGTGTGTGTGTGTGTGTGGATGTGTGTGTGTATGTGTGTGTATGCATGTATGTCTGGATGTTGTAGTCACGATTCCTCAAAAACTATAAGACTTAAAAAATATTTAACTCCAGTTTCTTCAATCTGGCATTTCTGGGAAGAGCTGAAAAGGTTTTGGTAACAATTGAACAACCGGAAGTAGTAGTTTCTTAGAAAAATTCTTCTAAATATAATTTTTTGGGAGATTTTTTTATTGAAGAACATAAAATTCTCCATCTATTCCACTTAAAAAGTTTATTATATCTTGTATAGATTTAGAGATAAAGACACTATAATTTATAGAGTGAACTAATCGCAGAGGCTACGGCACTAAGGAAACCAGTTGACAAATTCCAATGTTTATAACATATTTTGTAAATGACACTTGTCAGTGTCAAAAATCAACAGTTTTAGTGACATTCTGATAGCTTTTACTGGGAAGTATATTTAATTTTTCTTATTGTTTTATTAATTAAATATTTGAAATTAGGTAAAATTGTGGTAAAATACATATTTCCATCAGAAATACCGCCAATCTAGTTAATGAATTGGAACAATCTCTGATATTTAGAAACTTCCTCATACAATGAAAAAGACATGTTAAATATAATAAAAAACAATATTTGGATAATGTTCTATAATATTTTGTTATAAAACGATGGTTCGAAAGCGAAGTGCAATACAATACTTATATAGCCTAATATGAAAATGGCGAGAGGTCTTGTGCTGGCCACAACAGATTTTTTAAATGATTTTTTTGCATATTTTCAATAAACAGGAGAATGGACAAAAAATAAGTTGTATATATTTTTGAAACAAAAATGCAGAAATGTTCCAAATAAAAATACTACTAGCTGTGTGTGCCAATTAAAACAAAAATAACTGAGTTCCTTGTACTCCTGTAAAGAATCAATATTCGTTAAACATTTATGATTAATAGTATTAGAGATATCACCGAAAGGAAATTTCCACATAATACAAGTAGGTAACCTATAAACAATAAACAAAGACATCAATAGGAAATTATTTAAATTAAATACCACTGCCAGTAATGTTTGATCACCAAAAAAAACTATATATTTTGTACGTAAGAGACAGTATTGAACTTTTCATTTTTGTAAACAAACAAAAAATATACTATTATACTTGTAACGCGATATTCTGGGTTCAATAGTTAAATATAAAATGATGTCCTGTTACCCCAAAAACACTGTCAAGAACACTTTATACTATACATTAAAGTGAGCTATACGTAGATGTTTAAGTTAATAATAATAAAAAACAAAAAGCTTTTCATTTATGCGAATACAATTCAATGAGAATGAAGTTTTTTTTTACATTTTCAATAATGAACACCAGATGTTACCACTATAAATTTATTTAATTTTTATGGGTTATAAGTATAACAAATAATCAACATAGTTTCAAGAAATGACATTGAATCGGAAAACAAAAATTAATTTACTATTTAAAAAAACACGAAATATACAAACCTACTAATATATATTTTTTTCGTTTAACAAAGCAGTTGTTAGGAGATATTGTCAGGTCACCCGCGATATTCAGAAATCAATATTCATCCTTTATTGTTTATTGGAACAAATGTCTTTTGATAAGTACCTGCCCAAAACGAAATAATGATAAACTACAATAAATCGGGAAAAATATATCTATATTTTAACACTCATTCTTTTTAGTTCTGTGTACTTCGGCTAGCACTTCTCAAACGCTGTTATAAACCATTTTAGTTGAACAATTTCTCAAGTTCTATACTTTTTACTGAAAACGTCTTTCCCTTAATCTATTTTCAACGCCAAAAGTAAATTGAAATTACTTGGGATATATATGATACATAAGATTATACAAAAGCAAATTTATAAACTCAACATCTGAATTTTTCAAGATATTTTTGTCTAACTTCAATTTCTGTGTGCGATGTAGGATTAGTATTAGCCAATTTTCAAACAAAAGTGACTCCTGTGGTGCACTCTCCACGATAGCATTGAAAGCCCGGAGTCAGTGAGATGACGCTTGGTCAGCGCACCCCCAACGGTACAGATATGTCGTCATTGCCAAAAGCTCGACAAATACGATATCTAATAATAATTTATAATGAACAAAACATCAAAATTAAACAGTTATTCGAGTGAATCCTACTAAAAAAAATTAATTTAAAATTTATTAATTAAAAACTAGATTAGCACTTAAATATGCTGTCTCTAAGCAGTTGATGATAACGTCAGATTATCTACTTTTCTTTATTTGCCTTAAATAGAAGCTACACATGTTAATTTATATTTCAAGCAAAATCTAAAATTAAAACACTACAATATATAAATATAATCACGGAAAAATCGTTTTTCCGATAATTTTATAAATATAGTACGACATTTATAGCAAGTACAAGAACATGTTAATTGCTAATATTTGTATATATTTGAATATTTGGCATATCTTTATAATACATGAATAGGAAAATTAATTGACTGATAAATATTTATAAAAGTAACTATTCAATATTAAAAATCTGCACTTACTGTCAATAGCAATTTTGAAAGATGTAATTTGATAACAAATTTCATCTTTTTCTGAATTTTTTAAAATGATGCAATTAAAAGGGAAAGAAACCGCTAAACTATATCAGGATAAAATAACAATATTTGATATTTGCACCGGCTTCAAAAGAACCCACACATCAATGTTAGATTAAAATATCTGATGTGGACAGCACATGACTTCCTTGTACGCCTGTTACACTATACATATTTTGTTAATAATTAAAATATGTATTATAACAGACCCAATCATAAAATTGCACGTATTTGACATAATTTGACATCAACATTTTATTTTTTTTTGTTATTTTTTGTCCTAATCCATAGCAAACTTAATTAGAAAATACAAAGAGCTAATTTAATCATAATTGATGTTTTCGACGCAGAATTCAATTCTCTAAAACTTTTATTTGAAGCATTTATTACTAAAATCAAAATACCATATTTTTCAAGAAAAACTGATAACATCTTCAGGTAAAGTATCACTTCCGGTTAGACTATTTTAACCAAAATCTATTGTTATTTCCATTGATATAAATGTCTTATATATCAAATTTGAAAAGTTTTGGATTATATTTTAATATAGTTTTTCATTAAAATGTATTATAGGCTTCAAGTAAAGTACCACTTCCGGGTAAACCATTTTAACTAAAATCTATTACGTTATTCCCATTAATATAAAAGTATTATATACCAAATTTGAAAAGTTTTGGATTTTATTTTAATATAGATTTCATTAAAATCTATTATAGGCTTCAAGTAAAGTACCACTTCCGGGTAGACCATTTTAACTAAAATCTATTATGTTATTCCCATTGACATAAAAGTCTTATATATGAAATTTGAAAAGTTTTGGATTATATTTTAATATAGTTTTTCATTAAAATCTATTATAGGCTTCAAGTAAAGTACCACTTCCGGGTAAACCATTTTAACTAAAATCTATTATTTTATTCCCATTGATATAAAAGTCTTATATACCAAATTTGAAAAGTTTTGGATTATATTTTAATATAGTTTTTCATTAAAATCTATTATAGGCTTCAAGTAAAGTACCACTTCCGGACAGACCATTTTAACTAAAATTTATTACGTTATTCCCATTCATATAAAAGTCTTATATACCAAATTTGAAAAGTTTTGGTTTATATTTTAATATAGTTTTTCATTAAAATCTATTACAGGCTTCAAGTAAAGTACCACTTCCGCAAGTTATGTAATGACCAAAAAGGGAGGTGCACAACTAGATGTTATAACAGTTCTAAATACAAAATTTTAACTTTCTACGGCTTCCCGTTTTTCAGTTATGCGAGATACGTACATACGTACGTACAGACGTCACGACGAAATTAGTCAAAATGGATTCAGGGATGTTCAAAATGGATATTTCCGTTGAAATCTGGAAACCGAAATTTTTCGCGATTACAATACTTCCTTTACTTCGTACAAGGAAGTAAAAATATAAATTTACGAATTTAACTGTTAAACTGTATGCTAAAGTATGTAATTAGTCTGGTGGTCTGAACAATAGGCTCCTCCACCATAATAAGATTATTAGAAAATATGTTATCAAACTTAAAAAAGTAATGTTTTTTAGATATTCGAGTTTACTCTATTCCAAATTCTTATTACTTTCAAGTCTTCTGCTATCGCTTTTTGGAAATTCTGAATCCATTTTCAAATATGTATGTAAATGAATACAAAAAATAACATCACGTCAGATAAGAAAAGTACATTATATATTTGATTATTGAATACGAAAGTTATTTCAAACATATTTATATATTTCTTATAAGTGATTAAAATAGATCAATTTATGTGACTCCAATTATTAGCAAATATCTATGAATCTACGTCAAAAAATATTTTTAAAAATATTACGACTTTGCGAATAACAATTAAGAATTTCTAGAACAACAGTTTGTTTGCTATGAAGATTCACCAAAAAAAAATTAAAATAAATATGTAGTGAAGGACCCTATTAGTAATTTTATATAAAAAACAAATAATAATAATAATAATATGGCATGTTTCAATAGTGTCCTTACGTACAAACAGTATAACTTTGATTTCTCTATTTGATACATCAGGGGCTTATTAAAAAGATAGGTAATTGGATTACAATCACACTTATATAAACAATACTAATAAGATATGATACAATTTAAATACATGCTTAATGAGTAAGATCATATAATTTTTTAATCATCACATATGTATTACTGATTATTGCCATTAACTCATGATAATATATTAGTTTACATTGTTAATATTATTTTTCTATCAAGAGCAATAAAACTTTGCACTTTGATAATGCAAATATTATGATAACAAGCTGGTAGTAAAGAATGTAGATTGTAACCTGATAGGAGAAAATAATAATAAATACATATATATATGCTATACAAGTACATTAAATTGAACCAGTGATAGAACTCGGCAAGAGCAACAATATTTCTTAGTAACTTTTTTCGAAATCGCAATTTATTTCTTGGAAAAACATTTATTTTATACAAAATGTCGATCGATCAAAAATTTCAAAACAAGATTTTTGATAACCACTCCATCGATTTTCGAAAATGTGAATGTATAAATTCCACACTAATTCAGTCAAGAAAAATATATAGGTAAACAAGAAAATGAAATGCGACAATGTAAATAGTAATTTTAGTTGTTAAGAAATAATAAATGCATATTGAGTATAAAAATATATGCGTAAATAAGCAAGTATTAAAAATAGTGAATATGAAAAATTTAACAATCATTACTCACGCAATATCTTTGTAAAGATGCAATTAACTGTAATCCAAACGTCAACAAATCTGCGGTTCTAAAACAAATTCACTCACTTCACAACCTAAAATCGTCGCAAGAAAAAATTATCAAACGCAGGCCACAATAACACAAATTTATAGGATAGTCTTACTGACGACCAATAACAACAAGAATCGCTTAACAAATGCCAACGAAGTTGCAAGCAAACGCGCGCAGCAAAAGTGACAGGAAATTGCCGACAACTTATAGGATCAAGTTAGATGTGGATGTGGGGTCTGCGAATCATCATAGTCATCGTGCATTCGCGACGTATATTTGTTTTGGTTTTTATCGACTGTGACGCAACCAAACCGCATGGGAAGACAATGCGAATTAAATGTCTGGTGATGTTGTGACGTCATATCCAGGAAAAGTGTTACTACATATTTAGGAAATGTATGGGAATTTTAAAGAAATTTCCAACTGATAGGAATATTAAAATTTGCTACCAAGCAAATGAAATCGTAGAATGAATTGTTATATGATTGGATTTTTGTATGGAAAATAATTAATAGAACTTTAAACCTAAAAATAAGTTTCTTTGATGCGTTATAAACAGAAAATTATAATACAAGACTTCTCTGCTTCCATGACACAATATTATTAATTAAGAAAATTACTAGGAAAATATTATGCAAGAAAAATATTTAATTAGTAAAAATTATTACAAACTAAATAATTACTGTTTACACTTAATGTGCATATTACAAATAAATAATATTCCTCATCCTCATAAACTCAAACAAGTAAATGTTGATGCTTAACTATTTTGACACATCATTTGTTCACGAATTATTGACATTTAATTATAATGAGAATTGTAAATTTATCTTTCAAATTAATTTCTACTAGTTCAAAGCAGACTATAGTATTAACTATTAACAGTATTCCTAATATAGAAAAAAAGAATTGCAAGTCCATCAATATGTAGTTTAAATTTTCAAAACTCTCAAAACGCATGATGATGAAGCAATAAGCAAGAAAGATAGATTCGAAACTAGATTGAGATTTAAGTTTTTGAATGCACATCAGTGACATTTCCTTTTCCTTTATTTTGTATAATACTTACACATGAATAATGGAAACAAATTGTATAGCACATAAATTAAACTTACAATGATATTATGACACTGTTCTTTTTTATGAGGTCCCAAGCCTTATGTGATTGTATTTTGTATTCTTTATTAGCACACGGATAAAATTACAAATTTCACATTGATTTTCTTCATAATAAATATTATTTAGGTACATTTATTATATAATAGTTATGTATTTCGGAAATGATCAATATAATTTTCTTCCAATTTATTTGTTTTATTTGTATTATAACCTCTCGATCGCCAAATAACTTATGCAAAAGAAGCTCGCGTAGTACAAAAGGTTGAACATCGCTGCCTTATTACATATTTTTTAACTACTATTCATTAAGAACTCTAAACGTGGGTTTATGCTCAATAATTTAATAAGAAATAAGAATAACAACAGTGTTAAGAATAATTTTAAACATAACGATAAGTAATAAGCGTAAGAATAAAATTAGTGATATTACATTTTTAGGAATGAAAAGTAGTTTATTTATTATTCTGATTCATTTATTTATTTATTATTTATTATATACACTATTGAGTTTCGAATTTTTCGAGTAAATTTTGCTGTTGTTTTATTTATGAATCTAGGAATCAGTTGTGAAATCTGTTTTTTCTGGGGCATATTAAGCTGTTCAATATGTATTGGGAATAGAGTGTAAGAATACCAAATTTCTTAAAAAGATCTTCGCAGGAGTTTGTTGGACCTACGCAGCAAGTATTGTAATAGCATTCTTCTTGGCATAAAGCACGTGATATCACGAATATAACCTAAGTTTCAAAATGAGCTGGAGTAATAAATGTAACTACCATGGCGTCATTTAAAAATACATTGCTATGATTAAAAAAACAATTTTTTTTTAGTTTAGTCATAGTTTCCCCTGATTAAATACAACCACCCGGGCGAGGCCAAGTTGGGTCGCTACCATTTAATAAACCAAGGAAAAGTTTATGGCTATTAGCCATCTCTAGAACATATGTATTTCGATAGTAAGCTCATGCCCGTATTCACCAACATCAAATAAATCTTCGAATAGCTTATTCATTGAGTAAGAGAAAAATTTGGCATCAAAATATGACAGCTACAACAAATACCATCATTTGTGTTATGGTATCGATGCGATATTTTTCTCTTATTCAATGAATAAGCTATTCGAAGATTTATTTGTTGTTGGTGAATATGGGCATCAGTTTTTTTTGCACGATCGGTCTTTTTTTATATGTTTACCGATAGGGTTTCCAAGGCAGTAGGTTCAATTTAATGATCAAGATTTGATTTCTAAGATAAGAAAAAAGGTAGTAAATCGTACGAAAAGACCACGGGCGATAAGTGAATAAAGAAGCAACAGCATTAGAATAAATACAAATCATAGATGTCTTTGGTAAAATAATTATTAGTCGCAGTTTCAATTTTGACGACATTTTTAAATTTTATTCGATCAAATGTATAAAAATATTACATAATGTTGGATCGTTCAAAAAGTACTATAATAAGCATCACGGACGTGCATTTATATTGCTTCCGGATAATGTTGAGTACCGAGACATTATCCTGTAGCGTTAAACTGAATTTACCGCCCTTAATACTTAAATAACTTTTGTGATCATGTCAAATCATAATTTAAAATGTAATTTGTGATGGAAAAAAATATCCTATTTGTCATAAACATTCGTTTCCCATGGAACAATTTGTTACCAAATTTATTGACGTATTTTAAAATAAATTATGACCATTTCAAACCGGCTTAAAATGATTAATTATATTAATTTTTAAATATTAAAATATTTTTCACAAATAGATTAATAATTAGGTGCATGCCTTGCAACAATAACTAATGTGAGTATAATAATAATAATGAGAATATTTTAATTTTTCTGCAATAAACATTAAAATTATGGAATGAAAGTTAGCTTCACCTTGATAAAAAAAAATGTAAACTTGAGAATTTACAAAAAACTGTTATTATTATAATTGCAAGGAAAATAACATAAATGGATAAAGAAAGACAAACCTATTTGGTTAATTGTGACAACAGTAATTTTTGTTCACCATATAATTTTCTGGCGACATTTAACCATTTAAAACAAAAATAAAATAAATTTAATTTGTAACCAAAAATATTATCTAAATTTATTGATAATAAAATAATGGTTTTATGAAATTTTAAAAAATAGTCTATAAAATAGAAGATCATACTTTTTATCTTACATAAATGTATGTTCCAGACAGGTGACAGGTGTCACTTGTTACACATTCATTTGTCAATTTACGTATACACATAATAAGCATGAATAATAAATGACGAATAAGAACAAATTCATAAAAACATGGAAGGACAAATGAAGGTTAGTGAAAGTATTTCTTGTTTTGCATAAAATGAGAAAATAATCAAGAACAATCACAATACGTAATTGTTATCTTAATAATTTTTAGAAAGAACAGAGAAGATAAATGTGATTATTACAACACAGATAACAACATAAAGGTTTCTTAGTGAAGTTCAAAGTGTGTTTTGATATGACAAGAGATAAATAAAAAATGTAGAAATACTTTAAGTAAGATCAAATTTCAATAATGTTTGTTTATTTCGATATTTATTGAAGTATGAAAAATTTTGATATAAAATAAATCAAGCTCGAAATTACAAAAATCAATGCAGAGAAGAAATAGAGACGATTTTAAATATACGTAACGTCTCTATAAAAATATTTCAACTTGATAAACTGGTCTAATTATCGGAAACCAATGTTTTGAAAAATAAGATGTTCTGTTCCATCACAATCTGTTTGAGACGATTACAAAATTATGATCTTATCAAAAGGGCTTTATACGAACGTATGAATTTAACAAAAAATAAACAATTAACAAACTGACTATTACCTCCCGCTACCCTTGGTAAGGGAGGTATAGGGATCGTGCTATAAATCGCACATCGAGATTTTGGTAAATTACCTCGTTTCAAGGTCCACAGAATTCGATTTTAACATTTTTACGATAATGTCTGTGGGTGTATTTGTACTAAACACAGATTTACAGCTTCGACAGCATTCACTGCCGAGGCGAAGGCAATGAAACGGCAGCCTCTGCTGTAAATCTGGTATTTTAGTGCTTAGTTCAACAAATAACTATTTTTCGCGATTTATGTTATAAAATTATAGATTATAATTTTTTTTATAGGTATGCATTAATACTTTTTCTATATATTTTATAGATAAAATTTATAAAATAATCTATTTTATTAATCCCGGAGCCTATGTTTTAAAGATAAACACAATTCCTTATGTAGGTACCTATCTATTGAAATTAATAAAAGTTAAATGGCGGGAAGTTTTGTGTTGGCCACATCAGATTTTTTATAATGTCGTGTCGTTCCACAAACTTAAAAATATTGAATTAATGTTTAGCAAAATTGTTGAGTACGTCACTGGTTGACTATCAGACCTAAAGGGGGTATCAGACGTACGCAGGTATCTGCAACTGATTTAAAGCACCTTTTCAAAATACCTAACTCTTGTTATCACACGTACACAGAGTTACATACATTTTAGGTTATTTGCGTACTTAATGTCGGTAACATTATTCTACACGTCTCATATCCCATAACTCGGTAACATCTCTAATTACCAAATATGTATCCAAATGATTGACTCACACATTTTTAAACTTCACATCAAAACATAAACACGTGTGTTTAGGGACTTTTAAGTTCTATAGCGCATGCGTACATCGTTTGTACGCACGTATCTGCAACTTGTCTACGAAGTTTTCAAATATGTTCGTAAACTAGTTGCATAAAACCAGTCTCTTTATCATACGCAAAAAGTTGCATGAAATAGACAAAGTTGCAGAAAATATATGATAAGTTGGGCGTATTATGCTTACGTGTGATACCCCCTTAATTCATCGGAAAAAGCCCACTTTGAAAATCAAAACGTTTGTTAACCTTTAGACTTGTGGAAACTTTCGGAACATAGAAGAAGAAAATAATTTATTTTTATTTCAATTTCTTAGATTTTCTGTCCAGTTTTCTCTGCATTATTGAATTGCAATATAACAATGCATTCAATTTTCTTGAAAATTCTTTACTACTTCAATTGAATTCTCTGAGCTTTAAAATGTATGTAAAATATCCGTTCCATAAAACACAATGTTACATGCTTATATAGTTCAAAATAGTACACTAAGAATATGAATAGAAAACGTTATAATATTGTAAATTAAACATAGGGAAGTTTACGGAATTTTGTAATTAAATTCTGAAACTCATAAGTGACAATGAGAAGCAGGGTAGTGTTTAATGCAAGTGGCAAAGTGTGCAGAGTAGGTGTAAATAGAGAGCAGATGAAAGGAAGTGAGTCCAGGCATCCTGACCTAATTCCAAGCGTAAATAAGCAGTCATGACCTTGAACAAGTCCCTGCGGAGGGGAGAGCTTTCGAATTTAACCTAAATAACAATCGAGGACGAGCAAATCGTTACGGGACACACGTTTTCTGTTTTTACGAACACGTTTATGTTTTCTTTTTAACATATAAGGAAAACAAGGAGAATAGATAACCTTCCACATTTTTAGAAAAGAATATGTTCAAGCTAAAAATGCTATGCGAGTGCCATTGAAAAAAATATGTTTGTTACATCTCGGAATTTAAGTGTTCAAAAAATTACTTTTTGCATATCCGGACGTAAAAGTCGGACAAATAGCATTATTTTAAGGGCGAAATGACAGTCTTTTTCGACTGAGGGCGAAAAAGTAGTCATTTTCGCCCTAGAGCTTTTCGTGCCCAGTTAAAATAATTACATCTATCATTAACTTGCTTGTTTTCATTGTTATTCGTGACAACGTACATATGTCAAATAGACTACTATGATCTAAATTTGATTTGAACATCGTTATACTTTGATCACGATGATGAAGTAACACGACTCCGGATGTGCAAAAAATATTGTATGTATTAAGGGCGAAATATATTTTGGCCCTAGGTGCATTGTAACCCTCCGCTACGCGTCGGGCTTCAATCTTACACCGCGGGCCAAAATCTATATCATTTCGCCCTTAATACATAAATAGCTATTCCTATATCAGAATTTAATTTTGAATAACTTTATGTGAAATATTTTTTTGATTACTAACAGAATAGTTCAAAAATTATTTGGAAAATAAAATATCAACCAAAATCAGTTCATCGTCATTTTCCATAATAACGTTGGTGAATAGTTTTTATAGGTACTCATTATAAAAAACAAAACTAAAAAACAAAAATTGTATGAGCCACGTTTTCAAATTGCAGAGGTATTTATATTAACGGATTATCGAATTATGAAAATTTTATGTAAAAAAAAAGAAAATAATATTCCCGGTAATTTTAATTTTAATACCAGATTGAAAATAGAATTGCAAATTAATAAATATTTACATAATATGTAATGTGAGATATTTATAAGGCAAATATTATAATGTAGCCTTTGTAATATAACAATTTTAAAACAATTCTTTGTGTATGTATAAAACATTATTACAACTAAAAATAAAGACTGGTAGTACATATTAACATCTGATTAAGGATGATTAGCATTAGCGAACAGTTGACTTTGACTACAGCAGCTTTTTATCTTTTTCAATCGTTTATAGATTATTTTAAAGAAATATACTTCAAATAAAAGATGCGTACAATTAATCATTTGTATTGGAATATTAATTTCTAATTAGTTTAAGTCATTTATGGTCAAAACTTAATAAACTCTTAAAATTATGATTCACAATCATAATGTTGTCAGTTAAAACAGGACAACAGTCTGCAAAAAACTGGTTTCCCATTTTAATCATCTATGTACCAAGTACTTGCACTTAAAAAAAAAAAACTGTTGATATATAAGCAACATTATATTAAGCACAAGCAATAAGTAATCTACAAACAAATAGCAACTCTGTGTAACATGGTTCTAATTCTAGTTCTAGTATTGTCAAAATTTCAGCACGCCTGATAATATTTTAATAATTTTCTAAATTATCAGTTGTAGGAAAAATGCTGTTTTTAATTTCCTTTCAAATGTCGCCCAAATCATATATGTAAAATATTTAAGTACCTATTATATTTTTATGCCTATTCAGAATTTATAATATTCCCGTACTAAACTTTTATTATGTATAAATATTAATTTTATTTAACTAATAGATATTTTTTTGTTCAACATAAAGACATTGTCAATAATGTAATGAAGAAAAATTAATTGCAATCAAAATATAGGTATATATTTTATTTCATCTACATTGATAGTCGGATTTATATTGAAAACTTAAAATGCACTACTTGTTTAAAGTAAATGTACAGTTATCGTGGAAAATTGACATTATGTCCAATCCTTTTAATTCACCTTTCATGTAAATTAAATTTAATAATTTTACAAAAATATGGATAAGTGAATATTAAAATCAGAATAATTTCTTTTTATTTATATTGCAATATCTAATATTATTATAACAACTTCTTTAATCATTAAATCATGCCAAAAAGGCAAAATGAGAAACAAATAAATGAGAGTTAATGTAGTTTAAGTATTTACAGAATACATTTAGATCATTCTTGTAAGGTTTTGATTCTACGAAATCTGTCTCATACAAATGTCTGGTAATAAATTGACAACACTCCCTTCCATACAAATTAGGACCTATTGTAATATATATAGATGACTCAAGTTCAGCACCCGGATGATAATTTTATTAGTTCCGGTTGAAAGGATATGTATACACATTGAATTTTCAATCTACTGCCAAATTAAAGTTATTATTTTGTATACAATGACAAAACGCGTGAATGAAAAAAACATGTATGATTCCTATTCTTGGTTACAATTCTACGTGCATTATTTACAGACAATAAGTATACGATTTTTTGAACACATGTAGATTAACTATTAATTACTATTTATTTTATTTACGATTGAAAAATATTAAAGTGATTATTTATTCTTTTTGAACAATATAACTATTTTTGTATTGTTTAATACAATATTAATAATTTTCTCACAATTTTAAATTTGTATTCAAAACATATAATCTCAAATATATATATATTTCTTAATTTTTTACGCGTTTAAACATATTTAATAAAGCTTTTAGTGATATCAACGTTTTAAGGTACAGTATGTATTTTAAAGAAATTCTTCATATTTTTAACAAATATAATAATTCAAGTATTTATTTTCAGAAGTAACTAACTTAAAATCTAAATTCTAGTTTTGATTCCTATTTTTTTTACAAAATTAAACTATGCCATAATTGGTCAATTTTAAGGTACTCCATGTCTTATAGAAAACATGTATAACCAAAACTGCCAGATTTACTATATATGATGTTAGTTCTACCATCGATTAAGCGTTTAATTAGTTTCTGCAATACATGATTTACAAATCTGTTAGTGCATGCGTATTATTATCATTGAAAATAAGTTCTGAATGTGTTCCGAAACCAATATAGATCTTCCTTCTGATGTAGGGAAATTGGGTTTAAGTCAATAATTCATAAATAATTGATGTTAAAGAAATCATTATTGACATATTCTTATGCCTTTTATTATCAGTTGTCAGTTGTGTAATATTCTTTACTCAGTTATGTAAAGATTTCTATAAAACATGTGTCATATCAATTATTTAAAAAGTGACATTTCATAAAGTCAAAAGATTAGATAAAATTCTATTTTTTAAAACGCAATTAAATAAATCCAAATGTTTAATAGTTTTCTTTGTTTTAGGTCACTAGTCTATAAAGCATTTATAATTAGAATTTTTAATAGACATCTATAACTAAGTTCAAATAATTCCTGATACGACTGATTCATTACGGCGCGACGATAAAAAAAAATATAAAGTCCATTCAAAGGAAAAAAATATTTCTGAATTCACCCGGATTTGAACCCATTCATGGCGACCGATCAATAATTACACAATTTGTATATATTTTCCTTGAGATATCTGAAACAGAATACCTTAACAACTCTGATAAGCGCCGAACTTTGCTTCATCGGGTGATCTACTACGGCCGACGACCAGAGGCGTACGTGCATCATTCACAGCGCACGCTGTTCACAGCTGACTCGTGATAAGGGGACACAGGTCGGTAATTATTTAATTATTGTGACATTCTAATTGGATTTATCAGCCGTAACCTTACTTGATTCAAAATCGTGCAATAACCAGTTAATTATTTACACATTTTAAACATTTAGTTTATTTTAAGTGATAAACTTTGATACAAGTTCAAATTAGCTAGCAGTACATATTATTAGATGGAAATTTTATTTATATGCTTCAATACAACTAGAAGAAACTTTAATCTGTACACGATGTAATACTGTAGGTTAATATACAAACAACACGTGTCGAAAATATAGTGACAATTGCATCGTCATATACAGTGTGTTCAGAAAAAAAAACCTAATTCGGAGTAGGCTATGAACACAGAAACGTATGTCTGATCATTATTCAATTTAAAAGGCAAGTTGCCAAAATTGATCGTGAAATGTAATTTTAATGAGAAAAAATAAAAAGAAGGGTACAGAATATTACCATTCCCCGTTTTCTAATTTATTTCTATTTCGAAAATAAGGATACAAGAATAACTTTGTTTTCTTTAGATAACATTTTTGGAAATATTTCGTGTCAAATTGATATTTAATTTTTCAAATTTTTTTCAATCTTTAAAAAAACATATTTTGTTAATAATAAAATTTTAAATTAAATACAGGTTTCGATAAAACTATGGTGTACATACATGAAATTGTAGAGATACAAAATTATGACTACTACTCGTAATTATGTACTTTGTATTTTATTTATTTGGTATAACTATCCAACAGGTAGATGCCCATTAAGTGGATAGGTAATACAATAAACAAAAGACAAAAACATAATAAAATATTTACGAACAATATACAACAATAAAAGACAAAATGCATCATGCAGTGATAATTAGTGGATAATTCAAGTATAGTTCTGTTTTCTATCTCTTCTTCATAACAAATCTGAAACCGTACGTACTAGTCGTATACTATGAATAGTAAGAAATTCGGATCTTAACTTTAACGGCTGATACCAATTCTTCCACATTTTTCCATTCGAAATTAAAATGCTTCCAAAAAAGTGTCTCATTGCTACCCGGGCACATTCAAAGTGCGTATAGGTTGAAAGATAGCAAAACATAATTTTATTATTATTGACTAAACTACATACAAAATATTATCAGATGGGGCATTAGTATATTACATCCGAGGTGGGAGATGTTTCATTACAGCCGAGGTGGGAGATGTTTCTTTACAGCCGAGGCGAGTGGCGAAGCCTCAAGATCAGATACACCATGAGGTGTGATGTAACCACGATTTAAAATATACTGGTTGTGCCACTGTGCACAAAACGATGGTTCAAAGCGATACGTATTTCCTAGTTTTTTCCGCTAGAGGCGCAACGTGAAAACGACCCAACTGACACCTGTCATTTGCTTGTCATTTTGAAAATATTACATGTTATATCTTATAGAAAGGTAAATAAAACAGGTTTTGAAGTACATATTCGTATTATAAGTATATAATGTAATATAAATATTTTGTTGAAAGATATTGCAATTAATGCAAAATGAAAAGAAAATTAAATAGAAAATGTTTCATTCCTGGATGTGAAACCGGTTACAAGAAATCCACTGAAAAATAATCTCTGTTTGCTGCTCCACTCGATATATCATATTTTACAAAATGGCAAGGTGCAATTAGTAGAGATGATAGCGAATTAAGATTGAATAATGTTATTTGTCGAAAACATTTTCGGGAAGAAGATATTATTACCGAATGGAAATCTGGAAGCGTACGGTTCTATCAATTTATTTAGTTTTTCCAATTTTAAATTCTAACAATGTATTGATTCAGATTTCCATTAAATATATTTCCTATAAAAAAAACTTAACAAAATACATATTACACTTTCTTTAAAACAAAATTACTAAATTATTTCACAATGTGAATATTAAATAATGATTTATTTCTTGTTTCATTAAATAAATATTTCTAAAAATTTTTTTTTTTTAATTTATATTAAAAAAATTCATTATGCATTTAATTTTTTATATTTTATGTAAAAATAGTTTGCTGTGGTAGGGTCGTTCTCACGTAGCGCATCTAGCGGATTATTCAAGGAAACACGTGTCAAGCGGACCATCAGAAACAATGAAAAACATGACAAGTGACAAGTGGCATAACCAGTATATTTTAAATCGTGGATGTAACTCCCACCGAGGTAGGTATAATATTTTATTTGTTTCTTACTTGTAAACTTCATTTATTGATATCACCTACTACTTTTGAAAATTAATATTTACTAGTTACCAACATGTAAAATTGATTTCTACATAACTTGTATATAGTTATTAACGTCATTAGGCCGATATGAGGCAAATAACGAACTCGGCTGATTATAAACCTCAGCCGAGTTCGTTATTTGCATATCGGCCGTGTGGCGTTCAAATTTTTTCTGTCATATTGAACGACTTTTTTGTTGATTTATAAATTTTCCGTGCCAACGGTCCATCAAGATTCAAGATGCTGTTATTTTTCTAGGAACACTTTTTTTCCTTAATTGTAGGCGACTGTTATAAAAAATAACGGCCGGCGTCCGTTATTTTTATCTTTTCACTTTTGTTTTTAGTCCTGTTATATCATAGTAAAAATATGGTATTACGAAAAAAATTTACAAGTTAGTTACCACGATAGTAACGTTGTTGACATGTGAAAATTGTGTTTTGTTACTGTCATACGTATTAAAAATAAGTGTCAATTGCAACTGAAAGGTTTAGGCAAAAATTTTATATTTGACTTACAAGTCAGTAATAAATAAAATATTAACTGTTTTCTGAGCTGTTTTTACTAATGAAAGGAGGAAATGACTGGCGAGCCTGTCACCTCCTTGCAACTTGTAATGTAAAATACTATTTCCCACTCCCGATATTGTAAGTTGGCTAATAGGACGTTGTTTACAGGGATGTATGTTTATTTTACCGACATGGTGTCGGTTTCTAATGTAACTTCATTACATCCCTACGCAGCTACTGTTAGATATTTTAAACTTGCGTCCTCATGTATTTGTTCACTCTTATAATTTATGATTTTTTATTTATTTTCTTTCAAATTGTCCTCATTTAATAAATATTTCCATTTATTAACATTGACATGTCAAATGTGACAGATGACAACATTTTTCTTGTTCAGTTTTTCGTCAATACCAATGTCTTTTGTTTTAATGTATCTATTTTCGACGTTGTTCCTTGACATTTCTGGCAGCAAAAATGAACAGGTAAAAACAAATTTTCAGGAGTTAAAAAAATCGTACATGCAACTCGAGAGGTTAATTTCTTTGACCAGTCTCGGACTAAATTGCCTTCCCTTACTTCCCTTCGGTTTCGGTTACAAATCACGTTTTGACCTTAAAATATCGGTTAACCAGAGTGAAAAACCGATTTAGAACTAGTTAATAGTTATTTATTCACAATCATTATAGTAATATACAGATTCCTAACCTTTTGGAGGTTGGAAAATACGTCATTCCTAACTTTAATGGCAATCTCTTCGGTTGGAAATAAGTGCACCTTTTCATTTATTTTTAAACTGTAATAAAAGTAACTAGTTTTACATTTTTTTTAAGCAGGAAAAATATAAATAGGCATGTCTGAATGACTGGTTTTATTAACCAATCGGTTAACCATTAACAGTAACTTTTATAATGGAATACTAATCTCAAAATATTTTTCTTTGGTTGCAAGTTTGAAGTTTGTACATTCCGTAGTCAATTTTTCTATCCTCTTTTGTTATAGAGCTACAGGCAAAAACTCATTTAAAAAATATCTCATATCTTGCACTACATTATAATAGTTAGGAAATTCCTTACACGGATTTTACTTCGAATAACGTAGTGTGTTTTGATTTTCTGAATACATAATCATTCTCGAGATAAAACACAAACAAGATTTTTTCAATGGGAACCAATGTTATAATAGTCTCGTATTTAATACTTTACCAGACTAGTTTTGAAAGTTCTACTTGCCGGAATTGTAATTTTCAAAACAGTGAGCATTGCTAGGTTAACTATTTGAAATTAAATGCTCAGATTTTTGCATTTTCTGATTACATAATCTATACACGGTGATCGTAGAAAATCCGGCACGAAGAATATATATTATATTTTGAGAGATACAAAAAAAAAAAAATAAGAAGTAAAATTAAACTACACAAAGAGGCTCATAAGATGACCGTAGTAAGAATTTTGTCACTTCCGTGCGGGGGCAAATCGTGGAATATTAATCGATTGCATTAGATTAAGGTGATTTGTAGTTTACGTTAATTTTCTTGATAATGTATTTTCCATAAACCATTTTCTTCAAATATCTGTCTGGTTTTTTTTAATGGTTCTGCAAAGTTTTTCATAATTTCATTAAAACATAAGAAAGAAAGGAAGAAAGAAAGAAAGACAAAGACAACAAAATATATCAAAAATACAAATTCTTGGTGCGTATACTGGTGAAAAATTTAAATACTCGATACTAGCTTCCTTTTGTTTGAGATGAATGCTGTAGAACTTAAAAGTTGATGAACTTCACGGTTACATCATATTTCGTGTCATTTTGAACCAAAACATGGAAATGCCTACAAGTTTAAAGATTACAGAATAAATCACCGGTTAAATCAATTAGTGTGATGAAAGCAGTAATTGTTCTACTTTTCCATGTCTGTAACAAATAGCGCACGTATCACTAACGTAAGAAGTATAGCAAGAACAATTAATATCTCGAAGGAACTGCTCAGTATTTATGAATTTATAAAATGAAAATTAATTCTATTTAAATAAATAATTATAACTATGCAATCTTACATGTGTATATTAATTAAATATTTAAAATTTTCTGCCAATCATAGCCGTATCTGCGGGAGACAAAAAAAAAACAAATTGCCACTCATAACTATGTACCTACTTGTTTTGTGGTATAAACAACAATTAAGTTCTACTATTTACATCAACAAATAAAATGTGATATTATGTTTGTACTCTGTATTAAAAAAATTACCAATCTTAAGAGGAATTTAAGAAACATGTAGTTAATTCTCAGACCTTGCCAACAAATTTAGCATGCCATGGTAGGGTTACATCACCGTCGCACACACACGCATGGACACACAGACAGTCCAAATAACCGTATTCAAAGTCCAAAGCTAGTTCAAGAGGTCGTTTGGAAAAATATATAGCTTAGAAGCGTACACCGTGGAAGTGCAGTTTTCTACATCTGCTGACTTCACTTGCTTGACTATTATTTGAAAAATTGCATATGTGTTTGGACTAATTCTATATTATTTGCAAGTAGGAAATTGTATAGGATATAGGAGCATGTAGAGTGAAATACGGTAATCGAAAAGAAATAGAAAAGAACTTGAATAGTGTCTTTTGTACCGGCTCTCAGAAAGCTATAAATGCAAATAAAAAATACTGATTATCTCTATTGTTAATAAAATATGTTTGAGCTAAGCAAATAATAAAGTTAAAATATTAAAATACGCACATTTATGTATTATTTCCGCATTTGTATTCCTAGTTTTAAATAATTCATAATATAAAACTTTAATGAACCTATTCTAATTGATAAATGGTGAAGTTATAAATTAAAGTATTAAAGAAAAAAATAATTATGTTTGATGATGTTTGCAAAGTTATAGAAATTTGTTTTATAAATAATTAAATAGAGTTTACAAATTCGTAACAAGTTCAAGTAAGTACAAAAATATTTGTTTGGTTGTTTGTGTTTGCGATGAATATTTTAGTTTTTATTTACAGATAATAATATTTAACAAATTTAGAAAAATGTTAAAAAGTATGTACTAATTATTTTCGTGATATTTGCAACAACAATATTTGGAAAATTTGAAGGATTCAAGGCTTACTATTTTTCAATGACTACAACTTGGACTACAATTTAGGGCCAATTTTACCATCATTTTAAAATTTTAACTACCAGTTAAATAAACAAAATCGAAGCGAAATGAACTGTCAAATGACAAATTTATAATTACTGTCAATAATCCGATTTAATATTGTTTATTTAACTGGCAGTTAAAATTTTAACTAGAGATGGTAAGATTGGGCCTTAATAAGATAAAGATAAAAGGATGGCAATATGGATAGCTTATTTTTTAAACTCAAAGGAACGATGAAACGCCTCTCAATTACATTTATAAAATAAAAATGTATATGCTGGTTTCACAGACTTTAGTCCGTCTGAACTGATCCACTTATCTTACCTTTGACTTCCAAGACGTAAGTATTCCTTATTCACAGAGGGGGATAATAGAAATAGAACATTTATTTGAAACCTATTTTTAGGGGAGAAAATATAAATATTAAACAGTTATGGCTATATTTCTACGATCCCTGATGTGCATAAAGCATAACATATTCTTGGAATCAAATGCTTAAGATAAAATGAATCAATTGAAATAAAAATAAGTTGTGGACTTGGGGCGACAGTCGCAACAAATGGTGATGATAATAATATTAAATAAAGAGAATCCACACGAAACGATAAGTTCACTGTTGCAAAACTTAAAATTTACTACATATCAAATATATATCATCACGACATATTACCCATTGCTGGGTGTACCAATCTGCTCTGTACACAGATTTCAGTAATGATGATGACATATTTATAACATGCGGGCGTTTATCAGGCATCACCACACGGGCACTCATTGTTGACGTGAAGAGTACAACACAGGTCACTTTTGTACCATTTAAAATTCGAAATATTTGGCGTCGGTCGGGATCGAGCCCGGTTCCCCAGATTCGCGACCAGACACTCATGCACGCGGCCATGAGACCCCAAAGCCTGATCCATAAAAAAAGCAACGAAAAAGATGGCCCGGGAATGCTACATAATTCCATCAAGAATAATAAATATAAATATAATACAGGATGTTAAGAAATAAGTGTCCCAAATTATGAGGGCGTATAGTACTGACCAAAATGAGTAAAAAAAGGTTAATCAACATGGGTCCGATCTTCAACTGTTTTCGAGATAAAAGGCAATGAAAAATGAGTTTTTTCGGTGTTTGCCTCTGCTATCTCGAAAACTGTAAGAGTTACGACTTTGATTAAATGAGACATTTTGTTTACCTTTCAGAGGTCATCTTAGAAGTGTTTTTGTTTTTCACAAAAAATCGAATAATTGTACAAAGACAAAATTTGTGGCGCCCTTGGCCAATATTTAGTTTTCAAATAACTTCGTAACTATTAGAAAGTGAAAAAAATGTTTCATATATGTTATTGATGTTTTATAGTCTACTTACTGGCATAGACAAAATTTTGTTCGACCACTAGCTTAGTCTGTTTTTCTTCGATTCTAATACAAAATGGCCTCTTTCTCGAAAACAGTTGAAGATGAAGATCGGACCCATGTTGATTAAACTTTTTTTACTCATTTGATTAGTACTATATGCCCTCATAATTTGAGACACTTATTTTTTAACACCTTGTATAATAATATGTATAAGGACATCATGAAAATAATAATAATGTTGGCTCCGGTGGCTCAATGGTTAAAGCAATGGCTTTAGTCATGAAGTCATGTCAGGCAGAAGTTCGCTAGGGGTTCTGGGTTCGAATCCCACTAAGGCATGGATGTTTGTATTATATAAACCCACTCTGTTATTTTAAAAAATAAATTTGGTACAACGTGCAAAAATCACAATAACTCAAAATTAGTTTTGAAAGAATACATGGTAATTATTACAAATGCAAACTTAATTAAAGTGTTTCAACTTGTTTACTTGACACAAGTATCTATTTAATTTCTAATTCTTCTTTTATACCTACGACCTGTAAATGAAAATATGCCGCAGCATTTTAAAGGAAGTATCAATGTGTCAATGTAATTATTCGTATTTACGTTATGAAATAATGGGGCTAAATTAGGTAATGTCAATAATAATTGGCATACGGGAAACGACCTAAATCGATTTAAGAAATGTATGTACATATTTAAGTATATTATAATGTTCCTCTTACAAGATTCATGAAAGAGTTCAATGTCAATGAAAATCAATTTTGATACAGAAGACGAAACTCATAGACCCAAAATTAAACAGCATACATTTTCAGGAGTTGGCAGTGTCGATGAACATAACCTGGAGGAAATAAATGGAATAAAATGAATCATATTTGATATCCAAATATTTGTTATTCGGCACACAAATTTGGACTCCGAATTATTCATAATCGGTACACATAATATAACTGAAATTCCTGTCACTTTGGTGGGTTGCAAAATAAATAAAATGGGTCGCGGAAAAACAAAAAAAAAAATGATTGTGTCTTTGATATATGATATAGGTACAGTAAAATTTTTGAAAGAAGTCCGATCAAAGCCATCTACGAATTGTATCTATGAATTAAGATTTTGTGCTGTCAAATTTAGTAGTGTCTTTTACTTAGTTTTTATGAGGGTACATAATATCTTGTGTACCTCATAAAAACTATGTAAACGACACTGCTAAATTTGACAGCATAAAATCTTAATTCATACATGCAATTCGTAGATGGTCTTGATCGGACTTCTTTCAAAAATTTTACTGTATATACCTACGAACGCACAAAAGTCACACCCTAATTTTTGACCCGTTGTACTCATTTTTAGGTAAGTATAAAAAGCTCAATTATTAATTTTAGCATTCGTTTCATTCTTTTTAAAGAATACCAAACAAAAGTATTTTCCTTTGTAAAAAAAAAATTTGTTTGTTGTTTAGTGCGTTTCATTAAGAAAACAGCAAATTTTCACATGCCGTAAATAAATAATTTAAATTCGTGATGCCAGACTCTGTAAAAATATACACCTGATATTGTATTATTTTAACTTATGTTTGCTGATTTTACTTGGCACTACAAAGGTGATAATTTTTTCACTTTTGCGAATTATAGGTGTGCATTCTCAAAAGCCAGAATTTATTTCCCAATCTAAACCAAAGATATTTTCTTAACTGAAACGCAATGAGGGTTAAAAGCATTGTTGAAATTAAAAGTTCTTGTTATATAATTTAAATTTGACACTATTTTTTCTGTTTTGAACATGACTTTGGAATTTAAAAAATCCCTCACGCCATTACATTTCATACAAATTTATCGTTCCGATTTCCGAAACTTATGAGAGATTCAAGTTGATGTTTCATGGCCTTCGACCGGTTTGTTGACGAACCTGTGTAATCTGTTATCTGTTTCAAGACCCAGCACACTACCTGCTCCCAACCATAAAAAATGTAAATACTTCGTTCATTTTCTATAAGCACAAACATTTACTTGAAAAACCAATATTCGACTGTGGTGGGATGGAGGTATAAAAAAATTTATACAGGAAAGTAAAAAATCTTCGGACTTGCAGTCAATTAATAAAATTTATTCATGCCGTATAGTCGAAACGTCGGCATGAATAAATTTTATTAATTGACTGCAAGTCCAAAGAATTTTTACTTTCCTGTATCTACCTACAAACATTTACATTGCTTCAAAAACAATGAATATAACATCATTTTAATTGAAAATGGAAAAACAATAATTCATAAATATTTATTGTAGTTTTAAAGTTTTATTTAAAAGTGAAACTATTTAAAATCACTTGTAGGATGATTCACCCATACAAACAAATGGTAAAACGACATGTATAAATGCTTTGCCACGCATTATTTCTAGCCTAGCATAAATAAAAGGGAAGATAAATGATAAATTACATGTTCCTGCGCAATATTATCAGTTTTATACCATTTGGCGTTAGTAAAGGTATTACGAATCGTATTCGTGTATTGGGGTATTCCATACTCATTTTTTTTTTATTATTTTAAATAAAACTTAATTCATTTTTTAAGCAACTCATAGTATTAAAAAATCTTAATTGTTCCTAGTTTAATAGTATTTTATTTTCCAGAAATCAGTATAACGTCACATTCCCCCTATACTTGTCTTTCTCACACACACTGCTGTCAGTACGCTACGAGAGAAAGATAACAATTGTATGACGTCAATTTTCCCTTTTAGCATATATGTGAAATATCTCGTAAAACAAGTATTTAAAAAATGTTGTCATTGTTTTAACTATTATTTATTGAGCCATACTTAGTTAAATTGAATTTTTTCTTATTTTTTTGTTATGGTGGAATACCCCATCGATATACAACATACACATACATACGTATGTGCAATAACAAAATTCATTCTATAATTATTATTTACCTACATTTTAATTGTCCTCGTCAATATTACATACAGATACATAATGAAAGTTTTTCTCCAAATTCTACAATTATTGCACGCTCATTATGGTTTATGTTTATTAATATAATTAAATTTAAATTCACCTATATAATTAGAGTTTACTAAACTTATGACTTCTTTGTTTTTATTGTATGTGATTACGAGTCATAGTTTAGAGGAGTATTACTCATATGTATATCTTTCACAATAAATTTTAATAGTTTGTCATATTAATAAGATGAAAAAATAAAAACATAAGGTAGATATTGAACATTAAACAACTTGTTCAGCAACATTTATCTGAATCATCTGTCATTTGTATTCAAAGAACATTTACTTAAACAGTTTAATTTGTGGAATGCACATATGTATGTATTTTCTTTTAAATACCAATTTTCAATAGTCAAATTCAAGGACGAATATAGTACACTTTGCTACTGGTAAATAGTTATTGTTATATTTAACTTGATTGTTTTCATAATTAATAAGTTTTATAGTAGAGTCGCATGCAAGAGTGTCTAAAAATATTCCGTCTACTACTACATTATTGACATTACGTAATATATCTATCTAAAATTATCCACAATGCTACAATTGTATACTTTCGCGGAGTTGATAAATAACTTCATTATTTTGAGCAAACAATTTAACGGATGTTTAACTATACACAATTGAATTTTTACTCGTCAGTAAAATGTATGCTCTATTTATTTTATTAACAAAATATCACAACTAATAATTTAAATTAAAAATTATAAGAAACTAGCAGGGTCAAGGACTTTAGAGCATAACTACCACGGTCGTTTACCCTCTACAGAAACCGCTATACTGAGTGATTGCAAATATATATAGGTATACTTAGGTATCTGCTTCAACCTAAGTTTATATTTTCTAATTTTTTGTAGTACTAGTACCTAACAAAAGTAACAAGCCATTTTTTCTCCTCAATTTTTAATAAAATTTTGATCCTTCCTATTCATTAAAAATACATAACTACTGTAAATAACACTACCTACTGTAATTTAGCATTAATTTAAACAATTTTTCACACAGTTAAAAAAGTTTTAATGCGTCACACTATTTCTGTATGCATACTCTTGTAAATATCAACATTATTAAAAATATAATAAGCTGTATAACATATAGTGCAACCACGTGTCTTCTATAACTGTGTGAGGTGCTATGGGCATGGGCATTAAGACAATTATTAAGGGACCGGTCATATCAAATAATACTACCTAACCTATCACAATATATCATATGTTTCACTTGTCAATATGCACAGCTATTAATATCAATCAAAACTTATTGTCACAGATCTAATATGATTGTAGACAATAAACAAACACTACCTGATTTAAATAATTGTTAAAAGTAACAAACACTCACCGTTACGCGACAATTGATGTACACAGTCCTTGGTTTTGAAGAAATCAATTAACAATTACACTTGATATTTGGAAACAATTAAAAACATATAATAACGCACAATATACAATAATTTAGTACTACAGGTAATTATCAAAAGCAAGGAGAACACGCCGAATACAAAGTGCGTGTATCCAGGCGGGATAAATGTGACATATTTTTGGATGGGAGCGCAGCAACCAATGGGAACCCTCGCATGAATGGGAGGGATGTGTGGCGTGATTTCTACGTCATCAGTTGTGTGTGGAAGTTGGATCAATAGTTGTAATATGATTTTTACCCTTTGCAGAACTTCAGGGAAAATTCTAAAAAATTCAGAAAGTATATTTATAATCAGTGTTGTATGCAAAACCTTATCTTGAATAATTTATAAACAATGATAATTTCCTTAAAGTAATGTTAAGTTTTGTTACTAGAGGGAAGTACCAACAACAAGTAATCAAACTAATCAAATCAAAAACACGTGGACGTGGATCTATAGAAGTGAACCACGTTTACATATTTTAAATAAGAGGAATAATACATTGTATGTACATTATTAAATTAAATATTTTATTGATAACGTAAATGATAAAATGTATTTAGTTCATTACTTCTAAATAGTTGTGAACATAACCTCTACTATCGCTAGTCAACTTCTGTCATCATCATGCCACCAGTAATAAAATTGAATGAGCACTATGGAAATTTATTAACATTATCTTTGAAAACTTTGGATTCCATTTATAACAACCATAAAAACTTTATCCGTGATGCTCTAAAAGTTGTACCAAATGGGGAACAAAATAATTTTGTTCTTATGAACATGTTGTGAGTAAAAATAAGGTTAGATTTAAAAAAATATGTAAATAACGTATTTTCAGACAACGGCATTCAGATGCAGTAACTGCGTGTCATTGTGATGTTTTACAATTATGTCGACTTTGTGGTAATAACTATTATGAAGATCAGAAGCATTTCGAACTATTACCACCTTCAAAACAAAATAGATTTTTGAGAAGGCTACGGAAGATCAATTTTGGTAGAACTCCGTATCAGTTGAGCTGTATTAAAAAATTAAAGAGTTCATATAAATCTCAGACTATAGTAAGTACGGTTCATTAAAACAAGAAGTATTTTTCTAATTTTTATAATTACATTATAGGTTAAAACTTGTAATTTCTGTAATAATAAGAGACAAAACGATATATTAAAACCTGTAGTAGTAAATGCTGAAAAAGAATTAAAGAAAATTTGTTCTAATAATGTTGGTCGAAGAAATAGGAAAATGAAGAAAATATCTAAGTTTGCTGGGTTAAATGAAGTTGCTGTACTCTCTGCAAAAAAACAAAATCCAGTCGTAGCTGAAAGTATACACGCTTTGACCCGTAAAAGAGGAATTCTAGAAGACAGTGTCATTTTATTAGATACCCCTCCAAGTAAAAATACAAATAATATTTCAACTATAGTGCTTGAAACTCCAGTTACTGAAAATGAAAAAACTTTTAAAAAAATCGAGGCAGAAAATGAAGGAATTCATGATATTGTCAATCTAATTACTCCTATAACTAGTTATAAAAATCCTGGTTCAAGAACTCCTAAAAGATCTTCAAAAATTGCTAATGTTTCTCTGACTCCAAAATCTAAAAATAATATACCCTCTTTTGATACTCCTAAAAGTATAAAGAAGAAAAATGTTGACTCGTCGTCTAAAAAAAATGAAAAGATACCAAAATTAACACCGAAAAAAGCTAAGAATAAAATTTTGGCATCTGATCCCAATACAAAAGTAAATAAACGGAATCCATTAGCTAATTTGTTGAAGGAGGATAATAGATTGAGCAAAACAGTCGCAAATCTGGAACAATTTTTAAAAAGTATATCTAAGTAGAAACGGGCCATATTCAGCACTCTTTTTTAACTAAAGAAACTTACTAGTTGCCAAAGATGATCATTAGACTAAAGAAGTGTGCTGAATTCAACCCAATATTTTTTTTCAGAAATTTTATTGCTTTTGTACTTTTTGTAACAATTAGTTAATAATAATAAAATATTGAGCTTAGAGATTTTCTGTTTTCTAATATCAAAAATTATGTTCATGATTTCTACCTACAAATGATAATCTTATTTAGGGCCAATCACAATCTTCGGTTAAATAAACAAAACTTAAATGGAAAAACTGCTAAATGTAGTTTTTTAGTAGGTGGAAATCACGGGTCTTTATTAACAATATTGAACCCGTAACCACTGGAATATAAGTAATATATTGACACAGTATAAGGAAGAGACAGTAGCGGCACTTCGCTCAAATTCATGTCCGATTTTTTTATGCGCATGTGTGAAAAGTCACCTCAGAAATCATGGCAGAAAACTTGTGGTTTGCATATCAGTGGCGTAACAAACTCAAAATTTATAATAATATAATGTTTACATCAACAATAATAATTAATTAAGTATTTACTCAACATAACAATAAATAAAATTAGCAAAAAGCTGCATTTAAAAAGGCTTCTATGCATTATATTCAATTTGCTAGGTGCGTGAAGGAACCTGGCTAATCCCTCCTAGTTACGCTACTGGAGCGTGTTTTGTTTTGGTTTCGAGAACATAACCTTGCTTTATTTCTATTATCAAACTTTGTTTTTTCTCTTTTGTTTTTGTATTTCGACGTTTTAAAATGGAAATAAATAAAGCTAGACGAAAAGGTGGAAGTAAATGTGCTATGAAAGGTTGCAGTCTCTTCCTTATACTGTGATATTGACATCTAGTGGTGAATAGGACAACTTTAAGTTGCGTATTTTATCCCACTATTTGTGATTGCGTGTTTATATGAATGGTTTGTGTGCTTTCTGGGGTGCGTTCCAATGCCGTACAATGGAGAACAGAGTATAATATAATATGCGTTTACTCTGTTCCAGTTTTAGTTTTGAACTCTGATTGGTTAAAATTGAAGCCAAGATTATGCAATGTAATTTCAAACTAGTGTCAGTGTACATGACATGTGGTATCTCGTGTCATTGGTCGCGTTCAGCCGCACCTAGCTGCTAGCTCGCTAACCTAGCGAACGTCGTTGAACGGTCCGCTGACCGACCGCTAGATTCTAGCTGCTAGTCTAGCGGGCTAGCGAAAACAAAATGTGCTAGATGACTTAGCGTACTGCTATAACTGTCAAAAATAGGAAATATGGCGCTAGTAAATTCAAATGAAATACAATATGAATATGAAAATATGTCATATTTGGTAAATGAAAGCAGAGAAATTCACAAACATATTCAATCTGGTAAACTTTTACATACTATATAATATAAAATTTTATTATGAGGTGAGAATAAATTTTATTTTTAGATGGACCGGTCGAATTACCACAACCGCTGTTAGCTAGCAGCTAGATAGCTGCTAGATGCGGCTGAACGCGACCATTATATGCAATGGCAAGTATCATTTTTATCCGATTTGGAAAGCAGGTAAATAATACTTTATATTTGATATCTTTTTAATATGTTAATAAAATGGCAAATCACAGCAGTTAAAAATCGCCATTCTCATAGTACAATAAGAAACAAGTAACATAAAGCAATTTGTTAACGTACGAGTTGCGTTAACAATCCTTATGAAACATTTTTTTTTATACTATACTTCATTTCACGTAAGAAGAAAATAGTGACGGGAAGATAGGTGCAGATCTTGTTTTTTGATTGGATAATATCGGAGTACAGAGTATAATATGTGTTTATTGTTCCAGCTTACCAATTTAGTATGTACTGTATAGAATAGGGCATAGTTTTGAACACTCTGATTGGCTAGAATCGAAGCCAAGTTTACGCAATGTAGAGACCTATTTTCTTCCGTGAAATAAAGTATATTTTTTTCTATTGAGATAATTTTAGTGATATTTTTAAAAAATTCGACTTTTCAAAAATATGACGGTGTTTTTTTGTCAGTTATGTTGGTAGCGCTTCCTGCTAACAATTGAAATTTCAGGAAACTTCATATTCTGACAGTTTGTGTATACGTTAATACATTGTATCAAACAGTACGCTTATAGATCTTCTTGACGACTTGTTTTCAGTGCTTTTGTAGAAATAAAAATGTGTATTTTATACTATTCTTTTCTATTTTGGTTATTTTGTCAAAAAATATTCGTAATTTCATTTTCTAATTTATGAACATTCATTATGAATATTTAAATTTTATTTGATTGTCGGTAACACTGATTGACATTTACTTATTACTTCATTTCAGTAGACTGGAAGTAAACATCTGCTATACTTGCCGTCAAACAAATATGGACTGGATATTTTTACACTGTTGCCGATTCCGTTGGTCATATTGAAAATGCTAAGTTACGAAGAAGCAGTAACACCGCACGGCAAGGGACAGGGTGGGGAGAAGGGAAAAAATTGAGCATCCGTCCATACTTATTTGACGGCGAGAATAGTAAGGAATTATGTAAATTTTACGCATCAAGGTGGATCTGCAGGGTCTGCATACGACGTAGACAATGTAGAGAATGTAATTATTTCTAGGTGGCAGCACTAGTTTAGTAGCAAATTGTGTGTGTATAACTTATTTACTTTTTCGCGATCGACCAGAAAATCAGCTGTTTATGATCACTTTTTAGACCGGAAATTTCTTCTTTACTGAGCTAGCTCGGAAAATTGTTTATAAGGGATCAGAAAGTAACTTTACCGATCCCGGGACCGGTAAAGCTGAATGTTTCCATGGCGATCAATTGTTTACGTATTTATTTATTTCTTATTTCCTCACAGTAAAAAATAAAATAATACATAACCGATAATTTGTTTTTCAGGACCGCGAAAAAATATGTTCTACCCAACATGACCTGAAAGTTTCCAAAATTGTAGGGCGATAATCGGCGAGACTCTCCACAAGTAGAAGGTGTTTCCAACAATGAATACGCTGACAGCGGAGTCGCAAATCGTCCAAAGGGCGATGACTTCCAGAACCCAAAAAGATGCTCATGACACAACACGTAGACACCCACCAAAATACACAAAACTGGCAAGTCATTATGCACCCCCAATGTCGTACAAATCCTTAAAAACCGCGACCAACAATGACCAAAACAACAATTGGGCACTCCGCTTCACGTCAAATAGAAATGCTAAACATCGACCACTCGCCAACACGCTAGTTAGAAACGTTTACCCCTTAACACGGTTTGTACAAGAATTCTCGATATCGAAAACATAGAACTACCAGCACAGTAGCGAGCTCGACGCTCTGTTTATACTTGTTAACAAATGTAAACAATAAATTGTTTAAGAATTATTAAATAATACAGAAATATGACTAAAGTAGCCGAAAGAAGAATAAAGGTAATTTAAAGAATAGAAATAAAACACATATTACATGAACAACACACAATTAAAAAATAAACTAGTATAGACAGGGTAGAAGGTAATAAGACGGCGAAACATACCTAGCCAAATTTAGTTGAGAAGGTAAATACTCATAGAATAGTGAGAATGCAGTAGTGAGATTTTAGACCGCAACACAACTTGCGTAAAACTTGTTAAATCCCTACGTCCATCCTTAACCGCACCACCTTGTTGTATAAGAAAAGATCTTCAAGAGATTCATAAAATTGCTATTTAAAAACGGACCATATTCTATAAAAATGATGTATTAATAATAACTATTGAAATATTAAAATTTATCCACTTTGGTACTAAAATAACTCTGAAATTTAACTATCCAAAATATTTAATCAAAAAGGGGTTAAAAATCCTTAAAATTTTAACTTTTCAAAATATATCTTAAAACCGGATAAAAGCTTTTAAGAATTTAACATTTAATAATTAAAAATGAATAATTATAAAATCTTTCGATTTTACACCAAAATAGTTTTTGTTGAACTTGGCACTAAAATACCAGATTTACAGCATAGGCGATGAATGCTGTCGCAGCTGTAAATCTAGTATTTTAGTTCCGTGTTGAACACATTATTTTTTTACCGATTTTAGAATTAATATTAATTTAGTGATTATTTTTAATAGCTATTATTGCCATCAAATTATGTATCTTGCTATGCGTTTGTCGAACGGTTGTTATGTAATTAGCAACAACAATCAGTACAGTAAAAGTGACATTTACAGAGTGTCAGCACGTTTAATGTCAATGGGCAAAAAATTAATTTTGTCCTACATTTCTTTAAATTAAATGGAATAAGTTTGTCCCGATTTCATCAGTTCTAATTACTGATATTTTAAATTTTCTTGAATATTTTAATGATAGATTTTACACCTAAAATTCATTTTGTCCAGGATATTTTCGGGGTATTTTCTGGGATATATTCATTTAATTATGACAAATTTTAATAATTATAAAATATATCGATTAGACATCTAAAAATCATTTTGTCTTATACAGGTATCCGTTTTTCCAGGCTCATTCTTTTTATCCTATAAAATTAATAATTGTTGCATTTTTGCTGTTTGAAACAAATGAACATCAATAAGTTATATATCGTTGGAAAGCAAAAAAAAAATAACCTATGAATTTGTCAGAAAAAGAAATAGGTTTTTAAAATAGACTACTAATGGGCCAACTTAAAATTTAACCGACTTCGTATCTTTTGTAGTTTCCGAGATCCTAATGGTAAGCCTCGAAAAATGTACCGCTGTATAGGTTTATTTAAGTAGTAAGAATTATTATCGGTTTCAAAAGTAAAGTCCCCCGGGTTTGAAATATAATAACTTTCATTATAATGAGCAGAATAAAACGAAATAAAATATTTACTTAAGCTACAACATATTTTTGTAAAATTTAAAAAAATCAGAATGTGTTACAGAACATAGGTTTGTATAAATAAATAAAATGTAAATTGGGAGCATGAAATTTCCATGTTTTCCTCGTTAGCACATATTCTATCTAATCAGAAATTATTCATTAAAAAAATCGTGCTTGTGAAACAATGTAGACTGGAACTTTTAAAAAACTATAATTTGAAGTATGTCTAATTTGTTGTTTTCTATGAATTAAATAAAAAGTGACAGAAGAGTATCTCGATTAATATTATTCTTTAAGAAATTTTGTTTCGATATTCTGTTATATAGTAATAAATATTTTAAGCGTATTTATTAAAAAATAAATAAAAAAAAACAAATGATATAATGCTAGAATGTAAACATTACATAATTTATAAAAATGAAAATTGATTTCTATTTCATTTCCTTACATTGCAGTTCACCCAGTCGTAAGCTAATAAATTAATTTTTTTATATCTGATATGTAAGGATCGCTTTTCTATAGTTATAATTAAATATTCCGCATTCTTGTAGTTACAAATATTAAATATTATAATTTCGTAACAAACGTGCAATAATTTTAATAGTAAATCTTACCGCTCTATACACTTTGGGATCGAACATCTTTGACTCGCGACGATAATATAGACGAACGTATGCGAAGTTTGAAAGCCGCCTTCTCTCTCTTACCTCGAGGGGGTGATGAAGAGTAAAATTGAAAAAGTTGCGACTTCCTCGGTTTTAATTAATTGCTCGTTATTGAGTTGCTATATGTAATTATTTTTACCTTTTTCTTTCATTTCAATAATCATACAATCCGTACATATTAATATTTTTTGTTATTCTTTCTGTATGTAAAGTTAGCTGATGTTAAGTTTTTCTTTATTTAAAACAAATTTCAATAATTATAATACTTCTTTTGCACCTCAAATTGTAGATAAAGGTGCATATTAACACATATTAAATTTTGAAAAGCATATATTTAATGATATAAGAATGGGGTATTCCGGTGATATGGAATTAATGCAAAATAATAAATTTTTTCTATAGTTTCCATCTTCATATAGTAGAAAAATATAATAAAACATGTTTAATAAAAAGTTTTAATTCATAATTTAATGTTACAAAATTGGAATTTTTACAGCTCTAGAACCGTCCATGAAATTTGTGACGTCAAGTTGATAATCTGTTGCTCATTTCAAAGTAAATATTTTCGTTTAAAAACACAGATGGTGCCAGTAGTTAACACGCGCGGGAATATTTCTTGTTTGACATTTCGTCCACTTTAAAATGATTACTCCTATTTTTACCATAAACAAACACATGACAAACACCGAAATACACGCTGCTACTAAAATCATATGTAAACAAGCAAATAGCTGTCATGAACATGTGGATTTAGGCGATGAAGTTCGTTGAAGATGTCACCATCGAGTTGACGTCATAAGCGCGCCATGATAAGAAAATTTAAATTGCGATTAAATTTTTAAAAATTCATATCTCATGTGATGCATACATTTTCTTACTCAAAGTTAGATATTCAGAGTCCTACTGGTCTATACTAATGTAAAAAAATATTTTTAAAAAATGTCGGAATACCCCATTATATTAGTTTGAAGTTAGTGTATCTCATATTGTAATATTAATGGTAAAACAAAAAAATATATTTTTCTTCTTGTAAAATAGAAATAATCATGGAATATCATCGGGCAAACGATTTTTGTTAAATTTTGTAGAAGTTACAGTGTTCTAAACTCAGGGGACTTTACTTTTGAAACCGATTTTACATTTCCTCGCTATTGTGCATGGAATTTTTACCATTTGGAACGGGCTTTAGTATACTCTGTACTTTGAAGTATAGTTTGGAACACATCCCAGGTGATGCGGTTTCACGAGCACTTCAGCAGGTGCAGATGTTTGCATTTTCTAGTTTCTCAAAACCGACTGCAGAGTAATCTGCAAGATATATCAGATTATTGTAAAAGCGTAAATTACCCGGTAAATTACCAAATAAATTATAGTAAATTACCATTTTCCCCAGTAATTTACCAAATTCTGTTTTTAGTAATTTACCAAACAACAGACGTTTGTGAACAAATTACCGAGAATTTACTAAAAAATTGAGAAATTACTCGTGTTGTATTACTTATCCAAAGTGAGTATTGGAATGGAGAGGGGTTGAAGAATGTTTTCCCTAAACAGCCTTCAAAAGTTCTCATCTGGTTCTCATTCTCAGTTGTGAGTGAACATGTTTTAGACGTGACCAACGCCATTTTCTTCGTTGTTTCTGTTGGTTTTGAAATTTTTTTTTTTTTGCTACTAGGTAAGTTTATTATTATTCGTAATACTTAAACTACATTGACATTTGCCTTTATATATAGCGAAACAATGGGGAAGCAAGACAGAATTAGAAAAATTGTATTAAAATGTTTTCTTAAAAAAGAAAACAAAGTCCATCAATGTATGTTTTGTAAACAAACATACACAATGAATGTGACAAGAATGTCAAAACATTTATTACAAAAATGTGGGGGATGTCCAGAACAAATTAAACAAGATTTGTCGCAAACTACAAAATCTAGCGAATTGCTAAAATATAAGGGTTGTTTGTTGTTAATTCAAATTCGATCTCTGTTTTATCAATGTTGTATTTTTTACAGTAAAAGATAAATATCCTGGTAACAGTGGCAACAATAACACAGGTACTAATGACGAAGACAATAGCACCTACAGTCACGATCCAATAGCAGTTTCAAGTATTTCATCTCTTAATAGTGCTGCTACTAATTCTACAAATTCATTGGCCATGTTGGATTCTTTTTTGGATACTACAAGTCATGCTGATGAGGTAATTCGTTATTACCAAATTATTTGGAGATTTCTGTATTGTGTGTGTGTGTGTTTTTTAAATTTTACGATCAATGGGGTTCTATCCCGTTTTTTATTTTTTTTCTGTAAGAACAGGATGAAGTAAGAATTAGAGTGCGAACGCAACTTAAAAATTATGCGTAAAAAGCGAGATATGAATTTTTAAAGTTCAAAATTTAGCGTATGACGTAGCCGTGGCATATCCTCACCGGTGGTCGACAAACTGTTAAGTTCTGGAGGTTACAAAATTTTTCATGGTAGCATAGCTGAAATATTTTTATATACATAAACTTATACATTATATTCATGAAGAGATTATTATTAAGCACAGATAACAAATAAAATGACTTTTTAGTCAAATAAATTATAGATCATTAAAACAGTTTGATCATTCTTTGACAATATTGTAACAAAAACTTTGGCAGCGGATGGCGCTAGTGTTTTTCCGCTGATTATTTCATGGTGGGCGGGCACAGAAGACGCGCTAGTCTCGCTTTTAAAATCAGAAAACCAATCAATTTAATATTTAAACCAAAAATTTTCACTAATTCTAATTAATTTACATATATTTTCATTGTCTTTTATAAGACAGTTAAAATTTGACAATGGTATAGTACCCCATTTTAAAATTAATTAAGAAGATTGAGACTAATTCTCTTTTTTTTATTATTATTTAGAAAACCGCGTGGGAGTTGCTAGCTAGGGCATGTTATGCTACAAATATTCCACTAAACTTCACAGAAAATGAACATTGGAGAAATTTTTTTCATTTTTTAAAACCTTCGTTGGATCTCCCGTCTCGATATCAACTATCTACACCACTTCTAAACAACGAGTATAATAACATTAAACAAAAAAATACCGAAATGATATCAAATGCTAAGACATTAGGAATTCAAATTAATGGATGGACGAATATATCACACGAGCCAATAATAAATGTTATAATTACAACTCCAAAACCTGTGTTATATAATGTGATTGAATCAGAAACTATTAGAGATGATGCCGAATATTTGTCACAAATAATTATTAATGTTATGGACGAAGTACGTATAGATAAAGTTGTTAGTATTGTAACAGATAATTCACCAAATATGAAAGCTGCTTGGTGTATATTAAATCAAAAATATCCTGATAAAATATTTGTGTGTTACGGTTGTTGTGCACATATTTTAAATTTGTTTGTTATAGACATTTTAAAAATCACGCAATTTAACAAGTTATTTTCTGAATGTAAAAACATAATGAAAAGCATAAAAAAATCTCATATTTTGTTAACTACTCTTAATACAATTCAAGAGAAGAATGCAGTTCATAAAAATATGATCATTAATTTAAAACTACCGGGAAAAACAATACGGGGTTCTGCTTATATATGTCTAAAAAGTTTTCTAGAAAATAAACATAATTTACAAGAATTTGTCAATACCGAAGAAATATCATCTGTGATTAGTTCTGAAATTAAAAGTAATATTTTAAACGATGAATTTTGGCAACAAATTAATTCTCTGTGCACGATATTAGCTCCAGTTTTCAAATATATAAATGAAATTCAAACTACAAACCTGTGTATTTCTCGAGTTATAGAAATATTCCATAATTTAAAATTTGTTTACTCACAACTAGACATGAATAATAACGTTCAAGATGTAATATTAGAAAATTTAAAATCTCGTAAAGCAATGGCAGTGGAACCAATACATGCAGCAGCAAATTTACTCGATCCTTATTTTATGGGCGTTAATTTAACAGATAATGAGTATGTTGATGCTCTTACATACATAGGTAAATTAGCTAGCCATTTTCTAAATATAAATGATGCTAATATGGTCATGTGTGAAACTGCGCAGTACAAATCGAAGGCAGAATATTTTTCTACATCGTTCTTGTGGGATACGCTAAAAACAAATACTATTTCTGCAGTAGTTTGGTGGAAATCACTTTGCTGCACAAAAAAACTTAGCATGTTAGCTACGGTTATTTTAAACACTCCGGCTACAACTACTGCGACTGATAAATCATTTTCTGCCAATGCTAATACTCATAGAAAAATAAGAAATAGACTTTTAAATGCGAGAGCTAAAAAACTTTCATATATTAAACAAAACTTAGCATTATTTGAAGGAAATAAATTTTCTCAAAACAAAAAGTCAGGGATTATGGATATAAATGAAATATTATATTTTGATTCTTCTGATGATTCTGAATCTGAATCTATTGTCAGTGAGAATGAGGACATTTCAGATTGATGGAATAATTTAAACCAGTGTTATTTTTTGTTATATATTTTTTATTACATCTAGAGCAGAGGTCCCCAACCTGCGGGCTGCATCCGGACCACGGAATACGTTATCAATATACATCACAAATTTCTTGATCTGGAGAAATATCTTTTACTTGTTACGTTATCCTGAAATTCATGTTTGTTTATTATGAAGAATAATGACTACATGTATTGTGATAATAATATTGTTTTGTCTTTTTGTGATAAATTGTACGTTTTCTCTTATTCCTTTCCTTCTGTTTTATCGACTGTCCCGCCATACACTAAGTATTTTTTAAGAGGGAGTCTTCACTAAAAAAGTTTGAAGGCCCCAGATCTAGTGCAATCAGTAAAATTACTGTAAAATATTTTAAAGTAACTTTCCAATAATTTGCTCTATAGAAATTACAATGCAGAAATTTGCAAATAAATAAAAGGATGTTTCCTTTAAAATAACGCGAACTAATGACTAGAGAAAAATGCTATATACAAAAAATGATCAAGAATAAGGAACTAATTTATTAGTAATAAGAAACCGAAAATTCAACTAGTGTTTCTCAAACTGCAGAACAAAATTATATTTTTTTATATGGTATCTTATATAATTTCTTAGTTCATTATATAGAGATCTTTTTTGTGATTTCAACGACGTGAATATTGTATAGGGTTAGATAACAATTATTTCGGGAAAATTCGTATTAAAAATTAGAAATAATGTAATAAATACCATATTTCTCGAAATAATTGTTATACAAACCTATATATTTATATCTCTGAAATCAGAAAAAAATCTCTATCTAATAGACTAAAATTTATATAGGTTGAGAAGCATTTTTGAATTTTCGCTTCCTTATAAATGGGGGATTACGGCTCAATCGAATTAAAGGAAAATAGTAAAAAAAATACGAATGTATATGCTGAGTAACGAATATTATAATATTAATAAAAAATGAAATGGTATAATTGAGATATTTCGGAAATAAAGGGTTTTTTGTTATAACGCTTCGACACTAATATGAAAATATTTTGATTGGCGACCGAGAAACCGCCTATACATGCATTACAAATAGCGTGTTAGGAGGTGGGATTACTACCAATGGAAGTTAAGAAATTCAACTTCGAAAGGAGGGGCTAACATTCCTGTACTACAGTTTCCAAACAGTTTTTATTTTAACATAAATTTCTTGCATTAAACTTAATAATTTAAATACACCTGTAATTATAAAGTATGTATACTTATACAGTGTTATAATATTCATTTATTTTTATGTAAATATAACTTAAAATATGATGAAAACAGTTTGATATAAAAACACATAAATGTGACGTCACGTCAATCTTTTCAAAATTCTGGAGACCATAACTCGCTTATTAATAGGAATTTTTTCACCGGATTTTCATCAATAGTCTTAGTTTTCCTAATATTTTCAGATGAAATTATAAAAAAAAAATGGTGTAATCCCCCATTGAGCCTTTCTTCATAATTTTTTTGTATATAACATTTTTCTCTAGTCATTAGTTCGTCCATAAAAGCACTGGTTGCTTTAAAGGAAACACCTGTATATGTATATATAAATTTTAATAATAGAAAATTATCAATAGGCAAATGTTCTAAACATTGAATAGGAAAATAAAAAGCGTATAAATAAATGTTCATTCTTATGCTACAAATATAACATTTAGTAAAAAGAAAAACAAAAATAAATTGTCTGGTAATTTACAATAAAGAAAATTTAATAAATTTCGGTAATTTACGCTTTTTTTATCCCTATCCCTGTCTGCAATATTAAATATCTATCTTATTTTTGTGAAGACATGTGTTATTAAGGTAAAAGGATTTTTTTGCAATATTTTTTATAGGTACTTATTGTTACGTTTATTGCATAGAAACAAAAAAATATTTATACAGGTTATAGATTTTTTTAAACTGTAAATTTTAAATAAATAATGTGATGTACTTGTGTAATATTCAAAAAAAAAAATATTTTATACTCCCAGTGCACCCCTTGCATTACCGTCTGGAGTCAGTGCAGAAAAAAGGCACTCAGTTCGCACCAAGTTGGACGTTACAGTTTGATTCGAACACATTTGCTGTTTGCTGTTGCATGCGTGCGATGCAACCAAGAAACAACGATGCAACCGAGCAATGGAACACAACATTTGCACTCAGTGCGCATTAGTGAATCGAAATCGAAAACGATATAAGAAAGGTGGTGGTATTATAGTTGCTTGTATAAATAATTTCAATACTCCCAGCGTGTATCCCGGAGCGCATTGTCTGGTCCACTGTCCACTGTATTATTTGATCCAAGAGCAGAACTCTAACCGTCTGAACCGTACATTAATGAAAGGTCTTCGAGCGTTTTGTGAACCTCCATTTTCTGCGTCGTAAATAATATTTCGTGAAAAAGTTTGCTGGGATCGCAGGGCGGAAGTACGAAAGAAAATGACAAAGAGTTGTTTTCTCAAATTTATTAGATTCTAATAATTAAAGTAATAAGTTTAATTTTAATTATGTTAAAAATACGCTTTCCAATAATTAGCACTGACGTAGTTTTTGTTTAAACTTGATTTTTTCATTTGCTAGTGTTTTTTACTCACTTTCTTTAATCGTGTGCCTGCGAGCTTATAGGGCATTTCACAATACGTTCGTTAATAATGTCCATATCCCACTTATATCGTGTCATAAATAACTATCGTAAATTTTGTAGAAGTGTTTTTTTTTATTATTATTATTTTCATCTATTATCACTTTACTTTAAAATTTAAGTAAATGTACTTAAAACTTCGAGTCCCGTCCCATATCAGTAAGCCCACCCGCTTTAATTTCAATTTATTTAGTTAATATAAATGATACATATAATAACTAACGTAAATTATCGACAATTTTAATAAATATTATAGATATTTTATCGACATATAGCAGGATATGTTTTCTAAAATATTTTATTTTTAACGAAAAATGAAATAATGTTTGGTTTTGCCAACAATTCAAGAAAAACTGAAAAATATTTAAACAAATTTAAGTCATAAAATTGTTAGGTTTTCTTAAATAAAATGACCAAAAAAATTACAGTAGTAATTTACAATAAAACGATATTACGCAATATTATAAATTATAAATTATATTAGTTGTCATGAAAAATGAATTTTTAAAACCAAACAATATAATTTTACAAATATTTTCCCTGTAATGCTATGCTATTATTTTCTGTTATTCTAGTCTTAAGTAGAACAATCTTTTTTTTAAATTATGTACATTTGTGGAGACGTTTCTTCATAACGCAACAATGAAAATATATATTATATTATAAAAGGCATATTTTTTTATTTAAAATAATTCTATCTGTTCAATGAAATATAATGGTTTTGTAGTTATATGGGTATTTTTTTTAAATTACAATAAATATTGTATATTTGAACGCCTTTTAAATAAATGCAGTTTATTTGAAGTGATCATTTGTTGAACAAATTTTGTTCTTTTTCCCCACTGGATTCCTATACTTCCCTTCAAAACGTCACTAATATAATTAAAGTTACATTACTTATAAAATATTCTTGGTAGGTGCATAAATCCAGTGGTACAAATATTTTTATTTACTATTATCCTATTGTAGATTTGAGAATTAATAAAATCTATGTAAAAAGTATTAACATGATAAAACATTTCTACTCAATAATGCTCTAGTATGCACAACGTTATTTGGTAAATTGTAATAATTAGAAATTAGTGATAACAATATTATATAATAATATAAAACAAAAATACCTTTCATTTGTTTTGTTTTATTATTTTACGTTGTTATAGTAATATAATTTCATTTTCAAAATTTTCGTGTAGGTAGAAAATATAGTGGTAAGTTCAGGTTAACTCAAAGAAAACTTTTTATTATTCCAAGTTATTGCAGCAAATGTACAAGCTCTGACGTTGATATGAATTTATTTGGTAAGTACCTATGTATTTTATTTATAATAATAAAATATCTACCTACTTTTCCATCACTTCGTTGTAGATGGCGACTAGCAATAGGATACATTTATGTAAAATGAAATAGAAAAATAAATATATTATATTTCAATATATCCATTATAGAAACGCGAAATTATAAATAGCATTATCATAAATATTATTAATTCAGAAGGTAGGTAGGTACCATTAATAATTGATATGAAAATTCTGAGTTCAAAATAAGTTTTATTTATGTACATTTCATACAGTACAGTCTTTTTTATATTATCTATACACCCAGGGTCGGTCCTAGGTCAATTGACGCCCTGTTCGAGATTCTCGATGCGCCCTTATTTACTACATATATAATATAATTTAGTTTAGTGTCTATTAAATGAAACGTTTTGAAATATTTTTCCTCGTTCCAGCGCTCCCAAATTCTTCGCACCCTTTTCGGGGGAACAGGTCGAACACCTCACAGGAAATTATATAAAGTCTTATATGATACACCGTCGCATGCGGATAATAAAAGATATGTAATTTACTTAAAATGTAAGCCTGACTCACTTAAGTTTTGAATGAAGTTGTGGTATTCTGATTTGTTAAAGTGTGACATATGAAGTATGTATCTGGCACTATTTATATAATATTAAATATTATCGTTGCAAAATCTAAATTACATACATATACTATTTCAATAAAACACATTTTCTTGTTTATATCAATTGTTAATTGTTATTCGATTGTTGTTTGTTGCTATAGAAATTTTATTTTTCAGAAGAGCTGATGGTAAGTGTAAGCATTCAAATAATATTTAAGAAGAATATAACAAAAAAATTGAACAAAGTATCTGCTTCGAATAGAAAAGAAAAATAAATACTAAGCTTCAAATTATTATTTATATATAGCTCATGATTTATTTGAAGGAAATTAAGTGATCAACTAAAATGAAAATGAAAGTAATATGTCCAAAGACGATTTTGTCATTCAGTATTCATGAGAAAAGGTAAGAATTTAAAAAAAAAATATTTTAATGTAATAACAGAATTGACGTATTTATCAAATCTTTCAACAATGTGTATTACAATGATTAATTTAATTTATTACACATTATTATACATATATGTTGCTATAGTAATACATACAATTATTTTATTTTTGAAGAAAAGTAAATGCACAGTCTATGAACAATGAACATGTGCTAGTTTGCAGAGTAAAGACAAATTGCTGGTATTATTTGTTTAAATTTCAAGACAAAACTATAGAATAGAAGAGGGAATATTTTACTAATGAAAACTGAAATACAAATTTTGTGATGGAGCACTGAATTATGAAATATTTAATTTGTAGTCACTTTGACTGATTTACAGGTAAATATTTATTATATTATAAAATTATTATTATAATTATGTATTATATTTTAACCGTCAAGTGAAGGTGAAATAATTTCGAACAAGTATGTACCTACATGATTTTCTTCTTTCATTAGGAACTTATTTAAAAAAATATTTTAATTATGTAGGTACCTATATTATTTGTAAAGAAGTTGTATTAATACATTATTATAGGGTCTCGTGGTCATGTATCTGAGTATTTGGTCACGTATCTGGGAACCCGGGTTTATTTCATTTATTTTTTAAAATTATTTTGAATTTTAAATGCTACAAAAGAGACCCCTGTGTAGCACTTTCCACACCAGCAATGAGTGTCCGTGAGGTGACGTCTAATAAACGCCCACACATATTCGATGTGCGCCGTTTGGGGAGGTCAACAGTATTATATCCATTTTAATGAAACAATGAAAAATATTTGGTAAAATATAAAATATATATCATCATTACGCAGTGGCGTAACTAACGGGCCCGCAGGGACCGCGGCGCGGGCGGGCCCCGGGTCCGAAAGAGGCCCCAAGATGAATCTATTTAAATATATCATTTTTTTTTCATGCTATTACGGTAAGTTATTTTGATAATTATGTTGTTACATAATTACTCGCAATCCAAACCAATTGAATATGTATATCCTGTTTTATTTTCTTTTCGAAATCTAAAACCGCTTTAAAATACTTGGGGCGGGCCCCGAACTCTTTACGCCACTGTCATCACGGCATATTACCCATTTCTGAGTGTGCCACAATCTGCTTTATCGCAGATATCGGTAATGAAAATGATGATGACATATTTGTACCGTGCGGACGAGGAAAATAATAAAAAATAAATAAATAAAAAAAATATATATATAAAAAAATTATATTTATTATAAAAATAAATATAATTTATAAATTAACGTTAAATTTACCATAATGCTCTTTCACAATAATGCAATACAACAATACTTTTTACTTGTTGTATTTGATTATTTTACGTTGTTATAGTAATACATTTTTTAAAATAATACGTTGAAAGAATATAGTGAACATACAGTAAAAAGTTTGTATCCAGCTTATAACTACACTACTACACATATTAAATACTATTTGAATAATTTATACCCTTTAGAAGAAATTTAGAAATTTTGATGAAGTACACGTACATACATTTTTTTAAAAAGTACTTAAGGTAAGTGACTAATGATTTATAATTATAAAAGACTTTGCCATCACGTCATGGTTCATGGTGCACATGCACAATGATAGAATACTTTTAAGATCAGATGAAATAAAATTAAATAAAAACCGAGAGTACAAAAGTTTCTCGTTTTCGGGTAATGATTAGAGTTCCTTTTGTTTAGTAATGATATAGATTTGTGGCTCCCTTAATTGCATACGAGCAAGGTTGGCCCTTAGTTTGTCATAGTCAAAATACTTCAATTGAAATTCGATATATTCAGATATTTTTTTCCATCTATTTCGTTGTTATATCGTCAGCTGAATATTGATTCATGTCCATTTTTTTTTCATAATTCAGTTTAAACTTATAAGATAGAAAATAATTAAATAAGAACTTTTAAACCTCATTTTCTCGAATATAATATTCATATATATAATAATATAATAATAATATCTTTGGACAAACCAATTTTCAGCTGACGATATGGGCAATATTTAATTTTAAATTTAAATGGATGTAATTTCGATTTATATTTATTTTCCTTTCCTCTTATCTTTTAATTACTTCATTTATAATGTGATAATATTTAAAGATGCCGATGACAAAGGCTTATGTTGTGTGTTGCGAAGGCAAGTATAAATCATTATAGAAAATCAATTAATTTATATACAGAGAATAACAAATAGAAACAACAATGAATGTGGTGCATAATGACAATTGTTAAGTGTTGTTATGGAAATTGCAGATTAAATATTTTGAAATTGCATAAATGAATTTGTTACATCGGATTACAACATTAGATACCATTAAATTTAGCTGTTTTTTGGTTAATTTATATAAACGATATCTTTTCATCTAATGATTTTTTATGTTTCAGGTTTACATAAATGGGTATTTCGATGAAAATCCATCAGGACATACCTAAATATTAGTATGCAACGAACAATCACCTTTGTATCCTTAAAATGCATGTCTTTGTTAATATTAAAAGACGCCGATAACCACGGCGTCTCTGTTTATGTTTGTTTTAGGAAGACAAGTATAAAAGAAAATAAATTAATTAATATGTAGAAAATAACAAATAGGAACAACAATTAATGTGGTGCTTAGTGACAATTGTTAAGTGTTGTTATGGAAATTGCGGACTAAATATTTGATGAAATTCTCACTTTGTACGGGTTCTTTATGTACATATTTTGTTAAGATGAGACATATATGTGAAACAGCAGATGATGTATTTATAATCTCGAACTAGTCGAACTGTTATAATATGGAAACTATGAAAAGGACCAAAATATGTATGTTGGAGTTGGTTGAATGAAGACTACAATGGCAATGTCTTGAAAACAAAAAAAAATGTTTTTTTTTTGTAATGCAATAAGAATAAGTGAGACTTTCTCCAAATACAGGTAAGTTATTTTATATTTTTTATTTCGGATACGGTTATTCGCTACCGAAAATCTGTCACTATAATATGTTCTTATGTATGAATGCGATGATGATTATGGACAAAGCGAAAGAAGAATAATGTTCAGAGTGAAGTGAGTCAGCTGAGCACTTCCTCTTATTCTTATCCATTTTCTTATTGTTGTTACTGTTTTCGGGTTTTTGTTAACCCACTAAGTGGGACACGCGTGATTTTATGTTATGTATGTATTTATGTATGTATGTATGTATGTATGTATGTATGTATGTATGTATGTGCAAATATGAATATGTAAATGTTGTACTTATTTTAAATTGACAATTTTATTTAAATAATTAATCTCTGGATAACTTTTAGACGTCAGAAAAAATTGTAACGTTGATATACATACATTTAAATTGGTAGGTGTACTTAAGGTAATTATGACATATAGCCCGACTCACAAAAAAGGTTAAGCTAATCCAGATTTTTGGATTAACGAATTTTACTCTAATTTTGACAGTTTATGTCTTAAAATATAGTCTAAACTAGTCCTAGTACCTATCTACCTTTGTAATAATATTTTGAAGATTAAATTTTAAATACCGGAATGGAATAGAAATCACTAATCCAAAGATCAGGATTAGCTTAAACTTTTTTGTAAATCGGGCTGATAGTGTATAGCGAATGTCATTTATTTACATAAAAAGGGGCCGATGACTACGGCGTCTTTGTTAATTTTTGTTTTGTTTTAGGAAGACAACTATAAGTTACTTATCAAAGATAATAAAATAATTTATATACAGAGAATAACAAATAGGAACAACAATTAATATGGTTCGTAATGTCAATTGTTAAGTGTAGTTATGGAAATTGCAGACTAAATATTCTGAATTCACATAAATGAAGTTCTCACATTGTATTCATATATTAACAAACAAGTACGGGTAAATATATGCCCATACTATTTAATTAAGTTGAGACCTAGGTGAGATATACCGATTAATCTGCAAGCGATAAATAACCCCCTTTTTTTATACAACTAATATGATACCGACCTATATTTTCAATATGAACAAAATATTTCGGTCGAATTGTGATTACAATGGCAATTTTAAGTAACTTGTTATATTAACGTAGTGAATATATGGAGAATGTTAACTTATGTTACATGTCTGTAAAATGATGTGAATTATTCTTTAGGTGAGTAAATATTTCCCTTATGTTCATATAAAAAATAAAACATTAGATACCGATAAATTTAGCAGTTTTCTGAATAATTTATCTAAAACGGTGTCTTTTCCTGTAATGAAAATTTATATATGTTTCAGATTTGTATATAAAATAAGTAAGTATGATATACATAGGTATTTCGGCGACAAATCCAAGAAATAAATATGTATGTCGCAGGGATGGAAGAAAATTAGTTTTAATAAATACGTAAGAGTTTCACAAAAACCTAACTAAAACCTAACCTAACTTCTAGGGATTTGATGAAACAACTATTTTAGTCATATCCCAGCGACATAATGCCATTAAGAGATTCATATGGAACGAAACGAACGTATATCCTCGTATCCTTATAATGAATGTCATTGTTAATTTTAAAAGACACCGATGACCACGGCGTTTTGTTTTGTTTTAGGAAGGCAATGACGAATCATAAAGGGAAAAAGAAAATAAATTAATTCATATACAAATAATAGGAACAACAATTAATATGGTGCATAGTGACAATTGTTAAGTGTTGTTATGGAAATTACTAAATATGATGAAATTCTCACTTTGTACGGATTAATTTATGTACACATATTTGTTAAGTTGAGGTATACTGATGAACTGCAGCCGATATACAATCTCCAACTTATATAATTTGGTATCTTTTAAAAGGAACAAAATATGTATGTTGATAAGATAAAATGGAGACTACAATGGGAATGTCTTGAGACTAAAAGAAATGTTCTTTTTTCTTTTGTAATGCAGTGAGTCTTTCTTCAAATACAGGTAAGTTATTTTCTTTCTTTAATTTTAATTTAATAATTTTTATATTTTTTTATTTGAATATTATTTATCAATAATTTTTTAAGAGGAATATCGTAAATTATATATAAATCAATGCTTAATAATTTGAAACAGTTTAATCTGACTGAATTACAAAGTGTGCAAATTTAAATATATTTAACATAGTGAGCAACTTTGCAGTAGCAGTGTTTTTAATGAAACTCAAATACTTCTTACTTGCTCAAAATGATCGTGAAATCGATTTATGCGACTTAAGAATTTCATTTTGAGTATGTAGGTACATTTCGATTTGAGCTGATTTTTGTTCTAATTTTGACTTAAATTTACGAAGTAATTACTATAAATTTTTCAAATACCTAACTTCCAAATTCAAGTATCCCTACTTCTTCTATATAGTCTTCTTATAGTTCAAGCGTCTGACCATCCCTACACTATGGCGTTTGATCACTTTCTACTTGATGATTGCATACTTTATAACCACCGTTTATTAGCTTTTTCCTCTTGGATTTTGATCACGAACTCTTCTTAACAACTTAACATCCTATTACTGTCCGTTCTTGATATGAGTACTTTCCAATTTCGTCTTCTCGTTTTAGTAAATCAGATTTTATCGCTTGCTTAAGTTATATTGTTCTCTTTCAGTTTTATTACATAGTCTGTATCTTCGAGTTTTTCCTACTGTAGTTCTTAAGGTAGACATTTCTGTTTTTTTCATTTTCAGTTCAGGTTTCTACACTTTACCTACACAGAAAAAAATAAATTAGATATACTAATTAAATTGTAGTAAAATCAGCTAAACAAGTTCTTTATTTTTCAGTCTACTAATATGATTCATTAAATGAACTGATTTAGTTAAATTTTCTAAAATTATAGTATCAAAATAAAATAAAATTAAATAGAAAATTAGATGAAATGACTACATTTATATCGAAATAAGTATTGAACTAAACATAAATCACGAATGGCTGCAAGAACTTCTTGACTGGAAAGGTGATGAAGGAAAGAAAAATTACTGGATTTCAGTCAATATAAAATATATTTTCCGCCTCTACCGGTTTCGACACCTCATGTAGCTCCTGAAGAAGACACATGAGGTGTCGAAACCGGTAGAGGCGGAAAATATATTTTATATTGACTGAAATCCAGTAATTTTTCTTTGCTTCATAAATCACGAAATTAACAAAAGAAATATTTAAATTTACTAAATCGGTAGATAAGTTACCAAAAATTGCAGTGAAACCAAAATATGTATAATAAAATAAAATAAGTAATTAAAATAAAAACTTGCATATTTAAATTAACAATTGTTTACAAAATATTTATCTATTTCAGATTAGTTAAAATTCTAAAGTTAGTTTCATAAATTATACTAAAATATTAGACATATTGCCTAAAAAAATAATATCAATTGAAATTTATTTTTAGATAATTTATTTTCCTTCATTCTTATTTGTTGTCGTAAAACTATTATTCATTTTAAATCTAAATGGAATGTAATTTCGAAATTTGATTTTTTTCTTTTTGATGATATTATTGTTTTCATATATTCCTTTTATTTCATTTACTACGAAACAAACTTTCTCGAAATTGGTTTAAAGTTTTTTCTTGTTCACATTCTTGTTCGTATTTTACTACCATTATTTGAGACAACGATAAAGATGATTGTCATTTCGTTTTCGTATTATGTTGGACAACGAACTTGGTTTCTTACATGTGCTGCTATGATATAAAGAGTAATCTTGGCCTCCTACGTGTACTACTCTTGTAAGAGAGCATACTTGGTCTTCTACATGTAACTCATGATAGTTTGAGAGCAAATCGCTTCCTGCATGTCCACATGATAGTACCTACTAACTCGTCTCATGCATGTAGTACATCCGGTAGTTCCAAGCAAACTCTTCATCAGCACATCATAGTTTAATAGTATTAACGTAAGTTTCCTCCAGCAAGTAGTACATGTGAACCTTTGTATGTGGATGGATATAAATAATACATGTCATATTTCTTTTATTACTTATTCTGAAAATTCTGATTTATTCAATTTATCTTCTACATATATTATTTTTTTAGACGACCATTGTGATAAGTATGACATATCAACGTAGTATCCAAACACTGAAACCTGAACTTATGACATAAGTGTTACGATATATTTCATTTCGTAATAGTTGACACGGTTGCTAGGTTACTATGTCATTATTTTCTGGCTATATGTATACAAAATTCATTTGTCAGCTGTCCGTACCTTTGAACCCAAATTTCAGTTTTGTAAAAAAAGTAAAATTTGTTTATGCTCGTCTAAAAAATAATGTTCATAACTTGTATGAAATACAAATATCTTAACTCGTGTGTATTGACTTGCACTCCGCTACGCGTCGTGCGTCAATTTACACTCGCATGATATTTGGTATTTTTCATAACTTGTTACGAAAATAGCTATATTTGGTGAGTTGATGCTAAGATGGGTAAAAATAGTTATTTAACTATAAGTATGTTAATGATGGTGATTAATTGTCGAAATTATTAATCCCCAATTAACACACTGTTAGTTACAATATTTTTCAGTTGACTGTATTTTACTGAATTGTAAAATCTAATTTTATTCCATAACAAAAAAATTTGACACAAGTCTGTGTGTTTATGTGCTCGTGTTTATGATTGACAATTGTTTAGCAATGGTATCTATGGTTAGGTACGTACTAAAATCGTTTATTAATAAAAAATCTTGCATTAATAGGGGACATTAATGAATGATTTCCTATATATTAATATAACCTACTAATACACGGTCAACTGAAATATATATTTTTCGGACGACTTACGAGAAAAACTAGTATAGCTCCATAAAGATTGTGTGAGACAGTGCAATATTTCAAAAATTTTAAAAATCAGTAAAAGTGGTGCATCAAAGTTTTCGAAAAAAAAATTCTCATTAAGGAAGTGTTAAAACTAATATAAGTCAGTCGTTTAAGAAAACCAGTGTTAGAATTGACAAAATTATTCGGCTTCTATCCATAAGTGATCCTACTTTATCATCAAAAATTCGGGAACAATTTGATGTAGATTTGAGTGATTGCACTGTGATACGACTGTGTGATGTAGGATTACTAGGAAAAATAGCCGTTAAGAAACCTCTACTACCAAAGAAAAATAGGAAGGCCCGAATTGCATTTGCTGAGGCAAAATGGATACTGTCCTTTGGAGCGATGAAAGCAAGTTCAAAATATTTAATTTCGACGGAAGTCAATATGTTAGACATCCAGTAGGTAAGAGGTATGATTATAAATACCAAATACCGACAGTAAAACTTTGAGGAGGTAATGTCATGGTGTGGGAACAGGTTACCTATACCATCGTAACGTATAAGGTAGTATAAATAATCTGTGGTGTGGGTATGTTTTTCTTGCTCTGGTACGGCACCGATTGTAAGAATAGTACAAAAAATGGACCGTTTTTACTTCCTTCTACGAAGTAAAGGAAGTATTGTAATCGCGAAAAATTTCGGTTTCCAGATTTCAACGGAAATATCCATTTTGACCATCCCTGAATCCATTTTGACTAATTTCGTCGTGACGTCTGTACGTTCGTATCTCGCATAACTGAAAACCAGGAAGCCGTAGAAAATTAAAATTTTGTATTTAGGACTGCTGTAACATCTAGTTGTGCACCTCCCTTTTTGGTCATTACATAACTTTCGGAAGTGGTACTTTACTTGAAGCCTATAATAGATTTTAATGAAAAACTATATTAAAATACAATCCAAAACTTTTCAAATTTGGTATATAAGACTTTTATATCAATGGGAATAACATAATAGCTTTTAGTTAAAATGGTCTAACCGGAAGTGGTACTTTACTTGAAGGCTATAATCGATTTTAATGAAAAACTATATTAAAATATAATCCAAAACTTTTCTAATTTGGTATATAATACTTCTATATCAATGGGAATAACATAATAGATTTTGGTTAAAATAGTCTAACCGGAAGTGATACTTTACTTGAAGCTGTTATCAGTTTTTCTTGAAAAAAGGTGTTATTTTGATTTTAAAAATAAATGCTTCAAATAAAAGTTTTAGAGAATTGAATTCTGCGTCTAAAACAACAAATATGATTAAATTAGCTTTTTATATGAGCGAAATATGTAAATTTAAAAATTATGTACTTTTTGGTTTTTGTAATTAAGTTTGCTATGGATTAAGATAAAAAATAACAAAAAAATAAAGAATTTACAGCCCGATTCACAAAAAAGTTTAAGCTAATCCTCATTTTTGGATTAGCTAATTCTACTCTAATTTTGACAGTTTATATTTATTTTATTTATTTATTATTCTAATCACTCAACAGGAAGCAAGTTCCCAATTATAGAGGATTAATACACATAAAATTGTACAAACGGTAGCACAAAATATAGACTAACAATACATTTACATGAGAAAATACAAGACAGTCACACAGATATAGTTATTAATAAATTGATATAATTTAAAATACAGCAGAGATTCAGCAAGCAACCAGGTAAAGTTTTTTCCTAAATTTAGACAGCGAATCAGCGAAAATATCGGGTTCAACAATTTTTTTACAAATATTGTCATATATATTACACAACTGCCTAATAGGAGATTTAAGTTCTTAATTTGTTCGTGGAGTGTTATAAATAAATAATGAGTTATCTTAAAATATAGTCTAATCTATTCTTAGTATCTACCTTTATTGATAATATCATGAAAATTAAATTTTAAATACCGGAATAGAATAGAATTCACTAATCCAAAAATGAGGATTAGCTTAAACTTTTTTGTGAATCGGGCTATTAATGTTTATGTCAAATTATGTCAAATACGTGCAATTTTATGATTGGGTCTGCTATAATACATATTTTAATTATTAACAAAATATGTATAGTTTAACAGGCGTACAAGGAAGTCATGTGGTGTCCACATCAGATATTTTATATAGGGATATACTGGAGAAGAAAATGCTACCATTTACTAAAGATGAAATGCCTTTACGTTGGCGTTTTGAGCAGAATAACGATTCAGAGCATTCATCGAAGTTTCTTAAAGAATGGTTTTTAGATAAAAATTGATGTTTTAAAATGGCCTTCTCAATTTCCAAACTTAAATTCTTTAGAACATCCTTTGGATTATTTGGATCGACAAATACGGAAAAAAATATGATAAATTCAAATGAATTGTGGGAGTCACTAAAAGATTAATGGCAGAAGATTCCTGCAGACATATTAAGGAAATTAGTGGACTCGATGCCAAGCTGTATGTACTGCAAATGGTTATGCAACAAAATGCTAATTATTTTTTATTTATTACTAAATAATGGAATTTGTTCCTATATATTTGTCCAAAGGGTTTTCTTTAAATACAGGTATTGTTATTAAATATTTATTAAATGTGAAATATTCTTTAATAAATCTGTTATATATGATATACTATTATTTATGTCATCCACAGAAATATTAACTAAAATTACATCATGAAAATAAAAAAGTTTGTTCGCCACTGTATATCTGAGAAAAAAAGGCATTTTAGAACCTCTGGCATGATCTATAAATTGGGTAATCATGACCATTCTCTGAGAAAAAGCTGTTAGAACGTCTGGCATGGTTTACTTGTTGGATATTCTAAACCAGGAGATATAATTGGAAATATGAGGAGCTGCACTTTTTGTGGACAAGGGGGTGGTTGTAGGGTAATTTTTTTTTTGAGCTCAAGGTCAAATACCTGTACATTGAAACAAATTTTTTCATGGAATGAGCATTTGGAGGTATATCGCCTTTTCATGAGAGAAGGTATGGGATGTTAGGTATTCTGTTATAGTCTATTTGCTGATTATTGGTTATTCTCAGAGAAAAAAAAAACTGTTAAGACCTCTGGCCTGGTTTACATGTTGAGTAATCCTAACAAATCACTGAGAAGGAACGGACTGTTAGGTCTTCTGTTATAGTTTGTATGTTGATTATTGATCATTCTCAGAGAAAAAAAAGAACTGTTAGGACCTCTGGCATGGTTTACATATTGAGTAATCCTAACAAATCACTGAGAAGGAACGGACTGTTAGGCCTTCTGTTATAGTTTATATGTTGAATACTGATTATTCTCAGAGAAAAAAAAATAACTTTGGACCTCTGGCATGGTTTACATGTTGAGTAATCCTAACAAATCACTGAAAAGGAACGGACTGTTAGCTCTTCTGTTATAGTTTATATGTTGAATATTGATCATTCTCAGAGAAAAAAAAAGAACTGTTTGGACCTCTGGCATGGTTTACATGTTGAGTAATCCTATCAAATCACTGAGAAAGAACGGACTGTTAGGTCTTCTGTTATAGTTTATATGTTGATTATTGATCATTCTCAGAGAAAAAAAATAACTGTATGGACCTCTGGCATGGTTTACATGTTGAGTAATCCTAACAAATCACTGAGAAGGAACGGACTGTTAGGCCTTCTGTTATAGTTTATATGTTGAATACTGATTATTCTCAGAGAAAAAAAAATAACTTTGGACCTCTGGCATGGTTTACATGTTGAGTAATCCTAACAAATCACTGAAAAGGAACGGACTGTTAGCTCTTCTGTTATAGTTTATATGTTGAATATTGATCATTCTCAGAGAAAAAAAAGAACTGTTTGGACCTCTGGCATGGTTTACATGTTGAGTAATCCTAACAAATCACTGAGAAGGAACGGTCTGTTAGGCCTTCTGTTATAGTTTATATGTTGAATACTGATTATTCTCAGAGATAAAAAAAAACTGTTAGGACCTCTGGCATGGTTTACATGTTGAGTAATCCTAACAAATCACTGAAAAGGAACGGACTGTTAGCTCTTCTGTTATAGTTTATATGTTGAATATTGATCATTCTCAGAGAAAAAAAAGAACTGTTTGGACCTCTGGCATGGTTTACATGTTGAGTAATCCTAACAAATCACTGAGAAGGAACGGACTCTTAGGTCTTCTGTTATAGTTTGTATGTTGAATATTGATCATATTCAGAGAAAAAAATAACTGTTTGGACCTCTGGCATGGTTTACATGTAGAGTAATCCTAACGAATCACTGAGATGGAACGGACTGTTAGGTCTTCTCTTATAGTTTGTATGTTGAATATTGATCATTCTCAGAGAAAAAAAAGAACTGTTTGGACCTCTGGCATGGTTTACGTGTTGAGTAATTCTAACAAATCACTGAGAAGGAACGGACTGTTAGGTCTTCTGTTATAGTTTGTATGTTGAATATTGATCATTCTCAGAGAAAAAAAATTACTGTTTGGACCTCTGGCATGGTTTACATGTTGAGTAATTCTAACAAATCTCTGAGAAGGAACGGACTGTTAGGTCTTCTGTTATAGTTTATACGTTGAATACTGATCATTCTCAGAGAAAAAAAAGAACTGTTAGGACATCTGGCATCGTTTACATGTTGAGTAATCCTGACAAATCACTGAGAAGGAACGGACTGTTAGGTCTTCTCTTATAGTTTGTATGTTGAATATTGATCATTCTCAGAGAAAAAAAAGAACTGTTTGGACCTCTGGCATGGTTTACGTGTTGAGTAATTCTAACAAATCACTGAGAAGGAACGGACTGTTAGGTCTTCTGTTATAGTTTGTATGTTGATTATTGATCTTTCTCAGGGAAAAAAATAACTGTTTGGACCTCTGGCATGGTTTACATGTTGAGTAATCCTAACAAATCTCTGAGAAGGAACGGACTGTTACGTCTTCTGTTATAGTTTATATGTTGGATATTGTTTATTCTCAGAGAGAAAAAAAAGAACTGTTAGGACCTCTGGCATGGTTTACATGTTGAGTAATCCTAACAAATCACTGAGAAGGAACGGACTGTTAGGTCTTCTGTTATAGTTTGTATGTTGATTATTGATCTTTCTCAGGGAAAAAAAGAACTGTTGTTGGGATTATTCAACATGTAAACCATGCCAGAGGTCTCTCTGGCATGGTTTACATGTTGAATAATCCCAACAAATCACTGAGAAGAAACGGAGTGTTCGGTCTTCTGTTATACATTGTATGTTGAATATTGATCATTCTCAGAGAAATAAAGAACTGTTAGGACATCTGGCATGGTTTACATGTTGAGTAATCCTAACAAACCACTGAGAAGGAACGGAGTGTTAGGTCTTCTGTTATACTTTGTATGTTGAATATTGATCATTCTCAGAGAAAAAAAAATAACTGTTAGGACCTCTGGCATGGTTTACATGTTGAGTAATCCTAACAAATCACTGAAAAGGAACGAACTGTTAGGTCTTCTGTTATAGTTTGTATGTTGAATATTGATCATTCTCAGAGAAAAAAAAGAACTGTTAGGATCTCTGGCATGATTTACATATTGGGTAATCCTAAAAAATCACTGAGAAGGAACGGTCTGTTAGGTCTTCTGTTATAGTTTATATGTTGATTATTGTTCATTCTCAGAGAAAAAAAAGTACTGTTAGGACCTCTGGCATGGTTTACATGTTGAGTAATCCTAACAAATCACTGAGAAGGAACGGACTCTTAGGTCTTCTGTTATAGTTTGTATGTTGAATATTGATCATATTCAGAGAAAAAAATAACTGTTTGGACCTCTGGCATGGTTTACATGTTGGGTAATCCTAAAAAATCACTGAGAAGACACGGACTGTTAGGTCTTCTGTTATAGTTTGTATATTGATTATTGATATTTCTCTGAGAAAAAAAAGAACTGTTAGGACCTGTGGCATGGTTTACATGTTGAGTAATCCTAACAAATCACTGAGAAGCAACGGACTGTTAGGTCTTCTGTTATAGTTTGTATGTTGAATATTGATCATTCTCAGAGAAAAAAATTACTTTTTGGACCTCTGGCATGGTTTACATGTTGAGTAATTCTAACAAATCTCTGAGAAGGAACGGACTGTTAGGTCTTCTGTTATAGTTTATACGTTGAATACTGATCATTCTCAGAGAAAAAAACTGTTAGGACCTCTGGCATCGTTTACATGTTGAGTAATCCTAACAAATCACTGAGAAGGAACGGACTGTTAGGTCTTCTGTTATAGTTTGTATGTTGAATATTGTTTATTCTCAAAGAAAAAAAAAAGAACTGTTAGGACCTCTGGCATGGTTTACATGTTGAGTAATCCTAACAAATCACTGAGAAGGAACGGACTGTTAGGTCTTATGTTAAGTTTATATGTTGATTATTGATCATTGTCAGGGAAAAAAAAGATCTGTTAGGAGCTCTGGCATGGTTTACATATTGAGTAATCCTAACAAATCACTGAGAAGGAACGGAGTGTTAGGTCTTCTGTTATACTTTGTATGTTGAATATTGATCATTCTCAGAGAAAAAAAAGAACAGTTAGGACCTCTGGCATGGTTTACATGTTGAGTAATCCTAAACAAATTACTGAGAAGGAGCGGACTGTTAGGTCTTCTGTTATAGTTTGTATGTTGAATATTGATCATTCTCAGAGAAAAAAAAGAACTATTTGGACCTCTGGCATGGTTTACATGTTGAGTAATCCTAACAAATCACTGAGAAGGAACGAACTGTTAGGTCTTCTGTTATAGTTTGTATGTTGAATATTAGTCATTCTCAGAGAAAAAAAAGAACTGTTTGGACCTCTGGCATATTTTACATGTTCAGTAATCCTAAAAAATCACTGAGAAGGAACGGACTGTTAGGTCTTCTTTTATAGTTTATATGTTGAAATTTGATGATTCTCAGAGAAAAAAAAATAACTGTTAGGACTAGGAATGGTTTATATGTTGGGTAATCCTAATAATCACTGAGAATGAGCGGACTGTTAGGGCTTCTGTTATAGTTTGCATGTTGATTATTGATCATTCTCAGAGAAAAAAAAATGTTAGGACCTCTGGCATGGTTTACATGTTGAGTAATCCTAACAAATCACTGAGAAGGATCGGACTGTTAGGTCTTCTGTTATAGTTTATATGTTGAATATTGATCACTCTCAGAGTAAAAAAAAGAAATGTTAGGACCTTTAGCATAGTTTACATGTTGAGTAATCCTAACAAATCACCGAGAAGGAATGGACTGTTAGGACTTCTCTTATAGTTTATATGTTGAATATTAATCATTCTCAGAGAAAAAAAGAGCTGTAATGTCCCGGCATCTAGCCGCTATATCTTTATTGTTACTCTTTAATATAAATACTTGGCGCTGGTCGTCAAGAAAATGTTTTGTAAATATTATATTAATGATTTTTGTTATGTCAATATAGAAATAAATTTCTTCCGTCTTTTTCATATTTTATAGTTCTACAATTTATGTTTAATATATTTTTACATTGGTGACCCCGAGCTAACTACTCGCACTTTACTTTTTTAACAAATGCCTTTGTCGGAAGTCAGGACTTCGACGGAGGGCAGTGCAGTTCAAGTATCCGCCCTTTCATCTTCGTTTAAAATACCTGAATTCTGGCCCGCTGATCCCGAATTACGGTTCTCACAGCTGGAAGCTATATTCGTTTCTCAAAGGATAACTAGTGAGTTCTCGAAGTTTCACAAGCTCATTGGTGCCTTAAGTCCACAATATGCTAAGGAAGTTAGGGATATCATAGTTGCACCTCCAGACGATACTCCGTACACAACCATCAAGAATGCCTTAATTCAGCGAATCGGCTCGTCTGAGAAAGAAAAATTACAGCAATTATTAAATCTAACTTTTGATGGAGACATGAAACCTACACAAATTCTACGTTTCATGAAGCAGCTAATCGGCACTAAATCTCTGGATAACACAATTCTTGAAGAACTTTTCCTCCAAAAGTTGCCAACCAATACACAGGTTATTCTTTCTTCGTTAGTCAACTCTTCTTTAGAAGAAAAGGCAGAAGTTGCTGATAAGATTGCAAGCATTAACCAACCTTCGGTTTCTTCAATCAATCAAGACTTGGTTACTCTACAAAAGTTATCACAGGAATTAAAAGAACTTAAACATCAAGTTACTGCTCTAGCACCTAAATCATCTTCACTCTGTTGGTACCATTTCAACTTCGGAGCCAAGGCGAAGAAATGTGTTCCCCCTTGTCAAGGAAAATTTATTGATAATTCAAAGGTGATTCGCAATCAATATTGTAATAATTCGTTTTTTGAAAAAAAACTATCATTACCATCAATTTCCAGCAATAATTTCGTTACTTCATCTTCACGTCTTCTTTATTTGACGGACAAGATCTCGGGACATCGCTTCCTAGTGGATTCCGGAGCAGAAGTAAGTGTTCTCAGGGTTTCATTATGTGAAAGACGATCAAAACAAAATTTAACTTTACAAGCTGCTAATAATTCTTTAATCCAAACCTATGGGACAAAAAATTTGACTTTAGATTTTGGTTTGGAAAATAAATTTAGTTGGAAATTTATTGTAGCGAATGTCAAACATTTAATTATCGGTGCTGATTTTCTTAAACATTATAAATTATTAATTGACTTAAGTTCCAATCGTGTTATTCAAAATTCCCAAATTAACATCATTATTTCTGAATCAACACAAAATAATTCTGTTCCAGTTAACTCAAATAAAACTTATACGTCAGATGATGTTTCATTACTTTTATCGAAATTTCCTACTTTGACAAATCAGTTCAATCCACAACGCAGAATTTCTCATAATGTTAAACATTCTATTATTACTAATAGTTCTCCTGTATTTGCACGCCCTAGACGTTTTGCACCAGATAAGTTACAAATTGCAAAAAGGGAATTTGATAAAATGTTAAAGATGGGAATGATCCGTCCATCGTCCAGTAACTGGGTCTCACCTTTACATTTAGTTAAAAAGAAAGAGGCCGGGGAATGGCGACCTTGCGGTGATTATCGCGCCTTGAACGCTATTACTATCCCAGATAGGTACCCAATTCCCCATATTCAGGATTTTACATCCAATTTACATGGTAAAATCATATTCTCCAAATTAGACTTAGTTAAAGCCTATAATCAGTTGCCTATGGACGAAGAATCAATTTCTAAAACTGCAATCATTACCCCTTTTGGTTTATTTGAATATCTAGTCATGCCTTTTGGTTTGCGTAATAGTGCACAGACCTTTCAACGTTTTATCAATGAAGTAACAAAAGGTTTAGATTTCTGTTTCGCTTATATTGACGACATTCTCATAGCCAGTGAATCCCGTGAAATACATTTACAACACCTGAATACAATTTTTGACAGACTTAAACAATATGACATTTTAATCAATAAAAACAAATGTCAATTTTGTGTCAAAGAAATCGAATTTCTTGGACATAAAATTTCTTCAAAGGGTATAGAACCTCTAAAAGACAAAATTGATGCTATTTTAAATTTTCCTTTACCCAATTCTCAACGGAAATTAAGGGAATTTTTAGGTTTAATTAATTTTTACCATCGTTTCATTTCAAACTGTGCAAATATTTTACAACCAATAAACAACCTTTTAACTAATAAGCCCAATAGTTCTATAGAAATTTCTTGGTCTCGAGAAGCCAAAACTGCTTTCCACCAAATTAAGCACAAACTGGCTAATAATATGACACTTTCTTTTCCGAAACATAACGCCAAAACATCCATAATGGTAGACGCCTCTGACACTGGTATTGGGGCTACTTTACAACAATTTATAAACAATAACTGGGTACCTATAGCATTCCACTCTAGAGCTTTATCTTCAGCTGAAAAGAAATACAGCACGTTTGGCCGAGAGCTATTAGCAATTTACTCAGCTGTCAAAAAATTTCGTTATTTTATTGAAGGTAGAAATTTTACAATTTTTACAGATCACAAACCTTTAACTTACATTTCAAAGAAAATATCTGACACTTATTCACCTCGAGAAATTAGACACCTCGATTTCATACTTCAATTCACGAATGACATTAAACACATCTCCGGCAAGGACAACGCAGTAGCTGACGCACTATCTAGAATACATGCTTTACATTTAAATGCTAGCATTAATTATTCTAACATAGCTTCAGCACAACAACAAGATAGTCAACTGAAAATGTTAATACAGTCAAGTAAAACCAATTTACAATTTTAAAATATCAAAATTCCAGATTCCAACCTTACCTTGTCATGTGACATTTCGAGGGGAACTTCCAGACCATATATTCCAAAACAATTCCGTCAACAAATATTCAATCTTTTACATTCACTTTCTCATCCTGGAATTAAAGCAACCATTAAGTTAATTGGCTCTAAATTTGTTTGGCTTGGCATGAATAAAGATATTCAAAATTGGGTAAAAAGTTGTCTAACTTGTCAATCGTCAAAAGTAACTAAACATACCAAGTCTGTAATTACCCCTTGTTCTCAACCAAATTTCCGTTTTGAAAAGGTTCATATCGATTTAGTACATCTCCCTCTTTCAAATGGTTATTCTAGTGTTCTAACATGTATTGATCATTTTTCCCGTTGGCCCGAAGTCGTGCTTGTCAAAGATTGCACCGCAGAAACAGTGTCTAAGGCTTTTGTTACTACATGACTGTCTAGATTCGGCTGCCCATTTGTCATTACTACGGATAGGGGTAAACAGTTTAAATCTGCTCTATTTAGAAATTTATTATCACTATTGGGAACTAAACACATAAAAACAACGGCTTATCACCCTCAAGCGAACGGATTGATCGAAAGATTCCATCGGCAACTAAAAACTTCCTTAAAAACTTACAACAATCCTTCAGAATGGTATAATTATCTACCTCTTGTTTTATTAGGCTTACGCACAGCATACAAAGAGCCCATTAAATGTTCTTCGGCCGAACTGGTTTACGGAACTTCCCTACGCGTGCCAGGAGAAGTTCCAAAACAAACAAAAATATTACCAGATTCAGAAATACCTTTTTATTTGCAACAACTAAAAGATTACATCAACAAATTTTCTTTCAGCTTTCCGAAAATTAATTCTCAAAAGTATTACGTCAACCCAGACCTATTTCGTACTTCGCATGTTTTCGTAAAAAACAATGCAATAGGTCCTCCTTTACAAAAACCTTACGACGGCCCGTTCAAGGTCGTGTAACGTTACAATAAATTTTTTTAAATTATTCTAAATGAAAAATTAGAAACAATTTCCATCGATCGCCTAAAACCAGCTTACTTTAATAGCTCGATTAGTTCTTTCACATTAAACCCTTAGGCCACTTATTTCTAATCCTTTTTCTAGGGGAGGAATAATGTAATGTCCCGGCATCTAGCCGCTTTATCTTTATTGTTACTCTTTAATACAAATACTTGGCGCTGGTCGTCAAGAAAATGTTTTGTAAATATTATATCAATGATTTTTGTTATGTCAATGTAGAAATAAATTTCTTCCGTCTTTTTCATATTTTATAGTTCTACAATTTAAGTTTAATATATTTTTACAGAGCTGTTTGGACCTCTGGCATGGTTTACAATCCTAACAAATCACTGAGAAGGAACGGACTGTTAGGTCTTATGTTATAGTTTATATGTTGAATATTGATCTCTCAGAGAAAAAAAAATAACTGTTAGGACTTCTGGCAAGGTTTACATGTTGGGTTATCCTAACAAATCACTGAGAAAGTACGGACTGTTAGGTCTTCTGTTATAGTTTATATGTTGATTATTGATCATTCTCAGAGAAAATAAATAACTGTTTGGACCTCTGGCATGGTTTACATGTTGAGTAATCCTAACAAATCTCTGAGAAGGAACGGACTGTTAGGTCTTCTGTTATAGTTTATATGTTGAATATTGTTTATTCTCAGAGAGAAAAAAAGAACTGTTAGGACCTCTGGCATGGTTTACATGTTGAGTAATCCTAACAAATCACTGAGAAGGAACGGACTGTTAGGTCTTCTGTTATAGTTTGTATGTTGATTATTGATCTTTCTCAGGGAAAAAAAGAACTGTTAAGACCTCTGGCATGGTTTACATGTTGAGTAATCCCAACAAATCACAGAGAAGGAACGGAGTGTTCGGTCTTCTGTTATACATTGTATGTTGAATATTGATCATTCTCAGAGAAAAAAAAGAACTGTTAGGACATCTGGCATGGTTTACATGTTGAGTAATCCTAACAAACCACTGAGAAGGAACGGAGTATTAGGTCTTCTGTTATACTTTGTATGTTGAATATTGATTATTCTCAGAGAAAAAAAATAACTGTTAGGACCTCTGGCATGGTTTACATGTTGAGTAATCCTAACAAATCACTGAGAAGGAACGAACTGTTAGGTCTTCTGTTATAGTTTGTATGTTGAATATTGATCATTCTCAGAGAAAAAAAAGAACTGTTAGGATCTCTGGCATGATTTACATATTGGGTAATCCTAAAAAATCACTGAGAAGAACCGGACTGTTAGGTCTTCTGTTATAGTTTGTATGTTGATTATTGTTCATTCTCAGAGAAAAAAAAAGTACTGTTAGGACCTCTGGCATGGTTTACATGTTGAGTAATCCTAACAAATCACTGAGAAGGAACGGACTGTTAGGTCTTCTGTTATAGTTTGTATGTTGAATATTGATCATTCTCAGAGAAAAAAATAACTGTTTGGACCTCTGGCATGGTTTACATGTTGGGTAATCCTAAAAAATCACTGAGAAGAAACGGATTGTTAGGTCTTCTGTTATAGTTTGTATGTTGAATATTGATCATTCTCAGAGAAAAAAAATAACTGTTTGGACCTCTGGCATGGTTTACATGTTGAGTAATTCTAACAAATCTCTGAGAAGGAACGGACTGTTAGGTCTTCTGTTATAGTTTATACGTTGAATATTGATCATTCTCAGAAAAAAAAGATTTGTTAGGACCTCTGGCATGGTTAACATGTTGAGTAATCCTAACAAATCACTGAGAAGGAGCAGACTGTTAGGTCTTCTGTTATAGTTTGTATGTTGAATATTGATCATTCTCAGAGAAAAATAGAACTGTTAGGACCTCTGGCATGGTTTACATGTTGAGTAATCCTAACAAATCACTGAGAAGGAACGGACTGTTAGGTCTTCTGTTATAGTATGTTGAATATTGATCATTCTCAGAGAAAAAAAAGAACTGTTTGGACTTCTGGCATGTTTTACATGTTCAGTAATCCTAAAAAATCACTGAGAAGGAACGGACTGTTAGGTCTTCTTTTATAGTTTATATGTTGAAAATTGATCATTCTCAGAGAAAAAAAAAATAACTGTTAGGACTTCTGGCATGGTTTACATGTTGGGTAATCCTAATAATCACTGAGAATGAACGGACTGTTAGGGCATCTGTTATAGTTTGCATATTGATTATTGATTATTCTTAGAGAAAAAAAAATGTTAGGACCTTTGGCATGGTTTACATGTTGAGTAATCCTAACAAATCACTGAGAAGGAACGGTCTGTTAGGTCTTATGTTATAGTTTATATGTTGAATATTGATCATTCTCAGAGAAAAAAATAACTGTTAGGACTTCTGGCAAGGTTTACATGTTGGGTTATCCTAACAAATCACTGAGAAAGTATGGAGTTAGGTCTTCTATTATAGTTTATATGTAGAATATTGATCATTCTCAGAGAAAAAAAATAACTGTTTGGATCTCTGGCATGGTTTACATGTTGAGTAATCCTAACAAATCTCTGAGAAGGAACGGACTGTTAGGTCTTCTGTTATAGTTTATATGTTGAATATTGTTTATTCTCAGAGAAAAGAAAAGAACTGTTAGGACCTCTGGCATGGTTTACATGTTGAGTAATCCTAACAAATCACTGAGAAGGAACGGACTGTTAGGTCTTCTGTTATAGTTTGTATGTTGAATATTGTTTATTCTCAAAGAAAAAAAAAGAACTGTTAGGACCTCTGGCATGGTTTACATGTTGAGTAATCCTAACAAATCACTGAGAAGGAACGGACTGATAGGTCTTCTGTTATAGTTTGTATGTTGATTATTGATCATTGTCAGGGAAAAAAAAGAACTGTTAGGACCTCTGGCATGGTTTACATGTTGAGTAATCCTAACAAATCACTGAGAAGGAGCGGACTGTTATGTCTTCTATTATAGTTTGTATGTTGAATATTGATCATTCTCAGAGAAAAATAGAACTGTTAGGACCTCTGGCATGGTTTACATGTTGAGTAATCCTAACAAATCACTGAGAAGGATCGGACTGTTAGGTCTTCTGTTATAGTTTATTTGTTGAATATTGATCATTCTCAGAGAAAAAAAAGAAATGTTAGGACCTTTAACATAGTTTACATGTTGAGTAATCCTAACAAATCACCGAGAAGGAATGGAGTGTTAGCACTTCTCTCATAGTTTATATGTTGAATATTAATCACTCTCAGAGAAGAAAAGAGCTGTTTTTACCTCTGGCATAGTTTACATGTTGAGTAATCCTAACAAATCACTGGGAAGGAACGGACTGTTAGGTCTTATGGTATAGTTTATATGTTGAATATTAATCATTCTCAGAGAAATAAATAACTGTTAGGACTTCTGGCAAGGTTTACATGTTGGGTTATCCTAGCAAATCACTGAGAGAGTACGGCCTGTTAGGTCTTCTGTTATAGTTTATATGTTGATTATTGATCATTCTCAGAGAAAAAAAATAACTGTTTGGACCTCTGGCATGGTTTACATGTTGAGTAATCCTAACAAATCTCTGAGAAGGAACGGACTGTTAGGTCTTCTGTTATAGTTTATATGTTGAATATTGATCATTCTCAGAGAAAAAAAAGAACTGTTAGGACATCTGGCATGGTTTACATGTTGAGTAATCCTAACAAACCACTGAGAAGGAACGGAGTGTTAGGTCTTCTGTTATACTTTGTATGTTGAATATTGATCATTCTCAGAGAAAAAAAAGTACTGTTAGGACGTCTGGCATGGTTTACATGTTGAGTAATCCTAACAAATCACTGAGAAGGAACGGACTGTTAGGTCTTCTGTTATAGTTTGTATGTTGAACATTGATCATTCTCAGAGAAAAAAAAGTACTGTTAGGACGTTTGGCATGGTTTACATGTTGAGTAATCCTAACAAATCACTGAGAAGGAACGGACTGTTAGGTCTTCTGTTATAGTTTGTATGTTGAATTTTAATCATTCTCAGAGAAAAAAAAAGTACTGTTCGGACCTCTGGCATGGTTTACATGTTGAGTAATCCTAACAAATCACTGAGAAGGAACGGACTGTTAGGTCTTCTGTTATAGTTTATATGTTGAATATTGATCATTCTCAGAGAAAAAAAAGAACTGTTAGGAACTTTTTCATGGTTTACATGTTGAGAAATCCTAACAAATCACCGAGAAGGAATGGACTGTTAGGACTTCTCTTGTAGTTTATATGTTGAATATTAATCATTCTCAGAGAAAAAAAAGAGCTGTTTGGACCTCTGGCATGGTTTACATGTTGAGTAATCCTAACAAATCACTGAGAAGGAACGAACTGTCAGGTCTTCTGTTATAGTTTGTATGTTGAATATTGTTTATTCTCAGAGAAAAAAAAGAACTGTTAGGACCTCTGGCATGGTTTACATGTTGAGTAATCCTAACAAATCACTGAGAAGAAACGGACTGATAGGTCTTCTGTTATAGTTTGTATGTTGATTATTGATCATTCTCAGGGAAAAAAAAGAACTGTTTGGACCTCTGGCATGGTTTACATGTTGAGTAATCCTAACAAATCACAGAGAAGGAACGGACTGTCAGGTCTTCTGTTATAGTTTGTATGTTGAATATTGTTTATTCTCAGAGAAAAAAAAGAACTGTTAGGATCTCTGGCATGGTTTACATGTTGAGTAATCCTAACGAATCACTGAGAAGGAACGGACTGTTAGGGTCTTCTGTTATAGTTTATACGTTGAATACTGATCATTCGCAGAGAAAAAAAAGAACTGTTAGGACCTCTGGCATGGTTTACATGTTGAGTAATCCTAACAAATCACTAAGAAGAAACAGACTGTTAGGTCTTCTGTTATAGTTTGTATGTTGAATATTGATCATTCTCAGAGAAAAAAGAACTGTTAGGACCTCTGGCAAGGTTTACATGTTGAGTAATCCTAACAAATCACAGAGAAGGAACGGACTGTCAGGTCTTCTGTTATAGTTTGTATGTTGAATATTGTTTATTCTCAGAGAAAAAAAGAACTGTTAGGATCTCTGGCATGGTTTACATGTTGAGTAATCCTAACAAATCACTGAGAAGAAACGGACTGACAGGTCTTCTGTTATAGATTGTATGTTGATTATTGATCATTCTCAGGTAAAAAAAAGAACTGTTAGGACCTCTGGCATGGTTTACATGTTGAGTAATCCTAACAAATCACTGAGAAGGAACGGAGTGTTAGGTCTTCTATTATACATTGTATGTTGAATATTGATCATTCTCAGAGAAAAAAGAACTGTTAGGACCTCTGGCAAGGTTTACATGTTGAGTAATCCTAACAAATCACAGAGAAGGAACGGACTGTCAGGTCTTCTGTTATAGTTTGTATGTTGAATATTGTTTATTCTCAGAGAAAAAAAAGAACTGTTAGGATCTCTGGCATGGTTTACATGTTGAGTAATCCTAACAAATCACTGAGAAGAAACGGACTGACAGGTCTTCTGTTATAGATTGTATGTTGATTATTGATCATTCTCAGGTAAAAAAAAGAACTGTTAGGACCTCTGGCATGGTTTACATGTTGAGTAATCCTAACAAATCACTGAGAAGGAACGGACTGTTAACTCTTCTGTTATAGTTTGTATGTTGAATATTGATCATTCTCAGAGAAAAAAAAGAACTGTTTGGACCTCTGGCATAGTTTACATGTTGAGTAATCCTAACAAATCACTGAGAAGGAACGGACGGTTAGGTCTTCTGTTATAGTTTGTATGTTGAATATTGATCATTCTCAGAGAAAAAAAAATAACTGTTTGGACCTCTGGCATGGTTTACATGTTGAGTAATCCTGACAAATCACTGAGAAGGAACGGACCGTTAGGTCTTCTGTTATAGTTTGTATGTTGATTATTGATCATTCTCAGAGAAAAAAAATAACTGTTTGGACCTCTGGCATGGTTTACATGTTGGGTAATCCTAAAAAACCACTGAGAAATAACGGACTGTTAGGTCTTCTGTTATAGTTTGTATGTCGATTATTGATCATTCTCATAGAAAAAAAAAGAACTGTTAGGACCTCTGGCATGGTTTACATGTTGAGTAATCCTTACAAATCACTAAGAAGGAACAGACTGTTAGTTCTTCTGTTATAGATTGTATGTTGAATATTGATCATTCTCAGAGAAAAAAAGAACTGTTAGGACCTCTGACATGGTTTACATGTTGAGTAATCCTAACAAATCACTGAGAAGGAACGGACTGTTAGGTCTTCTGTTATAGATTATATGTTGAATATTGATCATTCTCAGAGAAAAAAAAAGAACTGTTTGGACCTCTGGCATGGTTTACATGTTGAGTAATCCTAACAAATCACTGAGAAGGAACGGACTGTTAGTTCTTCTGTTATAGTATATATGTTGAATATTGTTCATTCTCAGAGAAAAAAAAGAACTGTTTGGACCTCTGGCATGGTTTACATGTTGAGTAATCCTAACAAATCACTGAGAAGGAACGGACTGTTAGGTCTTCTGTTATAGTTTGTATGTTGAATATTGATCATTCTCAGAGAAAAAAAAAGAACTGTTAGGACCTTTTTCATGGTTTACATGTTGAGAAATCCTAACAAATCACCGAGAAGGAATGGACTGTTAGGACTTCTCTTGTAGTTTATATGTTGAGTATTAATCATTCTCAGAGAAAAAAAAAGGTGTTTGGACCTCTGGCATGGTTTACATGTTGAGTAATCCTAACAAAACACTTAGAAGGAACGGACTGTCAGGTCTTCTGTTACAGTTTGTATGTTGAATATTGATCATTCTCAGAGAAAAAAAAGAACTGTTTGGACCTCTGGCATGGTTTACATGTTGAGTAATCCTAACAAATCACTGAGAAGGAACGGACTGTTAGGTCTTCTGTTATAGTTTGTATGTTGATTATTGATCATTCACAGAGAAAAAAAATAACTGTTTGGACCTCTGGCATGGGTTACATGTTGGGTAATCCTAAAAAATCACTGAGAAAGAACGGACTGTTAGGTCTTCTGTTATAGTTTGTATGTCGATTATTGATGATTCTCAGAGAAAAAAAAAAGAACTGTTAGGACCTCTGGCATGGTTTACATGTTGACTAATCCTAACAAATCACTAAGAAGGAACAGCCTGTTAGGTCTTCTGTTATAGTTTGTATGTTGAATATTGATCATTCTCAGAGAAAAAAAGAACTGTTTGGACCTCTGGCATGGTTTACATGTTGAGTAATCCTAACAAATCACTGAGAAGGAACGGACTGTTAGTTCTTCTGTTATAGTTTATATGTTGAATATTGATCATTCTCTGAGAAAAAAAAGAACTGTTTGGACCTCTGGCATGGTTTACATGTTGAGTAATCCTTACAAATCACTGAGAAGGAACGGACTGTTAGGTCTTCTGTTATAGTTTGTATGTTGAATATTGATCATTCTCAGAGAAAAAAAAGAACTGTTTGGACATCTGGCATGTTTTACATGTTCAGTAATCCTAAAAAATCACTGAAAAGGAACGGACTGTTAGGTCTTCTGTTATAGTTTATATGTTGAAAATTGATTATTCTCAGAGAAAAAAAAATAACTGTTAGGACTTCTGGCATGGTTTACAGGTTGGGTAATACTAAAAAATCACTGAGAAAGAACGGACTGTTAGGTCTTCTGTTATAGTTTGTATGTTGAATATTGATCATTCTCAGAAAAAAAAAGAACTGTTAGGACCTCTGGCATGGTTTACATGTTGAGTAATCCTAACAAATCACTGAGAAGGAACGGACTGTTAGGTCTTCTGTTATAGTTTATATGTTGAATATTGATCATTCTCAGAGAAAAAAAAAGAACTGTTTGGACCTCTGGCATGGTTTACATGTTGAGTAATCCTAACAAATCACTGAGAAGGAACGGACTGTTAGGTCTTCTGTTATAGTTTGTATGTTGAATATTGTTTATTCTCAGAGAAAAAAATAGAACTGTTAGGACCTCTGGCATGGTTTACATGTTGAGTAATCCTAACAAATCACTGAGAAGGAACGGACTGTCAGGTCTTCTGTTATAGTTTGTATGTTGAATATTGTTTATTCTCAGAAAAAAAAAGAACTGTTAGGACCTCTGGCATGGTTTACATGTTTAGTAATCCTAACAAATCACTGAGAAGAAACGGACTGATAGGTCTTTTGTTATAGTTTGTATGTTGATTATTGATCATTCTCAGGGAAAAAAAAAGAACTGTTAGGACCTCTGGCATGGTTTACATGTTGAGTAATCCTAACAAATCACTGAGAAGGAACGGAGTGTTAGGTCTTCTATTATACTTTGTATGTTGAATATTGATCATTCTCAGAGAAAAAAAAACAACTGTTAGGACCTCTGGCATGGTTTACATGTTGAGTAATCCTAACAAATCACTGAGAAGGAACGGACTGTTAGGTCTTCTGTTATAGTTTGTAAGTTGAATATTGATCATTCTCAGAGAAAAAAAAAGTACTGTTAGGACCTCTGGCATGGTTTACATGTTGAGTAATCCTAACAAATCACTGAGAAGGAGCGGACTGGTAGGTCTTCTGTTATAGTTTGTATGTTGAATATTGATCATTCTCAGAGAAAAAAAAGAACTATTTGGACCTCTGGCATGGTTTACATGTTGAGTAATCCTAACAAATCACTGAGAAGGAACGGACTGTTAGGTCTTCTGTTATAGTTTGTATGTTGAATATTGATCATTCTCAGAAAAAAAAATAACTGTTTGGACCTCTGGCATGGATTACATGTTGAGTAATCCTGACAAATCACTGAGAAGGAACGGACCGTTAGGTCTTCTGTTATAGTTTGTAAGTTGAATATTGATCAATCTCAGAGAAAAAAAATAACTGTTTGGCCCTCTGGCATGGTTTACATGTTGGGTAATCCTAAAAAATCACTGAGAAAGAACGGACTGTTAGGTCTTCTGTTATTGTTTGTATGTCGATTATTGATCATTCTCAGAGAAAAAAAAAGAACTGTTAGGACCTCTGGCATGGTTTACATGTTGAGTAATCCTAACAAATCACTAAGAAGGAACAGACTGTTAGGTCTTCTGTTATAGTTTGTATGTTGAATATTGATCATTCTCAGAGAAAAAAAGAACTGTTCGGACCTCTGGCATGGTTTACATGTTGAGTAATCCTTACAAATCACTAAGAAGGAACAGACTGTTAGTTCTTCTGTTATAGATTGTATGTTGAATATTGATCATTCTCAGAGAAAAAAAGAACTGTTAGGACCTCTGACATGGTTTACATGTTGAGTAATCCTAACAAATCACTGAGAAGGAACGGACTGTTAGGTCTTTTGTTATAGATTATATGTTGAATATTGATCATTCTCAGAGAAAAAAAAAGAACTGTTTGGACCTCTGGCATGGTTTACATGTTGAGTAATCCTAACAAATCACTGAGAAGGAACGGACTGTTAGTTCTTCTGTTATAGTATATATGTTGAATATTGATCATTCTCAGAGAAAAAAAAGAACTGTTTGGACCTCTGGCATGGTTTACATGTTGAGTAATCCTAACAAATCACTGAGAAGGAACGGACTGTTAGGTCTTCTGTTATAGTTTGTATGTTGAATATTGATCATTCTCAGAGAAAAAAAAAGAACTGTTAGGACCTTTTTCATGGTTTACATGTTGAGAAATCCTAACAAATCACCGAGAAGGAATGGACTGTTAGGACTTCTCTTGTAGTTTATATGTTGAGTATTAATCATTCTCAGAGAAAAAAAAGGTGTTTGGACCTCTGGCATGGTTTACATGTTGAGTAATCCTAACAAATCACTTAGAAGGAACGGACTGTCAGGTCTTCTGTTACAGTTTGTATGTTGAATATTGATCATTCTCAGAGAAAAAAAAGAACTGTTTGGACCTCTGGCATGGTTTACATGTTGAGTAATCCTAACAAATCACTGAGAAGGAACGGACTGTTAGGTCTTCTGTTATAGTTTGTATGTTGATTATTGATCATTCACAGAGAAAAAAAATAACTGTTTGGACCTCTGGCATGGGTTACATGTTGGGTAATCCTAAAAAATCACTGAGAAAGAACGGACTGTTAGGTCTTCTGTTATAGTTTGTATGTCGATTATTGATGATTCTCAGAGAAAAAAAAAAGAACTGTTAGGACCTCTGGCATGGTTTACATGTTGACTAATCCTAACAAATCACTAAGAAGGAACAGCCTGTTAGGTCTTCTGTTATAGTTTGTATGTTGAATATTGATCATTCTCAGAGAAAAAAAGAACTGTTTGGACCTCTGGCATGGTTTACATGTTGAGTAATCCTAACAAATCACTGAGAAGGAACGGACTGTTAGTTCTTCTGTTATAGTTTATATGTTGAATATTGATCATTCTCTGAGAAAAAAAAGAACTGTTTGGACCTCTGGCATGGGTTACATGTTGGGTAATCCTAAAAAATCACTGAGAAAGAACGGACTGTTAGGTCTTCTGTTATAGTTTGTATGTCGATTATTGATGATTCTCAGAGAAAAAAAAAAGAACTGTTAGGACCTCTGGCATGGTTTACATGTTGACTAATCCTAACAAATCACTAAGAAGGAACAGCCTGTTAGATCTTCTGTTATAGTTTGTATGTTGAATATTGATCATTCTCAGAGAAAAAAAAACAACTGTTAGGACCTCTGGCATGGTTTACATGTTGAGTAATCCTAACAAATCACTGAGAAGGAACGGACTGTTAGGTCTTCTGTTATAGTTTGTAAGTTGAATATTGATCATTCTCAGAGAAAAAAAAAGTACTGTTAGGACCTCTGGCATGGTTTACATGTTGAGTAATCCTAACAAATCACTGAGAAGGAACGGACTGGTAGGTCTTCTGTTATAGTTTGTATGTTGAATATTGATCATTCTCAAAGAAAAAAAAGAACTATTTGGACCTCTGGCATGGTTTACATGTTGAGTAATCCTAACAAATCACTGAGAAGGAACGGACTGTTAGGTCTTCTGTTATAGTTTGTATGTTGAATATTGATCATTCTCAGAAAAAAAAATAACTGTTTGGACCTCTGGCATGGATTACATGTTGAGTAATCCTGACAAATCACTGAAAAGGAACGGACCGTTAGGTCTTCTGTTATAGTTTGTATGTTGAATATTGATCATTCTCAGAGAAAAAAAGAACTGTTTGGACCTCTGGCATGGTTTACATGTTTAGTAATCCTAACAAATCACTGAGAAGAAACGGACTGATAGGTCTTTTGTTATAGTTTGTATGTTGATTATTGATCATTCTCAGGGAAAAAAAAAGAACTGTTAGGACCTCTGGCATGGTTTACATGTTGAGTAATCCTAACAAATCACTGAGAAGGAACGGAGTGTTAGGTCTTCTATTATACTTTGTATGTTGAATATTGATCATTCTCAGAGAAAAAAAAACAACTGTTAGGACCTCTGGCATGGTTTACATGTTGAGTAATCCTAACAAATCACTGAGAAGGAACGGACTGTTAGGTCTTCTGTTATAGTTTGTAAGTTGAATATTGATCATTCTCAGAGAAAAAAAAAGTACTGTTAGGACCTCTGGCATGGTTTACATGTTGAGTAATCCTAACAAATCACTGAGAAGGAACGGACTGGTAGGTCTTCTGTTATAGTTTGTATGTTGAATATTGATCATTCTCAAAGAAAAAAAAGAACTATTTGGACCTCTGGCATGGTTTACATGTTGAGTAATCCTAACAAATCACTGAGAAGGAACGGACTGTTAGGTCTTCTGTTATAGTTTGTATGTTGAATATTGATCATTCTCAGAAAAAAAAATAACTGTTTGGACCTCTGGCATGGATTACATGTTGAGTAATCCTGACAAATCACTGAAAAGGAACGGACCGTTAGGTCTTCTGTTATAGTTTGTATGTTGATTCTTGATCAATCTCAGAGAAAAAAAACAACTGTTTGGCCCTCTGGCATGGTTTACATGTTGGGTAATCCTAAAAAATCACTGAGAAAGAACGGACTGTTAGGTCTTCTGTTATTGTTTGTATGTCGATTATTGATCATTCTCAGAGAAAAAAAAGAACTGTTAGGACCTCTGGCATGGTTTACATGTTGAGTAATCCTAACAAATCACTAAGAAGGAACAGACTGTTAGGTCTTCTGTTATAGTTTGTATGTTGAATATTGATCATTCTCAGAGAAAAAAAGAACTGTTCGGACCTCTGGCATGGTTTACATGTTGAGTAATCCTAACAAATCACTGAGAAGGAACGGACTGTTAGTTCTTCTGTTTTAGTTTATATGTTGAATATTGATCATTCTCAGAGAAAAAAAAGAACTGTTTGGACCTCTGGGATGGTTTACACGTTGAGTAATCCTAACAAATTACTGAGAAGGAACGGACTGTTAGATCTTCTGTTATAGTTTGTATGTTGAATATTGATCATTCTCAGAGAAAAAAAAAGAATTGTTTGGACATCTGGCATGTTTTACATTTTCAGTAATCCTAAAAAGTCACTGAAAAGGAACGGACTGTTAGGTCTTCTGTTATAGTATATATGTTGAAAATTGATTATTCTCAGAGAAAAAAAAAGAACTGTTAGGACCTCTGGCATGGTTTACATGTTGAGTAATTCTAACAAATCACTGAGAAGAAACGGACTGATAGGTCTTCTGTTATAGTTTGTATGTTGATTATTGATCATTCTCAGGGAAAAAAAAAGAACTGTTAGGACCTCTGGCATGGTTTACATGTTGAGTAATCCTAACAAATCACTGAGAAGGAACGGAGTGTTAGGTCTTCTATTATACTTTGTATGTTGTATTTTGATCATTCTCAGAGAAAAAAAAAACAACTGTTGGGACCTCTGGCATGGTTTACATGTTGAGTAATCCTAACAAATCACTGAAAAGGAACGGACTGTTAGGTCTCCTGTTATAGTTTGTAAGTTGAATATTGATCATTCTCATAGAAAAAAAAGTACTGTTAGGACCTCTGGCATGGTTTACATGTTGAGTAATCCTAACAAATCACTGAGAAGGAACGGACTGTTAGGTCTTCTGTTATAGTTTGTATGTTGAATATTGATCATTCTCAGAGAAATAAAAGAACTGTTTGGACCTCTGGCATGGTTTACATGTTGAGTAATCCTAACAAATCACTGAGAAGGAACGGACTGTTAGGTCTTCTGTTATAGTTTGTATGTTGAATATTGATCATTCTCAGAGAAAAAAAATAACTGTTTGGACCTCTGGCATGGTTTACATGTTGAGTAATCCTGACAAATCACTGAGAAGGAACGGACCGTTAGGTCTTCTGTTATAGTTTGTATGTTGATTATTGATCATTCTCAGAGAAAAAAAATAACTGTTTGGACCTCTGGCATGGTTTACATGTTGGGTAATCCTAAAAAAATCACTGAGAAAAAACGGACTGTTAGGTCTTCTGTTATAGTTTGTATGTCGATTATTGATCATTCTCAGAGAAAAAAAAAGAACTGTTAGGATCCTGGCATGGTTTACATGTTGAGTAATCCTAACAAATCACTAAGAAGGAACAGACTGTCAGGTCTTCTGTTATAGTTTGTATGTTGAATATTGATCATTCTCAGAGAAAAAAGGAACTGTTAGGACCTCTGGCATGGTTTACATGTTGAGTAATCCTAACAAATCACTGAGAAGGAACGGACTGTTAGGTCTTCTGTTATAGTTTATATGTTGAATATTGATCATTCTCAGAGAAAAAAAAGAACTGTTAGGGCCTTTTTCATGATTTACATGTTGAGAAATCCTAACAAATCACCGAGAAGGAATGGACTGTTAGGACTTCTCTTGTAGTTTATATGTTGAATATTAATCATTCTCACAGAAAAAAAAGAGCTGTTTGGACCTCTGGCATGGTTTACATGTTGAGTAATCCTAACAAATCACTGAGAAGGAACGGACTGTCAGGTCTTCTGTTATAGTTTGTATGTTGAATATTGTTTATTCTCAGAGAAAAAAAAAGAACTGTTAGGACCTCTGGCATGGTTTACATGTTGAGTAATTCTAACAAATCACTGAGAAGAAACGGACTGATAGGTCTTCTGTTATAGTTTGTATGTTGATTATTGATCATTCTCAGGGAAAAAAAAAGAACTGTTAGGACCTCTGGCATGGTTTACATGTTGAGTAATCCTAACAAATCACTGAGAAGGAACGGAGTGTTAGGTCTTCTATTATACTTTGTATGTTGAATATTGATCCTTCTCAGAGAAAAAAAAACAACTGTTAGGACCTCTGGCATGGTTTACATGTTGAGTAATCCTAACAAATCACTGAGAAGGAACGGACTGTTAGGTCTTCTGTTATAGTTTGTAAGTTGAATATTGATCATTCTCAGAGAAAAAAAAGTACTGTTAGGACCTCTGGCATGGTTTACATGTTGAGTAATCCTAACGAATCACTGAGAAGGACCGGACTGTTAGGTCTTCTGTTATAGTTTGTATGTTGAATATTGATCATTCTCAGAGAAAAAAAAGAACTGTTTGGACCTCTGGCATGGTTTACATGTTGAGTAATCCTAACAAATCACTGAGAAGGAACGGACTGTTAGGTCTTCTCTTATAGTTTGTATGTTGAATATTGATCATTCTCAAAGAAAAAAAAATAACTGTTTGGACCTCTGGCATGGTTTACATGTTGAGTAATCCTAACGAATCACTGAGAAGGAACGGACTGTTAGGTCTTCTGTTATAGTTTGTATGTTGAATATTAATCATTCTCAGAGAAAAAAAAATAACTGTTTGGACCTCTGGCATGGGTTACATGTTGAGTAATCCTGACAAATCACAGAGAAGGAACGGACCGTTAGGTCTTCTGTTATAGTTTGTATGTTGATTATTGATCATTCTCAGAGAAAAAAAATAACTCTTTGGACCTCTGGCATGGTTTACATGTTGGGTAATCCTAAAAAATCACTGAGAAAGAACGGACTGTTAGGTCTTCTGTTATAGTTTGTATGTCGATTATTGATCATTCTCAGGGAAAAAAAAAACTGTTAGGACCTCTGGCATGGTTTACATGTTGAGTAATCCTAACAAATCACTAAGAAGGAACAGCCTGTTAGGTCTTCTGTTACAGTTTGTATGTTGAATATTGATCATTCTCAGAGAAAAAAAGAACTGTTAGGACCTCTGGCATGGTTTATATGTTGAGTAAACCTAACAAATCACTGAGAAGGAACGGACTGTTAGGTCTTCTGTTATAGTTTATATGTTGATTATTGATCATTCTCAGGGAAAAAAAAGAACTGTTTGGACCTCTGGCATGGTTTACATGTTGAGAAATCCTAACAAATCACTGAGAAGGAACGGAGTGTTAGGTCTTCTATTATACTTTGTATGTTGAATATTGATCATTCTCAGAGAAAAAAAAATACTGTTAGGACCTCTGGCATGGTTTACATGTTGAGTAATCCTAACAAATCACTGAGAAGGAACGGACTGTTAACTCTTCTGTTATAGTTTGTATGTTGAATATTGTTTATTCTCAGAGAAAAAAAAAGAACTGTTAGGACCTCTGGCATGGTTTACATGTTGAGTAATTCTAACAAATCACTGAGAAGAAACGGACTGATAGGTCTTCTGTTATTGTTTGTATGTTGATTATTGATCATTCTCAGGGAAAAAAAAAGAACTGTTAGGACCTCTGGCATGGTTTACATGTTGAGTAATCCTAACAAATCACTGAGAAGGAACGGAGTGTTAGGTCTTCTATTATACTTTGTATGTTGAATATTGATCCTTCTCAGAGAAAAAAAAACAACTGTTAGGACTTCTGGCATGGTTTACATGTTGGGTAATCCTAATAAATCACTGAGAATGAATGGACTGTTAGGGCTTCTGTTATAGTTTGTATGTTGAATATTGATCATTCTCAGAGAAAAAAAGAACTGTTAGGACCTCTGGCATGGTTTACATGTTGAGTAATCCTAACAAATCACTGAGAAGGAACGGACTGTTAGGTCTTCTGTTATAGTTTGTAAGTTGAATATTGATCATTCTCAGAGAAAAAAAGAACTGTTAGGACCTCTGACATGGTTTACATGTTGAGTAATCCTAACAAATCACTGAGAAGGAACGGACTGTTAGGTCTTCTGTTATAGTTTATATGTTGAAAATTGATTATTCTCAGAGAAAAAAAAATAACTGTTAGGACTTCTGGCATGGTTTACATGTTGGGTAATCCTAATAAATCACTGAGAATGAATGGACTGTTAGGGCTTCTGTTATAGTTTGTATGTTGATTAATGATCATTCTCAGAGAAAAAAAAAATGTTATGGCCTCTGGCATAGTTTACATGTTGAGTAATCCTAACAAATCACTGAGAAGGATCGGACTGTTAGGTTTTCTGTTATAGTTTATATGTTGAATATTGATCATTCTCAGAGAAAAAAAAAGAACTGTTAGGACCTTTTTCATGGTTTACATGTTGAGAAATCCTAACAAATCACCGAGAAGGAACGGATTGTTAGGACTTCTCTTGTAGTTTATATGTTGAATATTGATCCTTCTCAGAGAAAAAAAAACAACTGTTAGGACCTCTGGCATGGTTTACATGTTGAGTAATCCTAACAAATCACTGAGAAGGAACGGACTGTTAGGTCTTCTGTTATAGTTTGTATGTTGAATATTGATCATTCTCAGAGAAAAAAAAGTACTGTTAGGACCTCTGGCATGGTTTACATGTTGAGTAATCCTAACGAATCACTGAGAAGGAACGGACCGTTAGGTCTTCTGTTATAGTTTGTATGTTGATTATTGATCATTCTCAGAGAAATAAATAACTGTTTGGACCTCTGGCATGGTTTACATGTTGGGTAATCCTAAAAAATCACTGAGAAAGAACGGACTGTTAGGTCTTCTGTTATAGTTTGTATGTCGATTATTGATCATTCCCATAGAAAAAAAAGAACTGTTAGGACCTCTGGCATGGTTTACATGTTGAGTAATCCTTACAAATCACTAAGAAGGAACAGACTGTTAGGTCTTCTGTTATAGATTGTATGTTGAATATTGATCATTCTCAGAGAAAAAAAGAACTGTTAGGACCTCTGACATGGTTTACATGTTGAGTAATCCTAACAAATCACTGAGAAGGAACGGACTGTTAGGTCTTCTGTTATAGATTATATGTTGATTATTGATCATTCTCAGAGAAAAAAAAAGAACTGTTTGGACCTCTGGCATGGTTTACATGTTGAGTAATCCTAACAAATCACTGAGAAGGAACGGACTGTTAGTTCTTCTGTTATAGTATATATGTTGAATATTGATCATTCTCAGAGAAAAAATAGAACTGTTTGGACCTCTGGCATGGTTTACATGTTGAGTAATCCTAACAAATCACTGAGAAGGAACGGACTGTTAGGTCTTCTGTTATAGTTTGTATGTTGAATATTGATCATTCTCAGAGAAAAAAAAAGAACTGTTAGGACCTTTTTCATGGTTTACATGTTGAGAAATCCTAACAAATCACCGAGAAGGAACGGACTGTTAGGACTTCTCTTGTAGTTTATATGTTGAGTATTAATAATTCTCAGAGAAAAAAAAAGGTGTTTGGACCTCTGGCATGGTTTACATGTTGAGTAATCCTAACAAATCACTTAGAAGGAACGGACTGTCAGGTCTTCTGTTACAGTTTGTATGTTGAATATTGATCATTCTCAGAGAAAAAAAAGAACTGTTTGGACCTCTGGCATGGTTTACATGTTGAGTAATCCTAACAAATCACTGAGAAGGAACGGACTGTTAGGTCTTCTGTTATAGTTTGTATGTTGATTATTGATCATTCACAGAGAAAAAAAATAACTGTTTGGACCTCTGGCATGGGTTACATGTTGGGTAATCCTAAAAAATCACTGAGAAAGAACGGACTGTTAGGTCTTCTGTTATAGTTTGTATGTCGATTATTGATGATTCTCAGAGAAAAAAAAAAGAACTGTTAGGACCTCTGGCATGGTTTACATGTTGACTAATCCTAACAAATCACTAAGAAGGAACAGCCTGTTAGGTCTTCTGTTATAGTTTGTATGTTGAATATTGATCATTCTCAGAGAAAAAAAGAACTGTTAGGACCTCTGGCATGGTTTACATGTTGAGTAATCCTAACAAATCACTGAGAAGGAACGGACTGTTAGGTCTTCTGTTATAGTTTATATGTTGAATATTGATCATTCTCAGAGAAAAAAAAGAACTGTTTGGACCTCTGGCATGGTTTACATGTTGAGTAATCCTAACAAATCACTGAGAAGGAACGGACTGTTAGTTCTTCTGTTATAGTTTATATGTTGAATATTGATCATTCTCTGAGAAAAAAAAGAACTGTTTGGACCTCTGGCATGGTTTACATGTTGAGTAATCCTAACAAATCACTGAGAAGGAACGGACTGTTAGGTCTTCTGTTATAGTTTGTATGTTGAATATTGATCATTCTCAGAGAAAAAAAAGAACTGTTTGGACATCTGGCATGTTTTACATGTTCAGTAATCCTAAAAAATCACTGAAAAGGAACGGACTGTTAGGTCTTCTGTTATAGTTTATATGTTGAAAATTGATTATTCTCAGAGAAAAAAAAATAACTGTTAGGACTTCTGGCATGGTTTACAGGTTGGGTAATCCTAACAAATCACTGAGAAGGAACGGACTGTTAGGTCTTCTGTTATAGTTTGTATGTTGAATATTGATCATTCTCAGAGAAAAAAAGAACTGTTTGGACCTCTGGCATGGTTTACATGTTGAGTAATCCTAACAAATCACTGAGAAGGAACGGACTGTTAGTTCTTCTGTTATAGTTTATATGTTGAATATTGATCATTCTCAGAGAAAAAAAAAGAACTGTTTGGACCTCTGGCATGGTTTACATGTTGAGTAATCCTAACAAATCACTGAGAAGGAACGGACTGTTAGTTCTTCTGTTATAGTTTGTATGTTGAATATTGTTTATTCTCAGAAAAAAAAAAGAACTGTTAGGACCTCTGGCATGGTTTACATGTTTAGTAATACTAACAAATCACTGAGAAGAAACGGACTGATAGGTCTTTTGTTATAGTTTGTATGTTGATTATTGATCATTCTCAGGGAAAAAAAAGAACTGTTAGGACCTCTGGCATGGTTTACATGTTGAGTAATCCTAACAAATCGCTGAGAAGGAACGGAGTGTTAGGTCTTCTATTATACTTTGTATGTTGAATATTGATCATTCTCAGAGAAAAAAAAACAACTGTTAGGACCTCTGGCATGGTTTACATGTTGAGTAATCCTAACAAATCACTGAGAAGGAACGGACTGTTAGGTCTTCTGTTATAGTTTGTAAGTTGAATATTGATCATTCTCAGCGAAAAAAAAAGTACTGTTAGGACCTCTGGCATGGTTTACATGTTGAGTAATCCTAACAAATCACTGAGAAGGAACGGACTGGTAGGTCTTCTGTTATAGTTTGTATGTTGAATATTGATCATTCTCAGAGAAAAAAAAAGAACTATTTGGACCTCTGGCATGGTTTACATGTTGAGTAATCCTAACAAATCACTGAGAAGGAACTGACTGTCAGGTCTTCTGTTATAGTTTGTATGTTGAATATTGTTTATTCTCAGAGAAAAAAAAGAACTGTTAGGACCTCTGGCATGGTTTACATGTTGAGTAATCCTAACAAATCACTGAGAAGGAACGGAGTGTTAGGTCTTCTATTATACTTTGTATGTTGTATTTTGATCATTCTCAGAGAAAAAAAAAACAACTGTTGGGACCTCTGGCATGGTTTACATGTTGAGTAATCCTAACAAATCACTGAAAAGGAACGGACTGTTAGGTCTCCTGTTATAGTTTGTAAGTTGAATATTGATCTTTCTCATAGAAAAAAAAGTACTGTTAGGACCTCTGGCATGGTTTACATGTTGAGTAATCCTAACAAATCACTGAGAAGGAACGGACTGTTAGGTCTTCTGTTATAGTTTGTATGTTGAATATTGATCATTCTCAGAGAAAAAAAAAAGAACTGTTAGGACCCTGGCATGGTTTACATGTTGAGTAATCCTAACAAATCACTAAGAAGGAACAGACTGTCAGGTCTTCTGTTATAGTTTGTATGTTGAATATTGATCATTCTCAGAGGAAAAAAGAACTGTTAGGACCTCTGGCATGGTTTACATGTTGAGTAATCCTAACAAATCACTGAGAAGGAGCGGACTGTTAGTTCTTCTGTTATAGTTTATATGTTGAATATTGATCATTCTCAGAGAAAAAAAAGAACTGTGTTGACCTCTTGCATGATTTACATGTTGAGTAATCCTAACAAATCACTGAGAAGGAACGGACTGTTAGGTCTTCTGTTATAGTTTGTATGTTGAATATTGATCATTCTCAGAGAAAAAAAAGAACTGTTTGGACATCTGGCATGTTTTACATGTTCAGTAATCCTAAGAAATCACTGAAAAGGAACGGACTGTTAGGTCTTCTGTTATAGTTTATATGTTGAATATTGTTTATTCTCAGAGAAAAAAAGAACTGTTAGGACCTCTGGCATGGTTTACATGTTGAGTAATCCTAACAAATCATTGAGTAGAAACGGACTGATAGGTTTTCTGTTATAGTTTGTATGTTGATTATTGATCATTCTCAGGGAAAAAAAGAACTGTTAGGACCTCTGGCATGGTTTACATGTTGAGTAATCCTAACAAATCACTGAGAAGGAACGGAGTGTTAGGTCTTCTATTATACTTTGTATGTTGAATATAGATCATTCTCAGAGAAAAAAAAAACAACTGTTAGGACCTCTGGCATGTTTTAAATGTTGAGTAATCCTGACAAATCACTGAGAAGGAACGGACCGTTAGGTCTTCTGTTATAGTTTGTATGTTGATTATTGATCATTCTCAGAGAAAAAAAATAACTGTTTGGACCTCTGGCATGGTTTACATGTTGGGTAATCCTAAAAAATCACTGAGAAAGAACGGACTGTTAGTTCTTCTGTTATAGTTTATATGTTAAATATTGATCATTCTCAGAGAAAAAAAAGAACTGTTTGGACCTCTGGCATGGTTTACATGTTGAGTAATCCTAACAAATCACTGAGAAGGAACGGACTGTTAGGTCTTCTGTTATAGTTTGTATGTTGAATATTGATCATTCTCAGAGAAAAAAAAAGAACTGTTTGGACTTCTGGCATGTTTTACATGTTCAGTAATCCTAAAAAATCACTGAAAAGGAACGGACTGTTAGGTCTTCTGTTATAGTTTAAATGTTGAAAATTGATTATTCTCAGAGAAAAAAAAAACTCTTAGGACTTCTGGCATGGTTTACATGTTGGGTAATCCTAATAAATCACTGAGAATAAACGGACTGTTAGGGCTTCTGTTATAGTTTGTATGTTGATTAATGATCATTCTCAGAGAAAAAAAAATGTTAGGACCTCTGGCATGGTTTACATGTTGAGAAATCCTAACAAATCACCGAGAAGGAATGGACTGTTAGGACTTCTCTTGTAGTTTATATGTTGAATATTAATCATTCTCAGAGAAAAAAAGAACTGTTAGGACCTCTGGCATGGTTTACATGTTGAGTAATCCTAACAAATCACTGAGAAGGAACGGACTGTTAGGTCTTCTGTTATAGTTTATATGTTGAATATTGATCATTCTCAGAGAAAAAAAAAGAACTGTTTGGACCTCTGGCATGGTTTACATGTTGAGTAATCCTAACAAATCACTGAGAAGGAACGGACTGTTAGTTCTTCTGTTATAGTTTATATGTTGAATATTGATCATTCTCAGAGAAAAAAAAGAACTGTTTGGACCTCTGGCATGGTTTACATGTTGAGTAATCCTAACAAATCACTGAGAAGGAACGGACTGTTAGGTCTTCTGTTATAGTTTGTATGTTGAATATTGATCATTCTCAGAGAAAAAAAAAGAACTGTTTGGACATCTGGCATGTTTTACATGTTCAGTAATCCTAAAAAATCAATGAAAAGGAACGGACTGTTAGGTCTTCTGTTATAGTTTATATGTTGAAAATTGATTATTCTCAGAGCAAAAAAAAACTGTTAGGACTTCTGGCATGGTTTACATGTTGGGTAATCCTAATAAATCACTGAGAATGAACGGACTGTTAGGGCTTCTGTTATAGTTTGTATGTTGATTAATGATCATTCTCAGAGAAAAAAAAATGTTAGGACCTCTGGCATGGTTTACATGTTGATTAATCCTAACAAATCACTGAGAAGGATCGGACTGTTAGGTTTTCTGTTATAGTTTATATGTTGAATATTGATCATTCTCAGAGAAAAAAAAGAACTGTTAGGACCTTTTTCATGGTTTACATGTTGAGTAATCCTAACAAATCACTGAGAAGGAACGGACTGTTAGGTCTTCTGTTATAGTTTGTATGTTGAATATTGATCATTCTCAGAGAAAAAAAAGAACTGTTTGGACATCTGGCATGTTTTACATGTTCAGTAATCCTAAAAAATCACTGAAAAGGAACGGACTGTTAGGTCTTCTGTTATAGTTTATATGTTGAAAATTGATTATTCTCAGAGAAAAAAAAATAACTGTTAGGACTTCTGGCATGGTTTACAGGTTGGGTAATCCTAATAAATCACTGCGAATGAACGGACTGTTAGGGCTTCTGTTATAGTTTGTATGTTGATTAATGATCATTCTCAGAGAAAAAAAAAATGTTAGGACCTCTGGCATGGTTTACATGTTGAGTAATCCTAACAAATCACTGAGAAGGATCGGACTGTTAGGTTTTCTGTTATAGTTTATGTGTTGAATATTGATCATTCTCAGAGAAAAAAAAGAACTGTTAGGACCTTTTTCATGGTTTACATGTTGAGAAATCCTAACAAATCACCGAGAAGGAATGGACTGTTAGGACTTCTCTTGTAGTTTATATGTTGAATATTAATCATTCTCAGAGAAAAAAAAGAGCTGTTTGGACCTCTGGCATGGTTTACATGTTGAGCAATCCTAACAAATCACTGAGAAGGAACGGACTGTCAGGTCTTCTGTTATAGTTTGTATGTTGAATATTGTTTATTCTCAGAGAAAAAAAGAACTGTTAGGACCTCTGGCATGGTTTACAAGTTGAGTAATCCTAACAAAACATTGAGAAGAAACGGACTGATAGGTCTTCTGTTGTAGTTTGTATGTTGATTATTGATCATTCTCAGGGAAAAAAAAAGAACTGTTAGGACCTCTGTCATGGTTTACATGTTGAGTAATCCTAACAAATCACTGAGAAGGAACGGAGTGTTAGGTCTTCTATTATACTTTGTATGTTGAATATTGATCATTATCAGAGAAAAAAAAACAACTGTTAGGACCTCTGGCATGGTTTAAATGTTGAGTAAGCCTAACAAATCACTGAGAAGGAACGGACTGTTAGGTCTTCTGTTATAGTTTGTAAGTTGAATATTGATCATTCTCAGAGAAAAAAAAAGTACTGTTAGGACCTCTGGCATGGTTTACATGTTAAGTAATCCTAACAAATCACTGAGAAGGAACGGACTGTTAGGTCTTCTGTTATAGTTTGTATGTTGAATATTGATTATTCTCAGAGAAAAAAAAGAACTGTTTGGACCTCTGGCATGGTTTACATGTTGAGTAATCCTAACAAATCACTGAGAAGGAACGGACTGTTAGGTCTTCTGTTATAGTTTATATGTTGAATATTGATCATTCTCAGAGAAAAAAAAGAACTGTTAGGACCTTTTTCATGGTTTACATGTTGAGTAATCCTAACAAATCACTGAGAAGGAACGGACTGTTAGGTCTTCTGTTATAGTTTGTATGTTGAATATTGATCATTCTCAGAGAAAAAAAAGAACTGTTTGGACATCTGGCATGTTTTACATGTTCAGTAATCCTAAAAAATCACTGAAAAGGAACGGACTGTTAGGTCTTCTGTTATAGTTTATATGTTGAAAATTGATTATTCTCAGAGAAAAAAAAATAACTGTTAGGACTTCTGGCATGGTTTACAGGTTGGGTAATCCTAATAAATCACTGCGAATGAACGGACTGTTAGGGCTTCTGTTATAGTTTGTATGTTGATTAATGATCATTCTCAGAGAAAAAAAAAATGTTAGGACCTCTGGCATGGTTTACATGTTGAGTAATCCTAACAAATCACTGAGAAGGATCGGACTGTTAGGTTTTCTGTTATAGTTTATGTGTTGAATATTGATCATTCTCAGAGAAAAAAAAGAACTGTTAGGACCTTTTTCATGGTTTACATGTTGAGAAATCCTAACAAATCACCGAGAAGGAATGGACTGTTAGGACTTCTCTTGTAGTTTATATGTTGAATATTAATCATTCTCAGAGAAAAAAAAGCTGTTTGGACCTCTGGCATGGTTTACATGTTGAGCAATCCTAACAAATCACTGAGAAGGAACGGACTGTCAGGTCTTCTGTTATAGTTTGTATGTTGAATATTGTTTATTCTCAGAGAAAAAAAGAACTGTTAGGACCTCTGGCATGGTTTACAAGTTGAGTAATCCTAACAAAACATTGAGAAGAAACGGACTGATAGGTCTTCTGTTGTAGTTTGTATGTTGATTATTGATCATTCTCAGGGAAAAAAAAAGAACTGTTAGGACCTCTGTCATGGTTTACATGTTGAGTAATCCTAACAAATCACTGAGAAGGAACGGAGTGTTAGGTCTTCTATTATACTTTGTATGTTGAATATTGATCATTATCAGAGAAAAAAAAAAACTGTTAGGACCTCTGGCATGGTTTAAATGTTGAGTAAGCCTAACAAATCACTGAGAAGGAACGGACTGTTAGGTCTTCTGTTATAGTTTGTAAGTTGAATATTGATCATTCTCAGAGAAAAAAAAAGTACTGTTAGGACCTCTGGCATGGTTTACATGTTAAGTAAGCCTAACAAATCACTGAGAAGGAACGGACTGGTAGGTCTTCTGTTATAGTTTGTATGTTGAATATTGATTATTCTCAGAGAAAAAAAAGAACTGTTTGGACCTCTGGCATGGTTTACATGTTGAGTAATCCTAACAAATCACTGAGAAGGAACGGACTGTTAGGTCTTCTGTTATAGTTTATATGTTGAATATTGATCATTCTCAGAGAAAAAAAAATAACTGTTTGGATCTCTGGCATGGTTTACATGTTGAGTAATCCTGACAAATCACTGAGAAGAAACGGACCGTTAGGTCTTCTGTTATAGTTTGTATGTTGATTATTGATCATTTTTAGAGAAAAAAAATAACTGTTTGGACCTCTGGCATGGTTTACATGTTGGGTAATCCTAAAAAATCACTGAGAAAGAACGGACTGTTAGGTCTTCTGTTATAGTTTGTATGTCAATTATTGATCATTCTCAGAGAAAAAAAAAGAACTGTTAAAACCTCTGGCATGGTTTACATGTTGAGTAATCCTAACAAATCACTAAGAAGGAACAGACTGTTAGGTCTTCTGTTATAGTTTGTATGTTGATTATTGATCATTCTCAGAGAAAAAAAGAACTGTTAGGACCTCTGGCATGGTTTACATGTTGAGTAATCCTAACAAATCACTGAGAAGGAACGGACTGTTAGGTCTTCTGTTATAGTTTATATGTTGAATATTGATCATTCTCAGAGAAAAAAAAGAACTGTTTGGACCTCTGGCATGGTTTACATGTTGAGTAATCCTAACAAATCACTGAGAGGGAACGGACTGTTAGTTCTTCTGTTATAGTTTATATGTTAAATATTGATCATTCTCAGAGAAAAAAAAGAACTGTTTGGACCTCTGGCATGGTTTACATGTTGAGTAATCCTAACAAATCACTTAGAAGGAACGGACTGTTAGGTCTTCTGTTATAGTTTGTATGTTGAATATTGATCATTCTCAGAGAAAAAAAAAGAACTGTTTGGACATCTGGCATGTTTTACATGTTCAGTAATCCTAAAAAATCACTGAAAAGGAACGGACTGTTAGGTCTTCTGTTATAGTTTATATGTTGAAAATTGATTATTCTCAGAGCAAAAAAAAACTGTTAGGACTTCTGGCATGGTTTACATGTTGGGTAATCCTAATAAATCACTGAGAATAAACGGACTGTTAGGGCTTCTGTTATAGTTTGTATGTTGATTAATGATCATTCTCAGAGAAAAAAAAATGTTAGGACCTCTGGCATGGTTTACATGTTGAGTAATCCTAACAAATCACAGAGAAGGATCGGACTGTTAGGTTTTCTGTTATAGTTTATATGTTGAATATTGATCATTCTCAGAGAAAAAAAAAACTGTTAGGACCTTTTTCATGGTTTACATGTTGAGAAATCCTAACAATTCACCGAGAAGGAATGGACTGTTAGGACTTCTCTTGTAGTTTATATGTTGAATATTAATCATTCTCAGAGAAAAAAAGAACTGTTAGGACCTCTGGCATGGTTTACATGTTGAGTAATCCTAACAAATCACTGAGAAGGAACGGACTGTTAGGTCTTCTGTTATAGTTTATATGTTGAATATTGATCATTCTCAGAGAAAAAAAAAGAACTGTTTGGACCTCTGGCATGGTTTACATGTTGAGTAATCCTAACAAATCACTGAGAAGGAACGGACTGTTAGTTCTTCTGTTATAGTTTATATGTTGAATATTGATCATTCTCAGAGAAAAAAAAGAACTGTTTGGACCTCTGGCATGGTTTACATGTTGAGTAATCTTAACAAATCACTGAGAAGGAACGGACTGTTAGGTCTTCTGTTATAGTTTGTATGTTGAATATTGATCATTCTCAGAGAAAAGAAAAGAACTGTTTGGACATCTGGCATGTTTTACATGTTCAGTAATCCTAAAAAATCACTGAAAAGGAACGGACTGTTAGGTCTTCTGTTATAGTTTATATGTTGAAAATTGATTATTCTCAGAGCAAAAAAAAACTGTTAGGACTTCTGGCATGGTTTACATGTTGGGTAATCCTAATAAATCACTGAGAATGAACGGACTGTTAGGGCTTCTGTTATAGTTTGTATGTTGATTAATGATCATTCTCAGAGAAAAAAAAATGTTAGGACCTCTGGCATGGTTTACATGTTGAGTAATCCTAACAAATCTCTGAGAAGGATCGGACTGTTAGGTTTTCTGTTATAGTTTATATGTTGAATATTGATCATTCTCAGAGAAAAAAAAGAACTGTTAGGACCTTTTTCATGGTTTACATGTTGAGAAATCCTAACAAATCACCGAGAAGGAATGGACTGTTAGGACTTCTCTTGTAGTTTATATGTTGATTATTAATCATTCTCAGAGAAAAAAAGAGCTGTTTGGACCTCTGGCATGGTTTACATGTTGAGTAATCCTAACAAATCACTGAGAAGGATCGGACTGTTAGGTCTTCTGTTATAGTTTGTATGTTGATTATTGATCATTTTCAAAAAAAAAAGTATTGTTAGGACCTGTGGCATGGTTTACATGTTGAGAAGGAACGGACTGTTAGGTCTTCTGTTATAGTTTGTATGTTGAATATTGTTTATTCTCAGAGAAAAAAAAAGAACTATTAGGACCTCTGGCATGGTTTACATGTTGAGTAATCCTAACAAATCACTGAGAAGGAACGGACTGATAGGTCTTCTGTTATAGTTTGTATGTTGATTATTGATCATTCTCAGGGAAAAAAAAGAACTGTTAGGACCTCTGACATGGTTTACATGTTGAGTAATCCTAATAAATCACTGAGAAGGAACGGAGTGTTAGGTCTTCTGTTATACTTTGTATGTTGAATATTGATCATTCTCTGAGAAAAAAAAGAACTGTTTGACCTCTCGCATGGTTTACATGTTGAGTAATCCTAACAAATCACTGAGAAGGAACGAGCTGTTAGGTCTTCTGTTATAGTTTGTATGTCAAATATTGATCATTCTCAGAGAAAAAAAAAGAAATGTTTGGACCTCTGGCATGTTTTACATGTTCAGTAATCTTAAAAAATCACTGAGAAGGAACGGACTATTAGGTCTTCTGTTATAGTTTATGTCTTGAATATTAATCATTCTCAGAGAAAAAAATAGCTGTTTGGACCTCTGGCATGGTTTACATGTTGAGTAATCCTAACAAATCACTGAGAAGGATCGGACTGTTAGGTCTTATGTTATAGTTTATATGTTGAATATTGATCATTCTCAGAGAAAAAAATAACTGGTAGGACTTCTGGCAAGGTTTACATGTTGGTTTATCCTAACAAATCACTGAGAAAGAACGGACTGTTAGGTCTTCTGTTATAGTTTGTATGTTGATTATTGATCATCTCAGAGAACAAAATATCTGTTTGGACCTCTGGTATGGTTTACATGTTGAGTAATCCTAACAAATTACTGAGAAGGAACAGACTGTTATGTCTTCTGTTATAGTTTGTATGTTGAATATTGATCTTTCTCAGAGAAAAAAAAAGAACTGTTAGGACCTGCGGCATGGTTTACATGTTGAGTAATCCTGACAAATCACTGAGAAGGAACGGACTGTTAGGTCTTCTGATATAGTTTGTATGTTGATTAATGATCATTTTCAGAGAAAAAAAAGTACTGTTAGGACCTTTGGCATGGTTTACATGTTGGGTAATCCTAAAAAATCACTGAGAAGGAACGGACTGTTAGGTCTTCTGTTATAGTTTGTATGTTGATTATTGATATTTCTCAGAGAAAAAAAAAGAACTGTTAGGACCTGTGGCATGGTTTACATGTTGAGTAATCCTAAAAAATTACTGAGAAGGAACGGACTGTTAGGTCTTCTGTTATAGTTTGTATGTTGATTAATGATCATTTTCAGAGAAAAAAAAGTACTGTTAGGACCTTTGGCATGGTTTACATGTTGAGTAATCCTAACAAATTACTGAGAAGGAACGGCCTGTTAGGTCTTCTGTTATAGTTTGTATGTTGAATATTGATCTTTCTCAGAGAAAAAAAAAGATCTGTTAGGACCTGTGGCATGGTTTGCATGTTGAGTAATCCTGACAAATCACTGAGAAGGAACGAACTGTTAGGTCTTCTGTTATAGATTGTATGTTGAATATTGATCATTCTCAGAGAAAAAAAAAGTACTGTTAGGACCTCTGGCATGGTTTACATGTTGAGTAATCCTAACAAATCACTGAGAAGGAACGGATTGTTAGGTCTTCTGTTATAGTTTGTATGTTGAATATTGAACATTCTCAGTGAAAAAAATAACTGTTTAGACCTCTGGCATGATTTACATGTTGTGTAATCCTTAAAAATCCCTGAGAAGGAACGGACTGTTAGGTCTTCTGTTATAGTTTGTATGTTGAATATTGATCATTCTCAGAGAAAAAAAATAACTGTTTGGACCTCTGTCATGGTTTACATGTTGAGTAATTCTAACAAATCTCTGACAAGGAACGGACTGTTAGGCCTTCTGTTATAGTTTATATATTGAATGCTGATCATTCTCAGAGAAAAAAAAAAGAACTGTTAGGACCTCTGGCATGGTTTACATGTTGAGTAATCCTAACAAATCACTGAGAAGGAACGGACTGTTAGGTCTTCTGTTATAGTTTGTATGTTGAATATTGTTTATTCTCAGAGAAAAAAATAGAACTGTTAGGACCTCTGGCATGGTTTACATGTTGAGTAATCTTAACAAATCACTGAGAAGAAACGGACTGATAGGTCTTCTGTTATAGTTTGTATGTTGATTATTGATCATTCTCAGGGAAAAAAAAGAACTGTTAGGACCTCTGGCATGGTTTACATGTTGAGTAATCCTAACAAATCACTGAGAAGGAACGGAGTGTTAGGTCTTCTGTTATTTTTTATTTTATTTTAATACAAATGGAGAACCAACAGCTCAAAAGAGACCAAATAAAGGTTCTCGCTTATTAAGTAATACAACTTGAAATAATATAGCAAACAGAGTAATACAACTTAAAATAATATAGCAAACAGAACACAGAACTTATCTTAAAGAGTCTTTAACTCGTTTCTTGAAACTATTAATAGACAAATTAAATAAATCTAAATGAATATATTGGTTATTGTAGATAGACATTACTCGATTTATGCAAGAGAATCTATAGTTGTTAGTATTGCTTTGTGGCAACTTGAATAAATTACACGATCTCGTACATTTAGCTGGAACATATATAGAAAACAAATGAATAATATTATCGGAATAAAGCATATTGTTGAGTATCTTAAATAGGAATAGCATATCGAAATATGTTCGTCTACTCTCCAAACTATTCATATTAAACCTTTCCAATTTATCTACATAACTCGAACAGTCTACTCTAAAGTTGAAGCATAATAAATTAATAAATTTTTTTTGATCATTTTCAACTAGATTAATATGTTTTTTGTATTGTGGATTCCACACTACAGACGCATATTCTAATTTAGAGCGTACTAGCGAATTTTATAAACAAATTAACGTATCAGGATTTTTGAATAATTTACTTTGTCTACAGATAAAGCCCAAGATACGAAAAGAATCTTTACAAATCTTGTCGATATGTGCTGTCATTAAAAGTTTTGGATCATATAATATTCCTAAATCTCGAATTGCAGATTTTACCTCAAGATTAACATTATTTATATGATAATTATATGAAATTATATTCAAGTTTCTAGTAAATTTCATGACGTAACATTTGGCTGGGTTAAGATGTAGGTAATTTTGTGTACAATATGAATATAGTTGTAACAGATCGCTTTGTAATGCAATGCAATCATTTATGTTAGTAATGGTTCTAAATAGTTTCAAATCATCCGCGTATAATAAAAATTTTGAATTTTTGAAACAGTGCGAAATATCATTAATAAATAAGTTAAAAAGTAAGGGGCCCAGATGTGAACCTTGCGGTACACCCGAGGAAACTAATATTGCATTTGATTTAAAACCATTACAATAAACTAATTGCGATCTGTTAGTAATGTAAGATTCAATCCATCTTAATAGTGAACCATGAATTCCAAGTGCATGAAGTTTAAAAATCAGGGTAGGATGGTGGACCCGATCAAAAGCCTTGCTAAAGTCAGTATAAATGGTATCTACCTGTAACCGTTTATCCATATTTGAAGTAATGAATTCTGTGAAAGGAATCAAGTTAGTTAAAACAGATCTCTTTGAACAAAAACCGTTTTGTTCGGGTATTATTTCACTCTCTAAATTATATTTTAATTCCTTTACAATCAGAGATTCGAATAACTTTGGAATAATATTCCCAGATTTGTGAATTGGAGTGATATGAGAGATTTTCCAAATATCTGGAAAAATGCCAGATTGTAATGATTGATTAAATAAGATAAACAACGGTTTTGTAAGGTAAAAGGCACAGGTTTTGATAAATTTAGCCGGAATTTCATCTGGCCCTCCTCCTTTGGATATATCCAAAGATAATAATTCATTTAAAATTGTTTCAAAATTAAGATAAATAGAACCCAGATTAGTGACACAGTTGGAAACATCATTATGGGTACTAACCACAGAATTATCAGCACTAACATACACAGATTTAAAATAATCGGCAAATAAATTAGGAACTTCAGAACAGTTACTAGCAACATGATCTATGTAGTGAACAGTATTGGGGATACCACTCTTTTGTCTCAAAGTTTTAGAATAACTCCAGAATTTTTTAGGATTAAATTTTAAGTTAGTTTCAATATTCGAGACATAGTTATTGAAATCTTCTTTTACCTTACGTTTAATTCTAAAACGTAATTGAGAGAAAATGAGGTAGTCGCTTCTATTCTTGTACACCTTCCACTTCTTGAAAAATTTATATTTTTCTTTCAACATTTTCCTTAAAGATGTAGAAAACCACTGCGGATACGAACTTTTGTTGACAAATTTGGCGGGAACATAATCTCTAGTGAGATCGTGGATAATACTATAAAATATTTCAACATTAACATTTACATTTTCATCGCTAAGTTTTACATCCCAATTTATTAAGGAGAGTTTATAAATAAGATCTTCATAATTACATTTATTAAAATTGTAAAAGAATGGAATATTCGATGGAAGATGTGAAAGAAAAGATGAACTTATATTCTACTAACGGTCAGGGGTTCGACATAGTTTTGTTTGGGAATCCAATTAATTTGGGGCAGGTTGAGATCACCAGCAACTAGGAAAATATCATCATGGCACGTTAAGCAGATTTCACTAAGTTTATTGAAAAAATGACTGTAGATTTCGGAGCTCGGCGATGGTGGAATATAAACACAGCAGACGTGTATTTTGCGTTTGGGTAGAAATAACGTTACCCATAAATCTTCTGCGGGGAGCACCAGGATTGTTGAAGTTTAGATTTACACTTATTAGCCACTAAAATTAAGACACCGCCACCTTCAGTTTTTAAGGGATCGTTTCTATCACGCCTGTAAATTGTGAATTTATTCTGTCACAAATTTCGGAGTTTAAAACACTATTATTCAGCCAAGTTTCAGTGAAAATGATTAAATCGTAATCACAGGATGTTATTTCATTAAAGATATTAATTAACTTTGTTTTAATTCCGCGCACATTTTGATAGTATATATTTATAGACATGTCCATGAAATTAGTAGTCCAGTAATAAGCAATATAATGAACCGAACCAATTTAATTACTTGATTTTAGAGATGTCATTTTCTTCTTTGATGAGTATAATATGAGAATTTTCAGCTTTACGTACAAAAATATTACCAGATTTAACCCAAACAAATTTAAAAACTTTTTCTTTTGCGGCTTTTTTTACGGAGGCTAGTAATACTTTATTTTCAGGGCTAAGATGCTCATTTATATAGACAGGGTTATTCTCAGCGAAATTTAACATTTGTGTGTTTAGATTTTTTAGTACCCGAGCATTTGCTATGAAGTTATCTTTTTTAATTCTGCTGGTAAATCTGACTATAATATTTTTAGTTTTATTTGAGTTATAGTTAAACGGAGTAACTCTGTGAATAGCGTCAATGTCATAGTCATTTACGGGACACTTAATTTTAGTACCTATAGTTTTTAAGGTTTCAATTAAATTTTCATTTTGTTTTTGAGGCACACCGACAATTTCTAAATTGTTTAACCGCGATCGTTGTTCCAAATTAGTAACTTTAGCCTTCAATAATTTACATTCAGATTCCAGTTTTTCAATAATACCGACTTTATCAGATATCATTTTAAGTTTTAATTCGAAATCATCAATTTTATTGGAGCAGAAATCAACAGATTTTTTTAAATCCGCAAGAGTCTCCATAACATCCGATAAAGAGTACTGATTTTCATTAGACGCATTACTAGTTGTAGTCGTGGGTGGTTCTTGAATTTGACAAGTCTCGCAGAACCATTTTAAGGTAGGATTCGCCGTCAAAATGTTTCTAAGAGTAGTAGAAACTGATCCACATTTGTAATGGTAAAATTTTTGGCACGGTCCTCCACAAGCCAACCCTGGGTTACTCTGACGATTCACACTCGTATTACACTTCGCGCACATATTGGCCATGTTGATACTCGATGTGAGTGTGGATGTAAAAAATAAACAATATTTATTTGACTTACTGCGGTGACTGGCCTACACTATGGTGGTTGAAACAAGTGACTTAAGTCAAGAAATTTACGAAAATAAACCTTATTGACACTTTTTATTTTAATGAAATTGTTCAAAATTCAAAATCAAAACACTTTTATGTTCTCACACACTAATAAGTAATTTCACCAACTTAACCGAATCGTAAATGTAGGTTCACTGCAATTAAATCGCGAGATTTACAGAGAAAAATAAGTATTTAACGGAGAAATAACTATCAACTTTACTACACACTATCAGCTATCAATTAACATGTACTTTGTATGTTGAATATTGATCATTCTCAGAGAAAAAAAACAACTGTTAGGACCTCTGGCATGGTTTACATGTTGAGTAATCCTAACAAATCACTGAGAAGGAACGGATTGTTAGGTCTTCTGTTATAGTTTGTATGTTGATTATTGATATTTCTCAGAGAAAAAAAAAAGAACTGTTAGGACCTGTGGCATGGTTTACATGTTGAGTAATCCTAACAAATCACTGAGAAAGAACGGACTGTTAGGTCTTCTGTTATAGTTTGTATGTTGAATATTGATCATTCTCAGAGAAAAAAAAACAACTGTTAGGACCTCCGGCATGGCTTACATGTTCAGTAATCCTAACAAATCACTGAGATGGAACGGACTGTTAGGTCTTCTGTTATAGTTTGTATGTTGAATATTGATCATTCTCAGAGAAAAAAAAAACTGTTAGGACGTCTGGCATGGTTTACATGTTGAGTAATCCTAACAAATCACTGAGAAGGAACGGACTGTTAGGTCTTCTGTTATAGTTTGTATGTTGAATATTGATCATTCTCAGAGAAAAAAAAATAACTGCTTGGACCTCTGGCATGGTTTACATGTTGAGTAATCCTGACAAATCACTGAGAAGGAACGGACCGTTAGGTCTTCGGTTATAGTTTGTATGTTGATTATTGATCATTCTCAGAGAAAAAAAATAACTGTTTGGACCTCTGGCATGGTTTACATGTTGGGTAATCCTAAAAAATCACTGAGAAAGAACGGACTGTTAAGTCTTCTGTTATAGTTTGTATGTCGATTATTGATCTTTCTCAGAGAAAAAAAAAGAACTGTTAGGACCTCTGGCATGGTTTACATGTTGAGTAATCCTAACAAATCACTGAGAAGGAACGGACTGTTAGGTCTTCTGTTATAGTTTATAAGTTGAATATTGATCATTCTCAGAGAAAAAAAAACAACTGTTAGGACCTCTGGCATGGTTTACATGTTGAGTAATCCTAACAAATCACTGAGATGGAACGGACTGTTAGGTCTTCTGTTATAGTTTGTATGTTGAATATTAATCATTCTCAGAGAAAAAAAAAACTGTTAGGACGTCTGGCATGGTTTACATGTTGAGTAATCCTAACAAATCACTGAGAAGGAACGGACTGTTAGGTCTTCTGTTATAGTTTGTATGTTGAATATTGATCATTCTCAGAGAAAAAAAAATAACTGTTTGGACCTCTGGCATGGTTTACATGTTGAGTAATCCTGACAAATCACTGAGAAGGAACGGACCGTTAGGTCTTCGGTTATAGTTTGTATGTTGATTATTGATCATTCTCAGAGAAAAAAAATAACTGTTTGGACCTCTGGCATGGTTTACATGTTGGGTAATCCTAAAAAATCCCTGAGAAAGAACGGACTGTTAAGTCTTCTGTTATAGTTTGTATGTCGATTATTGATCTTTCTCAGAGAAAAAAAAAGAACTGTTAGGACCTCTGGCATGGTTTACATGTTGAGTAATCATAACAAATCACTGAGAAGGAACGGACTGTTAGGTCTTCTGTTATAGTTTATAAGTTGAATATTGATCATTCTCAGAGAAAAAAAAAGAACTGTTTGGACCTCTGGCATGGTTTACATGTTGAGTAATCCTAACAAATCACTGAGAAGGAACGGACTGTTAGGTCTTCTGTTATAGTTTGTATGTTGAATATTGATCATTCTCAGAGAAAAAAAAAGAACTGTTTGGACCTCTGGCATGGTTTACATTTTGAGTAATCCTAACAAATCACTGAGAAGGAACGGACTGTTAGGTCTTCTGTTGTAGTTTGTATGTTGAATATTGATCATTCTCAGAGAAAAAAAATTACTGGACCTCTGTCATGGTTTACATGTTGAGTAATCCTAACAAATCACCGAAAAGGAACGGACTGTTAGGTCTTCTCTTATAGTTTGTATGTTGAATTTTAATCATTGTCAGAGAAAATAAATAACTGTTTGGACCTCTAGCATGGTTTACATGTTGAGCAATCCTAACAAATCACCGAGAAGGAACGGACTGTTAGGACTTCTCTTATAGTTTATATGTTGAATATTAATCATTCTCAGAGAAAAAAAGAGTTGTTTGTACCTCTGGCATGGTTTACTTGTTGAGTAATCCTAACAAATCACTGAGAAGGAACGGACTGTTAGGTCTTCTGTTATAGTTTGTATGTTGAATATTAATCATTTTCAGAGAAAAAAAATAACTGTTTGGACCTCTGGCATGGTTTACATATTGGGTAATCCTAAAAATCACTGAGAAAGAACGGACTGTTAGGTCTTCTGTTATAGTTTGTATGTTGAATATTGATCATTCTCAGAGAAAAAAAAGAACTGTTAGGATCTCTGACATGATTTACATATTGGGTAATCCTAAAAAATCACTGAGAATTAACGGACTGTTAGGTCTTCTGTTATAGTTTGTATGTTGATTATTGATCATTCTCAGAGAAAAAAAAGAACTGTTTGGACCTCTGTCATGGTATACATGTTGAGTAATCCTAATAAATCACTGAGAAGGAACGGAATGTTAGGTCTTCTGTTATAGTTTGTATGTTGAATATTGATCATTCTCAGAGAAAAAAAAATAACTGTTTGGACCTCTGTCATGGTATACATGTTGAGTAATCCTAACAAATCACTAAGTAGGAACGGAATGTTAGGTCTTCTGTTATAGTTTGTATGCTGATTATTGATCATTCCCAGAGAAAAAAAAATAACTGTTAGGACGTCTGGCATGGTTTACATGTTGGGTAATCCTAACAATACACTGAGAAAGAACGGACTGTTCGGTCTTCTGTTATAGTTGCATGTTGAATATTGATCATTCTCAGAAAGAAAAACTGTTTGGACCACCGGCATGGTTTACATGTTGAGTAATCCTAACAAAACACTGAGAAGGAACGGACTGTTAGGACTTCTGTTATAGTTTGTATGTTGAATATTGATCATTCTCAGAGAAAAAAAATTACTGGTTGGACCCATGGCATGGTTTACATGTTGAGTAACCCTAACAAATCACCGAGAAGGAACGGACTGTTAGGACTTCTCTTATAGTTTATATGTTGAATATTAATCATTCTCAGAGAAAAAAATAACTGGACCTGTGTCATGGTTTACATGTTGAGTAATCCTAACAAATCACTGCGAAGGAACGGACTGTTAGGTCTTCTGTTATAGTTTATATGTTGAATATTGATCATTCTCAGAAAAAAAAGACATTTTTGGACCTCTGGCATGGTTTACATGTTGAGTAATCCTAACAATCACTGAGAAGGAACAGACTGTTAGGTCTTCTGTTATAGTTTGTATGTTGAATATTGATCATTCTCAGAGAAAAAAAATTACTGGACCTCTGTCATGGTTTACATGTTGAGTAATCCTAACAAATCACCGAAAAGGAACGGACTGTTAGGTCTTCTCTTATAGTTTGTATGTTGAACTTTAATCATTCTCAGAGAAAATAAATAACTGTTTGGACCTCTAGCATGGTTTACATGTTGAGCAATCCTAACAAATCACCGAGAAGGAACGGACTGTTAGGACTTCTCTTATAGTTTATATGTTGAATATTAATCATTCTCAGAGAAAAAAGAGCTGTTTGTACCTCTGGCATGGTTTACTTGTTGAGTAATCCTAAAAAATCACTGAGAATTAACGGACTGTTAGGTCTTCTGTTATAGTTTGTATGTTGATTATTGATCATTCTCAGAGAAAAAAAAAGAACTGTTTGAACCTCTGTCATGGTATACATGTTGAGTAATCCTAATAAATCACTGAGAAGGAACGGAATGTTAGGTCTTCTGTTATAGTTTATATGTTGAATATTGATCATTCTCAGAGAAAAAAAAATAACTGTTAGGACTTCTGGCATGGTTTACATGTTGGGTAATTCTAACAATTCACTGAGAAAAAACGGACTGTTAGGTCTTCTAGCATAGTTTATATGTTGAATATTGATCATTCTCAGAGAAAAAAAAATAACTGTTAGGCCTTTTGGCATGGTTTACATGTTGGGTAATTTTAACTAATCACTGAGAAATAACGGACCCTTAAATCTACTGTTATAGTTTGTATGTTGATTATTGATCATTCTTAGAAAAAAAAGAACTGTTAGGACCCCTGGCATTGTTTACATGTTGAGTAATCCTAACAAATCACTGAGAAGGAACGGACTGTTAGGTCTTCTGTTATAGTTTATATGTTGAATATTGATCATTCTCAGAGAAAAAAAAGAGCTGTTTGGATCTCTGGCATGGTTTACATGTTGAGTAATCCTAACAAATCACTGAGAAGGAACGGACTATTAGGTCTTATGTTATTGTTTATATGTTGAATATTGATCATTCTCAGAGAAAAAATTAATAACTGTTAGGATTTCTGGCATGGTTTACATGTTGAGTAATACTAACAAATCACTGAGAAGGAACGGACTGTTAGGTCTTCTGTTATAGTTTGTATGTTCAATATTGATCATTCTCAGAGAAAAAAAAGCACTGGTAGGACCTCTGGCTTGGTTTACATGGAAGGAACGGACTGTTAGGTATTTTGTTATAGTTTATATGTTAATTATTGATCATTCTCAGAGAAATAAATAACTGTTTGGACCCCTGGCATTGTTTACATGTTGAGTAATCCTAACAAATCACTGAGTAGGAACGGACTGTTAGGTCTTCCGTTATAGTTTGTATGTTGATTATTGATCATTCTCAGAGAAAAAAAAAGAACTGGCATGGTTTACATGTTGAGCAATCCTAACAAATCACTGAGAAGGAAGGGACTGTTACGTCTTCTGATATAGTTTACATACTGAGGATTTATCTTTCTCAGAGGAAAGAAAGGGACTGTTGGGTCATCTGGCATGGTTTACATGTTACGTGAAACTAACAAATCACTGAGAAGGACGGTATTGTTACGTCTTTTGATATATTAAGCTTTGGTGGGAGCCAACACGTAACGAAGCGAAATGATTGGCTTTCGGCGGGTTCTCATTGTAGCAGTTGCAAAAGAGAAAGTTAGGGTAGGTTTCGATCCCATAAAGTAAAAATTTACCATTATAAATTACAATTAAATTATAAACCTGAAAAGTCTTTTACTCGTTATGTTATGAAGTTAATTTTATGGCGATCATCTCAATACTTCATTTCAAAATGAATTATTACCATACTCCATTATCCAATTTCCTATCAGGTCCTGTTTCGGTCAGATTCTTAATATTTTCTTGTTATATTTATTACACATTTTCACTACACATCACTTCACTATGACCATCATATTTATCCATTTAATGAAATTTACACAATTACTACGAAGTTCAATTAACATGTCCGACTCCAATAGCGATTGGAACGAGAATTATGTTCTTGTCCTAAAATTTATTTTAACGTGATTATTAAAATCAAGAAACGTATTTTTTTATGAAATAAGGTAATAATGTATCTACAGATACATTCAATCAATCGTCAAAACAACAATTCATTTACTAACATCCTAGTAAAAATAATTGTATGTTTATATAAAATTAATTTATTGTTAGCACATAAATTGGAGGACATAGGAGTAAAAATAATTTATTTATTTTTAGCACATAAATTGGAGGACATAGGGGTAAAAATAATTTAGGAGTAAGCGAGAACTGAGAATTCTATAGGATATAAGTCCTCTCATTCCAAGACATTTATTTAACAATATTCAAATACACTTGTTTGGCACACACTATTATAAAAAACATTTATAAATATGTTAGACTAGAAAACACTAACAAACATACATTATAAACGAATGCACAAAACAGAGGATGATAATCACAATGATTTAATAATAAACAAATGTAGAAAATACTTTAAAAAATAATTTAATGTTTCCTACTTATAGAAAAAATATTTAACTATTTTTTATCTAAATATGCAATAACAATGGCATATTATAATTGCATATTTCCTTTGTAATAATAAAATTATAACAAATAAATTCTTCATAATCTTTGTTTTACATTTTCTAAACTACAAAGTAATCATCTGAAAATTAAGGATACAATATTTCTTATATATTTTATTTGGCAGCGAAAGTATAACAGGATTACAGTAGACATCATTCTAGTGGAATTTGATCTATCACAATCTGAAACAAAAAAAAAATTAAAATGAGTATATAATATTAAAAATATATAGTTGATTTAGATTAAAACATAAAAGGGAAAAATGCATCCAGACAGAAAAATTGCATCCTGAAAAGATGCAGTAAATGTGATTAATAGGAAAAATGTTATAAAAAGATAAAATTCATCCTACGTCGTAATATGGTTTACTTAACCACATAATATTGTTGCTTATGCTATATTATGGCCAGGATCTTCTATTTATAAAAAATACCAATAAACAACAATACGCTGCTAAATTAGGTATGACATCAATAATAAAAATCTGATGTGGCCAACACAATATCTCCCGCTATTTAATTTTTATTAATTTAATTACATTTGGACCTACAATACCTACATATTTACTAATTTTGCAAACTATATTAAATTCCTTTGCATGTAACTATTGCTTTATTTACTATTTTATTTTTAAAATGCCACCATTATAAATTTGAAATGATTTGTTTTTTTCACAGTGACATTTATCTGTCAGTTATACATACATTTGAAATGACATTTAATGGTAAAAAGCGTTATTTTAATAAAATTTATGTCACTAGTTTTTTTTTTTCAGTTTTTACCTCTCGCTAAGAGTGGTATAAAAAATTCATACTAAAACTCGCATTTCCAGATTTTAGTGAATAAGCACGTTTCAAGGTCCCTAGAATCCAATTTAATCATTTTTAAGATGATGTGTGTGTGTGTGTGTGAATGTTAGAAGGACGATTCCTCAAAAAACTATAATACTTAAGACCTATTTAACTACGTATTCATCAATCTGACATTAATGGGAAGAGCTGAAAAGGTTTTGGTAAAATTTGTCTTATAAATATAGAAGAACATAAAATTCTACATCTGATACATTTCAAATATTTATTATATCTTCCATAGATTTGAGATAAAGAAAATATAGTATATAAAATAATCTGTTTTAATAAATATCACAGGCTAAGCTACACCAAGGAAACTAGTTGTCAAATTCAAATGTTTTTAAACAGATAAATATCATTGTCAAAAATCAACAGTTTTACTAACATTACTGAAAGCTTTTTTTGGGAAGTACATTTAATATTTCTTATTAAATTACTAATTAAATATTTAATATTACAGATAGGTTTGTATATTAATAGAACATATATCCTTATTAAGAAATACCTCCAATCCCGTCAATGAATTGGAAAAATCTTGAATATTTTAGAAGAGTAGGACAAGATTTCTTATAGAATGAAAGAATAAGTATAATTAGAGTTATTTGTGTGTACAAGAAATGTTAAATTCAATACTTATTTAACAAAATGGATATGGTGACAGGTATTGTGCTGGCCACAACAGATTTTTTTTTATTTTTGAGGATGAATTGGAAAAATCTTGAATATTTTAGAAGAGTAGGACAAGATTTCTTATAGAATGAAAGAATAAGTATAATTAGAGTTATTTGTGTGTACAAGAAATGTTAAATTCAATACTTATTTAACAAAATGGATATGGTGACAGGTATTGTGCTGGCCACAACAGATTTTTTTTTATTTTTGAGGATAGCTTTTAAATATGAAATAAAGCTAGATTTTGGATTGCACCTTTTTGGGTAGGTACTTTTTTATGTTCTTTCGAATAACGACGCTTATTTTTTTATCACAGGGGGATTTCGAGTTGTGATGTCAAAGTTTTAATTTTTATATTGAAAAGTTACACCATTGAAAAACTTTCCAACGATGTATAACTTGTCTATATTTACTTGTTTCAAACAGCGAAAATAAAATAAATTTTTAAATTTATAGTTCTCGAGATTCTCACGCAGGCCGCGTTTTATAGGACATCTACATAAATATACAAAATAGCGTTTCAAAATACGTTGTTCTTCGACTACGTCACAAGTGGAACGAATTAACAACGTAAAGCGAAGTATTACTGTAATAACTAAAATAAAATATTTTTTGCTCTTGCATATTGATAGCAGACAACAAATAATTCATAGCTGGATAGAATAATAAGCAAAAGCAAAATAAAAGCTATGGTACAAATAAGCAAATAAGCGGGGCAAATGACAGACACAACACCCAACCCTACCTGAGCGACCATCTTTCTATAGTTGAACTCGGAGCAGTTCTGCGGCCGTTCAGGCAGCGAGATGCCCCTGCGTCTGAGCTCCTGACTGACTTCGAGCAAGTCCAAGATGGACACCGGGTCAATCTTGTGTCTGCCAATGAGCCCAACTAAATACTCGATGTAATGCACCCTACACACACAGAACAACACACGGTGAGTACCTGGCTCAGGCGACGGCGGTACATCTCGCGCGGCGTGCCAAACGCATTCGGAGGCAGGCGCTTAGCCGCTCGACGCACCACAGTTTCCAAATCGTCGGCGTTTAGAATTGGTAATGTGTCTAGATCGTACTTGCGAATTAAATTGCACAAGTATTCTTTGTAATGATTGCTGCAAGATTCAACATCACTCATCAAGCTACAGATTCAGTGCTACTTTAACCAAAATATACGAATTCGTGAGCCTCATAGAAAAAAAAAATTGTTTTGAAATAATGTACCATTAATAAGATTTTAAGAAATGCACTGACCACAAAATTAAAATGAAGAAAAACATAAACATTTAGATTTATGTATAATGTTGCTCTAATATCTTTTAACTTATAAGCTAACTTGGCTGTTACAGCCCGATTCTCAAAAAAGTTTAAACTAATCCTTATTTTCGAATTAGTGAATTCTATTCTGGTACCTACTTAAAATTTAATCTTCAAAATATTATCAATAGGAATAGATTAGACTATATTTTAAGATATAAACTGTCAAAATTAGAGTAGAAACTTTTTTCGAGATTCGAGCTGTATAAGCATGGTTCACTTTATTATCAAAATATTCATTTTCAATAGGCCACCATTTATATATTGAGAACTATAAGAGCTACGAAGTATGTTAAATTGGCAAACAATTTTTTATTTTGTAAAACAAATGTAATTTAAAGAAAAAACTGTTTGAATTTTGTAAAATAATAATAATGTTACAATAATTGTCCAAGTGAAAAACTTTTACTTTCCTTAGTATACAGGGTGATTCAGGACTAATGTTACAAACATTAACAGCTTATTCCTGGGGTCATTTTAAGCAAAAAATGCTATATGAACATATGTCCTATCTCTTCTACTTACCAAAATACAGGAGGTTAAAGTTTTACAAAAAAGTTAAAAATTTTCAACTTTTTGTAATCAAGATACATCTTAAAAAGAAGAGTTTGACTTTTCAATAAAACTCTTTTTTTAGAGGTATCTTGATTGAAGAGATAGGACCTATGTTCATTTAGCATTTTTTGCTTAAAATGATCTCAGGAGTAAGCTGTTAAAGTTTGTAACATAAGTCCTGAATCACCCTGTATAGTAAATTACATAATAATTATTAGAATTATTTAGTATTTTTCACGAGTTACAACAATATTTGACTAATAAGGAGCACGCAGGATGCAGTTTTTAATTCATAACTTTTGCCATTATAATTGTTGCTCTAAAATAAAGGTAAAAAGATATCACAAATTAAATTTTTTAACAATTCCTCATAAAAATCGTTATGTTCGTATTTAAAGATAAAAATCTGATCTGATCAGCAAATTACCTTTCGTAAATTCTATGTATTTTGCATCAATTCCACACAGAAAGTTTTTTGCAAAAGATTACATATTTCCAGTAAAATTATTTCACGAATATACCATGTAAATTGCACTGTCAATCAGAATTATCTTAATGTAGTAGCCGTTTCCATGGTTATAACATAATTGGTTGATTTGTGAAATTTTATTTCTTTACAATGGGGGATTACGCCATTTTTTTTTTATAATTTCATCTGAAAATATTAGGAAAACTAAGACTATTGATGAAAATCCGGTGAAAAAATTCCTATTAATAAGCGAGTTATGGTCTCCCGAATTTTGAAAAGATTGACGTGACGTCACATTTATGTATTTTTATATCAAACTGTTTTCATCATGGACCTAAATGTTTTTGAAATATATGCTATTTTAAGTTATATTTACATAAAAATAAATTAATATTATAAGACTGTATAAGTGTACATACTTTATAATTACAGGTGTATTTAAATTATTAAGTTTAATGCAAGAAATTTATGTTAAAATAAAAACTGTTTGGAAACTGTAGTACAGGAATGTTAGCCCCTGCTTTCGAATTTGAATTTCTTAACTTCCATTGGTAGTAACCCCCACCTCCTAACACGCTATTTGTAATGCATTTATAGGCGGTTTCTCGGTCGCCAATCAAAATATTTTCATATTAGTGTCGAAGCGTTATAATAAAAAACCTTTTATTTCCGAAATATCTCAATTATACCATTTCATTTTTTTATTAATATTCGTTATTCAGCATATACATTCGTATTTTTTTACTATTTTCCTTTAATTCGATTGAGCCGTAATCCCCCATTCTTTAACTCTATATCCATTGAATATGAGATATACAATGCAGTCATACCGTATAGAGAATAAAATGATCTTTAATATTTATAATAACATAAAATGCCAGAAAGTGATATTTAACTGCGTTTTTTCAAGAAAATCTGTTACAAGTTGCAAATGAGGGTACTTCCGGTTGACCAATTGTAATCAAAATCTAATCAAGTGTTCATATGAATTTAACAATGAGGAATAAGAAGAAAATGCAATTTCTGGAATGGGGGATTACGGCTCAATCGAATTAAAGGAAAATAGTAAAAAAATACAAATGTATATGCTGAATAACGAATATTAATAAAAAAAAATGAAATGGTATAATTGAGATATTTCGGAAATAAAGGGTTTTTTGTTATAACGCTTCGACACTAATATGAAAATATTTTGATTGGCGACCGAGAAACCGCCTATACATGCATTACAAATAGCGTGTTAGGAGGTGGGATTACTACCAATGGAAGTTAAGAAATTCAAATTCGAAAGGAGGGGCTAACATTCCTGTACTACAGTTTCCAAACAGTTTTTATTTTAACATAAATTTCTTGCATTAAACTTAATAATTTAAATACACCTGTAATTATAAAGTATGTATACTTATAGTGTTATAATATTCATTTATTTTTATGTAAATATAACTTAAACTAGCATATATTTCAAGAACATTTAGGTCCATGATGAAAACACTTTGATATAAAAACACATAAATGTGACGTCACGTCAATCTTTTCAAAATTCGGGAGACCATAACTCGCTTATTAATAGGAACTTTTTCACCGCATTTTCATCAATAGTCTTAGTTTTTCTAATATTTTCAGATGAAATTATAAAAAAAATGGTGTAATCCCCCATTGTAACATTGGAGTTATCGTCACACACACAAGCACACACATACGTACGGAAAGTAAAAAAAGGTTCTGTATTTTGAGAACCACTGGTCGATTTTTTCTCTCTTCATTTATCCAGCTCTGGCAAAATATAAATTGTTGACGTAGCTATTACAGTTCTCAAGATAGAAATAGTAGCTCATTTAAAATTAACATCCTGTGTAATTATGTGAAACAAGTTACCGAAAACAAGTTTTCGTAATTTCTATTTTCACGGACAAAAAGTTTTTAAAACAACACAGTCAATATGATATTTTTCAAAAATAGAGATATGTGTTATGTGAAAAACTGCAATAATCTTAAATATAATTTAAGAAATTAAATAACATACCGACAAAGTCCAGCATGTCCATTATTGACTTCATTGTTACAAACGGAGTCTGCAAGACCAGATGGTGTTTCCTTTTGTAGCATAACTGGACATTTCATAACTGCAGCAGGACCTGAAGCACTTTCTTCCGTTTCGTTATTGGCGTTTAAAGCTGCTATTGGAACAGGAGTTTCCGTATTGAATTTGATTCTATTTTCCTGAAAATTCATACGTAAATGTGATACTATTTCTTTTTATACAGTAACAAACTAAAGTAGTTCTAGTATTTTACTTTATTTTCTAGCCTTGTTTGAATTAGATTACTAAAAGCCGTTTTCATAATAAACTTTATCTTCACTTTAACGCTTTAAATTAAAATAATAATATAACTTTAGCTTTTCAGCAAGCACTGTAGCATTACTTTAAAATAAAGATAAAGTCTTAAGGAGGTTCGAGCGATTCTCGTGTAAAAATTAATTTTCAACTTTATGGTTTCAAATTTTGTAATTATCACGAATAATATCTTATCCAACTATTCTAAAAAATAAAACACATTCCACCGTCTAGTTTCTTATAAATACGCTTATAAAGTTGACGTTTTCAATGTTCTAATACATAAGCTCTTACGGCAGACACATTTCCGTAGATACTTTTTTTATTTGTTTTATATTGATCTTTCCAATTTTGATGAACAAAAAACAAGTATAATAAATCTGAAGACTTGTAGTATATTATGAGAAGTTTATAATGCCCTTTTACCGTTCAAATTAATTTGAAAATAAATGTTGAACATTATGTTTTCATTTTACATCGATAGTTGCAGAACAGATGAAGAATGACATGGCAACGTTGCACGTCCCAGCTGATATAAAGGAAAAAGATTGAAGTATAACTTGTATCTATATTATGGATAACTTTTTTTCGAATAAAATAAAGCTATTTAGTTTTGTGTTTTTTAAAATTTGTGATTACTGAAATTGACAGATAAATTTAATATAATAATTTTACAAGACGCGCTGTTGCCACATAACTTTCGTCCATCACATATGTATGTTCAAAATACTGAAGTCATTTCAGTACTTTTTTGTTAAATACAAATTAATTATGTACTTCTAGGCTCAATACACATTTATTAATTGAAATGATAAATTTTTACAACTATTTTAGCAATTAAAAGAATAAAAAAATATAAATATTATTTTGACTCATTAGTTTCGCTCGAACCTCCTTAAAGTAATTTTAATTACAGTCTTAAAGTGAGCCTGATTATGAAAACGGGCCTAAGCCTTCTATTTTAATAAATATCTTACCTTTAATAAATGTTGCAGCTCCTCAGGTTCTTTATCACGAAGATAAAATAAACAATTTCTGGGATGGTGAGCATGTAATCCTAATTTGGAACAATAATCGCTCACTCCACACTTAGCCCCCATCATAAAGGTTTTTCCACATCCACTACAGAATTCGTGTTTACATTGTGAACATGTGAAATGCATACAACCACCACGAGCCAACGAATACCGATATTTGCATTTTGGACAAATAATATCATTATCTTTTAAATGCTTTTCAATGGAGATGAGTTGATTGTTAGGATCCTGAGCTTCCTTCCATTCGGCAAATTTCTCGCAGGTTACTCCTTCATGCTGCACTTCCCACTGTAGCAAAAATAATAAGTAAAAATCATATAATTTATTTATAATTTTTTTTTTCGTGTTAGGTATTGTTCTTTGAAATTATATGACACAGGAATAAAAAAATATTTATTATTTCAGCCTTCATTTTGTGATACATGTTAAGATTAAATATAAATGAAACAGGAATCTTACAGAACCTGTTGATTTAAAAAAAAAATCGCTTAGTATAAATAATACTATTTTTTTTATATACTTAGGGAACTTTTACTGAATAATTTTATCTTTTACAAACCACGTTGTCAATATTATTAAAAGCTATAGGCAAATGCATTAAGACATAATAATAATACCTTTATTTAGCTATCAAGCTATACATAACAAAACATTTTAAGTAATTTACATATAATATCTTTTAATTTCTATAATAAATTTTTTAACATTTAATTTCTTAATTCTATTCGGTAACTTGTTATATATAATAAGTGTCTTAAAAAATATAGAGTTTTGAGTTTTTGAATATTTTTTCCTGTCAATGAAAAAATTTTCAGCATGTCTTGTTTCATAATTGTGTATATCTTTAATTTTTTTTAATGCATTATCGAAATATTTAGGCATTACTCCTTTTTCAATTTTATGAATGAAAATTAAACTTTTCATCTCTAGAAATTGTTCCACTGGTAGCCAGTTCAATTCTCGCAACATAGATTCAATAGTTTGGTATCTATCATATGATAATATATTTCTCATTGCTCTATTTTGAAGGAGCTGCAGTCTTTTTTTATCACTAGAATTGCTTAAAAACATTATTGTACTACAGAAATGAAAATGAGGTAATATGATAGTATTGTAAATTGTTAAACGTGTCCATTTACTTAGAAAAGTACTGACCCTGTACAAAAAACCTATTTTCTTTGAAATTTTTTTACAAATATAATCTACATGCTTATCAAATTTTAAATCTGGCACTATCATAACTCCTAAATATTTTATTTCTGTTACTATTTCTACAATTTCATTATTTATTTTGACATGAAATCCATTATTTACCCACTCATTTCTCACTGTTTTCTTCCCTACAAGCATAGCCTTTGATTTATTTATATTTAATTTTAATTTATTTCCGTTCAGCCATTGTACTATATTTTCAAGATCACTATTGACATTATTTGATACTAATTGTTGATTTTTGCCAGCATAATAAATTACCGCATCATCCGCAAACAAGTGAATATTGCAATACCTAGTAATACATACGAAAATAAATCAAAAAATAACGAGAATTTATAAATTTCGCACGTTATTTGTTTTCGATTGAGCTCATCTCATCTCACCACAGTCTGTGTAATGTATATGTCAACTATTATTCATATTCATATTGAACCTTCTAATTTGAGTTTGACAGCTACTTATTAACGAACCATTTTGACATATTCGGCGATTTTTTTTTAATGGAACAAAAAATCTGTTTAAATTTTCTGTTAAAAATAGTATAAAGTGTAGTGACGTAGTGCAAAATTTTGAAGAAGGCTTTTGGTGAGGAAGCTACAGCTAACATATATGTTAGGATTTATGAATGGTACAAACGTTTTCAAGAGGGCCGTGTAGACGTGAAAGATGATAAGAGAGCTGGGCGTTCTAGCATATCAAACATCATTGAAAATGTAGCAAAAATAGTTATTTGTATCACTAGGCCAGAAATCGAACATTTGCGAGAGCGAGTTTATTTTGAAAATGACGAAATCTCGCAAAACAGTTTCTGGGTGTGTGATACACAAGATTTTTTGTGCCGACGACATTTTTAATTTATTAAAGAAATATTATTGCTTCTTCAAATATTATATACTATAAAATTTTCGATTTACCTGGTTTTATCAACAATTCATTTGTTTTATTGAAAAAATTTAGTGACATTTTAGTCCAATAATCCGCATTATAGGTTAAAATTTGAAGACACATTTTCTGCTTCGTTCAACAGAACCTCAAAAATAAAACAAATGTGATGATATTTTACGACAATTAATGTAACAGTAATCGTTTAATACGAGTATAATATGAATAATAAATCAAAAATAGTGTTTTTAAATAATGTGTCACATTTTGAAAATATATATATAAGTTGACATTTCACCAGAATAATACCAACTTATAGTCATAAAATTCGCTATCTGTTTGCTGGCCTAGGCCAGAAAATAAGTGTTTCTGGGCGATTTCGAGATGTGTAAAACAAGCTATGCCGGACGAAGGCACGAAATAGTTATTTACATATAGAGAGTCGAAAGAAAAGGTTTACGCCTGCGGACGAAATTTGAAGCCCGACGCGTAGCAGAGGTCTTTTATTCGTTCAAGGCAAGGGTGTAAACTTCTTTCGGCCCGATGTATGTACAACGTTTTACGCACAACTGCAATCAAATGAAATGTTTTTAAATGAATTTTTTAAATACATTTAAAGCTTGTTTATACATAAAAATATTACGTGACCAGGTGGCCATGTCACAAAACAATAAGGCAATGCGTTGCATTGCTAACTATTTGGTTATATGAATATTTTTTTAAATGTCAAACTTGGAGATTTGAGACAATTTCTGAAGTAATTCCTTAAGAAATTCTAATAAAATCTAGTGAAAATTTAGCGGAACTGATATCATTTTTTAAAAATAAGAGTCTTGATTATATTTCCAATTGTATTTTTCACGTTTTGTTTACCAGTAGGTGGACTTTTGCTGTATTTTGCAGCCCGCATATGCTACTTTACCGCCCGCAGGGTGTAATCTTTCAGTTTCCGCCATGGTAACTACGATGTAAACAAACAATTTTAAAGCAGATGTGCGTAAAATATATTGTGCTTAATAAACGCCGAAACACTTTAATAAGCGGCTCAGGCGAAAAAAAATATAGGCAAAAAACTTCTGGATTTTGCACCACGACAACGCATCGGCTCACAATTCACTACTCATTTATGATTTTTGGCCAAAAATAACACTATAATGACACCGTATTCACCAGACATGGTCCCTGTGCCTTTCCTTCATTCCGATTTTTTTTTGCATCCATAGAGTAGATAAAAGCAAAATCGCTGAAGAAGCTGAAGACTGTACCTACCACAAAGTGTTTTACAGATTGGAAACAACGTTGGCATAAGGGCATTATATATAATGAAGAATACTTTGAAAGGGACAATATTAATGTTGATAATTTTTTTTACAAATGAAAATTCTCGTTCTTTTTTGAACAAATCTGATATAATTTTTTTATTACTATGTGTAATAGTACTTACCGGCATCTTACATTTACCGCACGTAACAAACTTGCAGTCAGGACAAATAAGTCTTCTTTGGCGAGGATTAGCAATAAATCCAGATGAACACTAAAATTAAATTATTGTTATTAAAATAAAACCATAAAAATATGACAAATATATTACCTGAGCACACCACTTAAAGTGAGGATCCTGCATTAAAGTTCTATCCCTGAGTTTCCTTTGGAACAATTCATGAACTTCAACTTCTAAAATGCCTTTTAACAATATATCTAAATTTGAAAAGTAATCTAAAACATCATCCTCAGTTATCTCTGCATCATTCATATCTGGCAGTTTGCAAAATGGACAGGAACAATCAGTAATATTTCTATCAGTAACTTGAATAGTGAAATAATATTTAGCGCAATCCCGGCAACATCGATGGATACATTTTAACATTGATACCATCTATAAAATAAAGACAGCAAATAAATACATATAGCCTCTAGTGGTCAATATGCTACATACTTGTGTCATGGGATATTTTCCAGCACACAGCTCACAATCTTGTTGCAGGTATGCGACAGCAGCATCTAAAGTATTACAGTCCTTTACTGCAGCAAGAGCTTCTTCTGTAGAAAATCTAAGGGCCATGAGACTAACGGCCAACTCTGCTTGCTGATAAGATTCCACTTGACCCTCGGCGAGAAATCGTCGGGCTTGTCTCTATTCATTATAATAATAAATTAATAAATAATATATAAAATATTGCTTGGTTTTTATTAAAACAGTTGTTAATGTTGGAAAAATGAAATGATATCTTGAGATTAAGGAAATATGTATATTTCAGTCTTAAATAAAATATGAAGTGAAACGAGAAATAAAATTTATTACAAGTCAAACAAAACAAGTAAATATACATAGAAGATAAATAAAATACAAAAATGTGAAACATTAAAAACTGCCCAAAATTGTACACAAATAACAAAAAGGCAAAAAGAATTTTTTGAATAAGTTAATAACAATACACATGAAAATATGAACATACCATAATGAAGAACTATGTTACTAAAGGAGAAAAAAGATAACAAACAACGATGTGATAATGATATTGCTGCGAATAATGATGATTTCCTAACTACATACATACCTCCATCTGCTCAATTTCAGACACAGGATTCTCAGCATCATCCTGCTCTATTTGTTGATTATTACTATTATTAACACTATCTTTTTGTTCAAGATCATGTTCAGATTCATCATTTGAGTCAGTCAAAAAGTCATCTGAATGACAAGTTTCTTCAATATAACTACTTTTCTTTTTAAATTCTTCCCTTTTACTAATTGCATCACTATTCACTGCATTTGTTTGAACTGTATTATCAAATGATTCTGGTTCTTCAAGAGGAACATTTTCAGGACTTTCTGGGTGGTCTTCGTCATATTCCTCATCAATTTCTTCACCTTCAATATCTTCAGGTAATTCCTCACCCTCATATTCTTCTTCAGATACTTCTTCGTATTCATCTTCTTCTGCTTCATCAAATTCATCATAACTACTAAATTCCTCCCCACTTGTACTCAAAAGTTCATCGATATTACTCTCTGAAACTGAGGAATCTGATTCTTCGCCTGAAGCATAATCAGTCGAAGATTGGATTGATGATTTCCGAGATATACGAGGACGTCGTAAACGTCTTTGCTTGTTAGCTATTTGTTTATTTATTTCTAAAAGTGCATTAACTGTTCTGTTCATTTTGGCTGCGATATCTTCAGTACTTTGATTTTTGTTACCATCATTTTCCTCTTCTGAATAAGATTCTGAATTACTGTAGAGTTCTTCGTGAGATGTGTCTGACTTTTCTTCATTTGATTTATTTTGTTTTGGTATATTTTCTGATTTTGTCAAAATTTTAGGTTCCGGTAAAATTTCTGGTTCTGATTCAGATGTTGTATATTTACTAGACGTAGGTATATTTTTAATATTTGTTTTAATTGTAGGTAAGGGAGGTTCTTTAGTTTTTGGTTGAATCTTTGGAGAAGGAGTAGAAGTACCTACTTTTACTGGTATTTTACTAATCGGTGCAGAATTTACTTCAGAAGTAGGTTTAGAAGTTAATTTTTTTAAACCAACTGGGATTCGTGACCTAAGAAGTGCTTTAATAGGTTCCTGTACTTGAATGTTTTCTTTGGGCTTTTCAGATTGACTATTTTCTTCACGCTTTTCACCTTGAGATTTTTCGTTAGGTTTTTCACCTTGGGCTTTTTCTTTAGGTTTTTCACCTTGGGCTTTTTCTTTAGGTTTTTCACCTTGAGCTGTCTCCTTAGGCCTTTCGCCTTTAGCTTTTTCTTTAGAATTCTCAATTCCCTTAGAAATATTTTTATTAGATTTACTTTCTTTCAAATTAGTGGAACTTTTACTTGATGGAATTGGTATATGTGGTTTTATAAATGGTTTTACTTCAGATTCTTTTTTAGAAATTTCTATTTGGCTTTTATTTTCCTTTGTAATTTGCGGAGTAGTTTTGCTTTCTTTATCTTTGCTATTAATAACTGCAGTTTTCTTCCCTTTATCTTTACCGTCTTGGGTGTTAGTTTTGTTTTCTTTTTGTTTTAGATCCTGTGTAATATTCTTGCTGTCTTTCAATATATTTGCAGAAGACAGCTGTTTTGTTGTTTCACTATTTTTTGTTTGTTTTAAAGTATTAGTATCAGCTGGTTTCTCTTTTAAAGTGCTAACAGATGGTATTGCAGATTGTAACTGTTTTGACTCACATTTAAATTTAGGTTTAATTTTTTCACTAATTTTCTCTTTTATTGACGAAATTAATGAAGATGATGCTGGTGACTCTGGAACATTTGTTAACGTTTGTTCGGTAACTACGCCATCAACTTTTTGTACAATTGGTTCAATAGTTGTTCCTGTTTCAGAAAGTTCCGTTTTAATGGTTTGTTCAGTTTCATTTTCTTTATTTGCATTGTCTTTGTAGTAATTTTCCGACAATGCTTTCCGTTTCCGTTTGATAACTTTATTTTTATCTCTACTTAATTTTTCATTCTTCTTTTGCGGTATGCTGTCAGTGCTTTTAGATGGAATTATTTCTTGAACATCCAAAGTGCTATCAACTTTTATTTCGTTACTTGTTGTCGCAATAATATCTTGAGTTAATTGCTGAGTTTCAGAAAGATTTTTTTGTGCATCAACAGTTTCTGCAGAAGAATTATCTAATTCAGTTTTTTGATTGTGCTGTTCTTCTTTGAAATTATTTGCGTCTCTAGGCACAGTTTCCTCATTAACAGAAGAATTTATCTCTTCTTGTTGCTTCAGTGGAAAAACTGAATTTTCAGACAAAATTGTTTGGGATTCTAAAACTGGAGAAACAGGTTCTGACAATATTTCATTAGCTTCAAAATATTCATCAATACTAATTTTCCTAGATTTTATGTTAACTTCATTATTTCCTGTACTTTTACTTGTTTCCGCAATAATTTCATTAGAATTTTGATTTACTTTTTCTGAAACAATGTCTGTATCTTGTTGGCTAACTTCTATTTCATTTTGATTTGTGTCCTGTTTCTCTTCTAAACTGTTTCTCTCTATCTCTATTTTATCATGTGTGTCATTTTTTTGTGATTTACTCAACTTTCTTTTAAGTTTTGATTTTGAACTTTTCGATATTTTTATATTTTGTTCAGTATTTTCTATTGGTTTTTCTATATTTTGGGACCTTTTTTCTTCTTTACTACTGATACCATTTGAACTTGTACTTGGTATTTCATAAACAACTACTTTTTCTGCTTTAATGTTTTCTGCATTTTCTGTTTTTGAAATATTAGTATCGATAATTTGTACTTTCTCGCTGATATTACTGATAATGTTTGTACTTGTACTTGGCATGTCATCGACAATTACTTTTTCTTTTTTAAAGTTTTCTATATTTTCTGTTTTTGAAATATTAGTATTATTAATTTTTATTTTGTCATTGTTATTGTCCATAGAACTCAAGGTAGGTGAATTGTCAAGCATTATTTTTTCAAGTTCTATAATTTCTGTTTTTAAAGTATTACTATTGTTATCTTCTCCTTTATTAGTAATATTGTCTGCAGTACTTATACTTGGTACATCATCAATTATTATCTTTTCTGATTCAATATGTTCTACAATTTCTGTTTTTAAAATATTACTTGTATTAACTTCTCCTTTATTAGTAATATTACCCCCAGTACTTGTACTGGGTGTATCGTCAGGTTCAATATATTCTACATTTTCTGTTTTTGAAATACGTCCACTGTCAATATTTTCTTTTATTTGTAAAATTGATTTACTTTTTGGTACTTCCTGTTTATCAATGGAATTATGTTTATTGCTAGTTATTGTATTTAATACTGGTTCGGTTGTCGGGCTTTCAGGCAAATGTTGAGCTGCATCAACAAATTCATCATTATCTAAACTTTCACTGCGCAGAGTGTCTGCATCATCTGTTATTGAAGAATTACTCGATTCTTCCATCTGAATTTCTTTAACGAGTGTATTCATATCATGTTCTATTGCATCTAAATTTATATTTGAAATAATTTCATTGTTACTTATATTTGTTGTTTCAATATAAGTATTATTTGGTTTAGTTTCAGTCTCTATGTGTCGTTCAGAAGTGGAAACATTTGTATCTTTAAATGCATTTTCTGACACTGCAACTTTTTCTGCATTGTTTTCAGTAATAATCGTATTAATACTATCATAATTTTCTGCATTTTGATTATTTTCTATAACTGGAATTTCATTTAAACTTTGTACTACTATTTTTTCTATTTTTCCAGTTGTTTCAATGGATTGTGCATTAATTCCAGTAATATTTTCTAAAATTTGTTCCTCATTTATAATATTAGTTAATTTCAATTCGATTTGATTATTTTGAATGTTATTATTACTTTTGGAATGATTACTTTGTTCTTGAGCAACTTCAGGCTTAAATTCCTGTTGCCGTGGAACAATATTTTCAGTCCGTTCTAATTTGGGTTCAGATTGTGCATCTAAAATTTCATTTTGTACGTTTGTTTGTGTTTCTTGCAAAATTTCAGGGGATTTCTCTCTTGAACTCAAAGCATTGTTATCAACAGAAGAAATACTTTTATCACTAGGTAATGCATCCAAGGAATTTAAACTCTGATTAAGTTTTTCGTCGATAGAAAGCGAAGGAAAGGGTTCAAGATTATCGCTGTCATCGAGATTTGAATTATTTAAGGAAGTCCTACTACGAGCATCAGGGGTCAACAAATTCAAAACATTCGAAGCCAAACTACCGTGCTTAAAGTCCCAATCATCCAGTGTTGGAGAGGGACTGGTCGCCAAGTTTTTTTTATCAGATTCATTAAGTTGAGTAGATACCTGTGTCTGGACCGAGCCTAGCCTCTCCATCAGATCCGCACTCAAATTAAGATTAGTCAAAGAACTCACCGCGCGCGCCAGTTCTAGCATCGTGTCGTCAGTTGTTTTGCTCGACTGTGCGAGATCTGGAACGATCAGGTTCTATATTTGTTAATGCGTAACTGCATTTTGAAGCACCCATAATGTTCATAGCTACTGCTGACTCTAGTTCTTATAGTATATTAAAACACACATTACGAAGTCATAAATATATAGGAATTTAATTGAAACTAAATATACTGTTCTACTTATGTAATAATAGATTTTACAACAGTTCATTTTCATGTTATAATGCTAAACAATTATAGATGCTTCCAACAATGATATGTCATATTACCAAAAGAGTTTTTAGTTAAATATATGAAGTGATAAAATTTATTTATTTATAGAACTCAAATTTATATTTCGTCATTATCTTTTATTAGTTCCTGAATCATTAAGAAAATTTCATAGATCCATAATATGTATAATATACCTAATATTTCTCGAAATAAATTCATGACATCATAGTATATAAATTTATACTAAAAATTCTCCTGGGTAAATAAAAAGAAGTTAATGTTAACTTACCATCGCCCCTGATGCGTGCAAGCGTGCCCCCCTCATTACCAGCCTCGTTTTCTGTTCCAACCGGTGGGCCCCAAATGCGCATAAGGAACGGCTTGAGCTGAGTTTTGTTCAGTTCGTGGAAAGCCGTTTCCAAATCACCATGATTTGCCGTCAACACAGTCAGAATGTCTTCACGGGAAAAGTTACCCCTTGTTTGGAGCTCGGCAAACTGTAAAAAAGTAACAAATTTATTTTTCTTTTTTACTGTGGTATTCTAAACTGAAATACTTGTATTTGAAACGCCGTTATTATCATGCAATAGCAATTTTCCTAGCAATTTTCATCCGTGTGACAATACAAATAATAATTTATATTATGTTGTTTAGATGAGATTCGTTATTTATTTTTTTGTCTATATGTAGATGAAAAGTGATAAATACATCGCAACATGCCGGTATTAAGACGCTATGGTTTGTGCTGTATAAGAATTCTTAAAATAGTAAATTCTGACTCACTTTTTTCTGCCGTTGTTCCACGCATTCAGTGACTGCTGCCCAGACATTGCCTTTGTGAATACGAAGTGCATCTTTTGCTTCAGTAACTGACACGGTACCTACACGATTTTCAGGACACTCGTGTCCGTACTTGGTAGCAAATGTCTGGACACTGGCGACCATAGTCTCCCAGTTCGTACGCAGCCATTCAACGGGGTCTTGGTTCCCGCACTGGACTAACGCAGCCTGGACATCGTCTGCATTGAATTTATAATGCTCTGCTTCCTGAATAAATTATTATAATTAATATACTTTATTTGCTACGTAAATACTATGTAACTTACTCGAAGCAATTTGACGATTTCCAATCCTTGAGCTTTCATTGAATCCAATCTACCTAATTTGTTTTGTAAATATTCATTAACTAATTCTTCTGTTTTGTTGCGATGTCCAGAAAAGCGTTCATTCTACAAAAAGAAACAAAAATAAACAAAGTTAAACTTACAACTTTTATACATAAAACACACAAATACACAAAACCAAAAACACTTCTGTTGTCTCAACATAAAAACAATACCAAATCAATTATAATATTGCACACCCTTTGATATCCTAAATCCATCATCGATGGTCTTCTAGGTAAGTGGTATAGCTCCGGTCTTCTTAAATCCATAATACTTTGAGTTCGAGTCGGATAAGGAGATCGAACATATTCCCGTCTAGGCTCAATACGTTCCGGGTATAACGGATCTTCTTGGTAATCATATCTGGTAGGACTTCGCATACGTTCAGGAGATCCAGGCAAACTCTAAAAGTAACTCAGAAGTAGTACATATTTAACAAAGTATCGCAAAAATTTCCTACTTGTGAATCACTTGAAAACGAATGTCTACTAAGAGATCGATCTCTACTCCAAGAATCTTTTTCACCAACTTGAAGAGAAGTTGATCGAAGAAGGCTTCTTGAAGAACGACCACTAACACTCATTGATCTTCCACGAGATATTTTTTGCGGTGGTTGAATTACGTCGTAAGTCTAAACATAATTTTGTAATTTACAAGTAATGTAAATTTTTATTGAAAATGACTTCTTACTTGAGTTGACATATTTTGTGGAGGTGGTGATGTACCAGTAGATACTTTTTTCTTCGTTGGTTCGTTATTTGAAGCATTCCGTAAATCATTTTTAACTGGAAGAGTATCATATGTTTGCACTGCACCATCATTTACACTTTTCACTATTTCTTTGGGAGGAGATGGTCCCACTGCTGTAGAAACTTTATTCTTTTTCACAGAAGGAGTAGGAACAGAATAAAGAGGTTGATTGTCTGCAACACTTTTTGGATTAGTGACTTCAGAATCAGGGACTTTTTTATCAGTTAATAAATTATCTTCGTGGATTTCTTGATAAAAGTCGGTCGATGTTGAGAAATCTTCTTTATTGTTCTCTCCTACAAATACATTATTAAGATACAACATTTGTAAAAAACACTTCACGAGTAAAAACACAAACCACACACTATTCCTAAATCTATATAAATGCAAAAAACACATGTGTTAAACATATATGATTGGTGTAGGATCTTCGATAGGATTCTTTGTTTCATTTGCTGTGAAATGGTGAAAATTTCGTTCCAGGCCAAAAGGATATTTTCCTATTCGTCCTACCTTTCTTCCCATCCACTGTGTTGAGTAATGATGATGGTTTCTCAGATATCTTCAAACTGTTTCCGAATTTTGTAATAAGGCCTTTATCATTTTCAATAGTATTTTGAAATACATTTTTCTTCGGATAGTCTGTTATAATTTCCTTCATTGGTGACACCGATTTTTTCTTTTGAGGTAATTCAGGTTTGCTTCCAACAAATTTCATTGTTGTCGTTGTAGGAGTTTTGCAGCAGACAGCACAAACTCGTGTACCTGCATCATTGACGAAGGTACAGTGTTCACATTCCCAAGACTGCTTTGGAATAGACGGCAGTTCTGTTTTCTCTTCAATTATATCTTCTTCTCGTATAAAATCATTAGGTAATTCGTCGTAATCAGGTTCATTTGCTAATTCTTCCATAACTTTGTCTTCGTTTCGACCATCTGAATGGTAATCTAAATCAGATTCACTTGATACATCTCGATTATTTTTCTTGTTTACTAACAATTTTTCAGAATTATCCTTATTTATTTTGTTATTCATTTTCTCAGGAAGAGCAGGTCGTTCAATGGGACGTTTTTCGACAGGTCGTTCAGGGAGACGTTTTTCAACAGGTCGTTCATCTATTACTGGCGGTTTGACAATTTCCCTTGGTACAGACGTTCTTTCTTTTATTACTTCTCTTGGTAGAGAATTTCTGTCCCTTTGTTTTCGTTCTCGAGCCCTTTCTGCTCGCTCTCTAACGGATTTTCTCTCACTCTTATCTGCATAACTAAATACTGATCGACGGTCAAAATCGTCGTCCGTATCATCTGACTGCCTGTACCTTCTACGTGATGCATGAGATTTCCGTGATTTAACACTTGGCGTAGGAGACTGTGTTCTTGAATTAATTCTTGATTGAGATTCAGGCGTCATTGGGACCATTGGCATACCCATGGGATAGGGATACATTCCCATGCCTGGAGGTGGACCGTGCCAAGTTCCCATTGGATTCATCCACATGTTTGGCATAGATGGAAATGTGCCTTGATTTTGCTGCATGTTCAGACTCATGTTACTTAAAGACCTCTGAGAATCTGATGGGACCATATTGCCCCATTGATCCATCCACATGCCGTGGTAGCATGTTGGGCAGTTGAGTTGGGCCATTGATTGTGTCTATAAGCAAACAAAACAAATTGAAATACATAAAATTTTCAACATATAATAATTACTGTTACCTGTTGCATTGAACCAAAGTTATGTTGATGTTGATGGTCGGCCACATTGTTCAGGTCGAATACGGAAGTGCTATGACCAACTCCTTTTGTTAAAGGAGGAGGAGATGAAACATTGCTTAATTTTCTTAACGTTCTTGCTTGTGAGTTATCCACGGAGGAACCAGAAATACTTCCGGAACGCATTCTATTGTTAGCCAGCCAATGTTCAGCCTCCCAGTCCGGATATCCACTGTCTCGACTTGGGGGCTGAAAATTATTAAGACTATTAAGAAATTATGTTATTTAATTGCATTTATTGTTCATACCTGATCAGACATTTCTGAAACTGAAAGTGGAATATTAGGAGTAGTTCCCCTCATAGCTAGTTGATACTGCCTATATCGTTGCTGTAAATTTAGACTTGGAACTGCCCTATCTAACGTTCGCGTCCTATCTTGTACCGAATTGGGTGATAAAGGTGGACTTCCAGAAAATTCAGACCTAGCTGCTAAAAAAAGATATCGTAATCAGATAAAGATTAGTTGAATATAAATTCGCTGGTAAATGTTATGAGAAGCCAACAACCGGGGAATATCCCGCTCAGCAAGTTAGATGAAGTATGTAAATGCTAACGTGATGAGCACTCTGTCAATAACAAGATTGCTTACAAGATAGCTGGCTTGGTGTGGGAGGCAATGGTCTAGCACCCATTGAGGATCGACGCAAGCTGCTTGTTTTGTCCCTTCCTGAGAAGGAAGAACTCAGGTTCGCGTCTTTTCTTTGTAAAGGTGGGACCTAGTGCAATAGATTTATATTATCGCCTTACACTACAAATTCTTATGGAAGTATCAAATATTAAAAAAAAATATTTTATTTTTTCTTCAAAACTGATCGGCATAATTTACACGATATGGAATTGTCATCATTTTATCGGTTCAATAAAACACTGTTTATACAACAAAAATAAAATATATTTAAACATAACCAATTAATATAACAATATCTTTAAATGAGACAAACAGAAGTGCTTCTGGCATTTATATTATGTTTATATATTACAGTTTGTGTTTATATGTAGACTAAGAAACGGTGCAACTTTTCCTTATAATTACCTGATTGTGGCGGATAGGGAGTGGACTTGTGGGGCTACCGGAGAGGCGGCTTACGCTGCCAGAGCGGCGACGCCGAGGGGGCGGCACAGGGGCGGATGATATCTCTCCTTTGGGGGGAAGCGGAGGCCGGATCGGCTGCATCGGGGATGTATCCAACGCCTGTACATATAAAAGATTTTAATTATTAAAATTTTAATTAGAGGCGAGTACAATAGCAGTATTAATTCGTCATTAACACAATATAATAGATTTAAATGGCCTCCTTTTATCTTTCTGTATCAATATGTCGCGAGCAGACACGTGATTCGAGGAACCTTGAAATGTTTAAAATCAAAGTCAGCTGATTTGTGTGCGCTTGTCACCTCACAATTTTATGTTCTTATTTTGTTCTTTTATTATTTTTTTTTTTATAATATAGTATGAAAAACTTTGTTGCTCACGATTAATAAGTAAGATTTCAATAGGCTTAGGAGGTAGTTAAATTAACAAGTGCATACAATTCACTTATCTGCTCGTACCCTATACCTAAAAATCTGTTGTGGCCAGCACAAGACCTCTCGCCATTTCCATATTAGGCTATATAAGTATTGTATTGCACTTCGCTTTCGAAGCGTCGTTTTATAACAAAATATTACAGAACTTTATCCAAATATTGTTTTTTATTGTATATAACATGTCTTCTGCACACATATAATTCTAATTATATCTATTTTATATCATTTTCACGTCAGAGATTGTTCCAATTTATTAACCAGATTGGCGGTATTTCTGATGGATATATGCATTTTACCACAATTTTACCTATAATTTCAAATATTTAATTAATAAAACAATAAGAAAAATTAAATATACTTCCCAGAAAAAGCTTTCACAATGTCACTAAAAATGTTGATATTTGACAATGACATGTGTCATGTTATAAACATTGGAATTTGTCAACTGGTTTCCTTAGTGCCTTGGCCTCTGCGATTAGTTCACTCTATAAATTATAGTGTCTTTATCTCTAAATCTATACAAGATATAATAAAAATTTTAAGTGTATTAGATGGAGAATTTTATGTTCTTCAATATATAATAAAAAAACCTCCCAAAAAATTATATTTAGAAGAATTTTTCTAAGAAACTACTACTTCCGGTTGTTCAATTGTTACCAAAACCTTTTCAGCTCTTCCCAGGATTGTCAGATTGAGGAAACTGCAGTTAAATATTTTTTAAGTCTTATAGTTTTTGAGGAATCGTGACTACAACATCCAGGCATACATACACACACACACACATACACACATCCACACACACACACACACAGACATCATTTTAAAAATGTTATAATCGGATTCTAGGGACCTTAAATCGTGCTTATTCAATAAAATCTAGATATGCGAATTTTAGCATGAATCCAATACCTCTCTTAGCGAGAGGTAAAAAGAGGTTCTCAACATAATTTTGTGTACATATGAATGTCGTGAAGTGAAATATTTTTTTATATGTAGGTAGCAATATTCAGCCAATGTTATTATTATACGTTTAATATGGTCATCAGGGCCATTGTTGGTGGGGGTGCAAATGGTCCCCCCCGCACCTGAGCCGCCAAACCCAGAGCGGCCTCAGATCGATTATTATTATTGAAATTAAAATTTTTAAATATTTATTTTGCATGATACCTAACTGTTTAAAATATCTAAGTATATAGGTATCAGAATTTTGAAGGCAAATATTGGGATCTCGGAAACTATAAGAGATACGACTTTTATTAAATGGGATATGTGGTGCGCCTTTAGAGAGCCATTTTAGATGTGCTTTTGTTTTGCCAAAAATTCTTGTATGAATAATGGTGGAAACCGGAATTTGATCGATTTTTACCTTCCGTCACCTTTAGGTAAAGAAGGTATTGTCAAAAAATTCGGTGGTGAGTTTTTAATGAATACTAGTTTTACGATGATGTCTGGTGTGTGTGTGTGTGTGTGTGTGTGTATGTGAGTGTGTGCGTATGGGTGTGTGTGTGTGTATGTGTGTGTGTGTGTGTGTGTGTGTGTGTAAGAGAGATAGAGAGAGAGAGAGAAAAATTTGTCTGCCCATAACTCCAATACTCCAATTCCAAAAATTAAAATTCTTTTGTATTCCTCTTCTTTACATTCATATGAAGAGCTTATTAGATTTTAGTTATAATTGATCAACCGGAAGGTTTCTTATTTGAAGTTCTTAACAGTTTTTCTTGAAAAAACGCAGTTAAATTTTTTTGATATTTTATGTGATTATCAATATGAGAGAATATCTTATTGTCTATAAGGTTTAATTATAAATTTTCCTTCATATTCAATAGATATTGAGTTAAAGAATTATAAAGAGATTAACTTTCATAAATCAGACAGCTTTGCTATAATCATGGAAAATTCAATTCAAATAATTCTAAATGACAGATACAAGGGTCAAGTGCAATTTACATAGTATATGTTCGTGTTATAATTTTACTGGATATATAGAATCTTTTCACTAGAACTTTTCATACGGGATTTGTACAAAATACATAGAATTGACGGAAGGTAATGTGCTGGCCACATCAGATTTTTTTAATTGAAATAATTTTCTCGATTACTATACTCGCCGTTAAATAAATATGGACTGATGCTCATTTTTTCTCTTCTCCCCACACTGTCCCTTGCCATGCGGTGTTGCCGCTTCTTCATAACTTAGCATTTTCAACATAACCAACGGACTTGGCAACAGGGGAAAAATCTCCAGTCCATATTTAAATGTCAGCTTAGAAAGTTATTTCAAAATGAAAAAAATGACCAAATTCAGTTTTCCGCCATTATCTAGTAACCTGAGATTTTTTGGCAAAACAAAAGCATATCTAATATGGCCCCCCCATATTAATAGTAAAATAGCGAACTCTAGGTGAAACAATGTTAAATAAGAAAAACAAATTTAAGAAAACACTCGCCATGTTTCACAATGCAGTCTTAATTAAATAATATTAATTTAATAAGAGCGACGATATTGTTTTTACAGCTGGGCGGCAAACAACCCAGAAATGGCCCTGATAGTTGTACAATAATGCTAGAAAATGAAATATTATAACGAAATGAAAGACGAATTGAAATATGTTCGAAGTTAGTACTAGATGTAAGAAATGCAGCGCACCAAATCGAACAACTTCGAGAAAATCTGGAATGTATTAGAAAATAGATTGACCACGTAAAAAATCATGTATCTTGTATTACTTGTCTTACTAAACGTGAATCGGATTAATACACTTTGTACTCTCACATTCGGAGTATACTGTAAAAATGAATTATTCTCTTAGTTGACTATATAAAGCCCGGAAGACGAAAGATGAACTATGGAAAGTGAAAGTATATTAGGACAAATCATTGTCTAATATATGCGCTCCGTTTAAATCCACACGATATACAATTTATTTTGCTCATACTTAATATAACATAATAACAGTAACCCAAATAAGTTTTAAAGTTACGCATATTTTCTTATATTAACAGTTGATCTGTGCAATTGGTGGTTCGAAATCAATTCCTGTCTTGTTTACACTCGGACCATAAGCGTACCCAAATAAATTAGAAGCACAAATTCACTGTAATAATTATTATTTGACGGCGTCTTTAGAATATCACGATATGAGCATTTCTTTCCCTTACCCCTCAGCTCAAAATTTATACCTTAAGTACAACAACAATTCTTACCCTGCGAACATGAGACTGTCTTTTGGGATGTCTGTGATACATATCATCACAGGACAAGCAGAAGATTTGGTTCGCGCACTTGTCGCAACGAACCATCGGAGCTGTGGAACCACACAAATCGCACTTTCCCGGTCGTTTTCCTTGAACTGTAACATTAATTGTTACAATTTTATTAAAAAATAAAAATAAAATAGTAGAATGTGACTTACTAATTGGTGGTGTGTTGGAATATTGTTGCTGTCCGTGAAATTCAATAACTTCATAGTCGGGTTCAGGAAGGGGTTGTTTAGAGGTGTTGTTATTATTCGTAAGGTGATCGTTCCTCGGAACAGGCGGGGGTGGCGCTCCGGAACCGTGGGGTTGATGCTAGCATTGGATTTCAACAAATTAATAAAACTTCGAAATATACATAATATATGGCTTTTAAAACATTACTACTTTCAAAAGATTTTGACAAAACTTCATTTTCAGGTACTCATATTTGTGTGTTGAATATTTTAATATGACTTGATTATATGGTGCTAGATAATCATATATCTTCTGCCAAAGTAATAATTTTTGTTAAAAATAATTTAGTTAATAAACATCCTGTTCGATTTCGACTAAAATCAAATTCTAGCCATTGTAGAAAAGTGACTCGAATGTTGTATTCAACAACTTTGAGTACCTATACTTGTGAAATAACATCTAGCCTAGTAAACATATTCTACTCAGAAAAAAATGCAACATCAATTATCTTAATTAGTGAAATATAAACACATTTAATTTTAAATAAATTGTGCAATGGTATATGTAATAGAACCTCGATTATTCGTGTGCGGTTTAACCGTTCGGCAGATTATTCGTACATTCAACAAATTTGTCGACCGAGCGGTGAATTATACGTGTTGCACCAACGATTGCGCAAAGTGCTCTGTTGTGAACTGTGCTGGATTTCTTGTGAAAGATATCCGTATACATAATGTAATAGTTAGTATTTAGTTAACTTATATATTCGTCTCACAATGTTCTATATTCTATATGATTTTTATATGATCTATTATTTATTATTCTACATAATGTACTTTATAAAAATTATTTTATTTTTACCTACGTTACTTTCTTAAGAGAAGAGCCCTGATTGTATGTCAATATATTGGTGGCAAACACTGAAATCCGTCAATCCCGGTAATGCCTAGTGCCTAGTTGGTACGGTACAGGAATTGCCGGAAAATAGTGGAATAGTCTAACTGTAATCCATCTTTAGTTGTCATGCAAATTAACCAAACAATAATAACATTGGAAAACTCGAGTGAGTTTCGTACGACTATTCCTCTGTTTGCTGGCAATCCCTGTACCAACTAGGTTACTATAGGCATTACCGGGATTGACGGATTTCAGTGTTTGCCGCCGAGATATATATTTCGGGCCTATTCTGTAACTCAGTGGTTCATTTTTAACAACTTGTTAAAAAAATTAACCAATCAAGTATATTGTATATAACAAAAAAAATAGATTTCTGTTGTGTTACAGAATAGGCCTGATTGTGAGTATACATGTGACATATGTCAATGATTTTTGTTAATACACTTGCAACACTTTTATTATTTATGTTTGCCAGTTATCCAAGACACGCTCTATTCCGGTGAATACGGATAATTGAGGTGGTACTATATGATTTGATATATGTATTTATTTATGGGTAAAAAAAGTGATGATATATTTATTATCTTATCGCTATGCATTCGCAGTCTGGTTGTGTTTAGGATCAAATTATAGTTTAAAACCATGCTTTTATCTGACATTTAACACTTATTCCTCCTATTTTAAGCTGATAAATGAGCTTTTAAAATATAAATAATTGCCGGAGTTAAAAATAAACTCATAGGCATTTGGTTTTATGAAATCGGCTAAACAAATGGGAACTCGCATTCCGTTTCCGCAATTAAATTCTTTTATTAGAAAATAATAGAATAGTTATTTCTCTAATATGATACAAGCATTATTAATAATTCGTTCGTAATTTTAACTATATACAGGGTGATCGGCAAAAATCCGGCACCAAGAATATTTCGTTTATTTTGAATGAAACAAAAAAAAATGTTAATAATCATAGTTAAACTAGACAAAGGGGCTCATAAGATGAGTAAAAATTTTGAATCACTTCCTTTTTCTTCGGAAATGGGTACAACTTTAAAGCGCATTATTATATATATTCAGAATGTACATAAAATTACCTTCACAACGAAATCAAAATATCATAGTTTTATTTCAACCATTTCAAAATAAACAAAATATTCTTGATACCGGATTTCGCCGATCAGCCTGTATTTTGCATCAAACATTTCTTTGCATTTAACTAATAAAATTACTAATAAACTGCTAAACTGTAATTTACAAAAGTCGTATAATAAAAACTGACCAGTCAATTTATAACTTTTATGTCAAGCGAAAAATTTCTTGGCACCAATCGAAGATTATAAAATGTTAAAAAATATGAATGAAATCTTACTTACCACCCACTGCGGCATGTTTCTCGTCATTCGCAATCGTGTGGAAGGATTGGAAATTGGCATAGGCCGCCATTTTCCGTTTTGACTCTGTAAACACAAACCATTGTCCTCTCAGGTTTACACTTCCTGGATCTAAGAGCAAGGATTTCAAGCCATTTTAATAGATAAATCGCGTGCGCAGATCTTGCGATATAAATACTCTAAAATCCACATCAGGATTTCAAACATTTCTATGTCAATATAAATAGAAAGACCAAATGTTCAAAAGCTGTAAAAGCTGTCAGTTGAAAACCATAAATTTGGACTAATATTTAAAATTTATATGTCTATATAAACAGAAGCAATATTAGACCGGAAAAAATATTATACCCGTATGCAGAAAATCTATAATAATTTATGAAAAAAAATATATGGTGAATACTTTTAAATGAAATATTTAACTAAAATATTTTGAGGACACGCAAAACTGTATTTAAAAATTTCGTACATATTTTTAGAATATGATACATAATTTGGCAAACATGACACAAGAAGGAAAAATATATTAGTACTAGTAGCGCAATATAGATTATAGTGCATTTAATTTAATTATATTTTTAATCTATTTTGTAATACTTTTTATGTACATATTTGAAAATAATTTTATAAATACTGTACATAAAAATAAATTCCGAGATAAATACGTACGCATCTTGTGTAAATAAAAGAAAATGGACATAGACACAGGAAATGTTTACCATTTAAAATTAAAGAAGAAACAGAAACAAAAGAATCTTCGACAGATTTAGAATAGTTCCATTTATATTTGTACTCACTTTTGTATTCAAAAATTTTGTTTAAATGCTTAAATTACTATAAATGTAACAATAATAAAGAAAATAATAAAAATTAAACTTGCATACGACTAGATGAAAACATACATTATTATTTAAAAAAAGACTATGAAATATTTTTCCGAAATAACAACCTTTTTCGTAATATACTGATAATCAGCTAATTTGATTGAAAATCAATTAATGTGTGCTAATTTTTAAAACTAGGTTATCGAAAAGTAGGTAGCTAATAATGAGATCATATTTGAAAATAAAATAATTAAGCGCACCCGAATAGAAAACTATTTTTACACTACGAAGTTACTTCCGCCATTTCCATTTTTCCTGATTCCAATACGATTGATGTTATAACAAACTATTTACAGCAATAAAACACAAACAAACAAAAGCATTGTTTACTTCCATTTATTTAATTAGTAACAATTCTACAAAACAAAACTTAAGCTATATGTAAGCAATATGCCCGAAGAATGACTTACATTCATGTTGCACTTGTGTATAATGTATTGTTGGCTCGCGAGTCAAGAATGCATTTCCAGCACACCTCGCTGGAGAATCACGGACAAGGGCTGAAAGCGAAGACGAAACGCATGCTGAGCGCCGACCGCCGAGGACACTACGTGCTATGGATTTCTCTTCGGCTGCCGCTACCGTGTTTGCTAATATTAGAACGTAGGACGCCTTGACAGACGGCCAACAAGTGTATAAATACAGCACCAAGCAGAATTCTGCCTTACATATTCAACTTGCCCCGACTAATCATTCCTAGCAACTTTTTATACCCAAAAATAAGACTAATCGAAAATCACTAAAATCATCTTAGGGGCTTCCAAGTTTTTTTTTTTTTTTTTTCATTTATTAATATGTTAGTCTGTACAACGTAAAGTTTCTAATAGCCAGAAAAAAAGTATTAAAGTTTCAATTAATGAGACCCGAGCAATTCGACGGCGCGTGTGATGTCATCTTCACCAGGACATAGGTTTCTGAATGAGACGGATATATGACAAACACACTGGGTATGTCGTTTTGTGTCACGGCGGAGGCAAGACACGCCCGGGCTTGGACGTTGCATTAACCAATTGAATGTACCAGTGTCGATCACGTCACACACATTTTGATTATTAGGGTAATAAAAATTTTAAAAAATAACGATTATATTCATATATAATGAACATTGACATCCAATAAGTATTTTTTTAGAGCTGCAGACTTGGAAACCCTAATTATGTAATTAAATTAGTTTTTATTTTATTTCAAATTCCGTATCTTCACTTTTGTCTTATTAATAATGATTACATACAAAACATACACACGTGACGTGGTATTATTTATTGCTCTAAAAATTCTGTTATACCCAATGAATATTGAATTGAACTCACTTATGTATTTTGTATTACACAACTTTTGCAAGGATTGCAGATTACAACAAAGAAAAGTTGTTGCAAGTTTACTGTTCCAGTTCCATATGCATATGCTTCTCAAAAAATTTTAAGAAAATCACTATCAGATACATAAAATTTATATTATGTAATATGTATTAGTAATTATATTTACCCCATATATTTCATCCTTACTTACTTGTTAATGTATTTTACTGAAAAATAAAAAAATCTTGTAGGAATTAGGTGCATGGATACAAATTCTTACTCTTACACGACAAAGTAGTATAAGAAAAGGTGTGTGAGTTTATCCTGTACACAGTTGACAAACAAGAGTAAATCAAACAACCATAAAACCAATAAATAAATCAATTTTATGTTATCTTTAACAAAACTGCTGAACTATGTGTTTAAGCAAAACAGAGTTATAAGTCAATACCTATAATTGAGTGAAAAATATAACTAGTTAAATTAATATAAACATGCTAAATAATTACAATAAAAAAATCTTATTTGGCGAGCACATAACTGATCACCTACTCATCAGTAAAATATTACTTCCGATTAGATGGTTATACATTTCAATGTTGAATTTCATCCGATTTAATATTAATTCATAAAAAAATATTTAAATATAATACGTTATGCTTTTTGAGATGCGTCCACAGATACACAGAGTGACAAACATGCCCAGACATCGGCGTAATAATATTGGCTGATAGAACAAGCCTCGTTTTAACTAAAACGCTGTTTTAAAAAATGATAAATTCAAATTTCAATATTTAATTTCACCCTTATGTCTAAAGAACTTTTTTTTAATATTTGTTTGAATATGTTCTGTTTTAAAATCATGTTTTGATAAATTTGATATTATTACTATTAAATATTGAATTTTGTCATTTTTTAAAAATAGCGTTTTAGTTATAACAAGGTTTGTGCTACCAGCCATTGTGTTTAAAACGCACTTAATTATAAAAAACTGAAAATGTCAAATTTGGTGCGATGATGGTAAAAACAAACTGAGATGTGGTAAAAATTTGATCATAAACCATTTACTTTCGTTATAATAAATAAAAAATTAAAAATCAAATAACACAATCTAATATCAATTAAGTAAACTTTTTACTTATTAATAGATATGTTACTCGATGGAACACAGATTACGATAATGACGTACTATAAGAGCATTTAACATGATGTTGACGGACATCCAAACTTGGAGTCTATCACGGGTAGCCGATCACGCGCCTCACATTTAAATCAAACGATATTTAAAATAAATTATTTAAATATTTTTCAATTATTTGTTAACAATTTTACAAATTAAATTATTGTATTTTGTGATGAAAACGAAAGGTTGTCCAAGTGTGCAAAGTGATTACAGGAAGAAGAGGGTTTCAAATAAAAACTCCAAAATGTTTTATTCACATTGATCGATTATTTAATTTCAATCACTTAAAACTCCTTTTTCTTTTTTGGTTGTGTAATATATACTTTATGAAACTCAAACCTAATTTCTGTTAAGTTGGTAACTACCCAAGTAACACAAATGACCTAAAATCGACGTCACTATGACGTCTGAAATTCCGTCCTGATTCCGTCATATAGACGTCCTGACCACGTCTCAGCGTGGAGCTGTGCGACGTCATTTTTAGACGTTGTTTCGACGTCATTTTAAGACGTTGTGTCGACGTCATTTTAGACGTTGTTTCGACGTCATTTTAAGACGTTGTGTCGACGTCATTTCAAGACGTTGTTTAGACGTCATTTTAAGACCTTGTTTCGACGTCATTTTTATGATATAAACATAAATGATGGTCAGGAAAAATTACTAAGAAACATAAATAATTTAATTCTAATGTTTTATTTATACTCTATAATATAAAACATTAATTAGAAAATATTAATTAAAGTAAAACAATGAACCTACAATAAAATATTAAACATAAAAAGTATTTTTGTAAAAGATAAATATTCACGAAAAATATAAATTAATTAAATAATGCATCTTGTTATATCTATAAAACAATAAATTATTTTTGTAATTATTCGCCCATTGTCGTGCATAGTTTACAGTTCATCATTGCTTGTTTATACTTTCCATAGAGTCACTTTGCTTTCATACTTGCCAGAGCTATAAAAAAAATAAATGTAATATGCAATATAACCACAATTTGATCTACTTACAATACCTCCACTAAACTTTCAATGTTCATATTATGAAATTTTATTTTCAATGTTCTCCCATGGTATTTACTAATTTTCCAATATCTCTTTCATTTGACTTCGCAGCGCAGCCATTGCCATTATAGCTTCTATAAGCATCTAAGACATATACCTATTAGACTAATATACTGCTAATCCCCTATCTCACCAATGTGTTGTGCATCCGTTAAAGAATATGAGATAGAAGATATATCTCCATCGCTCACAAGCGATACAGTGCTTTGTATGCGCATGCTCGTGCAACTAAAATATATTTCTTAGCGGTCAGGAAAATTTCCTTCCAAGTGACAATTTTGTAATTAGAATTAAATAAATAAATATACAAATATCAACAAAGTAAAGAATTCTTATACATAATATGAGCATTATAATTTAATATTGTTTATGTATAATAACATTACTATAAATTAATTTAAAATTCAATGAAATTATGATAACTAAACAAATATTTTAAATTATATTAAATTATGTTTTATACAATTAAGAGATTTCTCACCCTTTAAAATTGAGCAAAAATTTTCTAGGTAAGAAATATATGGGGAGTAAAATTATGTTTTCAGCGTTATGAACTGAGTTTGAATTTGGCGTCTACAATTGACCGTTACACTTTTCTGGTGTATCGTGGGTCTATCTCATTTCAAATAACGCACGTGGTTTACAGGAAACTTCAACTTTCAAATCCCACTCTTCCGTTATCTCTGTTAGCGGCGCCAGTAGCCAATAGAATTATAGAATGCGAGCATGCGCATTCGAAGCACTGTATCGCTTGTGAGCGTTGGAGATGTATCTTCTGTTTCATATTCTTTAACGGATGAATCGCGGAGGATTAGCAGTATATTAGTCTAATAGGTATATGATCTAAGATATGCATCTAAGTGACATGTCAAAAATTTCGGAGGGTGCGTCTATACATACATACTTATTTCTCTTAACTGTCAAAATCTTTCATGGCTAACTTGAGTTTTGAAAGTTCATATTTGCAGTATTATAAGTCATGCAAAATTTTACCTGATTCTTTTGAGTACTGTAATGGAAAATTTCACCATGGATACACAATCTGACTTTTTTCAATTTTTTTATTTTTTAATACAATTGTCAAAATGTCATAAAATTGAGAATTTATGAATAATTTGTAAATAATTTAAGTGATTCCGGGAAAATATTATAATTCATTTATTATTAGCTTAAAGCTAAATAATATTTCATAAAAAGAAAGAAATTAATATTATACACATGTAGTGATGTCTGAAGGGCATGCAACGAAAAACATCGGAAATTAAGGCGGAAAATTCAAATGTCATGTATTACATTTTCGTTTTGTGGCAAATGGACGGTAGTAATAGTTTTTAGTACATTAAACAATTGGCTTTTCTCAGTATTCATATTTACTGTATGCCGATAAATTAAATGGCAAAAACCCTTCATTCCAAGAGGATTGAAACATGCACAGCTGGGACCTTTAATACTATACTAAATGTTAGTTATATTCTTAATTAATAAATTTCTTTTTTCCTTATAGAAATTTTGCCTTTAAAATCGGTTGTGCACAAAAAGAGTAATGAGAACAATAATATATTATACGATATAAGAAAATGGGCAGTTGAAGAAAATATTACTCAATCTTCAGTGAATAAATTATTATTTATTCTTAGATATCACAACAACATTCCAAAGGATGCTAGATCACTATTGAAGACCCCAAGATCTACCAAAGTTACAAAATGTATATTTCCCTTTGTTTATACATTTATACGAAAAAATATAACATAATTTTTTTCTGTTTCACGTTTATAATTAAATATGTAAACATATAGGCTGGTAGTGCGAGCTCGGTTTTAACTAACACGCTGTTTTAAGAAATGTCAAATTTCATTATTTAATAATAAAAATAAATAATATCAAATTTATCAAAATATGATTTTTAAGCAGACCATAGTTTGTATTCAAACAAATATTTAAAAAAAAAACATTCTTTAAACATAAAGGTGAAATTAAATATTAATATTATTAAAAATAATTATAGTAAACAATATATTGTTTTATATTTTTAATAATATTATTATTTATTATTATGATATATCTATTTTATTTTATTTATAATATTATAAATAAAGTAAAAATAAACGTAATGTATGTCTTTATAAAGACATCAAATTAGACATCTGAAAAAGGTTTAAATAGACTTAATTACGACCAAATAAAGTTGTCACATGGCCCACAAATCTGACGTCTAAAAAGACCTATTTCAGACCAAAAACAGACGTCACAGTGACGTCGTATAGACGTCTGATTAGACGCCTAAATAGACCTATTTTTGACCAAAAAACAACGTCACAGTGACGTCGATTAGACGTCTAATTAGACGTCTAAATAGACCAATTTTTGACCAAAAATCAACGTCACACTGACGTTGTATAGACGTCTGATTAGACGTCTAAATAGACCTATTTTCGACCAAAAATCAACGTCACAGTGACGTCGCATAGACGTCTAATTAGACGGCCGTATATGACGTAAATTCGACTTAAAATCGACGTCACTTTTTGGTCGACCGTTGGTCAGTGTTACTTGGGTAATTAAATATTCCTAATCAATGTTCATAAATTAGAAAATGAAATGAATATTTTTAATTATTTTTTGAAAAAGAACCAAAATAGAAAAAAATAGTATAAAATACATGTTTCGTGATATTTTAACGCACTTGTCCCTTAGAAAAATCGCGGCAAGCCGCTCGTTTCTAATAAAAACACGTGTGCTTAACCATGTCTTATAAAACTTGTATTTTAATGTACCTACTATTATTTCTGTAAATTATATTTTATTAGTACTGAGTAAAATTTCTCCACTATAAGGGATCTATGATAACTTCTAGTAAAAAGTTGTAATATACCTTTTCAACTTCAATTTCAGAAAAAGTAAATTCAGTTTGAGAAAATATAAATTTGTTTTCAGAAAAAGTCACTTCAATTCCAGAAAAAGTAAATTCAATTTCAGAAAAATATTAATTTACTTTTTCCAAAACGAATTTACGTTTTCCGAAACTGAATTTATTTTTTCGGAAATAGAAATTGAAAAATTTGTTGTGGCCAGTATGATACCTCTTGCCATTTCCATTTTATGTTATATAAGTACTGTATTGCATTTCGCTGTCGAAACGTCGTTTTATAGTAAAAAAAAAAATTACAGAAGTTTACCCAAATATTGTTTTTTTTATTGTATTTAAGTTCCTAAATGTCAGAGATTCTTCCAATTCATTAACAAGATTGGCGGTATTTCTTATAGATATATGTATTTTAGCTATAATTTTAAATATTTAATTAATAAAACAATAAGAAAGATGTTATTAAACACAGGTACTTCCCAGAAAAAGCTTTCAGAATGTCACTAAAACTGCTGGTTTTGTCATTTACAAACATTTGAATTATGGTGTAGTGCGCCTGTGCGATTTATAAAATCCGATTATTCTATTTATTACAGTGTCTTTATCTCTAAATCTATAGAAGATATAATAAAAATTTTAAATATCTCAGATGTAGAAATTTATGTTCTTCAATATTAGTAATAATAATTTAAAAAAAATAATATTTAATTTTTTTAAAGAAACTACTACTTTCGGTTGTCCAATTGTTACCGAAACCTTTTCAGCTCTTCCCATGAATGTCAGATGGAGGAATTCATAGTTAAACTGGTCTTAAGTCCTATATTTTTGAGGAATCGTCCCTCCAAAATTCTCACATACACACATCATCGTAAAATGTTAAAATCGGCTTGTATGGACCTTAAAACGTTCTTATTCACTAAAATCTGAATATGCGATTTTTAGCATGAATCCAATACCTCTCTTAGCGAGAGATAGAAAGTGTAGATGGTGTTACAATACAATTAAAAAATGTATGCATATATTGACTAAAAAAAATTGCATCTGTCATTACAAAGTAGGTTGTTGGATTTGAATGTTAAATGACGGAAAGATTTTGATATTGTTTTTTATAATTTTTAATTTAAAAATTGTCATTATTTTTGACATAAAAATTAATTAACTGATTTTTTTAATTAAAAGAAAATTTAAAAATGCCTGAATTTATAGTAAGATTATTTTTCAGACACTACTAATTCTAATCTCATTTTTCAATAGTTACAGGAATATAAACATCCTTTAGGTCGACCTCCCCAAAGGATTATATTTACTAAAAATGAATATTGTGATAAAGTTAAAATGCCCGGATGGGATAGAGTTAAAGAATGTGAACCTAAAGATAACAACCCATATGACCCACCATTTGGAAACCAATTCCTTTCTACTTACAATCGACTTGGACATATGAAAGAAGATAAGAATCATTTTGTTTCAGAAACTCATTCATTTTTAGAGAATATTAAAGCTAAGCATAAAATGCTTAAATCAGACAAAAGACCAATGATTCATTTTCTCACCTTTAAAGAGTATAAATTAAACATATTATCGAAAATATTATTTCATGGTATAATAAAACTGAAATTATTTTCAGACCGTGTCCACCGAAAGTTTATAATGTATGCCCTGAAGGTGAACTTTGTGCTCCTGATTATTCTACTACCATGAAAGATTCATTTAGAATGCCCTATACCTGTGTTTTAAAACGCGTAAATATCCATAAAAAAATAAAGTAGGTATTTATTTTAATAACTTTAAAAATTTCAGTTAACTGCTCCGAAGTTACCGTTTTTACAAACACGTAAATTAAACTGGGAAACACCACAAACAGATTCATGTAAATTTTTCGATGATGCTCGCATACCAAAGATAGAAACTTTGCAGTGCGTTAAGAAAATATATAACAGATCATATGATCCTATAACCAACCTGTACAATGATGGAACTGCACCGACAGAGAGAATTAGAAAATGTACTAAAGTACCATTCGTACATGTGAAATAAAATACAGAACTATTTAGTTATATATAAAAATTTATTCATCTAGACAAAATAATTAAAAATTTTAACATTAAATTTTAACCTAAATAAAAATATAAATCAACTTTCTGTAGTAAATATAAAGCTAAATTATTAAATAATATTTAAATCATAGAACTTGAAGTATATAATAAATGGAGTCATTAATTTCACACAATAAATGAAGACAAAGTCACAAATATGAATAAAAACATGCACTTATACAGTCGAACAGTAAATTTTGAGCCGAGATGAAAGGTATTTACAAAAGAACATCAAAATTATTTCCTACACAAAGCACGTAATTCACAGTAAACCTCGACTTCACGTTACACATCAAATATCTTAGACAAAAATTCAGAAAGGGTAAAATTTTTTGAACAATTTTGAGTACAAATTTTGGAAGAACCCTTTCCACAATATTCAAAATTGTAAAATCGAAGTTACACTGCACGATACATAAGAAAATTTTACTTCTAATTTTTTGATATTACCAACCATTTTTTGTCCTTAACTAGAAATTATATGTAATTAATTATGCGTTAAAATTAAAGCTGTCATATGAAAGATACTAAAATTCTAATCCTTTAAACATTGAGCAATGCTATAAATATCAAATAAATTAATATTTTAGAAATATCTACGACTGAAGATAAGATTTATTAACGAAATAATAATGTTTCCTGTTTAAACCGCAAATACAAAAATATCTCGTTTACTTGAATTGTTGAACAAGTCGAGAATAACAAAATACTTAAAAAATATGTCCATTCGATTTTTTTGTGTCGAAAGAACACAATAAAACATGACTGAATCGTTGAACATGCGGAAGATTATTTAGGTATGAATCGAAATGATTTTCACTTTTATTCTTTCTCTTCATACTCTAAATAATTTCGTTTTCATAATAAGTAAAGTAAAAAGTAACATCTGTTTTTTATTTGCTAAAATACATCTTTCAAATTTTACGTAAAATAACCATAAAAATAATATTGCATCAAGTTTCATCTTCTGTAAATACAACATTAACTTTTGAAGTATGATGCCACATTATTTATTATGTTAGATTCTATGTTTTATACATGAAATTTGAAATATACACCTTAAATGTAACAAAGCAACAAAAATATTTTTGATATGCAAGCGTCAACAATAATTTACTTGCATATCAATCAACAAGAAAACTGAAATTTCAAATAAAAAATTGTTACTGACAGTACAATCAGTAAAGCTCACTTTTATATTTAGTAACAGTTTATAAGATGCAAAAATATCAGTCTATTAATCATTTATGAGAAATGAATGTATCAACAATGAACTAACTTACGTACAATTTGGGTGACCACCGTTTGTAAAAGTATTTACTATTTCATAAAATCTGATTATTGACTGTTGGCACTTGAACATGTGGTGAATATTATAAAATGATTGTTGATGGGTGAGATGCTTTGTTGTATATTATAGTTGTAGTGAAATAGTCACCCTCATATAAAATAAAAATAAATTTGCGAGTCAGTTAGTGCATTTACTTTATAAGTATTTATACATGGTAACTGATTATGAGATTTATTCATTATGCACTAATTCTATTCAGGAATGGAAAGATATATGAATTAATATTTTATGTACCGAGATTTGCATTAGCAAAGCTGCCAAGTCTACTTCTTAGTAAAAGGCATATTATAAATCTTTATAAAAATTATATAAAAATTATTTTATTTTCAATAGTATAAACAGACGCTTACAAATTTTATTGCAAATTGGAAGAAATTAAAACTTTTATATAGAAAAATATTTTAGCCTTTTATTACAAATGGAATTTACTGTAACTTTTATTTTTTGTTTGGCTAAAAAATATCATCTACCGAGATTTTTATAAATACTAAATAGGGCTGTCATACTCAATTTGAGTACAAGACTTGATGATATTTATTTTCCATTCCTGATAATGTGTATGTCACTTACTAGACACATAATATTATTATATAAACAATGAGAAAATAAATGAATAACGAATTATTAAGGTCACCATAGGCAACTGGGGTTTCAAGCTCATTATTTGTAGGCTGACCTACCTCCGGTTACAAACCTTCAAATTATCAATGAAACCTTTTTTTCTTAAAATTCTTTTTACCCTTTGGCTTGACTCGCTTCCTTTTGTTTCCTCCACCAGCAGACGAACCACCAAAACTAGTAACTTCATCTCCTAGCGTTCCGAGAGTCGTCAACTGCCTCCGCTTGTGCTTGTCAGCCTTCGTCACCGGCAATCTTGTTAAATATGTTTCCTCGTATTCTTCTCGTTCTTGCTGTTGGCGAGAGAGAATCTGTTGAGCACGGCTGGTTTGCGACACTTCTACAGGCGTATCCAAATATTCTTCACGTAAATCTTGCATAATTGATGAACTTAGAGCGTGTTTCTTGTTTCTTTCTTCAGCTTTCTTGTTTCGATCTAATGCTGTTTCATCTCCCAAATAATGAACTGCGGCAAGTTTTGGTGGGACGTATACTCCTGCTTTTGCTTTATCAGGCTTGTTTGCTTTTTCAGACGCATCACTATCGCTTTCTTCACTGCCTTCTTCAAGTTTTCCGATTAAGTTATCTGGATTAGCACGATATGAATTAGGATCATCTTCCCCTGACCCTGTAACTGCTGATTTCACGAGTTTATCTATTTGATATTTGAGTTTGTGATCTATCGGTCTGATTTTTTCTAAAACTGTTCGTATTTCTATAAGTCTATCTATGCAAGGATCACCTTCAATTTTTTCTCCAGAACATTTGCGTAAAACAATAAATGTAAGATTGATGAGGTAGCTAAGTAACATGTTGTACTTCATTTCCAGAAAACTTAAACCTTGATCTGTTGACATTTCGCCTCTCCGAACTCGTTGAATCATATTATCAACTAATGATGCCACATTTTGTGCGCTTACATTCATTTCTCCTAATAAAACAAGGGCTTGTGATAAATCGGGCCGCACTGCAGCCTCTTCAATTGCCTGAAACAAAAATTTAATAACTTAATAAACAGCACTTCACGCTTGTTTACATGATATTTGTTGGTTAGCTATGCACAATATAAATTTAAATGATGTATTACGGAGAGAAAATTATAGTTACAGCATAAAATAAATATGAAATTATACAATCATAAATATACCCTTAATCCTCCCCTGATAGCAAACCAATCGCCATTTTTTAATATGGACGAAAGAAAAAATTCAGGGTGAACTTGGAAAAAAATCCAAAATATGACTTTAATATCACATCCAGAGCCAAAATTTATATTGTAAATTTAAAAACATTACCTGCACCATTCTTATTTTCACTTTTAACAATTAATAAACATGTTATTTTAACTAAAAACGTCGCGAAAACCACGTGCTACAACTTTTATATTACTTTTAAGGGCACTGCTAAACCATGGCCAACTGCATTGCTCATACGTATATTGCATTCAAATGCAACATTCGCTACAACTCATCACCGTAAAAAATAATTGATTTTTCCATCGGAACAACGCCATTTATTTCATATGCGAAGGATTATAATCCTTAATGCATTTTTCATGAAAACGATTGGAAAATAAAAAAAATCATTTTTACAATATCACAACTGGGTTTATTTATTTCATTTGAATTTTACAACACTATTTTACTTAATTCAAAACGCATTCTTTAAAAAAACATGGTCAAAGTGCATGGAATATATAATAAGTACATTAAACTGCAAAATATGTAAACATGTGTCTAGTAACAAACATTTAAAAATGATTCCATATTCATTTAAAGCAGTAATTCGATACACAGACTGAATATGTTCTCATTTGTAATATGCTTTTCCTACATTCATAAGTAGATAATTATTATACAATACATTTTTCATAGCTAATCTATGCGTTTTTAAGTAAAAAGTTTATTTAAAATAGAAATGGGTAAATATATATGTCCTTTAATAACAATCCTTATCGTACAGTTCCATAAGTTTCAGCATTGTTTCATATCACACATCTTATGGTAGGTCCACACTGAACAGAAGCTCGTTGCGTTCAGCAGATTCGCCGAATTGTTAGTTTTCCAACGTGTTTAAAGCATTCCAAGTAAATAATGAATTGTGATTTAACGGTAGTATTTCGCGCTTTGTTATCATTTGTATGATACAGAAAAATAAGTAAAAGCGAAGAAATCAATGGATGCGCAGATTGTACCTACATCGCAACAATAACTTATTGCATGAAATGGACTATATTCATTTTAAAAAAAATCAAGAATGACTTCCGAATTAACAAAATTAGTCGGACCTATAATTGAAAGAAAAGACAAAATTGCGTTTAAGATCGTTTGGTTTTCCTTTTCCACTCCATTTTTAATACACAATAAAACCTTCAAAGTAAAAAACACGACACGGACAAGAGCTGTGGTAATTTATATGTAGATTAGTAGAATGAATATTGCGAATTGCGATCAGCACGAACGGTGCGAATTCCCGTCAACTGAATGATTCGGCGAACAATAGTTGCCATTGATCAACTCCGATTTACCGGCAAGCTCCGGAAAACATTTTGCGCGTTCGGTTCGGCTGGAAGATAGGTCCACACTTGGCGAATTCTGCTGGCGCGTACTGCTCGTTCGGACTAAAATGTTCAAGAGTGGATCCACCATTATATAGTTCCTAATAGAAATACAGTACTTGAAGATATCAGTAAGTTTAAAGTACTTTTAACAGTTTAATATGAAAAGTGATTAAGTATTGGCAAGAACAACAAAATTCTAATTGCAGAAAAGTTAAGTATCTTACGACTTGGTAAATTCTACTTTTAGAAACCGGAACATCGGTCTTCTTGATAATATTGAAATATACATAGGTGCTGAGAATTTTCCAAGTCCAAAAAAGCTACACAATTTTTATACAAATTTAAAATGAACACAAATAATATTTAAACAACCCTGAATTTTAGTATAAAAATGAAGCACCATCAAATAGAAAAAATAACACATTGATTAGTAGATTGTGCTTAAATAAAAACAACTTTAAACACAATCACCAAAAATAATTCAAAAATTCTCACGGAGAAAATAAAGAAAAAATGCTTAAAAAAACAATAATAAAATATTTAAACAATAAACACAGGTACATAAAGGATTTAAAAAAATTAACCAATGAGAAAAGTATTTGGATTGTAGTGTATCAAAGTCCGCAAGAGAGTGCGGTGGAACAACAAAAGCAAAGGTCAAGATTCGTACATCAGTCGCTGATAATGCGGGAACACCTCCCAGGTTGGCACATGCAGGCCAAACTCTAGAGCCACCAAGACTGCGAACTCTGCAGCCATAAATTCCTTGCGATTTAACCGAAATACCGTTTCGGTACGCTGTAAAACGAATTAGTTATAAGTGAACATAATATTTAAAAAATACTACAAATTTACCTCAATCAAAGATTTCAATACTTCTCCTTTGATATCATTCAATTTCGCAGAAAGTAATAAACAAGCAGCTGCACATAGCTTCCTATTTTGTTTATTAATCAAATTACGAAGAATTAGCTTCTCGAAATACACGTACGCTTGTGCTACTATCAGCAAATCCAACCCGTAATCAACTTTGGCGATTTTACGCATTTCTCTTTTCAAACTATAAATAATTCATTTTTATTAACATAATTTTTCGATGTATTGCATTCAATATACCTTCTTAACTTGCTGAGTGTAAGTTGTATATGAGGAAATTTATCTTTAAATTTATCGTTAAGTTCTTTCTTTAGATCAGAAGGGCGCACATAATCAATGACAGAAGTCATATACGATGTGAAGGTCAACAGTGTGCGATGTTTTCCCGCGATAAGTTCGGGGTCGTCCAACAAGTTAGGATTATAAGGAACAGCGCTGGTTAGCTCTTCCTTACACGGATCTACTGGCGGCGGTGAGCTGGCCACCACGTGGGCTGTGCCTCTTTGGGCTGCTTGGTCGTATGAGAAACACCTAAAAATGTCAATGACAATTATTTTGCACTATAAAAATTTTAATCATTATTTTGTGATACAATACAGGGGTTCATAAACCAGTATTTTTATGAAGAAAGTTAGTTTTTATTATCTCTTCATATGCGTGCTTCTGTGAGTGCGCAGAGAAATTTTATCATGGACATAATTATTTTAAATTATGAATGCCTTTTACGGCAATAAATGTAAAACAACTGTAATAGTTAAAAATTAATTTATTTCTTCCTGAGGATGATCCGGTTAAGTCGAAACTTTGAAAAGATAATATAATTTTTTTACAAGATTGCATCCCAGAATAATTTACTTTCTATTATTTTTATTTTATTTAATGGAGTCCTCCACCAAAGTAACAAATTAGAAAATTAGTCATTTATATTAAATTACGTAGAAGAAAGAGTTATTAGTTTTTAAAATATTCGATTTTTAATGCCTTTACCATCTATGTCACACATTTAGTGTATTCCAAATTCTTACTGCTTTCAAGCCTTTCTGCTATCGCCTTTATGAATCCGGAATCCATTTTTAAGCTGGGTATCAAACCCGCCCAAAATTCGGTTCGGTTCAGGTTTAGGCTTTTTTTGAGAAATGAGTTCGTGTGCGGTTCGAATTCAAGTATCAATAAAATTTGCGGGTTTGTTCCGGGTTCAGGTTGGGTTCAATTAATAATTTAAAATGCGAGCCGGAATTTATCAGGCGTCGTAAGAACTCGAACAGTCAACTCAAGCAGACACAGAAGGCGAAGTCGAGCGACTGTATTATGATTATGCTTAAGTTTCAATCCGAAAATGAACCTGAACCGGAGATGAACCCTGAATCCGAATTTTAAAACCTGAAGTTCGGTTCAACGAAAGTAAATCAAATAATATTTGTTTCAAATTTTGACGCCACGCCAGATAAAAAACACGTGCGTCTTATAAGAGTGAAAGACATTTTAAATAACATAGGCTCCCAGTGATAATTAAAACTTGAACAAAAATATACGTAGTTTTTATTAATTATTTTTTCTTTAAGCATATTATAATATTCATATTACGCTACTGTACACATACTATAGAAAATTTCATTAATTTAAAAGTAAAATAATGTTGTTCATTATTGTACTAGTAAAATGCCTGCTGCTTAGTTCACCGCTGACGACAGCAGTCGCCACAGCAACACAGACCATATTGAAAATTGTTATTTGAGAGTTATATCGTTTGAGTTTTGTAGTATACACCACCAGTTTTGGCTGAAATTGCAAACTCTACAATTAAAACAATTCCAACAAAACATAAATCAAAGTTTATTTTTGAAACGCTTGAAGTAAAAATATTATGTCATTTGGAACGAACGCCCTTTTTGTGTTTCACACAGCTTGCCTGGCCTCGGTTAACGTCTCAGCCGCAGTAGCTGGGTTCAACACAAAAAGACCGCTTTCTACTCCTAATATACTCCTATATTATTAAATTGTTTATTATTCAAGCAAATTACCAATTATTGACCACGAAAGTTATTTTAGACATTATATTTTTTATAAGTATTGAAATAGATCAACTTAATAGCTAACTCAACTGTTTGAGAAAAAGATAAGCTCAACATCTGTCATAGAATTAGTGAAACGATTTTAATATAAATTTTATGTATTTTGATAATGGTTTATGATCCTGTTAACTCATCACTGTTTTTATATTTTTGTATGTGCCTGGAAAATTATAAACTGTAAATAAAATTTGTTATTATTAGTTATTCATAAATTACCAATATATAGCGAAAACTATTCACATTTTTATTGTTATGAACTTAATATTTATTGTGTCTAGCAGCTAATAATTATTTCTATAACATTCTTCTAATGTGGTTTGTGCACAAAATAATAAGATTATTTTATGTCAAAATGTCTATTAGTGAAACGTAAAAGAAAAAGAATATGTTATTAAAAATATTAATTATGTATAGTTGTTGTCTTGGTACATGCAAAGGTAAGTGTTTATAAAATTAGTGTATTAACATGCAAAAGAAAATTAAATAAAAATACTTTGAACTCCCTGAATAATAAATTGCGAGTTAACGAAGTAAAAAGCCAAATTAAATAATAATGTGCCCTGAAATATCTACCATCAAAATTATACCCAAAAACCAAAATGCTTCTACAATTTTTTAAAAATATTTATTACCATTTGTAGTCAGATTGCCACGTTAACACTTTTGTCCTGTAATCAAAGTACAAATCATAAAAATTAAATGATCATATTGAAATAAAATTTACTGAAAAATAAAATTTAGGATATAATAATATAATACATGCTAAAAAATGATTATAAAAAGTTTACGAATTTATACATGGAATGTAAGAAAAATATTATTAACTTAATTTCTTAAAAAAAAAAAAAAACAAACCTTGCAACAACATGATGTGGTCGCCCAGAAGTAACGGAAGAATATACTGCATCCATGGAATCGCCACCATCAACAGTATTATGTCGTCGGTCCCTATACCATTGTCTTGTAGAAACCAACAATTGACCGTAAGATATTTCCTGCAAAGATGTGCATTAAATTTAATCACCAAAAACTTTAAATGACTACATACTTGTCCATCTTGTCCTTTCTCAATACCAAGCATATCAAACGGATCTAATCCATCAGTAATAGCTGACAGTGGTCTTGGACCACCAGAAGTATTTCTTTTTCTTGCACCTTCTTTTCGAAATTCGGTCCTATGTAAAAAATAATTTAATTAATTAGGTATTAACATGAAATCTCAGTCATATAGCATTTATTCTTAAAAATCGATGTTTCGGTATACACTAATTCCTTCATCAGGGTCTGTACGTTTACAAGAAGGAATTTCCAAATATTAAGGTGAATATAATCGTTAATTTTCCTGTTTTTATTACCCTAATATCAAAATGAAACTTTAATGCATTTAAATGGAGCGCTTAAATTTAGTATCAAGTCATGTTTGTGACGTGCTGGACACTGGTAAATGCTATTGGCTAAAGGCTCTCGCCTCCGCTATGTTTGCACTGGTTTAGTATGTTCTTGGTGTAGATGACGTCACACGCGCCGTCGATTTTCCCGGGCCTCATTTATTATTTATATGTACAGATTAACATATTAAAAAATGGAAAAAAAACATGAAAACCTCTATTTATTTATTTATGAAGGATTTTCTATAATGTTAATGTAGATATAAATATATTAGACCCATATTTTTTTATTTTGCATAAAATTTAACTGCCCGATTCACAAAAAAGTTTAAGGTAATCATCATTTTCGGATTAGTGAATTCTAATCGATTCCGATATTTAAAATTTAATTTTTATGATGTTATCAATAAAGGTAGATACTAGGAATAGGTTAGACTATTTTTTAAGATATAAACTGTCAAAATTAGAGTAGAATTCGCTAATCAAAAAATGAGGATTAGCTTAAACTTTTTGTGAATCGGGTTGTAAAAGAATAGGAGACGTGACGTTGCCGACTCAGCACGAGAGAAAGCATGTTGATCTAATGAGAAAGAAACAGTTGACACAGCTGTGTATTTTTTAGCTACAAAAATATAGCGAGGGAAAATTTATTACCTTGTTTTCTTTATAAATACTTAATAAAACACGAAAATTTAATCACAGTTTTCTTGTAACGCACGTGTATTAACCTCTCAACAACTCTTTCTCTTAAACTTCAACAAAATAAATCACGGTAAAAGCCGAGCATGCGCAAACCAACCTTCAAGTGAAGGAACTTCACTGTTTTTATTCACTCCGAGATTTACTCTTGATCAGGGGTGATTAAGCTATGACTAAAATAATTTCAGATGTTTTTTAATCATTCCAATATATTTTTAGATGGTAGCCATGGTAATTAGTAAGTTACGGTGACTAAAATTTTGAGCAAATACTACCGGTCAAAGTATTTTTCTTCGCAAATACAGGTTACTATTTTAATTTGCATAATTACATTTTAGTATGTTTTAGAATTATTTTTTTTTATTAAACGTATACAATAAGTATGTTTTCTCTTTACCTCGAAATATCTGAAACTCGAATTAATTTCGCAGTCTTTTGAAATTCAAGTTATATAGGTGTAGTACTATCATCATCAATAAGCCCTAAGAAATTATAATTGTCAGTATTAATATCCATATCGGTTAGATTCAGAATATGTTAGAACCCTCCTAGTTGAAAAGAGTACAAAAAGTAAGCTCTAGAGTACACAGACACTCCAATTTTTTAAACGTTCTTGGAGTATAATGTACAGTTGTGGAACGACTTGCACCATACTCGATACTCTGGAGTATAGTTTTGGAACACACCCCAGATATGTCAACTCCTTGTCAGCTCGATAGGGCGGCAACATCATTTGGCGGTCGTTTTAAATATACGTATTTTTCAATTTAAAAATTCATTTATAAATACTTTATAATTTACCAATATTTTTATTTTGTATTAATGTACGTTATACTAAAATTTATATGCAATACTTCAAAAGCTATTGTCTTGGAAAACTCTAAAACAAATTCATGTACACCGTACATATACATACAATGTATTTGTTTAACGAAATATCGCTATTATAAGAATAAATGCTGTATGACTGGGATTTCGAGTAATTATTTAGCTGTATTCTTTTTGGAACACTTTTTTCAGCTCAATTAATAGGTAAGTTGGGATGAACAGAGCAGAGAGAACAACATTTCACATACAGAAAGAGTAATTCTTACTTTAAAATTCATTACCGTATTATGCAATTTTTGTTTTTAACCACGAAGGCTCAACCTTCACAATACATTCATAATCTACAAATTGGCTTTACTTCTTACATTACCCTTTCTACTGAACTGCATGGCTCAGATAATTTTGATTTGATTTCGCGAGTGATGCAGCATCGGTAAAGAAGTAGGTATGTGAGTTTAGCTCATGTAGAATAAAAAGAACAATTTGTTGAGTTTATATGAAGTGAGCTGAAACGAACTGAAATTTTGACCAAAAAGAATACAGCTTGTTAAACAAGTAATCTACACCACAGTCGAGAAATTTATCAAAATTTAATTAATATTTTCCACGTTCAAAATGTACTTTTACAAACCTTGATGGTTTCTGAATGCGAGTGTATGGAATGAAAGAACAAACCAGGAATGGCACTCTTCGAGATGTGACCATGACTAGTCTTTCATCTCCAAATCTATGGTCCTTATTTGGTCGAATGATGCGGACATCACGTTGTGGGGCAGCTTCGGGAATAACGGCTGGTGCTGGGCTTGTTTTGGTACGACCTTAAAATATATTTTTATTATTTTCATCAAAGAATAAGAGACAATGACCTTTTGATACATTTTTCTTGATAAATATCGAGCGAAATGTATCAAAGTAAACAATTGTTATGGCCACGTCAAATATTGTACCAAAGAAAAATTTAATCATCATGTCATAATACACATGTCTACAAAGTGTGTTTCGAAAGTGAAATCATTCGAACTAAGGTCATCTGATTTATTTAGATAAGAAATACAATATCTCATTGATTTGTTATCAATATAAGGGCACGCTCAATGCAATTAATTAATATGTAATAAACTGATTGTAAACATACCTAAACCAGGCCCAATGCTTTCATTGCTGCTGCAATGAAGGTAACGTTCTGACTCACTGCAGATTGAGGGCTGATGATTAACTTTCTTCCGACTGCTAATTGAACCTAGTCGTTTATCGAAATTGAAAAATTCGTTTCCTCCAGTTGGAGTTCTTTCCCGAAAAGGTATAGCTGAAGTGAAACTTGAGAAGAATTTTTGAGAACTTGAATCATCTTGAACTTTAACTGGTGTTATAACCGACTCTGAGTCTGAACTAAGTGACTGAAGATCTGGACTTTTTCCATGAGTATTTATGGAAACTTTTAAAGCTTTTTTCGTCTTGTACTTTTTAGTATTTAAAATACTTTTATCTGGTACTAAAATGTTTTCAACATCACTAAAACAGTCATCTGCGCTTTCAGATTCTCTCTGCTCTTTGCACCCATCAGTAGCGGTTTCATTCTTAATAAGAGCACCATTTCTTGATAATAGTGCTAACTTAGTGTCGCGATGACTACCATCCAGGGAAATATTTGATAAAAAACTTACAGCTGCCAATCTTCTTCGCGATCGATTCCTTCTTGTAGAACTTGCCATTAAGTACTCTTGTATATTTAAGTAACAGTTACACAAAGCAATAGCTTCGATTCGTTGAGCAATAAAAATTCAAATGTTGTATATAGAATGTATATGGCGAGTTATATACTGAAATAAAAAGTACATATCTCTAATGTTATCTTTGTACTAAAACTTAGGCCTTCTGAGACATGATTTATTTAGAAAATAAAGGTTGTTTTAAATTTAATTCAGATAACATACTGCCGGAATATTGACCAAAGTTAACTTCTTAAGATAATAACACGGTGATATAACTGTATAGAATAGAATTTTTGCAGACTCCTGTTAATGGCAGAAGGATCGACTTGCTCGTAGGTTATGTCACAAATTACACACCATAGTTTTTCGTTCAAAATGTTTTTTAGTCAACTTAATTACACTAAAAACACTTTGAGGACACTTCACTGGCAACATAATGACTTTATTTATGATCATGAATATACACAGACTTTTACAAATGTTTATTTACTTTTCCCTGATATATCACACAGAATATGTCGGTATGTCTATCAAAATGCAAATATTATTGACCTTGGTGTAATTTCCCCCAGACAATCAATACGTTACCAACTCAACGAGAAAAATTATCCGTTCGATTAATCTTTAATTTGCTAAATTATTAAAACGTGAACGTGAGCTATTTATTACGGCAACAAAACTATTTTATGATGAGAAAAGTATAAAATATAAAATGAAACCACTCTTTCGTTTTAATCGATTTCAGCCATTTCAGCAACTTATAACTTTGAACTTCCGGCTCTGCTGTAAAACGGAAGTATAAAATTATGAAATAGAATTTTACAGAATAAAAAATTTGAATTATAATTCACTTTCATAATACATTAAAAGACAATCATATTTTATTCACTGGGGCGGAAAAATATTTACGTAAATGTAATGAAATTCATATTTTTCTAATTTTAAAAGTAGGTAACCCAAAAAGACAGAACTAAAAATAGATTTTCTGCTAATAATAAACATCTTACCTACAAAGCGATAACATTTATATAAAAAATATTCTTGAAGCTTATAATAATTGCTTCAAACTGACTAAAATGATTAAAAAATATACATAGTTGTTAAAGATACGTTCGATTAAATAGCATTTCAGGAACTTTATCAGATGAGATTTGTTTAAGATAACTTCATTTCTTTTATCTTCAAATCGTTTTTTTATTAGTCTCTTCCCAAATAAATTTGAAAGAAATGAAGGATAAAAGTAAAAAAAAAAAAAACTAAAATTAAAAGGATATGAAAATATAATCTTAATAAGTGTGTTTAACTTGTGAAAAGTAGGTCCACAAACTATTAATAAACAAACACTGAACAAAGGTTATTGTGATAATGTAAATAACACATATTGAGAGATTGTAAATTACTTAATATTAATATGAGGATGACAATTTTTATTAATTAAAATATTTACAGTACTAATGGAGGAATAATTTTATATTGAAGTAAAGATTATAATAATCTTAAAATATAAAATAATCCTTCAATAATGCTGAAAGAGTAGACATTTTGACGTCCATTGTTTGTAACGTTTGTAAATAAATATAAAATAAAAATAACAGACTACTATAGTGTTTGCTTTTTACTGTTTCAATTAATCATCTGTACTAATATAGGTATTAACTGCATTATCAAGCAATTTATTTTCTTTGCTAAAATATATTTAATAAGGTTAATATATCACTTTTTATGAATGTCATTTTATTATAAACAAACCACTTATTTTCAAGTTCATTTTTCTGTTAATACTAGATTATTTATTTTTACAACTTCCTGATTTTTATATTTAAATATAAATAAACATTAATTATGAACTAATCGCAATAAGTCTTTGTTTGATAATTTTCTGAAAAAATGTTTATTTATTTACAACACATATATTTTATCTGAATTCATCTGGGATATAAACATTTTCCGGACTATTTTTTGCAAAGAATAATATGTAATTTATTGTTAAAATCTCTTAAAACAGTGTGCAGTTTTTTTTTTGTATTCATACGTGTGTCGTTGCTGAAATTATTTTTTAATATATTGTCAATAAATCCAGTAAAATTACTTATTCGTCAGAAAATTTAATTCTGAATTCATTCATATAATATTTTCATACTCTCAAACAACAATTTTTTTGAGAAAAATGCATATTATTTAACAAACATATAATGTAGGCAATTACGCGAGGATGAAGTTTGGAATACGAGCCGTAGGCGAGTATTGAGTATTGTAACCATTCGTGAGTAATATATTCTGATTAGAAATACAGGATGATTCGTGAAGAGTGTGCCAAAATAAAACCATATATTGGGGGAATCATTTTGAGTAAAAAAGAATATATGAAAGTATGTCTGGAAACTTTTCGTTACAGAGTTACATCCCTTTTAAGGTGCATCTCATCAGATACATTTTTATTAATAAATATAGTACTAGTTGCATTAAAATTTTGAAACTTGGTTCGAGGATACTGTTTATTTAGATGGATATTCATATTTTATTTTGTTTCTGTATCTCAACCAGAGACGTCTCATATGGGGAAGTTATGATCGTTTTTTATCGTTATTTTTCTACGATTTTTTCGTACAAATTGTAAAAATGTATTGATAATTGGATTTAAAAAAAAAAGAAATTTCATTTTTACCTATTGCTGAAGATGGACTAATTTTTGCCCGAAACGTACAATTGATAATATGTATTAAATTTTGAAATAAATATATGGAACATTAAGACCAAATTCACTCGACTATAAAAAATAATAGGTAACACTTAAGAAATAATGAAATTCATATAAATTTAGTGGAGTCAATTTTAGGAAGGTACTTAAGGTCTGGCATAATTTTGTAAAAAAGAGTGCTAAAGTGCTGAATTCGGCTCAGTATTCTTTCCTATACTGTGGCCTAAGCAACAGTCTGTGCCGTTTGAGAAACACTGGTTGAATTTTACCTTTTTACCTCCCGCTAACCTTGGTAAGGGAGGTGTAGGGATCGTGCTAATACGCATATTGAGATTTTGTTAAATGACAACGTTTTAAGGGCCGTAGAATCCGAATTTAATATTTTCACAATGTGTATGTGTGTGTGTGTGTGTGTTTGTGTGTGTGTATGCGTGTTTGAAACCTTGTATTTTTATCTTATTCTAATATGGAAAGAAGTCATTAGATTTTGATGTAAATCAAATCAGATAACTGAAAATAGCACTTTATTTGAAGCTCAAAACAGTTTTTCTGGGAAAAATACCATTAAATCTAATTTTTCGTGATTTATGTTATTATAAAAATTAAAGATTACTAAATTTTCTACAGGTATGCATTCATACTTTTTCTATATTTTTTTGTAGATAATCTATTTTATAAATCCCGAAACCTATGTTTTAAAGATATGGGGTCCCGTGGCCGCGTGCCTGAGTGTCTGGTCGTGAACCCGGGGGAACTGGGTTCGTTCCCGACAGACGCCAAATATTTCCAATTTTAAATGGCACAAAAGTGACCCCTGTGGTGCACTCTCCACACCAGCTATGAGTGCCCGTGCGGTGACGCCTGGTAAGCGCTCACACGGTAAAATATATCGTCATCATTACCGATATCTACAAGTGTTGTAGATACTGGCACACCCAGAATTGGGTAATATGCCGTGATGATATATTTATTTATTTTTATTTATATTTTAAAGATATACACAATTCCTTAATAGTCCGTGAAATAATTTTAATGGAAATACAACTCTATATGAAATTCATATGAGATATATAGAAATTACGGAAGGTATTGTGCTGGCCGCAACAAATTTTTAGCTCTCGCTAAGAGAGGTATTGGATTCATGCTAAAAATCGCATATCCAGATTTTAGTGAATAAGCAAGTTTTAATGTCACTAGTATCCGATTTTAACATTTTTACAATGATGTGTGTGTGTGTGTGTGTGTGTGTGTGCGTGCGTGTGGATGTTGGAGAGACGGTTTCTCAAATTATATAAGACTAAAGACCAATTTAACTACGTATTCCTTAATCTGAATGGGAAGAGCTGAAAAGGTTTTGGTAAAAATTGGACAACAGGAAGTAGTAGTTTCTTAAAAAAAATCTTCTAAATATTATTTTTTGGAAATTTATGTTATTACAAATATTAAAGAATATAAAACTCTCTATCCGATACATTGAATATTTTTATTATACCTTCTATAGATTTAGAGAATTATAAATATATAAAATAATCCGTTGCAATGAATCTCACAGCCCAAATAACTCCATGGAAACCAGTTGAAAAATTAAAATGTTTGTAATTGACAGAAAAATATCAGTGCCAAAAATGACTGATGGCTTTTTCTGGGAAATACATTTAATTTTTCTTATTTTATTGTTAATTAAATATTTAAAATTATTGATCCATATTATTACATATCAGTGCAAAAAAACTTACAAGTATTTGGGATAAAAAAAATTCTGGAAGAAAGAGCACAGGTCAGAATACATTGGAAGAATATTACAAGGGAAGCCATGGGCCTACACGGCCTGAGAACTGAGTATTATTATTGTATTATATATTACATGTACACATCAGAAATACCGCCAATTTGATCAATGAATTTGAAGAATCTCGAACATTTAGAAGAGTAGGAGGAAACTTATTTATAGAATGAATTAAAAAAGAATATATTAGTAATAGATGTAATTAGAATTTGTGTGTGTGTGTACCAGAAATGTCAAATACAATACGTACTTATATCCTTATATAGCCTAATATTGAAATGGTGAGAGGTCTTGAGCTGCCCCAACAAATTTTTTATAATTAAATCAATCAACACACAAGACATTCACTTATTTTTTTCATGGTTCTAATTCAATGTAAAAAATCTGTTGTGGCCAGCACAAGACCTCTCGCCATTTCCATATAAGGCTATATAAGTAATGTATTGCACTTCGCTATCGAACCGTCGATTTATAACAAAAAATTACAGAACTTTACCCAAATATTGTTTTTTATTATATTTAACATGTCTTCTGCACACATATAATTCTAATCATATCTATTTTTCATTGTATGATGAAGTTCCTATTTGTCAGAGATTCTTCCAATGCATTAACCAGATTGGCGGTATTTCTGATGGATATATGCATTTTACCTATAATTTCAAATATTTCATTAATAAAATAATAAGAAAGATTAAATAAACTTCCCAGAATAAACTATCAGAATGTCACTAAAACTGTTGTTTTTTGACACTGACATATGTCATTTACAAACTATGTTCTAAACATTTGAATTTGTCATAAGTGGTTTCCTTAGTGCCTTAGCCTCTGCGATTAGAATATTGTATATATTATAGTGTTTTTATCTGTAAATCTATACAAGATATAACAAAAATTTTAAGTGTATTAGATGGAGAATTTTGTTCTTCAATATTTGTAATAACATTTAGAAAAAAATTTCTAAGAAACTACTACTTTCGGTTGTCCAATTGTTACCAAAACCTTTGCAGCTCTTCCCAGGAATATCAGATTGAGGAATATTTTTTAAGTCTTATAGTTTTTGAGGAATCGTCCCTCCAACATCCAGACACACACACACACAGACATCATTTTAAAAATGTAATAATCGGATTCTAGGAACCTCAAATCGTGCTTATTCAATAAAATCTGGATATGCGAATTTTAGCATGAATCCAATACCTCTCTTAGCGAGAGGTAAAAATCTGTTGTGGCCAGCACAAGACCTCTCGCCATTTCCATTTTATGTTATATAAGTATACACTTCGCTATCGAACCGTCGTTTTGTAAACAAAAAAATTACAGAACTTTACCCAAATATTGTTTTTTTATTGTATTTGACATGTCTTCTGCACACATACAATTCTAATTATATCTATTTTGCATTGTATGAGGAAGTTCCTAAATGTCAGAGATTCTTCCAATTCATTAACAAGATTGGCAGTATTTCTAATGGATATTTGCAGGTTACCTATAATTTTAAATATTTAATTAATAAAACCATAAGAAAGATTAAATGTACTTCCCAGAAAAAGCTTTCAGAATGTAACTAAAACTTTTGATTTTTGACACTGACACCTGTCATTTACAAATTATGTTATAAACATTTGAATTTGTCACCTGCTTTCCTTAGTGTCTTTATCTCTAAATTTATAGAAGATATAATAAAAAATTTAAATGTATCAGATGTAGAACTTTATGTTCTTCAATATTAATAATATCAAAAATTTTCAAAAAATAATGTTTAGAAGATTTTTTTTAGAAACTACTACTTCCGGTTGTCCAATTGTTACCAAAACCTTTGCAGCTCTTCCGAGGAATGTCAGATTGAGGGATTGAGGAATTCATAGTTAAACAGGTCTTAAGTCTTATAGTTTTTGACGAATCGTCCCTCCAACATCCAAACATACACACACACACACACACACACACACACACACACACACACACACACACACACACACACACAGAGAGAGAGAGAGAGAGAGAGAGAGAGAGAGAGAGAGAGAGAGACATCATTGTAAAAAATGTTTAAATCGGATTCTAGTGTTCTTGAAACGTCCTTATTCATTAAAATCTGGATATGTGATTTTTAGCATGATTCCAATACCTCCCTTAGCGAGAAGTAAAAATAACATTCATTTATATGCCATTCAACGCATTCATATAATAGGCATATTTAAACAAAATTTCATCAAAAATTGTTTGTAAGGGTACAATATTTTATCATTGAATTCAGAATTAAATTTTCTAAGGAATAAATCAATGTATCCTTCAATGTCAGCTCGCGACGGAAATGATAGCCCATATAAAATGAACACTTTGTATATTATTTGTAAATCTGTTAAAATTTCTATGCACAACAAAATGATTGACGATGAATTGTAAGAATCAAAATTTGACGTCATTGTTGTTTTAAAAATTTGTGCCAACTTTTGAAAGAGATAGGACTAGGTTATCATAATCAATTGTCATTGAATTTTAAAGTTCGGAGCTGAAAATGTGGTATTGAAGTAGTTTACAACAATAATCTTTGATTCTATCTTACTAATGCAATTTGCACTAAATTTCAAGGGTTTTGAACTCAAGGAAATATTCGTGTTATCTCACCGAAATTTATAAACATTTTTATAAAAAATATAAGATCAATTTTATTTCAATGATGTATACACAGTTTATTTATGTATTTTAATTTGTAATAATTGTATTTCAAAAATAATGTAAAATAATGCAATATGTATATCAATTGGCTGGAATTACATTTCTTGCTACGCAAAGAGTACCTAATAAATTAGTTTGTGTCAGATTTCACTTGTTTATTGAAATATTTTTATAACATTGTTATTCATTGTTGATGTTAAGTTGGCTTCAGTTCATGTTGTTGTAGGGCAGTGAGTTTACGTAGGTACATAAAAAAAGGTATTTTTAAACCTTGGATTTGAGTTTAGGATTATATTAGAAAATGCTCTTAAAATATTGTTCTCTATGACCTTTGCTTTATAATGTGTTTTTCTCACTGTTTACTTGGCTTGAATGACTTTAAAAACTTGCATATCTTAGAACAATACGTAATGTTTTGCTTTTTGTATTTGCTTTTTAAGTAATTTTTAATTCGTAGACTTTTTTGTTATCATTCAAAATTAATTATACTTAAGTAGAAAACCAATTTACGAAAATTATAAATAATGCTTATTAATACTCAATTTAAATACTTTTAAATTAAAAAACTTTTCATTTTGATAAGTAAATATGTATTATTAATAGATTTTTAATTATTTAGTTTTCTTCAATACATATATACAAATTTATTTATAGTTAATATTTATTAGGAGGCAGGGTTTTTTAAATAAAAACTATAAAATTCTTGATCACACTGGTTTTTATTTTAAAAAAACCCTCCCTCCTAATTTATCCACGTCACACGGGTTCGCTTTCATCGTTATTTATATATTATTAAAAAATATATTTTAAAAGTAAATAAGGGAATATTAGTTGCAATTAATTTATAGATAAAATATTTTACGTCAAATTCACGTCACACAATCTGGCACGTAAATTTTATCAAATTTACAAAATTATTGTACATTAAGTATATGATGTTCTGATTTTTTATGTGAAGTTTCTAGCAAAATATTTATAATTTCTAAGAAAATAATATACAGTTTCTTTGTTATAAGACTTAAAAAAAAAATATATCGATTAGATATGAACTTGACGTTAGCAAAAGTTTTATTATTATCCACTTCAAAATTATCTATAAGATTTAAAATTTTATATTAAGCTATTATTATGTATGTATACCTAAAAATCTTGTAAAGCAAAGTTCTCCTTTTTCATTCACGTATTGTAAATTATAAAACTTATTTAATACATGTCTACGGTTGCTTTAGATTAGAAGATAACGCCACTATCAATGTTAATTTGGAATACTATACCAACAAAACATAATATGTAACTATAATTTTGATATTTAGGTATTTTACAACATTTTATAATGTATTTTCATAGAACTAATAATAATTTTTCAACTATGATATCAGGTAAGGTATATAAAATTAAAATAAAATTAAGTATAATTTAAATTATATTTAGTGCATATAGGTAACTTAAATTATCATCTTCGAGTTACAATGTTTTAAAGATTTTAAAAAAGCCGTTTATCAATTTATATACAAATATAAAAACATACCTACAGAGTGTGATAGATTTTGGTTGCAGCATATGGAAATCTTTATTATTAGATTCGTCTGACAAAATATTTTTCCCCACTATTTATATTTTTTTTTGTAAGTCTTCAAACTACTTACTAAAAATGCACAAAAGTAATTTCTGTAATATACAAAGTGGTTAGATTGTTCTATTTCAAATTTTCTGTTTCAAGTAAAGTACCTTCAATTTTAAAAATTCATAAAAAATTATTTGGAAAAAATGTTTAGAACTTAAATTTGAGCTCATGTTTTAAATTTGTGCAGATTGTTAATTTTTGGTTAAATTTGAACATTTAGTTAAAAGAAATAAAGAACTGAAAAATTCAAAATAGATACTAATACTATCATTCTGAAAAATCTGAAACTGTGTATTCTGGTTCTACTTAAATATGGAAAGAGCCCAGTAGATTTTGGTGTAACCGGAAGTAGCACTTTCCTTGAAGCTCAAAACAGTTTTTCTGCGAAAAATGCCGTTAAATTATATTTTTTCGTAATTTATGTTATTATAAAAATTAAAGATTATTAAATTTTCTACAGGTCTGCATTAATATTTTTTTACGTGGTTTTTGTATAAATTTATAAAATAATTTATAAAACATATCCTGGAGTCTATGCTTTAAACACATATATCCTTGGTTACACCAGTTTAGATCACAAATATATGTAGCTGACAGTTAAATGTCACTGTCAACAAACTAATCATTTCAAAGTAATATTTATGACGTTTTAAAAAGAAAATAGTAAAAGGAACAATAGTTAAATGGAAAGGTAATTAATAAAGTTTCCAGCATTAGTAACTATGTAGATATGTATTTAAATTAATAAAAATAAATTGCGGCAGGTTTTGTGCTGGCCACATCACATTTTTACCTCCCGCTACCCTTGGTAAGGGAGGTATAGGGATTGTGTTAAAAATCACATATCGAGATTTTAGTAAATGACCACGTTTTAAGGTCCCTAGAATCCAATTTTAACATTTCCACGATGATGTCTGTATGTGTGTGTGTATGTGTGTATGTGTGTGTGTGTGTGTGTGTATGTGTAGGGATTTTGTCTTCGCTCTAACTCAAATACTATCATTCAGAAAATTCTGAAACCTTGTATTTATACCCTATTTTAATATGAAAAGAAGCCATTAGATTTTGGTGTAAATCGGATAACCGGAAATGGCACTTTACCTGAAGCTCATAATGGTTTTTCTTCAAAAAAATACCATTAAATGCCATTTTTTCGCATTTTGTCATTATGAAAATTAAAGATTATTGAATTTTCTACAAGAATACATTAATGCTTTTTCTATATATTTTACAGATAAATTTAAAAATAATTTTTTTTTACAAGTCCCGAAGCCTAAGAAAAACAAAATTCCTTTGTTACGCAGTTCATATTTCAAATGAATGTAACTGACAGTAAATGTCACTGTCAAAAAACTAAACACTTCAAATTAATAATAGTGACATTTTAAAAAGAAAATAGTAAATAAAGCAATAGTTTTATGCAATGGAACAGTTTGCAGCGTTAGTAAATCCGTAGGTATGTATTTAAATTAATAAAAAATAAGTAGCGGGAGGTTTTGTGTTGGCCACATCAGATTTTTACCTCCCGCTACCCTTGGTAAGGGAGGTATAGGGATCGTGCTAAAAATCATGTATCGAGGTTTTAGTAAATGACCACGTTTTAAGGTCCCTAGAATCCAATTTTAACATTTTCACGATGATGTCTGTATGTGTGTATGTGTGTGTGTATGTATGTATGTATGTGTGTGTGTGTGTGTGTATGTGTAGGAATTTTGTCTTCGCTCTAACTCAAAGACTATCATACAGAAAATTCTGAAACCTTGTATTTCTACCCTATTCTAATATGGAAAGATCCCATTAGATTTTGGTGTAAATCGGATAACCGGAAATGGCACTTTACCTGAAGCTCATAATGGTTTTTCTTCAAAAATTAAATGCCAATTTTTCGCATTTTGTCATTATGAAAATTAAAGATTATTGAATTTTCTATAGGAATACATTAATACTTTTTCTATATAATTTACAGATAAATTTAAAAATCAATTTTTTTTTACATCCCGAAGCCTAAGATAAACACAATTTCTTTGTTACACATCATATTTCAAATGAATGTAACTGACAGGTGAATGTCACTGTCAAAAAACTAATCACTTCAAATTAATAATAGTGACATTTTAAAAAGAAAATAGTAAATAAATCAATAGTTTTATGCAATGGAACAGTTTGCAGCGTTAGTAAATACGTAAGTATGTATTTAAATTAATAAAAATGGATAGGAAAGTGTGGCGAAGGAAGATTGTTGCGTAACTATTATTGTGGTCCGGATGGGGTTATTCGCTACCGAAAATCGGTCACTTTAATATGTTCTTATGTATGAATGCTATGATGATTGTGGAGAGGCGAAAGAAGAATGTTGTTAAAGAGTGAAGTGAGTCAGCTGAGCTCTTACTCTTATCCCTTTTCTTATTGTTACTATTGTTTCCGGGTATTTGCTAACCCCCTAAGTGGGAATCGAGTAATTTTATGTACGTATGTATGTATGTAAAAATTAAATAGCGGGAGGTTTTGTGTTGGCCACATCAGATTTTTTATTCACGTAACCGGGTTACAATAAGCTGGGTTGCCCAGTTGCATCAACAAGGCTTAAATTTAAAGCTAGCCTTATGCCCGTATTCATAAACGTCCGTAACGAAGGTAACGCTTCGTTATATTCAAAACGGCCGTAAAAGAACAATTTTTTTATTCATAAACATTCGTTATCCATAACAACCGTAAAATTCATCGTAATATTTAACGACTCGAATTTCGGCTGTAATACCTATTACAGCCATTAAATTTGAATATATTCATTTGTTGAAATTCGTTGCATATAATTTTGACATTGACAAGTGTACATTTTAATCTATTATAATTGTCATAAGGTACGTTTAATTAGATATTATTTAAAGATATTATTAATTTATAGAAATATATTTTAGAATTTGATAATGTGATCATTATCATCTACATCGTCATCATCATCATTATCGACATCATCTATTTCTTCAATATTATTAACATCATCTTCTGATTCGGACAATAATTATATAGAAAATGTAATTGTAATTATGCCAAGACCTCGACTCTTTAGAAATAGAACCGATCCATTCGATATATATGATGAAATGGAATTTAAAAATCGATTTCGGTTAGACAAAATTACAGTCCTGCATGTATGTGAACTAATAGGTCAAAATTTAGAAAGCTCTACACTACGAAATAAAGCTCTAACTTCCATGGAAAAAATTGGCATTGAACTTTTGAGTTATTTTTCCCCATGCTTCGTTTTTCTGTTTTAAATTTATTGCGTCTGTTTTCTTATTTTCAATAACGTCCACATTTTCTTCTATTAAATCTAGAAGAATTGCAATTTCTGCATCACAGAAATTTTTTCCTTTTGTCCTTTTCTTCTCCAGATTCAAATTCATCTCAACCGCAAGATTACAATATTGTTACACAATGTAAACAACTGTCAAATCTGTAATTTTTATTTTTTTCGCAAACTGCTATATGCTTTAATTTTTTATATTTGTATGGCCTGAAATTAGTATTTAATATCAAATATCACTAGGAATTATATCACTCTATCGTTTCAAAACGGAGCTTTATATTTTGTTTTTATTTTTTATGAATACTCAGTTAAATTTAACGATCGTAAAAATATTACGGCTCGTTTTGCAACGAAGCGTTATATTGAGTTTTATGAATACGGGCATTAAACTAAAAAATGCAAATCGAAATATTGACAGCAATTTTCATGCAATATTGTCAACTTAAGCCAAGTTTAATATTTGAACTATGTTGGTGCAACCGACCATTACAGATGTGAATAAAAATGCCCGGTTACCACAGACGTTCCTGTCAAATTAATTTTTTGATATTTGCCAAATATTTATCTCGTTCGTAGTGTGTTACCTTTGTTTTATAGCGTATTGTTGTATACAAAATTTGTTGACAAAAAATGTCACAAATTCCATTTTTACATTTATTGAAAAGTGTTTAACTGCCAAAATGTCAATTGTCAATATAGTAGAAAAGGATAGCTATAGTAATCTGGCATGTAAGCGGAAAGCCTCATTCACAGCACCGAAATAGTTATTAACGTCATTAGGCCGATATGAGGCAAATAACGGACGCGGTTGAGATTTATAATCAACCGAGTTCGTTATTTGCATATCGGCCGTGAGGCGTTAAAATTTTTTCGTAATAATATAAAATTTAAACATTTAATAAAATTCTTCTATTTGTGTCATACGGAACAACTTTTTTTTATTAATTTATAAATTCTCCAAGACAACAGTCCATCAATATGCTGTTATTTTTCTAGGAATACCTGATCCTTAATGTAGGCGACTGTTATATTTAAGGCCGTTAATTTTATCTTTTCACTTTTGTTGTTAGTCCTGTTATATCGTAGTAATAGTATGGTATTACGAAAATAAAAATAAAATTATACATAAAAACAAAAATAACGATATAAACAATAAATTCTAATGAAAGTATTCACAGCTCTCGAAAATAAAATTAAACATAAGGCATAAACACAAGGACTGCAAATAAATATTTTACACAAAAATAAGCACAAACATAACAACTGTCATTTGAGCTGTCAATAGGTACGTTATTGCTTGTTAATTTTGAATATATTAATTGACAGTTGATGTTAATTTACGTTTTATTTTCGAAGCTGTGAACACCACGTGAACACCAACTATAAAGTCTTATTTATAATTTTATTTATATTTCTTATTCCCTTTTGATGTGAATGAGCCTGAATGCTGAATAAAATGAGATTACCATGTAACCGTTCTGAATAAAAAACGCCTCTACTTTCCTTGAAATTGAAAATAGAAACATCGACAATCTGGCCATTCTATATATTATAGAAACTAAATCCATGCATTTTTACCTCTCGCTAAGAGAGTTATTGGATTCATGATAAAATTCACATAACCAGATTTTAGTAAATAAGCACGATTTAAAGTCCTTAGAATCCGATTATAACACTGTGTGTGTGTGGGGGGGGGGGATGTGTGTATAATATATAGAATAATCTAATCGAAGAGGCTAAGGCACTAAGGAAACCACTTGACAAATTCAAATGTTTCTGTAATATTTTGTTATAAAACGACGGTTCGATAGCGAAGTGCAATACAGTACTTATGTAGCCTAATATGGAAATGGCGAAAGGTCTTGTGCTGGCCACAACAGATTTTTAATAGTGTTTTTATTCAGAATTGAATTAATCAAACTTAAATAATAAAAAATGCAACTCGTTTTTTTTACTACATGATTTAAATTTTAAATGCCACAAGGACAGAGAAACTGATTCAAATTTGTTCATTTCCATATTTTCATTTATTGACCATAAGAGTAATTTTAGCATATTTATATGTTTTTATAACTGCTCAAAAGATCAATTTATATGACTTCAATTATTAGCGAAGTTCACTGTTTGAGAACAAAATCATCTCTATATCTACGTCACAGAATATTAAAAAAATTATTACTGCTTAACGAGTAACAATACTTAAAGGCTTTCTAAAATTACATATCACTTTTAGTTTAGATGAAGTTTCATAAAAAATATACAGTGGAGGACCCCCATTACATATAAAGTCTCTTTCAGTTGGGTATCGTAATGATTACATTGTGAACGCAAAATTTAAAAGAAATCTTTATATACTTACTGCACTAGTCATTATCGATATTGCCGACAAAGCTGTTTGGCTTGGCACACCCAGAAATTAAATAAATATAAGGATATGAATAACGACTTGTCTTTTTAATTATTTTATTTATAAATAGTAGCCACGGAAATTAATTAGGGTCTTTAAAATTTTGTGTAAATACTTCCCTCGATACTACCAGTTTATAACTTTACACTGATGTATATTTTTACAATATTGTGGCTTTTATAACCTATTTGTCTCAATTTTTTCAGTTTTGTTATCAAAATATGTCTATTAAAAATATGTATAGAAATAGCTTTTATTCTAATTTCTTACACTTTTTTATTGTCTTTGGTCAAAAAATTCGGTGATAAATTTTTAATGACTAAGCACGTTTTAGGGTCCCTAGAATACGATTTTACTAGTTTTACGATGATGTCTGTATGTGTGTGCTAGTTTTACGATGATGTCTGTATGTGTGTGCTAGTTTTACGATGATGTCTGTATGTGTGTGTCCGTGTCTGACAAATTTTTCTCGGATGATAATTCTAGTACAACTCTAAAAATTATAATTCTTTCGTATTCCTCTTCTTTACATCCATATGAAGAGCTGATTAGATTTTAGTTATAATTGGTCAACCGGGAGTTCCCTTATTTGAAGTTCTTAACATTATCAACATGAAAGAATATTTGATTCTCTATACGTTTGATTATACACTTTCCTTCATATTCAATAGATACAGAGTTAAAGAATTATAAAGAGATTAACTTTAAAAAATCAATTAGCTTTGCTATAATCATGGAAACAGCTGAAATATTCAAAATTCAAATAATTCTAATGACAGATGTCAGTGTCAAGTACAATTTACATAGTGTATATTCGTGTTTTAAATTTATTGGATTTACAGAACCTTTTCCAAGAAACTTTCGGTATGGAATTTGTCAAAAATTGTATATGTTCGTGTTACAATTTTACTGGGTATATAGAATCTTTTCCAAGCAACTTTTGGAATGGGATTTGTACAAAATACATCGAATTGATGGAAGGTCTTGTACTGGCCACAATATGTTTTTTTTTAAATAATGAAGTGAATTGTCTATAATTTTTGAAATAATCTTTTACTAATATTTGTTTAACAGCTGTATTTTTTTTGTAAACTAATAAAGATAGTTCTACGAAAAATTAATTAAAATTTCAAAGCAAGTTTTAAAAAATAATAAAAGATCACAGATCACTCACCTCTTAAACAAAACTGCACAATTGTTCAAAGTCAGAGCACTATCATGATTTTATGATCCGTCTCATCAACTGTTCACAGATGAAATAACCTACTATGTCTTTATTGTTCTTGGTCATGGTATAAATATTTATATGTCAGAAGAAGATTAGTGAGAATGAAGTAGAAGGTATTTGTTGACACTACGGATTTCAATGAAAATTAGATTACACAGCAAATAGATGGGATGTTCTGCCGTTCTCATGTTAAAGAACAGCTAGCTTGCTGACAAATACGCTTCTTCAGTATCAAATGACAAACATTACGTAGTAAATAACGCATGGTGTTCTTATATTTCATATTTATTGACACATTCGATCTGAGACTGCAATATACTAATAAATAAATATGAAGAAAATTTATCAAAACATCGATAAGTACCTATATTTATCGATAAGTACCGATAATTATTAATATTATAAATATTTTATTTTTCCCAACCCTAGTAAAAAAGTTACCCATTTGTTAAAACTTTTTTTAATCTCTTGCTATAAAGTACATTAATGTTGCTTTTACATAATTCTGGTTTCTTTGTCAGAATTTTTAAAAATTCATTTGATTTTTTTTACAGAACTAGTACATGTCCAAAAATTCAGATTTTCAGGAAACAAAAATAAACTTCTAATTTAAAAATCGCTCATTTTGTGACTGGCAATTTATGTACGTACATATAAATAAATATACAATAAGCAACAGGTGTTAAATTTTTTTTATCAATCCATCATTTATAATATACGATGAAAATAAAGAAGAAACTTATGTACATGTTCCAATCTTTATTATTTTGTTAAAAAAATCTCAAACCTCTTATAAAAAATATTTTCAAATACAAAGGGAACTAATTTGCTTCTTGTAAAATAACAATACACAGTACACACTTATTTTTTTCTTGCCCATAAGGTGTAGACCACTGTTAAAATCATGACTAAAATGCTATAGGTACTTTATCTATGACTTCTCAAAAAAGTGAAACTTTTAGATCTATTTATGGATTATTATTAAATAAATATGTATATTATTATGACATAAATATCACCCTAATTACAATGACATATCAGCGACATGCCATTTTTCCTAAAATATTGTTTCTTTGGCTACAAGTGTGTTATTGGCTAATAACATTGGCTGGTAGTGCGAGCTCGGTTTTAACTAAAACACTGTTCTAAGAAATGTCAAATTCAAATTTCAATATTTAATTTCACCCTTATGTTTAAAGAACGATTTTTTAAAAAATATGTGTTTGAATACAAACTATGTTCTGCTTAAAAATCATATTTTGTTAAATTTGATATTATTTATTTTTATTATTAAATTATGAAATTTGACATTTCTTAAAACAACGTTTTAGTTAAAACCGAGCTCGCACTACCAGCCATTGAGTTTATTACCAAAAATTAAATAGTTGTCTGGTAGCAATGATTTATAAATGATATTAATTATCAAAGAATGAATATATTAATGATAAAGGAGTACAGAAATGCAATTTGCGCAAAGATTTTCATTATATTTAAATATATTTTTATCCCTTGTCCAAAGTTTTGTAATTAATTTCCCTCTTGTACATATATCTTATTTTTATTCTGTCATATTTATATATAAATATCATAAAAATGTTACAAGTACGCTATTTCAGTATTGAATATGTCAAACGTTACATGCACAACAGATAGTGGTCTTTATGTCTAAAGCATTTTATTTGAAATAACAATTTCCTATTGAATAATTAATACTGATAGATAAATACTTAAAAGCAGGGCCGTCGTTAGACCATTTCTGAGGGGGCTTGCGCCCTCCCTGTTTAGTTTTGCGCCCCTCAGTTTTTAATTTAAATAAAATAATAAAAATCATTCTGATTTTTTACCTCCCGCTACCCTTGGTAAGGGAGGTATAGGGATCGTGCTAAAAATCACTTATCGAGATTTTAGTAAATGACCACGTTTTAAGGTCCCTAGAATCCAAATTTAACATTTTCACAATGATGTCTGTATGTGTGTATGTGTGTGTGTGTGTATGTGTGTGTGTATGTATGTATGTATGTGTGTGTGTGTGTATGTGTAGGGATTTTGTCTTCGCTCTAACTAAAATACTATCATTCAAAAAATTATGAAACCTTGTATTTATACCCTATTCTAATATGAAAAGAAGCCATTAGATTTTGGTGGAAATCGGATAACCGGAAATGGCACTTTACCTCAAGCTCATAATGGTTTTTCTTCAAAAAATACCATTAAATGCCATTTTTTCGCATTTTATTTCTTATGAAAATTAAAGATTATTGAATTTTGTACAGAAATGCATTAATACTTTTTCTATATGTTTTACAGATAAATTTAAAAATAATTTTTTTTATTAGTCGCGAAGCCTAAGACAAACACAATAATTCGTTTGTTACACAGTTCATATTTCAAATGAATGTAACTGGCAGTAAATGTCACTGTGAAAAAACTAATCACTTCAAATTAATAATAGTGACATTTTAAAAAGAAAATAGTAAATAAATCAATAGTTTTATGCAGTGGAACAGTTTGCAGCGTTAGTAAATACGTAAGTATGTATTTAAATTAATAAAAATGGATAGGGATATGTGTGGAAGGATGATTGTTGCGTAACTATTATTGTGGTCCAGATGCGGTTATTCGCTACCGAAAATCAGTCACTTTAATATGTTCTTATGTATGAATGCTATGATGATTGTGGACAAGGCGAAAGAAGAATGTTGTTAAAGAGTGAAGTGAGTTAGCTGAACTCTTACTCTTATCCCTTTTCTTATTGTTACTATTGTTTCCGGGTTTTTGCTAACCCACTAAGTGGGAAACGCGTGATTTTATGTATGTATGTAAAAATTAAATAGCGGGAGGTTTTGTGTTGGCCACATCAGATTTTTTACTATTTTTTAATGCACTTCAAATATCATACATTTTACCCCATGTTATGTAGAATTATAGCGTAGATGTGGATGAAATTATAGATAAATTTGCTCCTAGACCTAATAGAAGAAATGAGCTAATATTACCTACTAATAAGTAATGTATTTAATATATACTCGTATTAAATTAAAATTTGGCTATATATTATATAAATAATAAATTACTGTATCATATTTTTTTTCTATAATAGTACATTTTATGTTTCTGGTTTATATAGAGCTTTTTCATAATAAAATTATATGTTAATTTATTAAATATCATTTTTAATTATTTCGTCCTAAAAGTGCGCCCTGTTGCGCCCTCCCTGTTAAAAATTCCTAGTGACGCCCCTGCTTATAAGCATATTTTTGTACACCAACTTCAGATAAAAGTTTTGTAGATTGTTATTAATAAGAAAGATTTTTATCAATGAATAATGACAGACGATGATCTGATTCAGTTATTTATAATTATAACGAAGAATATTATTTAGAAAACTTGATTTATCATGTTAATCATTAACTTTTGAACATAACTAAATATTATGAGCAGTAAGTAGAAAAATCTGGAAAATATATGATAAATTTTCTTTTTTTTTTACACTCGTTAAGTTTTAAAATTAATTTACTTAGTGAATATATTTCTTATTTTTTGTTGTTCATTTATGTGTAACGTAAAAATTATGGTCCAGTCTTACCATCTCTAGGTAAAATTTTAACTGCCATTTTAATAAACAATATTAAATCGGATTATTGACAGCAATTATAATTTTTTCATTAGACTGTCATTTAGTTTCGGTTTTGTTTATTTAGCTGGTAGTTGAAATTTTAACCTGAGATAATAAGATTGGCCCTAAAAATCAAAATTCATAAATCATTTCGTTGCAATTGTAGTAACTGACTAAAATAAATAAAAAAAAAATAAATGATGATTGATTAGTTAGATTTAATTTATAGAACGGGATATCTTTTATTATTGCAACTTGAAAATTGTTGACAACTTTCAATTATTATGAAGTGTAGAATTACGACTTTAATACCTGTACTAACTTAATACATATTCACATAATTACGTTACATCTGCGAATTCAGCGTTCTTTATGGTTATGGTAATTTTATTTCAGCAAAACAGTTAAATAGTTTTGTTGTAGAGAAAAAAAAATGCTACTTCTAATGATATCCTAATTTACAATTATATTCAGTAATTGTACTTCAAAAAATAAGTATCATAAGGCAATCATTTTACATACAAGTCCGTGTTTGGAAAATAAGGCGCGAGGCAAGTTTTACAAAGTACGAGTGCGTTGACTGGCCTTATTAAACAGGTTTTTTAAACTATTTTTTCTATTGAGGTAATTTTACAATGAGATTTTAAAAAATGAGAGTTGTCAAAAATATGAATTCGTGGTTTTTTATTGTCATAACAATTGAAATTTCATATTTTGATAGTTTGTGTATTGTGTGTTGTGAATTTTGTCTGATTGTATACATTAATACATCGCATCAAACAGTTTGCTTATAGTTCTTCTCAACGACGTGTTAACAGTGCTTTTATAGACGTATAAGAACACCGAAATAGAAAAAATAATTTAATTACATTCATATACTTATATTTTATCATTAATATGACACAAATTGTAAGTAATTTTGCTTAAAATAGAACAGAACTTCTAGAACACCTTTGCAACTGGTTATAACTTGAAAAATGTCAATGATTTCTTGCAAAATCCCATAAAATCATCGTGCTGTAGTCGTGAGCTACGGCTGAAAGAATCCTCGGAATTAGATATGAATGCAAAATATTCCACTGAAACTGAATCTAAATGTGAAATATTCTATTGGACAGTTAATTTAAGCAGCATCTCCACCCGCAACATCTGCTGGTGACGTCACCAAGTCTTCGGCGTCGTGGTTCGCCGATGCTCAGCGTCGGTTCTCGGTACATCATTCGGTATATAACTGCACCTATCGAAACATCGCACTTGAATTTTTTATCTCGCACTATCCTCATAAAAGTAAGTTGAGTGTTGCTCTGCTTTACAAATAAACATTTGCTGAATTTATTATTTTATTAATTTATTTTCTCATTTATATGAAATATTTAAAGAGTTTAAATATTTTACTTATATTTTAAATTTACTCACGTCTTTTGAAGTAATTTTGTTTTATTATATGTGTACTTTTTTCATTTTAAATTTTATTATTTTATTTATTTATTAAATTTATAATATAATAAATAAATGTACCTGGTTTTTAAATGCTACTGAATTGCTGCTTTCCTAACTAATATTTCAACTTAATATTCCAATATTATTTGAAACTTAATAAAAATTTAAGATGAATTTTAGGCCTATTAATAATAGTTAACTGTTGTGATTCAGTTTCACGTAGGCATCTGAAAGTATATATTAATTTTTTTGACCATATTTTTTGAAATTTATATTTTGCATTATTCTTTAAAAACAATTTATTATATACGTATTCATTGTATATTAATAATTTTTTTTGAAAAATTATTTATCCATTTATGTGATACCAAATAATGTTTATAAGTTAATATATCATAAGTATCATATGTCAGCATTTTTATGAATACTCTTGCCAAATAATCTCAAAATAAATTTTAGAAGTAAATTTTCTTTTTTCTTTTTATATTTTGAACTCTCTTGAACTTATATACATTCATTCATGAAGTCTGGATAAATATTATTTTAAATCTTCAAAATGGGAATTTTAGTACTTATCACTATCAAAATAATGATAAAGAATGTAATTATAGTAGTAATATTTACCCTTAAACATTTCATTTTTATTGTTGGAGGATATCATTAACTTTATAATATTATTGTCTAAACACGGGTTGATTAAATTATTAAAATGGATAAACATCACATAGTAAAAGATAATATTATTTTTTATTTTAACGTATAAACAACTAAAACAAAATTAAAATTTTTGCCATACTTAAAAAATAAAATAAAATTTAAAAAAGTGCTTTGAACGCACGGTGTACATATGGTAAAAGCGTGAGCGTAGCGAATTGTTGAGATCATTAATCGCCAATTAACACACGTGTACTTACAATATTTTTCCGTTGACCGTATCTTACTGAATTGGAAAAACTAATTTTATTACACGACAATAATTTTTAGATTAGTAATGTTTGACACGTAAGTTTTGATAACTGTTCAGCAATATTATGTGGCATCTATGGCTACCCACTAAAACCGTTTATTAATAAAAAATCATGCATTAATAGGGTCATTTATGAATGATTTTCTACACATTAACATTACCTATTAATAAACCGTCAACGGAAAAATCATTAAATATGCAATTCTTCCTTCAGTCTTAATTTTTAATGTAAAGTAATGAACTTTAACCAAAGCGAATAGAAACTAACATGAACATTAAAGTGGCTGTTAAAAAATTCTTTTCGCCCTTTAAAACGTTAGTAATCGATTTAAAAAAAGGATCTGTGCAATCTCGACTCTTTATATTAAATCACTTATTCCTATTTTTTTATAGGGCTGCAGTGATTTTTTTTAACAACCATCCTAATGCCCATATGCATAAAGTACCAATTATATAATTATTATGTGTATACGAGTACTGTATTGAAAATACTAACAGTAGTTATCAATTTAAATTTCAGTTTGAAAATATTTTATAATAAATTAATAACTCCTCTCTCTTAACAATCTGAAATAACTCAGTTTTTTTTTTTTAATATTTGATGAGTCAACACTATTTTACAAAATACATTTAGTTCTTAATTTGTGGTTATAGTAAAAGTTCCTTCATAAATTCTATCAAATGAACACATGCACTAATAAACTAGAAGACTCTGACAAACATCATTTCAACATCTGATGTTTTTTATAAATATAAATTAACTATTGCTGCCAAATACATAAAAAATGATGTTTTTTATTTACAAAATTTAAGAAATAGCAAAACAACTTATCTAAATTTGTCACGTTAAGTTTTATTTATATAAACCAACAATTGAATGAATTATATTTTTAGTTATTTAATTGTATTTATAGTGGGAAATAAATGGTGTGTCTTATAGTAACAGGTGTTGGAAATTAGACAAGTTCTGTGCTCCACAGGTGTGTATAATTAGTTGCATTCTCGTTTTTAGATCAAAAATATTGACTATATAAAAATAAATTTAAACGTGTAGGTGGGTTAAAGCTGCTTTTACTCTAAATACGAGTACACTTGCTAAGCATATTATTATTAGAAATACGTAAAGAAAATAATTTTAGAAGTAAACAAATATTTTACATATTTATGTTGTCGAAATACAACTGTTTACATAGTTGAGAAAACATAATTCTAGACTTTTCATTTCAAAGAAAATCCCAAACGAAATTTATACATTAAAATATTTTTTACAGATTTTTATTAAATAAAATTGTAGTTGCTTTTCTTTTTTAACCAATATTTTTGATGAAAATGGATAGTTTCATCACTTAAAGTTACACACGTATGAAGAATGGGGTACCTATTCTACTAAAGTAAAATGTACAACTAAAACCACTAAGTTTACAAAAAAGATAAAAATTAAATATTTGTTCATAACTACTTTATTTTTCATTTTTTTGCTAAATATACTTGAGCATGTAAAACGTGCAACTTAAATTTTCCTGATGACACTTTCCAAATATTTTGAACACAACGGTACTATAAAGCGGAAGTTGTATGTACGCTATTGCAATTGTCACGTTGGTTGTTTATTACCATTTACATATACGTAAAATAAAAATAAAAAAATAACTAAGATGAACACCAGACATCAATAAATTTCACGTGAAACCACTATACTGTAGATTTCAAATAATAAATTATTAAATGACAAATAAATAATCTCCTTTTATTTTTATATACTTCAAGTAATACAAAAATATAAATAAAACAAAAATCATAAATGTCGTATGTACTTGTTTGATGACCTTATATAATTAAAGTCCTTAATTCGTGCAACCATATTTGTTTATTATAACATTTAACAAAGCAACAAGATACGAGTACTCTCATACCAGTTTGGGTCTTGGGTACACTTTTTTATGTCACGTTACAATTAAAAGTACAAATAATTGATTTGATCAAAGTTTCAACGGTCACCCGAAATAGTCAATCGCGATCGATTTTCTACTTGTTCTAAAGCAACCCAAATGTTTGATTTTTCTAACTGCTCACAAAACAACCGACCACTAAATTCTAGCAACCGAATTATCCCAGATCTAAAAATGAGAGCTCAAACGTGCACAGCCAAATATTTTTAGAAAAGGAGTCATTTTATGCAATGTGCAATGCAGATTTCAAAAATAAAATGTTAAATTATTTTAAAGACCTTTTTAGATAATTGTATGTGTAAATAGCTAATTATTCTTAAATAATTTATTCTATATTACCAAATGACCAGTTATTCCTACATTTTGTATATGCTAGTAACTTCATCCTAGTTTTATTTAGGCATCCCATATTTAATATCCAAATATAAATTTTATAACCGTTATACCACGATAAACATCAACAACTACATATAAATTTTAAAATATTTTGTTTTTATGATATAAATTTAGCTATTTTAAATATATCAAAATTTTAAATGTCTCATCTTCAAATAAAATTAATATTCTTGTTGGAACACGATGTTGGAGCTATAAACCATCTAATAAATTTGATTCCAGTAGAGTGAACAGAAATGGTTGTGTTATTTTAAGATTATTTAGAACAGTGTCCAGATTCTGATTGCAGGCTAGTAAATGTTGCTAGCTGTGCCAAAATATACAGCTAGGCGGTGTAAACACAACAGTTTGTGAGATATAATTGACGCATGTCGAGTTCTGCGTCTTCAGCCATGCACTAATGTTTTCTTAACACAATATCTGTTATGTTTATTTAAATTCGTTACTACAATTCTAATTACATCTACTCTTTATATATTTTTAAATTCATTCTATAAACAAGTTTCTTCCTACTCTACTAAATGTTCGAGATTCTTCAAAGTCATTGCGAGTTTGGCGGTATTTCTGATGGGTATAATATGTAATATACATAATGTAAAAGAAATAAGTATATTAAATTTAACCAGTGATAGAACTCGGCAAGCGTAACTATTTTTCGAAATCGTAATTTATTTCTTGGAAAAAAATATTTCCATTTTCGAGACATACACTGGTGAAACAGAAAAAAGTAAGTGACATTGACAGAACTCGTCGAGAGCAACATTTCTTAGTAACATTTTTTGAATTCTCATTTTTTAAAAATATTTTTAGGCAGGAATGATTTTTTTTTTACAAAACTTTGAAGATTTTTAACACAATATCTAGAAGGTTTACAAAAAAGTTACCAAGAAATATTGTTGCTCTCGACGAGTTAAATTTAATGTACTTATTTCTGTTACATCCTGTACATATCTATGATTATAATATTGAATTAATAATAAAATAAGAAATATTAAATGAACTTCTCAGTAAAAGCCTTCAGTAATGTCTCTGTTTTTTTTTTAAACTGACACTTTTATGTCAAATACAAACATTTTAATTTTTCAACTAGTTTCCATGGTGTTGTTTGTTCTGTGATATTTATTACAAAAATTATTTTATATATTTATAATTCTCTATCTCTAAATCTATAGAAGAAATAATAAAAATACTTATAGTATTTGAGAAACCGTAATTCCACGATCCATACACACGGACATAATCGTAAAAATGTTAAAATCGGATTGAACGGACCTTGAAACGTGCTTATTCACTAAAATCTGGATATGTGATTTTTAGCATGAATCCAATACCTCTCTTACCGAGAGGTAAAAAGGCAAACACAAAAAACTATTGATGAAAATGAAATAAGTAAATTTAAAACTGCATCTTCAAATAAGGTTTAATTTTAAATTTAAAAAAATTTGATGTAGCCAACACAAAACCTCCCGTTATGAAATGAACTGTGTAACAAAGGAATTGTGTTTATCTTAGGCTTCGGGATTAAGAAAAAGATTTTTAAATTTATCTGTAAAATATATAGAAAAAGTATTAATGTATACCTGTAGAAAATTCAATATTCTTTAATTTTCACAATAACATAAAATGCGAAAAAATGGCATTTAATGGTATTTTTTGAAGAAAAACCATTATGAGCTTCAAGTGCCATTTCCGTTTGTCCGATTTAGACCAAAATCTAATGGCTTCTTTTCATATTATAATAGGGTAGAAATACAAGGTTTCAGAATTTTCTGAAGGATAGTATAATAGTATTTGAGTTAGAGCGAAGACAAAATTCATACACATACACACATTCATACATACATCGTGAAAATGTTAAAATTGGATTCTAGGGACCTTAAAACGTGGTTATTTACTAAAATCTCGATATGTGATTTTTAGCACGATACCTATACCTCCCTTACCAAGGGTAGCGGGAGGTAAAAAGGCAAATAAGAAGTCAATATTTCTTTCGCAATGTCCGGCATTGTAAGAAATGAGTTAAAGATTTGCTAAGGGATTCCAATAGTTTAGAAATTTAATTTTATGGTCACTGTTGATTTGTAAATGCTATACTGATGTGCGAGCTTCTTAATGTCGATTGTCGAATGATATTTTTAAGCAAAAAAATAAAGTACAGTATTAAATTATAAACAAATTGTTTCTCTTTTATTGTGTATTTATGAATGTTATATAAATATATCTAATGCTGATACACAATATGTTACATATTTTGAAACACTTCTAAATATAAAAATAGACTTGTTTCAATCAAAATATTTCAAAATCAAAAACACATTACTCTCTCATATTACATTCAGATGTGCGCTATCATCCTAATGCGCTTGTAAACAGACTAAAAATACCTTGTGAATTAACATTACATGTCTTTTGCGATATTGACAAAAACATTAATTCATCTTGAAATAACACTAATATATGGATCATTCAGAAACGTAATACTTATTTTTTTCAGTAAATTATTTCTCAACTTCAAAATGTCGAAGGCAATGAGCGAAACTACCAACCTTATCACCACTTATGCTATCCTGGTACTTCTACTGCTTTCTCTTTGGCTGCTGTATGCAGGATTCTTCTAAAAGCAACTTTGTTGTAATGTCTACAAACCGATAATGTCCAGAATGACAGGTAGGTTTAAAAAATATAATAAAAACTTGTATAATCGATGACTTTTGCTTTAAGTATAAAAATAATTAAATTTTTATTTAACAATTGCTACATCAAGTAGCAAAAAATTATATTCATATCAAGTTTCTGAGAATAATTTTAATCGTCTTTCAAAATACTTCATTTGTATAAAATTATTGACAGTCTAAGGATCGCTTAAAGCATCAATATTATTAAGCAAAATTAATAGTCAATATTATTGAACATCAAGGCACCGCTTTTACATTGTTATCATAAACATTTTAAAAATATAATGTACGCCAAAAAATAAACTAGAATTAATTGAAAACAGCAGCATTTTTCAATCACATCAAAAATATTATAACATGTTGTTCCTCGCTGATTATTTCATTGACGATAATGAATTCATAAATTTCAAATTTAATTTACTGGTACGGTACAGTACAAAGCGGTGGGCATGAAGCCCGCAAAACTATGTGGGTTGATCTTTACGACTGTGTTTTCCGTCGGTATAAATAAAAGTTAAAACGAAAGTTTTATGGTTCAATTTTCAAGATATTTTTGCTGACATTTTCGTCATTTCAATACTTCTATATTTATAAATGTTAATTTACTTTCTTAATTAACGGATTATACATTTATTTAAATTATTTTTATGCAATACAAATTATATATACAGGGTGTCTCTTAAATAGGGGGACATGGCTTAACCACAGATTCCTGAGGCTAAAATAAGACGATTTAACCAAACTTGCTTCTACCGGAAAGTGTACCGTTTAGCCAGAAATCTGCTTCAAAGTTCTTCGAAAAAAAAATTATTTTGCTTATAATAATCGGACGCTTTATTCGATTTGGATAAAATTTGGTATGACAGTTCATATGGTTATAGGTCATCTTTTAAGGTGATGCTTGTTATTATTAGTGAACCACTAGTGTATGAAACTTAGGTCTCCCAACATTAATTAGACCGTAACTTTTTAATGGCAATGCCGAAAACGTGAAATTATTTTTCTTTATAAAGATACATTCAATAGTAACCTTTTGTCTCTCTCTGTAATTTGTGATATCTGTTACGGTTCACACAGAAAAAAATAAAATCTTAGTGTCTGCACTGCTAAATTTTTAAAATAAATTTAATCTAGTAATCTATCCAAATGTCAAACACCTAATTTCTAATGACAGTAACAATTGTTTTACGGGTTGTCAAAAATTTTCTTCGCAATATTCTAAAATTAGTAACATCCGTGTGTTCGGCCTAATAGTATTTTACTACCATTATTATAAATAAGACGATTACATATCTTAGCTTACTCCTAAACAAGTTGTAAAGATTGACAACTCGTTACTGTCATTAAAAATTACTTGTTTGACATTTGGATAGACTGCTAGATTAAATTTATTTTAAAAATTTAGCAGTGCAGACACTCAGATTTTATTTTTTTCTGTGTGAACCGTAACAGATATCACAAATTACACAGAGAGAGAAAAGTTTACTATTGAATGTGTCTTTCTGAAGAAAAATAATTTCACGTTTTCGGCATTGCCATTAAAAAGTTACGGTCTAATTAATGTTGGGAGACCTAAGTTTCATACACTAGTGGTTTACTAACAATAACAAGTATTACCTTAAAAGATGACTTATAACCATATAAACTGTCATACCAAATTTCATCCAAATCGAATAAAGCGTCCGAATATTATAAGCAAAATTAATTTTTATTCGAAGAACTTTGAAGCAGAATTCTGGCTAAATGGTACACTTTCCGGTAGAAGCAAGTTTGGTTAAATCGTCTTATTTTAGCCTCAGGAATCTGTGGTTAAGCCATGTCCCCCTATTTAAGAGACACCCTGTATATGTACTTGTTTTAATACATCGGTTTAAAAATAAGAAATATAAATATACTCAACTGAAAACCACCAACTTCTGCAACACATTAAAAAATATCTTGTAATTTAAACTGTTTTAATTTTTGAAATCGCAAAGAATTTTATTTTTCTTCGAACGAACTAACATTCCAGTTGTAATATTTCTGTGTTTAATAATAAAATGTCACGAATTTGAAATACTAAACGTAAGTTATAAATATAATGCTATTTAGATATTTATTTATTCATAAATAATTAAACATAAAGATTTCATTATAATTTGGCCTCTGCATAAATTTGAAAAATATATTCTCGAATGCCTTTCAGCTTTACTTTTAATTTCTAGAAATTTAATTCAAAAATTAAATTACTAAAAGAGTTCTAGGCATTCATGGAAATCATGAATTCCACATTAAAAATGAAATCTTTCAATAGATAAAAGTATAAATATGTTATTTGATAGATAAAAAAAAACTTACATTTAAAAGGAGAATTAAGACAATAATTTCTTAATGTGTTTATTTTTAAATCTTATAATTATAAAATCCACACTTTTAACTGCAAAATATATGCAATATTTGTCCATGAATTATTTTACATGAAATAACAATACCTTAAAACTAATTCATTAATAATATCTTGGTAAAGTACAGCTACACTGGTCTATTGTACCTAATTTACTGGCTTGGATTTGGAACGAAATTAAAATACATTATATTTAAAAATCTAATTGAACTGGAAGAGAATATGGTATTTATATTTTTTAATTGTTTTGTTTCAGGACTGTAAAATCTATTCGGCCATGTTGAAAAGGACAACAAAATGCCAATTATTGGTCAACAAATTTTTAAATAATTTCAATCATGGTATGATTTGTCTGGTTGATCAGGTATATGTATTAAGTTTATATTTTTATAAGTGTACAGTTTTAGGAATGTATGTATAGTTAAAATAAATTTTGTAATTAATAAAGAAATCTTTAATTTTAAAGCATAAAATGTACCTTCTTACATTTACCACAGGACAAATAAAAATACTCTATCATTAAGATTACTAAAGTGTAATAAGATTGAAATACAAACGTATCTGGGAAGATCTGTCGAACTAAAAGTAAAATACAAAAATCAATATACGTACATTAAAATTTAGTCTTTATCATCTGTGTTTGGAGTGTGCCATGTGAGTCGTTCTTCATAGAACTTAATTACAATCTGTGGACATTTCTTGTTGGCTTCTGATGCCGGTACTAGGTCGGCATCATCAGTTCCCTTCCACTTCATCAAGAACATAAGTTGGCCAGATGTATCAGACGCACCGATAATCCTTTCAGGATCCAAATTTCTTTCAAATCCTTCCAGCTTCTTTTCTTCTTTCTTTTTATCGGATTTTTTGTCACTGTCCTTATCTTTTTTAGATTCAGTTTCCTTCTCTTTTTCTTTCTTATCTTTAGTTTCTTCTTTCTTGGATTTTTTTGAATCTTTCTTTTTCTCTTCCTTAGCTGGTGCCTTATCGTTTTTATCGTCTTCTGAAGAAACTGATGCTTTACGTTTTCTCGATGAGGGCCCACCTTTTCGTTTTTCTTTTTCTTTTCGAGCTTCTTCAAATGCCTGTATTAAATCGGGACAATCCAAGTTATCTTCTGGCTCCCAAGTGTTGTCTTCATGGCTGTACCCTTTCCACTTCAAGAAGTATTCAACCTGCACATGAATTAATTAGTTAATAAACAAGTTGTATCATAAAACATTGTTTTGTTACCTTGCCATCCTTGAATCTTTTATCTAAAATTTTTTCAACGGAATATTCTTCCTCGCTTTCTGAAGAAGCATCTTGTTCCTTGGTTTTCTTACTCATTGTTCTAGAAAACGTATAACCTGACTTTTAAAACCGTGGTAAATTGAAATATGAATCGTCAATATAGTACATAAAACAAACTAACTACTAAACAAATGTATTGAAGAATAAGTTACATACCAAGTTAAGTATAACTATTCGAAATAACAGCAAAATCACAGTAAACCGGTCTGTACCTACAAACTTTTGATAAACCGAATATCGTTGAGACGCTAGAATGCTACAACTATAATGGCGAATGGCGCTCAAAGAAAGACCGGAAGTACTCTTTTAACCGCGTAAAATCTGTGGAAAGTAAATATTAAAGAAATACAATTTTTCTATATAAAATATTTATAAATTAATATAACTTCCATAAGATATGTTTATTGTACATTTAATTAACTTATTTTATAGAAAATACCAATAAATACTAATAAACTTCTTCTTCCTCTTTCATTTCGATGTGACCTCTGTAACAAAAAATTTAAACTACATTTTGTTTGTTGTCATTCACCAAATTCGAAAGCAAACAAAATAAAAATTGCAATGAAATTTAAAATCTCGCTATTAAATGAGTCTGTTCATAAAGGACACGTTACATGTGTAGGTTGGAGTAGTGCGGAAGAAGTTTATTCATGCGGGTATGCAAATTTATTATGTTTTGATTTTTTTTTATTGAATCATTTGTTAGGGATGATAATCAATTGTTTCGATGGAATGTGTCTAATAATGAAGCCACAAAAGTTACCAATTACCCAAGCGAATTGCTGCCAACTGATATGCAATGGATACCTCGCGGACCGTCTTTTGGAAAACACAATGACATAATTCTATTAACTGGAGCTGATGGAAGGTTTCACATAGTAAATCGGAATGGTAGAATAGAAAGAAGTGTAGAAGCACATAAAGGAGCAGTGTTAGTTGGGAGATGGAGTCATGATGGTGCAGGATTACTAACAGGTTTCTAATATTTCCTTGCTCTCCACCAATTGAATTGCTACAAATTTATATTTATTTTATTTATTAACTACCCGATCCACAATATTTTTATTTTAAAGCAAATTTTTCAACTTGCTCATAATTATATAAGCCTTTTCGCTTTACTAACAAACTTTCTTCTCTTTAATATGCAATGTACGGCTATATTGAGAAGATAGTCATTTTCTAAGGATCATGAAATTACAGGGTGGTGGCGGTTAAGGGTGAACATAGGGATTTAACATAGGATTTTAGTTTTACGCAATTTCCTGCTCTTATTCATTTTACGGCAAAATTGTATAGTAAAACTTGTTCAAAATTAAAAGTTGCACACAAAACTGTTTTTGCATGTTTTATTATGTTTCTAGTTTCTTTACAATTTCAAAATTTCTGTTAATTCATAGCAATAGCCATGCTGTTTTTTTTCTTTTTTCTGGTTTTCAAATTATTCATAACCGGCGAACGTCAATCTGCCTTATGGAAAATAAATCCCGTATTCTTCGATAACTATTTCCATTAATTATTTGTTTATAAAAAAATGACAATATTAATATTGTTTTCTAGAACGTCATAAGTCACGGCTATTGCTACTAATTAACGGAATTTTGGAAATTTCTTTTTAAAACTGTGAAGAAACCAAAAACATAGTAAATGTGAAAACAGTTTTGTATACAACTTTTAATTCTGTACAACTTTGCTCTGCACAGTTTTTGTTGTAAAATGAACAGGAGAAGGAAATTGCGTAAAGACAAAGTCCTATGTTCACTCTTAATCGCCACCACTTTGTATATCAATTAATTACTCTCAATATCAGAAATATATTTTTTCTCCAGATTACTTCGTTATTCATTTTTTTCACTACCGAGACGGAAAGTCGGTTTCTATGACACCAAATTCATGAAATAATACACATTTTTTTCTAAAGGGACAGAAGTAGCCATGTCCCACGGGAAATAATCTAAATATATTAATAATAAAACAATGTATTATTCTAATATTTTATATTTTTTCTGATACTTTCACATATTTATATAACAAATTTAAAATTTTGAGTTTTTAAATTTTACCGGATGTGTCGTAGGGGAGCTGATGACATTTATAAATATTTTAGAAATAGAAAACTGTAACCTCAAATTAGTGTGGACTGATGTTCAACTTTCTCCTTCCTCTTTACCCTGTCCCTTGCCTTGCGGTGTTACAGCTTCTTCCATAACTTTGCTACAGTGTAGAAATCTCTAGTCCATACTAATATGACGACAAGTATAAAACAAATAAGACAGTTGATAACGCGTCAATGACAGAAAAAGTGTTTTTTGTTAATGATATAGTTTATGCATAAAATTTATTAGAAATATCAGTCACTCATACCTCACAAACTACGTGATACCATTTTAGCGCCAAAATAAATTACAACAAAACTCATGTTAGAAAAATTAAATTTTTATTTTTTTATATTCGGTGATTTTTTTAGCATAATCCACAATGTTATTTCATTTTTTTACCTTAAATTTTACTACATTAGGATATGTACCCCATTACCTCTGCCGAACGAAATGTATACAAAAATTCAATAAATGAAGAATTATATCTGTACTTACCTACATATAATTTAGCAGAAATACTAGTAAAGTCTATATTTAGTAGGTACTAGAAACAAATTAATTAAATAGTGTAAATTCATTTATATGTAATTTTGATATTTGTAAATATATCGCTTGAGAAAGTGGTTTTTTCCCTCGTGTACAATTTTACTTCTCAGGAAAAATCATACACTTCTCTCCCTTGGTGCATAATACTCTTTGATTTTTAATCCACGATACGCATTTATTTTTGTACATCATTGTTAAAACTATCACATAATAAAAATTCGAATTAGCATTTACAAACATAATATTATTATGTAGGTATGTAAAGATTTTCACTAAATTTCATTCTGTAATTGTTTTCTAATTTTTGAATCGATAATTCCATTTCGAACATTATTTTGTACCCTAAATTGATATGATTATTATTTAAAAATGAAAATATCTGAACTGTTCATTTTAGCAGGGGAGGATGGCCTAGTAAAAGTCTGGTCTAGAGGAGGTATGCTAAGATCAACAGTTGTAACGAGTGAAAATCCAGTCTACAGTGCGGGCTGGGCTCCAGATTCTCAAAGTATTTTGTATACACAAGGAAAGTTGTTGATTATAAAGCAATTAGCACCCAATACAAAGCCAGTTCGGGTATGACTTTTGTTTATTTAGTTAGTTACAATGTTTCTATTTAAATAATTATAGTGGCGCGCTCATGATGGTTTGGTATTATGTGTTGCATGGAGTGTATCTGCAAATCTAATTATTTCTGGAGCTGAAGATTGTAAATATAAAGTATGGGATCCTCAAGGACGATTACTATTTTCAAGTGGAAATCATGATTATCCTATTACTTCGTTATCTTGGGCTACACAGGGTGATTTGTTTGCAATTGGAGCGTACAATACTCTCAGACTTTGTGATTCTGCTGGGGTAAGAATATTCCATTCTTTTTTTTCTTTAAGTTTTATACATATCATTTATAAGTAATTTTTTATTTAAAATATTTGAATTTTATTTTTACTGAACGCGTTTGTCTGTCTGTAGACTCAAACATTTCAAATTCAATTCCTTGGAAGAGTATTACATTTTATAATCCATTAATACCTCGATTTTATCAATTTTACTGATACCGTTTTTATGTATTAGTAACTTTTGTAACTAATGCGGGAAATTAGTGATGCAAGTTTTCGGAAATATACCTATATAGTTTTTTCTTTGATAATTTTCTATTTTATGTACAAATAAATTTCGTTGTCTTGTAATTTGTTATTATTAATATTAAATTGTATCTATTTTAGTTCAAAAAAACTGTAATAGAAGAGTGTTAGCGAGCAAAGAATTGCAGATAACGTCACTAAAAGTAAAAATTGGTCGTTTAAACAAGCTACAAAAAATACTGTTCAATATTTTTTTACAGAAAATCTGTTATAATAAAAATATTTTATTTGTTCTAATACGTATAACTTTTAATGAAGAATAACATAAAAAATTGAAAAACAGTGGAAACCCCCATCGTCTACAAAAATAAGAAAAATTTCAAAAAGTATTCTAAATTTTTGACATATCATCTGACATTAGGCATTGTATTTTTAAGGAATAATGACAGTTGCTTTCGTGGCAACAAATAAATAAAACAAAATTTTTATGTTTTTAATTATTCTCTCACTAGTCCGAAAATTGGCTATTTCCCATGCTCATTTTGAGTTTTAATTATTTTTGCACTACTACGGAATTTGGCACTCTTTCTGAGTTTGAGAACTCTTATTACCTGTACGACTGTAGAAAAGAAAAATTATTTTTCGACAAACAAAAAAAAAAAAAAAAACTATCCAAAGAAAAATCATATATTTTATATTAATTTATTTTTATTATAATTAAATAAATGTATTATCGGATTATATTATTAATTTTTAGTGGTCTCATTGCCTGGAAAAATTGGAAACAGGCAGTTTATATAACATTGCCTGGTCGAATGATGGCACTCAGTTAACTGCAGCTTGCGCTACTGGTCACGTTTTATTTGCGCATTTAATAGACAGGTAAACAGTGATCCTGTACCCGGTCTCAAAATTTTAAAATAAATATATTACAGGCACTTCCAATGGCAAAATTTTTCGGTTACTATCGCAGAAAAGAAAACTATTATAGTAAAAGATGTATTAAGTGAAACTGAGGAACAACTTGATTTTTCGGAACGTATTATCAAAGTTGCCGTAGCGTATGGTCATTTGGTAGCTACAACCCCTGGACAATGTCATATTTACTCCACATCTAACTGGAATACACCAACTATTTTTGATTTAAAAGATGGAGCTGTTAATCATATTCTTTTATCAGAAAAGTATTTGACCTACCCATATATATAATAAAATAATAATTAAATTGGATAATTTTACTAGGTATGTAGCGATAGTAGAGCGGACAAATATAAGTGTATACACTTATCAAGGAAGAATGATTGCCTCACCTCGTTGGCAAGCAATGAATCCAGAAAATCTGAATCGAAATCATATTTCTCTATCTTCAGATATGTTTGTTGCTGTAGATCAAACAGATCAAAAAAGTTCTGTTATTTATCTGATATATTATAACATAACTATTGTACTATTGACAATTTTATTTTAGATATAAATTTATTTGAACTGGGGAGTAATCGTCCCATGCAAGAATCAGCCAACGTACTTCAACATAATACTCCAGTAACGCACGTAGCTTTAAGTCAAGCCGGATTTTCTGCCGATAGACAGATAGCATTGGTTGACAAAAATAAAGACATTTATTTAGTTTATGTTCGTGCTCCACATAAAACATTTTCGAAATTAGGTAAGAAATTTTTATTTTTAAAAGTTAATTTATCTGTGAATAGATATATGTATACAGTGTGTCCCACTTTAATTGCTATCATTGAGATTTCAAAAACTATCTACTATTTATTTATTGATAATTACATGCATTATCAGCAATCACGAAAATTATTTTAAATAATAAAGTTGGTTATATTTATAGCCTATTCAGTGGCATACAAAATAACTATTTTATGGCGCTTAATAGGGGATTCCACTCATATCGAATTTTTATATAAATTATATACATAATTAATTCGTCCCATATACCTGTAATATTGACGCAAATTTCTTTTCTATGTTTTATAACTTTTTCTATAAATGCTTTCAAAACGGGCTTGATGACGCAACCGAACCCGGCTCTCTTTTATTGGCCGACACTGTAAGTGGGCGTGCCCATCAACAAACCAGTGACTGCCAGACTGTTCCACTGAGTATTTCGTTATGGTGGTTATGCGACTACACGCTATTATTTTTACAAATACTTAAATACTAATAAACTATAACTTACAATATACCAAATTTACGATAAGTAATAGAAAAGAAGAACAAAATGAAATTTTCAAATATAAAGCGATTTAACCGTAGCCGCATGTTTTAGAACAAATGGTTTAGAACCTCACGATATAATGTCATTGCTCTCCAGCACTGAGTTCGCTTACGTCGGAAGGCGGGAAACGGTGGATTCCAAATATTTGCCATTTTTTTCTTCCAAAAGAAGACGAATTTAAAAAAATAAAAACTACGGAATTTCTGAATTTAAATATACTATAACATATAAATCGTGGAATCTCCCATTACGGAAATACATGACTTTCCGAAGGTTTACATTTAACCTAATTCATAGTTCTAGTTTTTGGGATCCTAATAATGACAATTTAAAATGAAACTTGACTTGCTGTATGTTATATGAAAATAAAAATACGATAAAAGATTTCATATACATGCTGGTGTCTATTTTTTTTCTGGGCACAGGAAATATAGTTACGATATTTTTAATTAGATATCTCTTTATCTATTAATTTTAGATCAAAAAGTGTAAGCTCAAAACTATTAGTGAAATACCTTTGAATCTCGTGAAAAATGCTAAATAATTTTAACAATTTTAAGTTATTTTCAATCGTAATTTGTTTTACGCACATCTGCTTTAAAATTGTTTGTTTACATGGTAGTTACCATGGCGGAAACTGAAAGATTACACCCTGCGGGCGGTAAAATACAGAAAGAGCCCGCTTACTGGTAAACAAAACATCAAAAATACAATTGAAAATGTAATCAAGACTCTTATTTTTAAAAAATGATATTAGTTCCCCTAAATTTTTACTAGATTTTATTAGAATTGCTTAAGGAATTACTTCAGAAATTGTCTCAAATCTCCAAGTTTGACATTTAAAAAAATTCATATAACCAAATAGTTAGCAATGCAACGCATCGCCTTATTGTTTTGTGACATGGCCACCTGGCCACGTAATATTTTTATATAGCAACAAGCTTTAAATGTATTTAAAAAATAATATAAAAACATTTCATTTGATTGCAGTTGTGCGTAAAACGTTGTACATACCTCGGGCCGAAAGAAGTTTACACCCTTGGACGAATAAAAACCCTCCGCTACGCGTCGGGCTTCAAATTTCGTCCGCAGGCGTAAACCTTTTCTTTCGACCCTCTATATGTAAATAACTATTACTTTCCTTGGTATACTGAAAAATTATTTAAAAATTGCTCGAAACTATTAGTGAAATATCTTTGAATCTCGTGAAAAATGCTAAATAATTTTAACAATTTTTAAGTTATTTTCAATCGTAATTTGTTTTACTTTCCTTGGTATACTGAAAAATTATTTAAAAATTCCTCAAAACTATTAGTGAAATATCTTTGAATCTCGTGAAAAATGCTAAATAATTTTAACAATTTTTAAGTAATTTTCAATCGTAATTTGTTTTACTTTCCTTGGTACACTGAAAAATTATTTGAAAATTGTGAAAATTATTTTTTCCAAGAAATACATAGATATATGACAAATAATTTTGAGTTCACTAGACACAGTTTTTAATTCTGAACAAGAGACACCCGGTGTACTACCAGAATGGTTGGAAACGGTATAAACTTTCTAGGTGGACAAATTCAATCTCTTTGTTGGAACGCGGACTACAATATGCTAGCTGCAATTCAGGATGTTAGACTAGTTGTTTGGTACACTCCAGGAGCTGCTGCTTTCAATCAGCAACTCTTGCGGATGTCATCTTTACAGTATGATAGTGCTGAACTCGGTCGGGGACCCAGAGTAACTGATTTTATCGGCACTGCTGTTTTAATTCGAAGAGCAGATGGAAGTTTGCTTAATATCACAGTTTCTACATACTCAATTGTGTTACATGATTATGTAATGTCGAATAAATGGACTGATGCCTTGAATTTGTGTCGAATGGTGCAGGTAAAGTTTTCAATTTATGGTGTAAAAATTGTAAATTTAATATTTTTTTTTTTCATAGGATTTGACTTTGTGGTCTTGTTTAGCTGTATTAGCTACTCAGGCTAAAATGGATGCATTAGACACTGCTGAGGAAGCATATGCTGCTATTAATCAACCTGACAAAGTTATTTATATTCAATATATTAAGGTATGAAATTAACTCAATTTGTAGTGATATTTATCATATTAAATGTTAAATAATATAGAAAGTTTTTTGCAAATATAGTTTTATTACAGAGTTTGAAAAACAAAGCACATCAACTCGCAGCAACGGCCATGTTAGGAGGCTCGGTGCAAGAAGCTGAAACGACTTTGTTACATAACGGATTAGTTTATCAAGCAATAATAACTAATATAAAAATGCATAATTGGAATAAAGCACTTGAACTGGCTCTCAAACATAAAACACATATTGATAGTGTTCTATATTTGCGCCAAAAATACTTAGATGCAATTAACAAGGAAGAAAATAATCCAAAATTTTTGAAACTTAAAGACTCCGTAAGAATTTTTTTTTTAGTAATAAATTGTTTTAATAAAATTTAGAAATTATACTTGACACGTTTCACAAGATTTCAGTCTCTGAATCAACCTCTTGGTCATTTATCAGACTGAAATCTTGTGAAATGTGTCAAATATGATTTCTTAATTTTAATTATATTTTTAGGTTCCTATTGACGAAAATAAAGTTACGGAGAAAATTAGATTAGAAGACATGAAAATTTAATAACAATGTCTAATCATTAATCAATACAAATAATTATAGACTAAGAAGCACACAATTTTAAGTAAGCAATATTTTGCGATAAAAGTCCGTCCACCAAACATTTCTTTAAATATTATTTATTTTCATCACCTTATAAGGAATGTGTTAAGATATTGACAATAAATATTTGAACACATGTAGTTACGATATTCATTATTTATACCTGTTCTATGTCGATTCTTGTATAGCTTTTATTTGTTTCTTAAGATCATTATATCGCCCTGTTCTCAAAGGATCCAAATCGTTTAGGGTTTCTAAACATTGAACCCATTCTTCGTTATCATCTTTCGTTTCTTTCATAATAGATAAGAGGTACCAGCGCATCATTAAGGCCCCTAAGAATAATCATTATTTGTGAATGAAATTACTACAATATGATGCAAAATACTTACATTTACTATCAGGTTCCAAGGTTATAAGTTGATCAATAGCTTCGTGTAAAACTTCTAAAGCTTCTCTAGTAACTACTGGGTTATTAATAACCCAATTTAAATAAAACCAGGCACTAGTGTCAGCTGGATCCGTGAATATGGCATCCTGAATTAAGTTTAATTCTGTAGTGACTTCATCTGCTTTCAAATCAAGCAGTGTACTACGATAATGCCATGCGGAATAATTTGAAAAATTTCGCTTTAGGCACTCGGTGGAAAATATAAGTTCTTCTGATTTTGGAATACCAACATGGGATAAAAGTAGTCTGCGATAATCCCAACAATGGACTAAAAATGAAATACTTTATTTTTAATAGGTAACAATAGCTAATGCCAATAATTAAATTTTATTGTCGTGTATAATTTTTTTTTTGTATGGCATAGTTTTAAAACATTAGAAAAATCAATTATAAATTAAATTATTGCTTAAGCACAATTTTAATAGTACATTAAAAAACAAGTTTCATAAGGCAATCTGTTAAGCAGGTCTTAAAAATAGTTATTTACGATACAAGTACGGAAAGCTGGTCTTTAGTCGAATGGGTCAGATTAAAACACGAGCGTAGCAAGTTTAATTTATATATTGTGTAAGATCTACTTGGTTGTTTTAATATGAAGAATTTTTAAACAAAACGAATAATTACCTAGTTTCTGATATAGTTTTGATATACAGGGTGTCTCTTAAATAGGGGGACATGGCTTAACCACAGATTCCTGAGGCTAAAATAAGACGATTTAACCAAACTTGCTTCTACCGGAAAGTGTACCATTTAGCCAGAAATCTGCTTCAAAGTTCTTCGAAAAAAAATTAATTTTGCTTATAATAATCGGACGCTTTATTCGATTTGGATGAAATTTGGTATAACAGTTTATATGGTTATAAGTCATCTTTTAAGGTGATACTTGTTATTATTAGTGAACCACTAGTGTATGAAACTTAGGTCTCCCAACATAAATTAGATCGTAACTTTTTAATGGCAATGCCGAAAACGTGAAATTATTTTTCTTCAGAAAGATACATTCAATAGTAAACTTTTGTCTCTCTGTGTAATTTGTGATATCTGTTACGGTTCACACAGAAATAAATAAAATCTGAGTGTCTGCACTGCTAAATTTTTAAAATAAATTTAATCTAGCAGTCTATCCAAATGTCAAACAAGTAATTTTTAATGACAGTAACAAGTTGTCAATCTTCACAACTTGTTTAGGAGTTAGCTGAGATATGTAATCGTCTTATTTATAATAATGGTAGTAAAATATTATTAGGCCGAACAAACGGATGTTACTAATTTTAAAATATTGCGAAGAAAATTTTTGACAACCCGTAAAACAATTGTTACTGTCATTAAAAATTACGTGTTTGACATTTGGAAAGACTGCTAGATTAAATTTATTTTAAAAATTTAGCAGTGCAGACACTCAGATTTTATTTTTTTCTGTGTGAACCGTAACAGATATCACAAATTACACAGAGAGACAAAAGTTTACTATTGAATGTATCTTTCTGAAGAAAAATAATTTCAAGTTTTCGGCATTGCCATTAAAAAGTTACGATCTAATTTATGTTGGGAGACCTAAGTTTCATACACAAGTGGTTCACTAATAATAACAAGTATCACCTTAAAAGATGACTTATAACCATATAAACTGTTATACCAAATTTCATCCAAATCGAATAAAGCGTCCGATTATTATAAGCAAAATTAATTTTTTTTCGAAGAACTTTGACGCAGATTTCTGGCTAAATGGTACACTTTCCGGTAGAAGCAAGTTTGGTTAAATCGTCTTATTTTAGCCTCAGGAATCTGTGGTTAAGCCATGTCCCTCTATTGACACCCTGTATATCAACTGAACTGAGGCAAAGAAATATAGGTCAAAAACCAGGAATGTCATTTATTATACACAAAAACTTTTTTACATTTACTCATATGGCAGATTATCAAAATATTTTCATCCCCCTGGACCACAAAATAATAATAATTTAGAATGTTAAACGAAAATATATAAAAATTACTTTTATAAGCTTTTTATGGACAATAATGCTGCGATTCTGTGCATATCTGTAAGACCTGTAACTCGGTCTGTAAGAGTTTTACAGATATGAAGGTCATTTGCAATTCTGAACATATCTGTAGCATACAGATTTCTATAAATTCTTATGGATTCTTGTAAATCTTACAGCTAGCAAAACTCTGACTGTAGTGATTTATAGATTCATATAACTTTTGATTTTTCTGCAATACAACTGTAATATTACTTAAAAATTAATAATCAACCATTATTAATATTCATAGGTGTTTCATTGGATGAAGATGAGGACAGGTAAATTAAATACAAATGAAAATAGTACACAGGTACATAACCTATTTTTTTTTAGAAATATGATGAGAATTGTATTTAGCCCTTGTAGCATATTTCCCAGGGATTTGTTAATTACTGGATGGAGCGAGTGAATCTTTACCATGTACCCGGCCAGATCGACAGAGATAGTCATACATAATTCCGATTTGTTGTCTTTGTTTCCGTTACTTGTCAAATCTTTTGTTTGACAGGTTTTAGGTTATTCTTGAAATATATTTATTTTAATATATGAAAATGGTTCGAAGGTGTTGTGTTGAAAATTGTGTATCAAAATATGTGATTAACGGTACTGCGTCGTTTCAATAGTAAGTTATGATTAAAATTATGTTTTCTTCAAAAAAATTATTTGACAAATAAACGACTTATATTCTTATAGGTGTTCTAATTTAGCATTGCATTAGATGTATTCGTACTTATTTCACGTTTCATGATCAAATATACTTAAACACAATTAATTTTTGACGTGAATTTGACAGATGTGAATATGACAGACATGAATATCAAATTCACTTGTCTAAAGTGGAATTATCTATATCTTTCTCACTCACACTTCCTGTGTTCTCTCTTAATCTAGCCGGGTACACAAGAAATACATATATCGATATACACTTGCTCCATCCAGTAGTTAACAAATCCCTGATATTTCCAATCCAAAAAGCACTAAAAATATACATGTACATAATAGAGTTTAATTAATATATATTTCTCGCAAAATTTACTTTCAGCCATTCAGTTACACTCATAATAGGGTCCTATACCATAGTTATATTTTAACTATCTTCAATAAGAAGATGAAAATATACATAAATTAATGATTATTAGTGAAAAAAATTTCTTTAAATATTAACTAGGTCACAAACTACAAGCGATTGAACCTGATTACTAATTGGGTATGACTTGTTAGGTACTAAGAATTTGATTGGTCGCCTGATTTTAAAAAGAAGATTCGCGCGTCTGTGGCGGTCACCTTTGAAAGAATATGAAATGTCATGATGTTCTATAACCTAACAAAACATATAACAATTTTGTGTTTGATGAATTTATTTAATTATAACATCTAGTAATATTAACAATAATCATGTATTTATAAATAAATCAATTTGTAATATAAATTAAATTAATAATATTAATTAAATTAATATTGAAACTTCAAAACAGGCAAACATTAGCGCCATCCGTCGTCATACTTTGTGTAATAATATTGTCAAACTGTTTCAATGTTCTGTAATTTATTAGGAAGAAATCCTTGTTAAATGCTTATAATTTATGTTATTTATACTTAATAATAATTTCTTCGTAAATATAACGTATAAGTTTTTATATAAAAACATTTCAGCTTTGCAAACATGAAAAAAATTGTATCCAGTATAACTAACAGCTTGTCCCATTGTTTGTCGATCACTTGTTAGTACCTGCTACATCACGCACAAATTCTTAAACTTTAAAAATTCATATCTCGCTTATTACGTAAAATTTTTAAGTCGCGTTTGCACTGAAGTTCTTATTTTATCCTGTTCTTACCGAAAAAAAATAAAAGAAAAATGGCATAGGACCCCATTGGAGCATCAGGTACTGTATTCAACTGATTAACGGGATTGCATGACATACACGAAAACTTATACATAGCCTTATTCAAATCACGATTTACACATTTCTCGACTCCGCAAATCTAGTCCATGAAGTTGGCGCGTACCGAAATGCTCAAATCTCTACGGCTCGTAGTATGGTCACGGTTTTAACTAAAACACTGTTTTAAGAAATGTCAAATTCAAATTTCAATATTTAATTTCACCCTTATATGTAAAAAACGATTTTTTAAAAAATATTTGTTTGAATATAAACTATAATCTGCTTTAAAATCATATTTTGATAAATTTTATATTATTTATTATTGCTATTAAATAATGAAATTTGACATTTCTTAAAACAGCGTTTTAGTTAAAACCGTGATCATACTACGAGCCAATATGTGCACCGTTCGACAAGATGGCTGACTAGTACACTGTGGAGTATAAAATGAATTAGGATTAGGTTATGTTATTGGTATTTTTTTAAAAAATTGTACTCCGAAGTGTACTTGTCAGCCATCTTGTGTAACGGTGCCCAAGTCAAGATTTGAGCATTTCCATACGCGACAACTTCATGGGCTAGATTTGCGGAGTCGAGAAATGCATAAGTCGTAATTTGAAGAAGACTATGTAAAAGTTTTCGTGGGTTGAGACCCTAGCCTGATTAACCAAATTTTCCCATTTTTTTTCTAAATAATTTGCTTCCATAGTTGGATTTATGGTGCCACTTCTAAATATGTAGTCATTTTCCATACATTGTAAATAGATTTCATATTGTTCGGGAATAATACTTTTTTTTTTCTTTTTTTCGGGTTTATTTCATTACTGTAAAAGATAAAAGCATTTGTATACAGTTACAATAGTTCATTGACAGTAATTTATGGGTTAGAATTGGTAAATATTATTTTTTGATCTAGAATTTCTATTAAAACAACATTAATCAATATGTATTAATAACTTTAAATATGTACATACCTCATAGTGCCCACAAAAATGATTATTTTAAATTTATTTTCTGACTTTAACAGGCCAAGTAACGTCAAACACAGATAACATATACAAGAATGTAGTTGTTGCGCATGTCATGACTACAGATTTCTGTAACAGAAAAACTGTAACCCCGTTCACTACAGATGTTTGTACAGAATTGCATTTTCTGTAATTCTGTAAGTCTTGACCTTACAGGTTTTTGTAAGTTACAGATTTACAAATTTACAATTTTACGACTAGAAAAACACAGAATCGCAGCATAAAATTCGTAAAATTGAAGTAATAGTTTTTATACGGTAGCGCGCTGACATTCCTTGTTATTTTCCTGTACCCATATTTTTTGAACACGTTCCATTTTATTTCGCTCAACAGAACAACAGTCAATAGTCCTTAGTTTTTGCTATCAGATGACGCTATAAGTCAGATTTTGTGAAAAAATGACATTCCTTTTTCAGTATTCTTCATTTTATCTACGATAGAATATAATAACCCAATAAATAGGTATAATTTTAAATGTTATTTGTTTAACTAGGTACTAAAATATCAGATTTACAGCAGAAGCCGAGGCAATGAATGCTGTCGAAGCTGTAAATTTGTGTCTGGTTACCTATTGAACACATTGATTGGTAGCACAAGCCTTGTTTTAACCAAACCGCTGTTTTAAAAAATGGCAAATTCAAAATTTTAATTTCACCTTTATGTTTAAAGAAAGATTTTTAAAAAATATTTGTCTGGATTCAAACTATCTTCTGCTTTAAAATCATATTTTAATAAATTTGATATTATTTATTATTATTAAATAAAGAAATGACATTTTTTAAAACAGCGTTTTAGTTAATACAGCTGGTGCTATCAGCCATTATTTTTCTTGCCGATTTTATAATTAATATCAATTTAGTGATTATTTTCAATACCTATTTTGAAGGTTATCGCCATTGCTATGTGCTTGTTGAACGGTTGCTATGTAAATAACAACAACAGGCAATAAAAGTGTTTTTTACAGCCTGTTAGCTAACGAAAAAAATCTCACTTTTAATGTCAATCGAGAAAAAATATATTTTTATTTATGAATTAGGATCACAATGTTAAACGAGAAGTTTGCCATGATAACAAAATATTAATCCAGGTTTTGCAAATTGTGCGTGTTTAGCAATTTAAATCACTCGTGCTTGGCAACTTGTGAGTAATGAAACCATGTAACTAAACAACCGTTTTGCAAACTTAAATCTGACAATTAATCATCAATTTTACGCACTATCGCAGATAAAATTTATTATAATATTCCAATAAGAATAGAATTTCTGATAACGTTAATTGCGCAACTGAAACTGTCAATGTTTATAATGAATTTAGTTTAATTTCCATAACAATTAAAGTAGTTTTTTACCTTGGCTGAAAGTATTATTTTATCTATCCTTGCAGTTTAACAGCTACTTCTAAATTGGCTTTGAAAAAAATCGCGCACAGAAAACGAGAATATATATTTGCTTGTTCTTTCATTTTTCTGGAATATATTTGTATTCAAAAATAAATTAAACATAATGAAAACTTGTTCCACAATAGATAAAATAATAACTCTATTGTTAAATAGCTAAAAAATGTAAAAATTTTGCTACTTGATATTTAAGGTGTATAGCCCGTGAACAAACACGTGACTCGAACGACCTTGAAGGGGTTGGAATCAACTGATTTGCGTGCACGTGTCACTTTGACATAAACAATGTTTTGACATATTTTCATTTTGAACAGCTAAAATGTTTATTTGTAATTTCATGTACTGCCGAAAAATTGTAAAATAAAAACATTTTTGCAGTTCAAAATCAAAATAAGTTAAAAAATTCTTTTTGTCAAAGTGACATTGTACTTCCCAAACTGACATGCGCACACAAATCAGCTGATTCCAAGTGCTTGTTTTGAATAAACAAAGGAACACTATAAAATCTGTTATAGAAAAAAAAAAACATATTTTCTTACAGTTGCGGTCATCCATAGTTAAATATTTGGTACATAAATTAAATTCCCTAGTCCAATCGGCTTTAGGATGTAATTTTAGAACCCAGTAACGGTGGTACCATGAACCATAAGATTTTGGATTGACTAATAGGCATTGCTCCGTTAATTTAACTTCATCGTCTAGAATTTTGCTGAAATCATCTTCATCCCTAAGTTAATAATATTATTCATTATTAATTATCAGGTTGGATGTAGTGGCTAATAATACCTATCATTTTGTAAATACAACAATGTTTCCTTTCTTATATTCCACATAGTATAGATATCTGGATTAGAAGTTAATAAATTTGCAGTAAGAGAAAATATTTCTTCATTGAATGCATTTGAATCTCTATTTGAAAGAACTTTAGATACGCCTGCTTGATATATTCCTAATTTTCGACGTTCCTCTTCTCGTTTGATTTGTTTCTGTTCTTCACTTGTTCGAACTTTTAATCTTCCATGCTGAAAATTAAAATAGAATTTAATAATAAATAATAATAAAATTGTTGATCAGTATACCATTTTGATATTTTTCAATGAAACAAATAAAATGATGATAAGTGTCAAATAATTGAGTAATGAAACGTCAAACTTTTGTTGAGCAACTTGTGCTGCCACCTGCTGTAAATTCAAGTAGTCCCGAATTTTGTTTATATATTCAATTGTTTTTAAAAAAATTATTCACATTTTTAGTTTAACGTATTTGTTAAAATTTATGACACGATTTAACGTTTATTGTGAGAATCTATATTTCTGAAATGATCTTATAGTACAAATTAGTAAATAGTACAATGTTCGTATTTTCTATTTTGTTGAGAATAATATACACATAAATTAGTTTTCTAAAAATGAAACAAATTCAGTAAGTTTGAATAACTGATCTTCGCTGGACGTATGGCCAGTTGTAGATGGTGGAGGTGCAACGGGATGAACAATTTTTGTTTCTGGTTCTACAGTCCAACCTTTTTCTAAGCATGCAGCAGCAGTATGTTCGAACGTTAATCCAGTCATAGCAGCAACTGTATCTAAGGAAATTGATGAGTAGGCCTGGGTTATCAAGTCTGCAGCTCTACACCGGACATTTTCTGCGGGTATGCATGAATTGAAACTTCAAATTAAATATATGTGTCTTATGTATAATACCTTGAACGGCTTTCATAATATCAGCTACGTGTTCAGACCAGGTTGTTGAATTTAAAGCTTTATAAACTGATGGAAAGTCTCTTTGCCACATATGTTGACCTACAGCCCATATTTGAGCTAATTCGGCATTTGTTGTTTTAATTGATGGTGGAATTCGTTTCCAAAGATACTTTGCATTGCATCTAATTATGAAAAATAAAGTACATGATGTATGGAAAGTTCTTTACTAAAATTATTAAATTCTCTTGCCTATTTATTGAATACTTACAAATCATTTTGATGTAAATAAATAGCTAATAACTGTGCATACACTTGCGGCGGTGCTATCCCATTTGTAGCCTGTAATATTTAAACAATTGCAAACAATGTACTTTTAACCTCTTTGTTTAACATTGCTACACATACCTCTAATTCTTGTTTTTCTAGCTCTTCTGCTAGTTTATTAATGTTGTTTGTTACCATTTTGATTTATAAAATACTAAAAACAATTATTATTTTAAAAATATCCCAAAATTTGACACCGCAAATCACATATTTGTCAAATCAGATTTAAAGAAATAAGTTCGGATTTTCTACAGAAGGTGGTGGTGATAGAAAATTTCAAATTTCTTGGTAGTTTTACGAAAAATGTATAGATGCCGCATGTAGTATTGTTTTGAAACAATCGAATTTCTTACTGGATAATAGTTGAATTTTGTTGATGAGAAGCCAAAAAATAATTTTATACAAATAGGTAATATCAATTAAAAAAAATCTGTTGTGGCCAGCACAAAACCTTCCGTCAATTCGATGTATTTTGTACAAATCCGATACCAAAAGTTTCTTGAAAAAGATTTTATATATCCTGTAAAATTATAACACGAACACACTATTTTTTACAAATTCCATGTTGCAAGTTCCATTGAAAAGATTCTACAAATTCAATAAAATTATAACACGGACGACTATTATGTAAATTCCACTTGACATTTCCTCATTCCTATCCAAAGCATCTTCTTCACACAGTTATTCCTCTCTCAAATCTTCTGCTACACGGTCCTTCCATCTTCTCTTTGGCCTTCCTCGTACTCGTGGCATTGAAACTGTAAGTCACTTGCGAGGGACACTCTGTCACTTTTGTTACTTTCTGATCCTATACATTCCACTTTGGTTTTGCACTTGACACTGACATCTGTCAATTAGAATTTTTTGAATATATCTGCTGTTTCCATAATTTTTACAAAGCTGACTGATTTTTGAAAGTTAACCTCTCTTAATCTCTCTATAACTCTATATCTATTGAATATGAAGGAAAATATATAATCAAATCGTATAGAGTATAAGATTTTCTTTCATATTAATGATCATAAAATGTCGAAAATTGATATTTAACTACGTTTTTTTCCAGAAAAACTGTTAAGAACTTCAAATAAGGGTACTTCCGGTTGACCAATTATAACCAAAATCTAATCAGCTCTTCATATGGTTGTAAAGAAGAGGAATACGAAAGAATCATAATTTTTAGAATTGTAGTTTTGGAGTTATCGTCGGAGAAAAATTTGTCACACACACACACACGGACCCACACATGGACACACACACACACACACACACACACACACACACACACACACACACATACACATACAGACATCAATGTAAAATTAGTAAAATCGTATTCTAGGGATCTTAAAAAGTACTTATTCATTAAAAACTCACCACCGAATTTTTTGACCAAAGACAATACCTCCGTTACCTAAAGATGACGGAAGGTAAAAAATGTATTAAAAAAATTACTATTTTTATTTTACTTAATTCAATACAATATATTTAAAAATAAAAATAATAATATAAGATGATAGCGCAAGTTTAACTATTGAGGGTATAGTATTTTAAATTTAAATAAAATACTGATTTCAGTGAAATTAAATTCAACAGAAATCAACTACTAGCTATTATAATGACGTACTATAAACTTCTTGTAACACAGTCAAATGAAATGTATATAAATAAATAAATATTAATATTGTGAATTCGCCTTAAATATTACTAGTGACTTCGATTTTAGAAGCAAAAAATCTGATGTGGCTTACCCAGAACCTTCCGTTAATTAATTCTATGTATTTTATAGAAATATGTTACAGAAGGTTTCTTGCAAAAAATTATATATTTCCCGTAAATTTATTTCACGAACATACATATTATCAGCACATTCGTTCTCCATGAGCGACCGATTGGGAGCAGGTAGTGGTGATATAGAGTAATTATGATGCCACTCTAGCTATGATGAACTTTATAGAAATATGTAATAAAATTTGTGCACAAGTACTCAGAATTGGAGAATCCGGTATTAACGTCGCGGGATAGGAGTGTTATTTTGTTTCTAAGCCGACTGATGGCAGCACAGTAGAAAATTTGTGCATCTCGTTGATGTCTAGGCTGTATAAGTGTAGCTGTCATACAGCCAATCAGAACAGTGTACCTTACGAGTTATAAATTACTTGAAAAGAAAGCCGGGATGGCTAGGGTGCGTGTTTCGACCGAGGAAAATAAATTGTATAATATCAATGAAATACGTATCAAGTGACAAGGAAAAATAAAACAATTATTATAATTCAAACATTTATTTGTGATTAAAAATGGAATTATCCTTGTTTATATTTTGAAATTAATATTTAAAAATAAAGTAATTGTCCATTATTTTGAACAATTGAGAGGAATAAATTCTACTGAGGTTTTTTTCTCTAAAAACGGCCACTTCTTTATCACTCTATATCTCGAGAATGGAATCGAATTTCTATAATCTGTAAAAACAGTTTTAAAAAGAAAGCTTTTGTTTACACTAATATAAATTAGCAACCGACAATTTTTGAAAAATATAATTGCCACGTCAACGTAAAATTAAATTTCAAAAAACTCAAGTTTTTCCAATTAAAAATTATCAACTTTCAACATGGGATATGCTACACAAACTAATTCTATTTTCTAAAGAAGAATTCATTTAAATAATAAAAAATGGGGTGTTCCATTTAAAAAACTAATGGCCGGTTGCACCGCTCACGCTTAAATTTTAAGGGTTCCTTAAATTGACAATATCGTATCGAAATGAAACGTCAAATGAGTAAATGAATATTGCTGTCAAAATTTCGATTTGCATTTTTTTGTTTAAGCCTAGCTTAAAATTTAAGTGTCAGCGGTGCAACTGGGCATTAGTGTTTTTAAATTTTCTTGCACTTCAACTTTGCTTTGAAAATATTTTAGTTGAAACTGGCATGTCGGAAACCTACTAGGTACTAAATTTCATAAAAAAAAATATTGAATATTTTTAAAAATAATAATAGCGTAAGCTTGTCCTGTGACATTCTGTATACCGGGTGTCTACTTTTTTTATAACAAAAAATACAATATTAAATTTGATAGTAGTTCATCTCCATTTGAAAGTGTAATAGAAAAGTGGAAACCCGGTATTACATAACATTTACCATCGGGACTTGCTGCTAGATATCCATTTTCTTCATCAATAAATAAACCCGAAGGAATAACTTTCTTATTAGTTTGATTTTCAAACATACGAATAGCTATGTATTCGTTATCCAAACCGCATTTTTTGTATTTTGTTATTATGTGGTTTTTAAATAAACAATCTCGTACCAAAACATCTTCTTTTACATACGCGGCCAAAAATTGACGATGCTAGTCTGTTAGCTCGTTCAGTATCGTATACTAATTATGAATTACAATCCCTGTACAAGGATATCTCTAATATAGTTTTTTTTATAAAACCCTGTTGAACTGAACTTTAGATTAAAATACGCCGAAGAGAAAACAAAGGCCTTTATGATCAATGACACCGGGTAAGAGAAGTGTAGTTGCATTTTGCACGTGTTCTTACGAGAAATATTTAATACCAGTTTCTCAGAATGTCTGATACCTATTTTCCCAAATTGTTATACCTGTAAGTACATATTTTAACAATGTCCCTTAGGTTCATTTCACTTTGTTCAGATATAGTTTTGCTTTCATTATACATCACTTAATAAATACATAAACTTTCATCTTTTGAAGTACATATTTTCTAATTTTTTGTATTATATGATACGATTACTATACGATAACTAGAAAATGTTTTATTATCATTGGTTGGAAAAGTATTTATACATAAATTATAAATACAAAGTTTGAGAAGAATTAAATCTTCGTTTTTTTTTTATTTTTACTATTTTTTTACAGAAAATTATGTAACTGATTTGTTAGTATTAATAGTTTACATGATTTGCATTTAATATATTCCTATTTCTATATGCGATATGTACTACTGTTTTGTTTCTCCAAAGAAGAAGACACCTTATTTCGAGCTTCATTTCTGAAATAGGTTGAAGTTGCAGTGCTTTGATAAAAATATACATACTTGTATTTTACTTTTTCAAATTAACTTTCTTTGATGTTTTAGCTCTTTTATTTCTTTTGCGTTTTCCAAATTGAAAACCCATTTTTAACAACTCAAAAAAAAAAAAAATAGTATAAATCCACGCAGTGCCGATTTTTCTAAAAGGCTGAATAGGCTGCAGAAGCGAATGCAGTTTATTTCACTATTTCAATATTTTTCCCCTCTACGTAATCTAACAACTTAAGCCCCTCCCTAACTCCTCCTTATGTTCAATTTCGACAGCTCAAATTTCATGCGGCACGTGGTGGCGAAAGAGTAAACTAAATTTGCCTATAATTAACATTGGAAGAACATTTCAGAGAATCCAGGCGCTGTAATTTTCATTTTAAAAAAATGAAAAAAAATCATGTGATTCTTGAGCCAAAGTTCTATATAGTGAGTATAATAATTACCCTATAAATTACCTCACAATCTATTTAAAAAATGTTTTTAAAGGTACAGATTTAGCATTGTTCAAATGTTGGCTTATTTTCTCAGAATTCAATCATATTATACAAATTCTATGTATCTAGCTATATTCAGTGTTTTCTTGTGATTCCTGTGATATCAACTTTTTATCATAAAACTGCTCCATATATGACTTGGATTAATTTATGTAAAAAATAATAATTTCAGATTTTAATGAATTCAACATTTTTTTTCTCATCAATAATACTATATACAATTTTTGAAAATGTGATTTTGAAATCATTGATCTCTCCTTTTTTACTCCTATTATTTGCATTTTGAAATGTTTTCACAGTTTTGAGAAAAAAAAATTGAGAACTTATCGCTAAATCATGATTTTGCCTGGCGCGCAGCCTTAAAAGTGACAAATGGTTACGTAAAACTATCTTATATTTGGTTCTTCTTTTAAATATTACATTCTTGTTACGTTTTTATAGTTTACCAAATGATCAAATGATGAAAGAAGAAAAGAACAATAAAATTTAAGTTCAAATTTGAAACAAATATTTGTTTGTGCAAATCATTTTGAGAAAAATAAATTTTTAGTTATACAACCGGTAAAAATTATAAAAATTAACATTGTTTCATGTGGATTTGACTTTATAATTGTACTTTTACACAATAAAAAAATCTGTTGTGGCCAGCACAAGACCTCTCGCCATTTCCATATTAGGCTATATAAGTATTGTATTGTAGTTTGCTATCGAACCGTCGTTTTATAACAAAAATTACAGAACTTTACCCAAATATTGTTTTTTATTGTATTTAACATGTCTTCTGCACACATATAATTCTAATTATATCTATTTTTCATTGTATGAGGAAGTTCCTAAATGTCAGAGATTATTCCAATTAATTAGCAAGATTGGCGGTATATCTGATGGATATATGCATTTTACCTATAATTTCAAATATTTAATTAATAAAACAATAAGAAAGATTAAATGTACTTCCCAGAAAAAGCTATCAGAATGTCACTAAAACGGTTGATTTTTGACACTGACATTGATATCTGTCATTTACAAACTATGTTACAGACATTTGAATTTGTCAAGTATTTCCTTAGTGCCTTAGCATCTGCGATTAGATTATTCTATATATTATAGTGTCTTTATCTCTAAATCTATACAAGATATAACAAAATTTTTAAGTGTATTAGATGGAGAATTTTATGATTTTCAATATTAGTACTAACAAAATTACTCAAAAAATAATATTTACCTAGAAGATTTTTTTTAAGATACTACTACTTCCGGTTGTCCAATTGTTACCAAAACCTTATCAGCTCTTCCCAGGAATGGCAGATTGAGGAATTCAAAGTTAAACAGGTCTTAAGTCTTATAGTTTTTGAGGAATTGTCCCTCCAACATCCAGACATACACACATACACAAATCGACACACACATAGACACAGGGACCTTAAATCGTGCTTATTCACTAAAATCTGGATATGCGAATTTTAGCATGAATCCAGTACCTCTCTTAGCGAGAGGTAAAAAGGTGACCCTTGAGAAGGTGTACTCAAGGAAAGAATAAACGTAAATAAAATAAATTAAATTTTGAATCGAGAATTGTACAATATAAAAAAAATAATAATAAAAGTACGGCGGCGCCGTTTAATTAAAGCTGGGGTACACTAATATGAAGTGACATAGACCTGGGCCCTGACGCAACTGTAGGAACCTTGGATACGCTCCGCGGTAGTGCTCTAGTGCTCGTAAAGAGCACAAGCGAGTCTTTGAGGAAATTTCCTCTCTTTCGCTTGGTGCGACGAAATGACTGGACCTCCTGTGGTAGAGGAAGACGGAATTCAGGAATTTGGATAGGGGGGGCGCACTATAAAAAAGACAAATCTAAAATCATATTATTTTTTTAAGCACATATATTAAATATTAAATACACCAATAACAGAAGGCAACCGAATATGTAGCACGAGTTAGAAATTTGGATACGAGTCGCTGAGGCGGATGGCCGACGACCGAGTGCTTGAATAGCTTTCTGTAACAAGTGTTTTATACTATTTACTCTGTTTCGGCTTTCATTTACATTATTTATAGGACTACGATTTAGAACTGGGTATATAGTTATAAGGGAAAAATTCACTCTCCCGAACCAAATGAAATACGGGTCGGAGTCGATTCTTCACTCATAAAGACCCGTAAGACCCATAAGAACCGTATTACCCGTAAGAATCGTATGACCCGTAAGACTTGACGTCATGTGTAAAGCGTAGATTGACTACATTATTGCATTTAAATACACATTTTTTTTTTTTTTTTTTTTTTTTTTTTTATTTATGTATTTGGGGTGTTTCGATTTCTAGGATCATTAACACCCTGGTACAGTAGTTGTTACAATTTTGTTCATATATGTATATAAATATTTACATTTCATATTTTGTTAATAACATTAATGTCTTCAAGGTATTTGATTGTGTTGTTTATGGCTGTGTTGTTGTTTGCTGGGGCTTGGGATAGTGTATTTGGTATGTTGTTGTTGAGTCTTTCTCTGGTGTATTTTGTGCACTGTGTTAGTATGTGTTCTATCGTGATGGGGGTATTGCATGTATTGTACTGTTCTGGTTCTGTCCGTCGAAGGAGGTGTTCGTGTGTGTATCGACTGTGTTCGATTCGAAGTCTTGTTATGACGACTTGATGTCTTCTATTTCCTGTTGTTATCCACTTTGATGTATCATCTTTAATTTGTCTTAGTTTGTTGTTCGTTATGTCATGCCATTCTTTATTATTTTCCTCTTTTACACTTTTTTTTATTATGTTGTAGACATCTTCTGGGAGCATGTTTGTCGTGTCTGGTGTTTGCAATCTACAGGCTTCTTTTGCGGCGGTGTCAGCCTTTTCGTTGTGTTCGATCCCTATGTGTGAAGGTATCCATAATATTTTTACGTCCTTCTTTTGATTGTTGATTGCTTCGTGTAGGTTTTCTTGGATGTCTTGGATGTTGCTGTTTTTGGTGTATGGGTTTGTAATACCTTCCAGTGCACTTTGGGAGTCTGAGCATATAATGAATTTGGATTTTCCACTTCTTATTATGTATTCTGTGGCTTTTTTAATACTGTAAGTTTCTGCTGCGTATATGCTGGTGTTGTTTGGTAGTCGGTATTTGTATGTTGAGTTTCCTATTACCACGCTAGCTCCCGTTTTGGTCTCTTGTTTTGAGCCATCGGTATATACGAATTCGTAGTCTGTGTGGTTGTTTCTAAATTATTTGAATTTGTTGTGGTAGAGCTCTGGTGGTGTATGTGTTTTAGGATATTGGGTCATGGTTTGTATTGGAGTTGGAAATTTGATTTGCCATGGGGGGGTTTTGTGGTGTGTTATCTGGTTTATTTTTATTTCGTGCTGGTTTGTTGGTTGGAAAATTGAATGGGCAATTTTTTGTAGTTGTGTTGCGTTTAATAGTTCTGTATTTATGTTGTTTGTTGTTTTGTAAAATTGACTATAGTTTGGTGATGTTGGTCTGCTTGCTAGTTTGGTTAGGTATGATGCCATTAGTTGTTTTCGGCGAATTTTTAGAGCTGGTTCTCCTGCTTCGCACAGTAGACTGGCTATGGGGCTCGTCCGATAGGCTCCTGTTGCTAGGCGTATTGCTGTGTTGTGGATTGGATCTAGTAGTTTAAGCTTTGCTGGTTTCGCTGTTTGATATGCTATGCATCCGTAGTCCAATTTGGATCTTATTAGAGATTTGTATACAAGTAACAATGTTTCTTTTTGTGCACCCCAATTTGTATTCCCTAGTACCTTTAGTATGTTCAGTTTTAAGTAACATTCCTTTTTTAGGTTCGTGATGTGTGGTACCCATGTGAGCTTTGAATCTAATGTTATTCCTAGGAATTTTTTTGTGTTTTCGTATTTAATATGGTTGTTGTTTAGTGTTAAGGTGGGATTCTCGTTTCCTTTTCTGACTCTACGGAAATGAATAGCGCTTGTTTTTTGACTTGAGAAGTTGAAACCTGTTGTGGAGGCCCAATTTTCAAGGTTAGTTAGGGTTTGCTGTAATTGTGTACCTATACTTTTGATATTCTTTCCGCGGCAGTATATTACAATATCGTCTGCGAAGAGTGATGTTTTTACATTTTTTGGTATAGTGGTTGTCAGTTTATTGACCGCTATCAGGAATAGTGTGACACTCAAGATCTCTCCCTGGGGAACACCATTTTCTTGCTGTTTTCTTTCTGATAGTGTGTTATTGCACTTTACTTTGAATGTCCTGTTCTGAAGGAAGCTTTTTATTAGTAGTAGTATGTTTCCTTCTACTTTTAGTTCCTTAAGTGTTTTTATTATGTTATAGCGCCATGTCATGTCATAGGCTTTCTCCATGTCCAGAAATATTGCTATAAGGTGTTGTTTTCTTTGGAACGTTTCTTCGATGTCAACCGTGATACTTATTATGTTGTCCATAGTTGATCGTCCATTTCTAAACCCATTTTGTGTATTGGCGAGGAGGTTGTTCTTTTCTAAGTACCACATGAGTCTTTTGCTAATTATTTTTTGTAGGATTTTTCCCATTGTGTTTGACAGTGCTATGGGCCGGTAACTTGATGGTTCTGTTTGAGGTTTGCCTGGCTTTCGTATTGGTATTACTATCACTTCTTTCCATTTTATTGGGTAAGTTTGCAGTCGGAGAATTGCGTTATATATTTTGAGTAGTTGGTGTAGTGCCGTATTTGGTAGGTTTTGAATGAATTCGTATGGAATTCCATCTGGTCCTGGGCTGCTGCCTCCTTTGATTTCCCTTAAGGCTGTGTTTAATTCTTTTAGTTGGAAGGGGATATTGAGGGGGTCCCTGGGTGTGTCTGTATTTTGTATGGGTTCTAATTCCATTTGGTATTTGTATTCTAGAAATTTCTCTGTATAGTGGTTATCTGAAGAGTTTTCTTTGAAATTTTTTGCTAAAGTATTTGCAATTTCTAGTGGGTTAGTGATTGTGTTGTTGTTTTCTATTAGTGCGTTTATTTTTTGGGTTGACTTTCCGCTTTTTATTTTTCGAATCTTATCCCATATTTCTTGTGTTGGCGTTTGACTTGTCATGGTTGATACGAACTGTTGCCAGGCTAGTTTCTTGCTCCTTTGTATCGTTCGGCGTAGTATAGCTTGCGTTTTTTTCAATTCTATGAGATTTTCTGTTGATTTGTTTTTTCTGTATTTGTAAAGTGCTCTTTTATTATTTTTAATTGCTGTTTTACACTCATCGTTCCACCACGGTACCACCTTTGTTAGCTTTGTGATTTTTCTTTCTCCGAATGTTTCTTCTCCTGCTTTTATTATATTTTCTGTTATGTTTTTTACAGCTATATGTAGCTGATTTTCGTTTTGTATCTCTTCGTTGTCGACGTTGATTAGGGTTCTGAATTTTTCCCATTTGGAATTGTCTATCTTCCATTTTGCGTATATTGGGTGGATATTCTGGTCTGTTAGTATTGTGACTGGACTAATTTTGATGGGGAAGTGGTCTGAGTTAAATAAGCAGGGTAGTGTTTTCCATGTGAAGTTTGTTGCAAGGGACGGTGAGCACAGGGATAGGTCGATTGTTGAGAAGTTACCTGATCTGGTACAGAAATGGGTGGGAGAGTCATTGTTTAATAGTACAAGATTGTTGTTGTTGATGACTTTTTCTAGTTTTCTACCTTTTGGGTCTGTGGTGTAGTTTGCTCCCCAGGCGGTGTTATGAGCGTTGAAGTCTCCTACTATTAAGAATGGTGTTGGTAGTTGGTTTAAAATATTTTCAATTTCTGTTTCTTCTATGTTCTGATCTGGAGGGATGTATATGTTGCATATAGTCATTTTATGTGGTGTTATTGTGCTTACAGCTATGGCTTCCAAATTGGTGTTCAGATTGACTGTTTTTCCGATATTGTTTGATTTAATTAATATTGCTACACCTCCACTGGCATTTAGGTGCGTGTTTCGATCTTTTCTAAAAATGTCATAGTCTTTTATGTTGACTGTTTGTGTGGTTTTGAGTCGGGTTTCCTGTATGCATATGCAGTGGCGGCTCGTGCTATAGGGCACAAGGGCGCAGCCCTACCAAATAAAAAGACAAGAAAAAAAGAAATAAGCGAGTACATATACATTTTAAAAATACATTAATTATTATTTATTTACTTTCATTATTATGCAATTCTTACTACACCGCCGATAGCTAGATAGCTAGATAGCCTATATACTGACGTGTGCACGTACCGATATGCTGCTAGAAGCTAGGGCACAAATGTTTCTGCCCCGGTCTCCCACTATTTTTACTCGAATTTTGACCAATAGCAGCAAAGCGCGCGAAGCTGCATATGACTGCATTAAGCCTGTTCCGGGCACAGCCCAATTTAAACGAAGATGCCCGAGTATGTCCGGCATTTTCCGAGGTAATCTGTTATTGTTGAATTGTAATCGTCTAGTACTCATTTAATTACGAAGATGGCTTCTGTATCTTAAAGATTAAATAATTTAATATACTCTTTTTACTTTTTTAAATTTTTGTGCCCTACCATACAAAGATATCACCAGCCGCCACTGTGCATATGTATTCGGGTGTGTTGTCAGCTATTATTTTTTGTAGTTCTCCTTTATGGGCGAAGAGCCCATTGCAATTCCATTGTATCAGCATATTATTCTATTATTGATTCTTGACTGGAGTATATTGCATTGTTTAGTTCTTGTTTATATTGCTTTTTTAGTGTGTTTTGTATTTTTGTGAATCTTGTCTTAATTCCTCTGCTTTTTAATAGTGGGTAGAGGGATTGTAACAATTGTACTAGGTTTATCACGTCTGTTGTGAATTCTCGGGCTATGGCTAGTTGGTCTGTGACTCCAAATCCGTCTTCTAGAAATTTTTTTAGTTCTTCATATGTCAATAGGTATTTGCTTGGATTTGTTGTCATTTCTACTTTTATTGGTTCGAGTACCATTTCTAATTTCTCCTGGGCTTTCTGCTCTGGGTTTTTTGATTATTTGTTTCCCACTGTTGTCTTGTGTAGTTTTTGTGATTTCTCTTTGCGAGTGTGGAGATTTTTGATGTTGATTTGAGTTGTTATTTGTTATTGATGATGTATCTGATTCGGGTGGTGGGCGTTTGTTTGCCTGTGTGTTGCGTAAATCTATTAACATGTTTTCTTTATTATAAGTGTTACTAGTTCTATTTATCATAGAGTTACTTTCTGGTTTAGTGTTGTTTTTATTGCTGTCTACTAGGCTTGTTATGTCCGTATTGTTTGTGTTGTTTGATGTTATTTGTTCTATATTTGTTTTAGGGGTTGCACTTGTGTTTTCTTCTTGGTTCATTTCTTTACACTGATTGCTTGTGTGACCTTGTTCTTTACAGATAAAGCATGTTGTTGTTTCTTCGTTAATGAATATTCTAAATTCTATGTCTTCGTGTTTTATGATTATTGAGGACGGGAAAGTGTCGTTTTCGTTTGGTGCTATGTATACGTGTCGACGAAAACTTAGTACATGTGAGTATTCTGGGTCTTGCATTCCTACTCTGAGAAAAGATATTGGTGAAACTAGCCGTATTCCCAGATTTATTAGTTCTTTCTCTATTTCGTGGTGCGGAATTGTTGGGCATACATTTGAGAGGATTAGGCGTTTCGCTGGTGTTATCATTCGACGGATGTTTATTCTATTACCTTCTATCTCTACTTCGCTGTGTTCTGTTGCTATTTTGTCAGCTAATTGTTTTGTTTGCACATAAATGCATACTCTGTTTTTCGATATTCTGGATGCAAATAGTACCTGTTTCGGACCTACTATATTTCCTATACATGTTATGTAATCTTTTATCCTTAATGTGTCTATGGCATTCATAATTATCGCTTGCTCTCTTTTTGGGAATGTGTCAGTACGTCTAACGACATCTACAAATGATTTTACTTGTTTATTGGTGTTCCCTATTTGGCCTTGTGTGATGTCGGTATTGTTTTTTGTTTGATTTGGCATGTTTGAGACAGATGTTGTTTGCATGTTTGAGTTTGTTGTGTTTCGCGCCCCTGTACTCAGGAGGTGCTGGTTTGTGTTTGTTTAGCTATTTATTTATAGATGACTCTGCGGTGTTGATCTGCAAGATGTTATTTCTAAGGTTATAGGGTACGGGTAGGGATATTTGGAAGGGGTAAGGAGATTTAACTTAGTAATTTTAGAGCTCTACCTTATGCTATTCAAGTGCAGGTTGTCGGCACATTTCTTGATGCTGTTTTCTGTGGGTTTTACTGTTTTCTTTCGTCCTGGCTTTCACACGTGGTTGAAACGGTGACGGTGCGAAAAAAAAAAAAAAAAAAAAAAACTGGAAATACACATTTAAATGATTCATAATGGTGTCTCTTACAAATCGAGATTTTTTTACTTCTATTATTTTACAAATTACTAATTTAACTGTTGAAACTAATTGTGTTGTCAAATGTTTAATCAAATAAATCAACAACGGTATGTGAAGTTGAAAGCGGTCAAATACGTTTTACGAATAATACGGTTCTTACCGGTAAAGAATCGACTCCGAACAGGATTTTCTGAAATACGGGTTAGCGGGTGGTCTTTTGAATTCACCGGTATTCCGAGCACTAATTATTCATTTAAACAAACATAATTTTCATTAAGGAGGTTCCAGCAAAACTAATGAGTAATAAGCCAAAATAACATTTATATATTTTTTGTTCTTTAAAAATCTAAAATAAATGCAAAAACTTTTAATTTTAATTTATAAAAGTACATATATTGAGCCTATAAATACTTAATTAATTTGTATTTATTAAAAAATACTGAAATCTGAAATGACTTCAGTATTTTGAACATATGTGGTCTAAGAAAGTTATATGGCAACAGCGTTTGGAAAAATTGTTGTATTAAATTTATCTAACAATTTCATTATTCTTAAAATCTGTTGTGGCTAGCACAAGACCTCTTGCCATTTCCATATTAGGCTATATAATTATTGTATTGCACTTCGCTATCGAACCGTCGTTTTATAAGAAAAATTACAGAACTTTACCCAAATATTGTTTTTATTGTATTTAACATGTCTTCTGCACACATACAATTCTAATTATACCTATTTTTCATTGTATGAGGAAGTTCCTAAATGTCAGAGATTCTTCTAATTAATTAGCAAGATTGGCGGTATATCTTATGGATATATGCAAATAACCTACAATTTTAAATATTTATTTAATAAAACAATAAGAAAGATTAAATGTACTTCCCAGAAAAAGCTTTCAGAATGTCACTAAAACTGTTGATTTTTGACAGTGACATCTGTCATATACAAACTATGTTAGAGACATTTGAATTTGTCAACTGGATTCCTTAGTGCCGTAGCCTCTGCGATTAGATTATTCTATATATTACAGTGTCTTTATCTCTAAATCTATACAAGTTATAATAAAAATTTTAAATGTATCAGATGTAGAATTTTATGTTCTTCAATAATAGTAATAACAGAAATTTTCAAAAAATAATATTTAGAAATTTTTTTTAAAGAAACTATTACTTCCGGTTGTCCAATGGGGAAGTTTAGCGATTTTTTTTATTTTTTTATTCCATCGGAAATGATGTAACATGTTTTAATTTTTTCAAAAATGACCAGATTTTCCGGAAAACCTGATTTTAAGCTGTGATGACGTCGGTAGAGGCTTGGCGCAACGTATGTCGACTGATACACTGACGCACGCGGTTACGGTTACCAGTGAAGCGCTTTTACGCTTTGTTACGACCTACGTTCAAGTGGTTCGATTTCACCGTTCTATCTGAGTTTGCGCATAACTGACTTGTGACGTACTTCGAGTTTACCTAAAGAATATTAATTATAAATAAATGGAGCAATAATTTTAATTTTTAATTTCAAATTCAGCAGTGATTTGTGTTATATTTGTGAGAAAATAGTATGTTATGTAGAATTTTTACCATGCTAAACTTCCCCATTGTTATCAAAATCTAATCAGCTCTTCCCAGGAATGTCAGATTGAGGAAACTGCAGTTAAATATTTTTAAAGTCTTATAGTATTTGAGAAACCGTGGTTCCAACATCCACGCACACACACACACACATCGTAAAAATGTTTTAATAGGATTATAGGGACCTTAAAACGTACTTATCCACTAAAATCTGGATATGCGAATTTTAGCATGATTCCAATACGTCTCTTAGCGAGAGCTAAAAAGCACAAAAATAATTAGTTTTATTATATTCGAAAAATATTTATCCATAGTTACGAGTACGAGTTATATTCTTAGATTTGTCGTTTATATCAGATGTCTCGTACAACGTTGCGAAGTCCTATTTCATCTGCTAAGCTACTGTCGAACAAAATGAAAAAAAAAAAATGTTTAACATTAATTTTCACTTTAATTTGAACGGTAAAAATGCGTTATATACCTCTTATAATATACTACGAGTCTTCAATTTTATCATACTTGTTTTTTGTTCATCAAAGTTGGAAAGATCAATGTAAAACAAACTCTGGCTTAATATTGAGAAAATATGGTAGAGTTAACATTTTTATTTATTTTTACCTATATATCCAGATTTTAGTGAATAAGCCCGTTTTAAAGTCACTAGAATCCGATTTTAACATTTTTAAAATGTCAGTGTGTGTGTGTGTGTGTGTGTGTGTGTGTGTGTGTGTGTGTGTGTGTGTGTGTATGTGTGTGTGTGTGCGTGCGTGCGTGTGTGTGCGTGCGTGTGTGTGTGTGTGTGCGTGCGTGCGTGCCTGTGTGTGTGTGTGTGTGGATGTGTGATTCCTCAAAAACTATAAGACTTAAAAAATATAATATATATACAAGTTTCTTAAAAAAATCTTCTAAATATTATTTTTTGGAAATTTATGTTATTACAAATATTAAAGAATATAAAATTTTCTATCTGACACATTGAATTTTTATTATATCTTCTATAGATTTAGAGAGAGAATTATAAATATATAAAGTAAACCGTTTTTAATTAATCTAACAGCCCAAATAACTCCATGGAAATCAGTTGAAAAATTAATACGTTTGTAATGGGGGATTCCAGCTCAATCGAATTAAAGGAAAATAGTAAAAAAATACGAATGTATATGTTGAATAACGAATATTAATAAAAAAATGAAATGGTATAATTGAGATATTTCGGAAATAAGGGGTTTTTTGTTATAGCGCTTCGACACGTATTTTAAATCTATATATAATATTTTGATTGGCGACCGAAAGACCGCCTATACATGCATAACAAATAGCGTGTTAGGAGGTGGGGGTTACTACCAATGGAAGTTAAGAAATTCAAATTCGAAAGGAGGGGCTAACATTCCTGTACGGCAGTTTTCAAACAGTTTTTATTTTAACATAAATTTCTTGCATTAAACTTAATAATTTAAATACATCTGTAATTATAAAGTATGTAGACTTATACAATGTTAATATTCATTTATTTTATGTAAATATAACTTAAAATAGCATATATTTCAAGAATATTTGGGTCCATGATGAAAACAGTTTGATATAAAAACACATAAATGTGACGTCACGTCAATCTTTTCAAAATTCGGGAGACTATAACTCGCTTATTAATAGGAATTTTTTCTCCGGATTTTCATCAATAGTCTTAGTTTTCCTAATATTTTCAGATGAAATTATAAAAAAAAAATGGTGGAATCCCCATTGGCAGCAAAATGTCAGTGTCAAAAATCCAGATGCGTTACTGAAGGCTTGTTCTGGGAAACACATTTAATATTTATTTTATTATTAATTAAATATTTAAAATTATAAATCCATATATTACATATCAGAGCAAAAAGACTTACAAGTGTTTGGGATAAAAAACTGGAAAGAAAGAACACATGAGAGAATACAGTGGAAGAATATTACAAGAGAAGCTATGGGCCTACACGGCCTGGAGAGCTGAGAGCTGAGTATTATTATTATATTACATATACACACAGTGGCGTAGAGTAGGTTTTTGCCGCCCGGGCAGATGTCAAATTTGATATTAGACACCAATGAAATTGAGCATTTCTCCATTCCCGCTAGAAATGGGGGTTATTTTTCATATATATTGTCATTATTTTTATATTAATTAATTTAAAAATATGAAAATTAGTATAGTTACGCAGAAATATATAGTCTATAAATGAAAATGCGCTTCATATTTTTAAATTTTTTAAGAAAGTTATTGAGTTTCAAACTCAACTGACTATAATTATTTCCCCGATAGTAGTCTTCTTAATATTAATTCAGCGATAGTGAATTTGCCGCCCCTAGCAAAGTGCCGCCCCTAGCAAAGTGCCGCCCGGGCAGGAGTAACAAAAAACAATTAATGTTTGAAGCATTATGACTGCTCAGTCAGGTTTCATTTATTTCTAAATATTACTTGTTTGATAACAAACGTGACATTTTTTGTTTACATTGAATATATTTGGATATCTTGTCAATATTTACTATTTCCCAAGCCCAGTAAAATTGGGGAGGGTTGACGTCAGGAAGGGCATCCGGTCGTAAGAAAAAAAAATCTGTTGTGGCCAGCACAAGACCTCCCGTCAATTCGATGTATTTTGCACAAATCCCATACCAAAAGGACCGTGGAACAGTTTCTATATAATATCATGTAAAATCGAACACGAACACATACTATTTTTTATAAATTTCATACCAAAAGTTCATTTTGAAAAGGTTGTATAAATCCAATAAAATTATGACATAAACATACACTAAGAAAAATGCACTTGACACATTTTACTTTCTGCTTCAGCTTTCCCCTATTTTATTAGGGGTCGCTGTTTCCTCTTCTCTTCCACTCATTCCTGTCCAACGCATCTTCTTCACACAGTCCTTCTTTTCTCAAGTCTTCTGCGATACAGTCCTTCCATCTTCTTTTTAGCCTTTCACTGCATGTAACTTGAGAGGACCACTATGAAATACTAATTTTTCATCCCATACTTTCCATATTTGGTTTTGCACTTGCAACACACATATGTCAATTTTGAATGTATCAGCTGTTTCCATGATAAATAGCAAAGCTGACTAATTTTTGAAAATTAATTTCTTTATAATGCTTTAACTCTACATCTATTGAATATGAAGGAAAATGAATAATCAAACCATATAGAGAAGAGTATTTTCTTTAATAAATATAATAACAAAATGTCAAAAAATAATATTTAACTGCGTTTTTTTTTTAAGAAAAACTTCAAATAAGGGTACTTCCGGTGGATCTATTATAACCAAAATCTAATTAACTCTTCACATGAATGTACAGAAGAGGAATACGAAAGAATTATAATTTTTAGAATTATAGTATTGGAGTTATCGTCGGAGAAAAATTTGTCACACACATACACACACACGGACACACACACACACACATACATACAGACATCATCTTAAAAATAGTAAATTCGTATTGTAGGGACCCTAACACGTGCATATTCATTAAAAACTCACCACCGAATTTTTTGACCAAAGACAATACCTTCCTTATCTAAAGGTGACGGAAGGTAAAAAGCCAAAACCATAGATGAGAAAGAAAATGGATTATGGCTATGGTGTCCCCCATAAGCGACGCCCAGTCTTGTCACTCGATGGGTGGAGAAGTGGACCTGGGATACAGGACCAAGGACAAGTTCGGCTATGGGAAAATAGTAGAGCGCTTGGGGTGGAGGAGAAGAGGAAGAGAGAACGGCCCACGCGCAAATGAAGGGACAAGGTGGCGGAGGACTTGCGGAAGAGTGAGTCCGGGGATGCCGGGGAACGCTATGGACCGGAAAGAATAGAGAAGGATGCTGGGAGAGAGAAATGCCGACCCTGTGTAAAACGGGAAAAGGCAAAGCGAAAGAAGAAGAATTGAATATATTTGGATTTAAGTTTAAACGCAAATAAGTAAACGTCATTTTCAAAATCGCAGGCTTGAAATATTAAAATTTCCCTATATTCTGTAACAAAGTGGTTATTTTTTAGCAACTGGTTAAAACTATTGTCCAATATAAATGGATTTTACAATAAAAATTACAAATTTTTGTTATATGTCAACGTATTTGGTTGGTGAAATTTTTTAACTGCTAAAAATTAACCACTTTAGCATAATAAACCCAATCCCAATTATCAGTTTTTGTAGGTTGCTTGTTGGAGTAGTGGTGTTATTTTTTATTTTTGTTAGGACAGAGGGCATTTCTAACAAATAAATATTATATATTCTGTTCAAATATTGATTTTTATTTATTTTTAATAATAATACAAGTTTGTACACTCAATGGTTGATATCAACATACTTTTATCGGTTTAAATATCCCATTCTATGTCAAAATAATGTTTATTAAAAATTAGTTAACTTACATAAGTGCATTAGGATAAAAAAGTAATTAGCTTCGTTCAAGATATACTATTTAAAACACAACATATTTAAAAATCATAAATTATATAACAAAACACTTTTCGATGTTATACATTTTTAAACTAATGGTACAAATAAAATTATGTATTATTAGATAATGAAGATCATGAAAAAAAAAAATATGCGAGTATTTTATAGGTAAAAGTAGAATTACTATATAAATACGCACTAATAAAGAGGTTACATTTAAATTAGGAGAATTGACAACAATGCTGCTACGATTTTGATAATAATCGGTTGATGATATTACATTATTTCCATCAATAAGAAACGTTCAACATCACACATTGTTGCAATTTTACATTCTTAACACTTAACTGAAATGTAGAATAGAAGAGGCACAGATATTATTCTATACAGATATAGAGATAAGGATCAAAGGATCTAAAGATTACAGAGTTTAGTATTCTGGAATTGCTTGACATGAATAAACAAAAATTAAGTACATTTGAGAACACATTCAGAGTGAAACGTCATGAAAATATATTACAGCAATGAAACTACTTGAAATTTTAAAATTATTAAGTACATGGCTTTATAACATTAATTAAATATTTTGCAGTTGAAATTGATCTAATTCTGTACATCAAATGTCAAATGCATTTTTGTCGAAATATCATGTCAATTAAGTATTATGGCAGCTTTAATTAAAACAGGTACAATTTTCATATAAATAAAGAATGTGAATTTCATGAAAACAAAAAGTGTAACTTTGAAAAGGAACATATAAGATGACACTTTTTTCAAAGAAAAAATGTGTTTTTTAATTTTTACGAAGAACACAACATTTATGATATTTTGGACTTGTTTTTATATGTATAAAATATCAACAAGTAATTGGTAATGATCGGTAACTTCATTTAAATAGTTGCATTTGAATTTGAGATCGTATCTAATAATATTAAATTATTTAACAAGTTTATTTTTATTTTAGAAATATAACTAAATGATATTAAAAATTTAGTTTCTCAAATTTCAAATATAAATTTTATAAATACTATCACTTTTGTAATAACTATAAGTAGATATTTTAAGAAAATTTCCGAATATAATTTATTAGGCCATTTTATTTTCTATTAAATAGTTTACATGGTAACATATGTTGCAAGCTTATACAGATATAGACAAAGGTATACTAAGTCCAAATTACAAGATTTAACAAGTATTATTTCCTTGTAATTTGGGCTTTAGTTGTGTGGACGGTGTGTGCAAATAGTTTTTGCTTTCGAAATGTGCACAAACATTGTAAAAATATATGAATTCTTATGTCTTATAATAACCAACTTTATTATAAACATCCTTCATTTCCTCTAACATATCCAGTCTATTCCCAAGTTATTTCAAAAAGGCAAGTCCCTATGATATGAGATGGGGATATGAAAATGGCACTTTCAAAGGTACCTGGGTCCATTAATTTTAGGTACGAATTGGTTCCTTATTATGTAATCGTACTCGGAGTCAACACGACAAAAATTAGCCAAAATAATCTTATATTTAATTTTGATAAACGCAACGATATACTTTTAAGTACTCTTTATTATTTGCACAAACGGGCCCAACATTTGGTAGGTACAACTAAATAACATCGAAATGTCTCAATTAAAATTAAAGAGATTTTGTAGAGTAGAATTTAGCAGGTGTAGGTATTTTTATTTTTTGCCGATAACGATTACATTAAAGATACGTATAATATTATAAATGATTTTCTCTTGCAATTCCTATAAAAATAAAAAATCTTTTAAGTAAAACTGCAAGATCTTTAACCAAAATGGCAAAAATTAGATGAAAAAATAAAACTTTTTTCGTCAAAAAATAATTATTGTATATAGGTAACATAAGGCATGCTGTATGCTTCATGGTAACTTTTGTCAAATATATAGGTATATACTCTATTAAAATATATTAATTTTTCTTTACATTTAGTAACGCTGTGAAAAATAAAAATATTCAAAAATAATATAAAAAATTATGTACAGTGTGCCATGACTAGGTTCTTTATCGCATTTCAGTTGCAGATCCACACTTTTCAATTTTCGTGTAGTGGTAACATTGCTTAAAACCTATTATAATAATAGTTTACTTATTAATATTATCACCCCTTGCATACATTTCTATTTGACATAATTAACATCAAATAACGGCTTACAGTTAACATTCAAAGTGTTGAAACAGAAAACAACTGGTGCAGAATGGGGTAACATTGTGTAGCCAAATATCTAAATGCATCTCTTCTTGGTAAATTATTACACATAACATGCAACTCATTACTGTAGACATCTATTGTAACCGGAGACGAGAACAGTGTGTCTGTAGAGGGTACTCTACGTGACGTGACGTGTTCCTAGTTTGCGATCGCGGAGCGGAACATGGAAAACATCTATCAATGTATGTAAAGCATACGCATTTGAAGAAATTTGCGGCAACTATATGTAATTTACTGCCTGCTTAGCATAAGCATGTAATACGGGCGTTCCTGTCCTTTCAAGGTCAGAGCAGAGTCAGAGGCAATGCTCAAAGCATCGGATATGATACGCCCATGCCCGGACCCGGACTATAACTGCAGTGTAACTCGCGATTACTCCATTTAGCATATGGATTCATTTGGTTTCTTCATAATGCGAAGCACTACATGGCGTAAGGGATATCTCTCATCCCAAACGCATGACTACAGATTTTTTTTACTATTTTAACTGTTGAACGGTGCATTCATTTGACCAAGGGTTTTGTGCTGTACAAAGTAGTGAAAAAACACTCTTTGTATGAAGATTCTAAAAAAACTTTCAAGTAAAAAATAAATAAATATGAAATCATCACAATAGATATAATTTTAATAATTTATTATTGCACTATAAGAGGTATTAAATACCTTATAATTAAAGATATGTTTTCTCATAACTATGTACAACAACATTATGCTTGATTTGACATTTATTTGCTTGTTGCTATGGTAACTTAAATCATGTCAGTACACACAAAAGAGATCTTGAGAGAGAGTCTGTGTCCAGCAGGTGGACTATATACTATTTGCTATTGTATCTAATGTGCGCCACTCACATATTGGCAAGAATTAAAAAATTAAACTTAACATAAAATCGACGTATTGTTAATAGCGCCTAATTAAAATTAGTAATAAAATAGCACAGTATCACAGAAAACATCTGTGGCAGTTTAACACAATTCACTAACATTATGCAATTATTTCCTAAATACCAGTACAGCAGCCAGTACTGGTACTATATCAAGTACCGTAGTATCTACGTAGAAAGTCTTAAGCAGAAACACAAGATGTAATGTAACAGAATAAGTATCGGCGTTACATGGAAAATAAGCTCATAGAAATTTCACTGGTCCTCGCGCTTACATCACTTAGTCTTAAGGTACACATTGATTTATCATTAAGTAGCCACGGTCGTAGCTGACGAAGTAATACACAGCACCTTATAGTAACTCCACTAGAACTAAATCTTCACGGCAGAGAGTAGAATTTGAAAACAAGTACATTCTGCAACACTAGAGGGCAGAGGGGTTTAGAAGGGCAGGCTGGCAATGAACATGTTCTCGATGAGAGGCGGCGCGGGCACTAGGTCCTCCAGCTTCAGGTAGAAGATGCGCTGCAGGCCCTGGACACTTAGCGAACGCAGTTCCGGAAGTTTACCCAGTAACCGGCTGAAGTAGTGCTGTTTCCGCTGGGCTTCCGCGTTGTACGTCACATGATCACGGAGGGAACTGATGATCTTCATTTGCAGCTGCTCTACTTTGTGCGGCTCTCTCAACCCATGTCGTTCTGTAACAAAAAATACAATTGTTTAAATTATGTATACCTGTAGTAAAAATCTTTTGATAGAATCGGTTACACTCGTAATTATAAAAATATGGTTATTATGGCATACACTCACACACGCCACTAGTTCTCAACTTTAATGCGACTTAGAGACATAACTAATTAATTTTTAGGAATTCAGGAAGTAGAAACAATAACATTATATAAGGGTCAAGCTATAATTATTGAGAATAAGATCAGATAGGGGTGGAAAATAAAATTTGCACTTTCATTTTAAAATCATTTAATTGTACTTTGAAATTAGGTTGCCAAAATTAGAACTTATTTAATCATTGTTTAAAGTATTGCTATGAATAAAAATATGGCATTAACCAGAGAGCATTTTCAAATAATTATTTATAATTTGACTGTTTTTAAGACAGTCTGAAATTAACTTGACAGTTTTCAAGTGCCCCACTAATTAGTTTGACAGCTTTGGTACTTTTAAATTATACCCATTTTTTTGTAATTTATTTTATTACGTGTTCTTAAAAGCACATATATATTTTAATACGAGGGTAAAACTGAAAGTTTTGAGATACATAAAAACTATAATCGCCGCTACAATCTATGAAACGCTGAATTCTTCCAAACCACTTCTGAAGTGCCGTACGCCAGTTATAAGTTGTCTTTGGTCATCTGTTCAAGCACAGAAATAACTATAGCCATCTACAACACTCTCTGGTGATTCAGATCGATGCTCACGCAATTGTACCTTTGTTTTAGAAACAAAAAGTAATCGCACGGAACGAGATCTGGACTATAAGGCGGGTGATGCAGTAGTTGTACTCCAAATTCTTCATAAAACATTCATGTCTTTTCTGCTTTGTGGGCTGGACAATTGTCGTGGTGTAAGGAGGATTCCACGAAGACCTGACTGGATGCTTTTCATTTAATGATTGGAAGACTTTGGGTTGACATTGGGTGATATACCAATTAACCATTACAGTTTTTTGATTCTTCAAACGAACGGTAGCTTGCCGAGAAAAATGTACACACCATTTGTTTTCCAATACTTCTGGGCCTCTTCACTTTTGTTGGAGCTTGTTCGCTAGAAAAGATCCATACAGTTGACTGGCGCTTTGTTTTCGGGCCAAACTGATAAATACAGCTTTCATCGAGTTATAATGTCAAAGATGCGTTTAGAAAACCCACCGTTGCATCTACTCAACATTCCTTGACACCATTTTACCCGGACTTGATTTTATTCTTCTTTGTGCACCCAACGACTACTAACTAAGCTTCCTGACACCAAGCGACTCATGCAAGATTGTTTTAACTGCTGCCGATCCAATGTGTAAAGTTGCCCTAATTATAGCGTAGGTACAATGTGGGTCGTCCCTTACCATTTTTTCTACAGCAGCTATGCTTTCTGCAGTAACAGCAGAAATAGGGAGTCCATTTCGAAATTCATCGGGAAGAGTTTGTCCAACCAAAGGAAAACTGTTGCTCTAGAAGGGGCTGAACTTCCAAAAGATGCAGTAAGCCTTTATAATGACCACTCTTGATTTAGGCTACTTTTGAAGTCGTACAATATCATTGCACGGTAGTGCTCTGTCGTTATTTCCATTTCAGCACAAGTTTAAATTCTTTCCTTGTAAAGCCCGTTTTATATTATACTTTTTTTGTATAGATTCTAGACAAATTTAACATAATGTAAATCAGAAATTTTCGCCCGGCTTTCATCCGAGATTCTAGTATAGAAATATACGCCCGGCCGTATATTTCTATACGAGCTTCGCACTAGGTCGTTAATTCGCATGCGCGAAGTCGTGATATCAACAGCTACCAACTTTTGCCATCTATCATTTATTTTGCAAAGTGTGAGGTTATAAATAACATTTCAATAACATTAATATAAAATATGTATAGTTCATCTAGGGATCATTTTCGGAAGACTCGTTATCGTTTTATTATGGGTGCACAATAGCTAAAACCGTAATGCCAAAATATTTTGGTCCGTACAGTCGACCAGTTCAGTATTTGCAATGCTGGTATATTTTACGCCCAGTATTCGACTGTAGACCAAGACTGCATTTTCCAGATTTTCTAAACCGATTACCAGGGATGTTGTAGAGTCTTGGTCTACAGTGGAATACTGGGCGAAAAATATATACCAGCATTGCAAATACTGAACTGGTCTACTGTACGGACCGAAATATTTTGGCATTGCGGTTTTAGCTATTGTGCACCTATAATAAAACGATAACGAGTCTTCGGAAAATGATCCCTAGATGAACTTATAATATGACACAGCCACATATAAAACGCAATGCAAAATTGACAAAAGCACTTGTTTCTTTATACGAAATGCAGCCAGTTTTATTTATTAGGTTGGTATTCATTTATTTTGATTTAAAATACGATACATTCCGAAGATTACTGATTATACACGATTTGATAGCATGGAAATTGAATGGAACTCGGTCAAAATCTGCCTAGAAATATAGTATGAAAATAGTATAATGTCAAACGGGCTTCACAAATAATAGAATTGAAACAAAAATTTTGACAGACGGTTACTAGATCAATAAACTTTAAATCAAAACATTTCTACTAGTGATTTGAATCTCGTTCCAGAGAATCTCAAAACTTTTGGTTTTACCCTCGTATTACGTGTGATTTAAAACTTATTATTATATGTATATGTATTACATTAAAAAGTCTATTCTCTTTGTTAGAACTAAAATTATATTATTGCATAGTACAGGTATCATGTTTAAATAGATTAAAATTTAATTTTTGTTGAGTCCTCCTAAATTTTATTTGTAGATCTGCCACTGGGAGTTTTAAGCTTTTAAGTCACCAGAAATTAATTAGATAACGATGACAGTCTTTAAATATCTCAGAAATTATTTTGGGTTTCAAAGCCGTGTGCCTGAGTGTATGGTCGCGAATCTGATGACCCGAGTTCGATCCCGATCGATGTCAGAAATTATTTCGAATTTTAAATGGCACAAAAGTGACTCCTATGGTGCACTCCCTACGCCAGCAATGAGTCTGTGTATAAAGAAGATTGTCACACCCAAAAATGGGTAATATGCCGTGATGATATTTTTTTCATATTCCAAAATGAATATTGGTTGGAGTGAAGTGTATTATTGTTGAAAAAAACTGCTTTGAACATATTTAAAATAAAATTCTAAAAAAAATATTTATTCCTTAAATTAATAAAAAAATGTAATTATAAATTAGGTAGGTACCTACTCTACCAAAAAATAAAAAAAATATTTTATATCCATAATTCCAAAATTTTAATTTGTCAAAATATTCGGTTCAATTACGTTTTATTAAAAAAAAAATTGTATATACTTTTATGTTATAGTCGTATTTGAATTCATGATGCAATAAGTGTTCATTTGTGCAACATCTTTACTAAAATTTATTTCGAATTGCAACATAACTACCATTGTGTTTTTATAGTCAATTCTATCACTGAATACTCAATAATATTAATTTTATTAAAAAATATATATAAGTGCTCCATAGATGTTTAACAACATTATGTAAATTTTTAAAGACATTTTCTATCTTTTATTACCGCAAGACATTTCTGAAGATATGATAGTAAAGATAACTGGTGAATAGATTAATTGTGAATTAAATTTATCTTAGTTAAGTAGAAAACTCTTTCAAATTTTATCATCATGTCATAAATCATTCAAAATTTAAAAGTGATTTCCATTGATTTTCTAATCAGTAGGCTTTGCACTATTGCTTATTTTGTTGTGATGTCAATTCGCTTCAGCAGTAAAGTGTCAGGAGGTGTTTTCTTATTGCCAATTAACTATATATTCATCATTTTCTGTTCTATGTGCAGCCTTCGGATTTTTAACTTCCTCCAAATAAGAAGCTGTGGAAGATAACTAGTATGACAAGCGCTGGCTTATCTCCATTTAGCTTCTTTCTCTACTTGTTTGCATGTTGCAATTCTGTAATGATGCATTGCAAAATTATAAAATTATTTATTGCATATTAATTTAATTACATTTTATTGCTTTATTAATTTTATGACATGGTATGAAATATGTAAGTGTAAAAAAGTTAAACGCAACCTGAAAAACAAAATAATTTCGCACATCTTTAAAATAATTTTTATTTCGAAATCCAGGAAAATTTAATTTTATAATGATTTACATTGAAGATTATATAATCATATAGTTAGTCGTTTCGAGAAAGTGTAAAAATATGATAGCGAATATTATTTCACAACTTGACTAATAACAAACATGAAATACAATATTACAGAGAATTATATTTTTAAGTTATTTTAATAATTTGAATTGTGTATTTCACATGTACAGAAATATATAAAGAAAAGTATTCAATCATTAAATATTTGCAACTTAGGAGCAGTAAGTACCTATAATGATATAAATAGTGTGACTCAATAGAAAAATTAAAATTTATTGAAAAGATATATGTAAATATATTTTTATGATTTTCAAAAAGATAATGGCCGTATGACTAATGAAGTGTAATGTATTAATTTTCATATTATACCATATGTAATGGACATATGTCTGTCACATGAAATAACTTTATATTATTCCGTCAATGAAATGTCAGTTTTCCGTTCGTTATCCACTGTAACCTTAGCGCAATTAGTTACTATCTTGCATATCATGTTTTCAATTACAAGTTCTCATCTGATTAATGCGATACTGCCTACTTCTTTCTTTAATAATTTTTAAATTAAATTATAGAGGACTTGTAATTTATGTCAGCAAAGTAGTTTATTGTGCTAAGAAAATTAACTCTAAATTGAGTACATATTTCACTTCTGTATGCCACTTAATATGATTGATTTATGTGCAGTATTGTAAAGGAAAATTAATTTACTCACCGGTAACTAGAGTGAGGGCGCAGAGGCAAGCGAACGCTGAAATGTCAATCTCCATCTGGTGAAGACTGTTGCAGAAATCCAAAATAGCATGAAGCCAATCTCCAAACGATCTCTGGCATTGTTGTTTGTCTAATACTACCCCATTGCAGAAAGTCAGCTTCGTATCGTCCGGCCGAATTCTGTAAGCTAGCCGAAGGACAAACAACTCTAACGAAGCAGATTGGAACAGCAGGTCTTGGTCTTCTCGACTTAATTCCCCGAACCCGGGGATCTTCTCAGCAAAATGCTTGATGACGTCTACAGACGTAGTCAGCAGGTTGTAGAATTGTTGGATCTTTTCTGCTTCAGAGATGGGTTGATCAACGGGAGTTGGCTCTCGGTACTGGGAATAATCTAAGTTGGCCAGATCTGGAGTAGTATCAACGTGCGCGCGAACTAAAGCAGTGATTAAGGAGACTGGAGGACTTGGGGGAGATTCTTGAGGGGATTTAGGTTTGGACGGGAGCCTTCCTCTTCGGCCTTTGAGGGAATCTGTGCGCACAACTTCT